>OU342738.1:252187439-253387439 GCA_910589765.1 Avena atlantica | reverse complement strand
CGTCGGCGGCTTGTGCCAAGGGCGGGGCGCCTCCCACGGCTGAGTACCGCGCCCAGATTTCCCTCCTGCGCACGCTTGGCACTGTCGGCACCAACCAGAGAATTACCGCCGCGGAGATGGCCACATACAAGAACCTGTTCTCGATGCCGATCCCTTATCCTGTCCTCAAGAGACCGGGAGCTGCCATTGGATGTTAGTGCACCGCCGTCGTGCTCCGGGCCGCTGGTCGGGCCCGTGGAGACCTAGCAGCGTGGCCTGCCCTCTGACGATCTCGGTGCCCATGGATCTAGGCCTTAAGATTGCTAACTGGAACGTGCACGGCCTTAATGCGCGCACGTCGTCTCGCCATTCGCTCCCTGCTCGATACTATGGGAGCCACCATTGTATGCATTCAGGAAACCAAAATGGAGTTTATCTGCTCGTCGGTTGTGCTAGAGTTGCTGGGCCCAGCCTTTGATGATTACGTTTACCTGCCGGCGCTGGGCACTCGTGGGGGCATCCTGTTGGCTTGGAAAAGCCAGGAAGTGACGATCACCGAGCGTGAGTTCACCACGAACACCCTCTCGGCTAAGGTGGCCACCGCCTCTGGGACGCCCTGGTGGATCACCGTCGTGTACGGACCACAGAGCGACGCCGACAAGGTGGCATTCATGCAGGAGCTGTGCGATGCGCGCGCCTACTGCCAGGGGCCCTGGCTCCTTTGCGACGATTTCAACCTCATCTACCGCGACGCCGACAAGAACAACTGCAACCTCAACCGACGGATGATGGGCCGGTTTCGTCGCGTGCTCAACGACCTTGCGCTCAGAGAAATCTACCTCAACGGCCGCCGTTACACCTGGACCAACGGCCAGACCCCCCCCCCCCCCCCACGCTCGTCCATCTTGACAGATTCTTCTGCACCTCTGACTGGGAGGATATCCACGACGCTTGCCACCTGCGATGCTTGGCGTCGGTGGTCTCTGACCACTGTCCGCTGTTGCTAGATTGCACGCCCGTCCCTCCTTCCCGGCGCCGCTTCCGGTTCGAGGAGTTCTGGCTGCGCACGGACGGCTTCCATGAGACCGTCGCGGCGGCTTGGCTGTCTGTGTACGACGACGACCCGTTTCGACGCCTCGCGCTCCGCTTGATGGCCACGGCACGGGCCCTCACCAGCTGGAGCGCCAAGACTGTGGGCTGCATCAAGCTAAAGCTCGCCATAGCCCGCGAGGTCATCCTCCGCTTCGACGTGGCGCAGGAGACGAGGCAGCTCTCGCCCCATGAGGCCTGGCTCCATAGGCAATTCAAGGTCACCCACCTTGGGCTGGCCTCCCTCGAGAGGACCATTGCGAGGCAGCGCGCTAGGATCGCCTGGCTTAAGGATGGCGACGCCAACACTGCCTTCTTCCACCGGCAATGTGCGTACCGCCAGCATGGCCGAGGCCGCGTTTCTGCATTACGATGGGCTGATGGCTACCGCCGCCACCCGGGCGCACACGCTCAACCTTGACCACCTAATTGCGCCCGGGGTGGACCTGCAGGATCTGGATGCACCTTTCTCCGAGGCAGAGATCTGGGGCACGATTAGGTGCATGCCGGCCCACAAGGCGCCGGGCCCCGATGGATTCACGGCGGAGTTCCTTCGGGCGTGCTGGGGGACGGTCAAGCAGGACGTGATAGACACCTTCCAGCAGCTGATTGATTTGAGAGGCCGAGGTTTCCACCGCCTCAACCAGGCGCTTCTCATGCTCCTGCCTAAGCGTGCCGACGCCGAGGTCCTTCAGGATTACCGGCCCATAAGCCTGATCCACCTGATCGCCAAGACGTTTGCCAAGCTGCTCTCGCTGCGCCTCGCCGCCAAGCTCGACCGCCTGGTTAGCAAAAACCAGAACGCCTTCATCCCCGGAAGGAGCCTCCACGACAACTTCGTCCTAGTCAAGCAATCCGCCAGATCACTCCACCAGTTGCGCGCGCCGCGTATCCTCCTCAAGCTCGACCTCGCGCGCGCATTCGACACTCTCTCGTGGGCCTTCCTCTTCGAGGTGCGCCTCAACCAGGCGCTTCTCACGCTCCTGCCTAAGCGTGCCGACGCCGAGGTCCTTCAGGATTACCGGCCCATAAGCCTGATCCACCTGATCGCCAAGACGTTTGCCAAGCTGCTCTCGCTGCGCCTCGCCGCCAAGCTCGACCGCCTGGTTAGCAAAAACCGCTTTCATCCCCGGAAGGAGCCTCCACGACAACTTCGTCCTAGTCAAGCAATCCGCCAGATCACTCCACCAGTTGCGCGCGCCGCGTATCCTCCTCAAGCTCGACCTCGCGCGCGCATTCGACACTCTCTCGTGGGCCTTCCTCTTCGAGGTGCTCCGGCGCTACGGGTTCAGCAACAGGTTCTTCGACTGGCTGACGATACTGCTATCTTCGGCCAGCACTAGGGTGCTCATCAACGGCGACCCAGGGCCACCGATCTGGCACCATCGCGGGCTGCGGCAGGGAGACCCCCTCTCGCCGCAGCTGTTCGTGCTTGCGTTGGACGCGCTTAGCGGCCTCATTCAGCACGCGGTGGACACCGGCATCCTGCAGCCCCTTCACCCCAGTCGCCAGATACCTACATGCTCCCTCTACGCCGACGATGTCATCCTCTTCTGCCTCCCCTCAGAAGCCGAGACCGCCGCCATCAAGGAAATCCTGCAGCTGTTTGGTGAGGCGTCAGGCATGCGGGTCAACTTCGCCAAGAGCTCCGCTTCCCTGCTCAACTGCGACCCCGACACAGCGTTGCCGGCCGTCGCGTGCCTTGGATGCCCCGTGGTGGAGCTACCCCTGACATACCTGGGCATCCCCCTGACCATCCGCCGCCCCTCTGCCGCACAGCTGCAGCCGCTCGTGGAGAAGGTCGCGGCGAGCCTGCCCACTTGGAAGGCGAAACTCATGAACAAGGCCGGACGCCTCACCTACCTGAAGGCCGTGCTCAGCGCCATTCCCCTCCACCAGCTCCTGGTGCTCAACCCGCCCCAAGTCCATCATCAAGCAGCTCCAGAAGATCCAGCGTGGCTTCCTTTGGGAAGGGCGCAAGGAAGCCAACGGCGGGAGCTACCACGTCAACTAGAGCCGCGTCTGCCAGCCGCTCTCGATGGGCGGGCTCGGTGTCCGTGACTTAGAGAAGACGGGCATCTCGCTCAGGATTAGATGGCTTTGGTACTCCCGCACCGACGATGACCGTGCCTGGACAGGGCTTAAACTCCAGCCCTCCCCCACCGAGCGCGCCATATTCTTCGCTTCCACCACCATGCTTGTGGGCAACGGGCAGACAGCCCTCTTCTGGGAGGACCGCTGGATTGATGGTCGTGCCATCAGCAAGATCGCGCCTCAGCTTTACGCTTGCATTCCCAAGAGGCGCCGCAAAACCAGGACTGTCGCCGAGGGGCTCAATGCTAACGCCTAGGCCAGAGACATCCATGGCGTGGTCGGCATCCACGAGATAGGCCAATACATATGCCTTTGGCAGCGGGTTGGCAGCACGGTGCTCACTCAGGAGCCCGATCGCCTTATCTGGAGGTGGACTGTGGACGGCTCTTACACCGCCAAATCCTGTTACGAAGCCATGTTCCACGGAGCCCTCCTATCCCAGTGCTGGAGGCTCGTCTGGAAGACTTGGGCCCCGCCGCGCGTCAGATTCTTCCACTGGCTCGCAGCGCAAAACCGTTGCTGGACGGCCGACAGACTTGCGCGCCGCGGGCTGTAGCACCACCCCAGATGCCTACTCTGTGATCAGCTGCCCGAGTCCTTGCACCATTTGTTCATGGAGTGCCCCTTCTCGCGGCAGATCTGGCACGACACACTGTCGTGGCTTAGACTGCCCTGCGCGCCACCCCGCGACGAGCACTCCCTACTCGATTGGTGGCTCGCGGTGCACCAGTCGCTGCCCAAGCCCATGCGCAAGGGGTTCGCTACGATTACCCTCCTCACGCCCTGGATGATCTGGAAGAATCGGAACAGTTGCGTCTTCGACCACGTCCAACCTTCGCGGCAGCTCCTTTCCGCTAGCATTAGAGAGAAGGCCGAGCTTTGGGTTAGGGCCAGCGCCAAAGGGCTGCGCGTTTTGCTCCCGACGACTTGGGATGTTCATTGAGTTTTGTATTTACCCCCCCCCCCCCCTCTCTCGAGGTGGTTGTAACAAAAACCCGTTCTACCTATCCAATGAAATGAAACGCAACAGTATGTTGCGTTTTCGCGAAAAATAAACTAATTAAAAAGGACCACTGCATCATTTAAGTCATGGTGCTAGGATGTGATCTGCAGTGAGTGTATGGCATACTCCCTCCTTCCAAAAATGTAAGTCCTATTTGTTATCTCCTAAGTCAAGATTTCTTAAGTTTGGCCGAATTATGAAAAATATATAAACATCTACAATACCTAAACCAACACCAATAGATGCATCATGAAATATATTTTCATAGAACATTTATTTGGTATTGTAGATATCAATATTTATTTCTATAAAGTTGGTCAAACATAAAAAGGTTTGACTTAGGAGAAAACAAATAAGACTGACATATCCTTGGGAGAAAAATTGTCACATATGATTCATCAGGCACTACTGTGAACTGAAATATGAATGCTAACGACATGAATTCTCCAATAAAAATATAATTTTAAAATAGGTTAGCGGCAACAAGAATCAACCAAACAGACATTAACATCTGAACGCATTAATAGCTTTCACAATGGTTTGTATGAAGATCACGCGTAGCACAGTAATTGAACAGGTAATATTCAAGGAACAGAAGGGCATATATGATTACAGTAAATGTGAAGCAAGAGAAAGCTAACCTTTGGCGGTACCGCTTGTCCACATCTGTTAAGCCATGATACTTATCTGGTAGTGGGAGTAAGGATTTTGTAAGGATTTCAAAGCAGTTGACATAAACAGATAGTTCCCCTGCAGTGAAATCCACCATGACAAATAAGAGTGTGTGGCAACATAACTATAGTGAATATCGAGTTAGTAGTATTGACATGTTTGCTAGTTTTACTAGTTCCTCAAAAAAAAAACGAATTGAAATATTTTAATGTGTATATCAAGTGGAATGAACTGAATCGCCTGCCTCAGATTGTACTATTTACTTGTTATAATATATAAACTTTAGTCATTGATAAAGGCTTTTAGCCACTCTAATACTATAATCAGACATCCATACCTACTACTCCAGGACCTTGATAATTTTGCAGCATTCTACTATGCACCTCATTTTTCTTTCTTTCTTAACACCCCTCGTCCAGAGAGAAGTGGGTTGGTTGCATATTTCAAAAAAAAAAGATATCTACTGCTATCAAAACAAAAATAAGTCGCCTGATTTTACATAAAAGTGGATGACTCTTTAACAGGATAAATCTGGCAGTTGGAAACATGCTGTGTTGAGATTTCAACACAATTATTTGGGTAGCCAAATTTATCTACGAGGCAACTCTGAGCGAATAAAAAAAGAGATATGCGTAAAAAACAATGTTTTCTGACAGGAGCATAAAAACAATGCTAGCAAACTGGAGTAGAATGCTGAACAGTAAACTCATCAGCGCTGCCAATAAGAAGTAAAATGGAGGATCAGGCTCAGTTGACTGAGACATCTTTAAATCTCAGTTTATGCAGCAAGCCTCAGAACAAACGGGACAAAAAATAGACTTATACAAACACAAAAGTTGTGTGCAGTTTTAGGATTGCAAATGTGCATGGAGCCTATGCCTGCATGCCACTTTTCTGTGCAAATTTAGGCTTGGTGTTGTGCAACCCAATGGACTGAGAATTAACTAATTCTCAGCCGACTGACAATTAGCAAATACCAAATATAATAGGCAGTATCCATGCATCAGTAAAAGGATTATTGACAGTAAACCTTTTTCTGTCTTCTTTATGGACCCACTTGCACCTAAGATATCCCCAATATCAATAAATGCCTTAAGTTGCTCAAACTGCTCCTCCTTAAGGCTATCTTTCTCACAGTAAAGCTACAAATTGCCAAAAGGAAAGTTTTAAAAACGTATACTTAGTGCAGAAAAAAACTTCAATAATTAAGAATTTAAATACAAATTTTAACAGCTACTAGTCACAAGAAACACAGAGGCAAACTGCAGAACATGATCTACCACGCTTCCTGTGTCGTAGGAAGAAACCTAACTCCAACGGGCAGAAATAAGTTTCTTGTGAACAATTCACGCCGTACATTTGCATATAAACTGTGACCTCCTGTGTCGTAGGAAGAAACATAACTCCAACAGGCAGAAATAAGTTTCTTCTGAACAAGTCACGCCATACATTTGCATATAAACTGTGACCTGATGATCTTTTACCAATGGGTTTGGTGGCCTGCTCAGCGGCTACATGAAATTGGCTTGCAAGTGCAACACTATCAAGTAGTGCATGTGCACCCTTAACGAATTCTGATGTGAGATGGTTCCAATATTGAGCTAACGAGAATACCAAATAACACTCGACAAATTGACATTGTACGTGATTAAGAGTGTGAGGTACAATCTTAAGCTGACCTACCAAGCAAGCTCATATTGACAAGTTAAAAATCATAGAGAGAATTTGAATTGGATGGTGGAAACCACTTAGAACCCATAAATACTAAGCTGGGTTTGAATATGCTCGATTTCAATACACATCAGATGTTCATTAACACAAATTCTGCATCAAATACTGATTCATTTTGGTTGAATTCGGAAATTCTCATGTTCCACATATCTAGATAATACTCACATCAATTGCAACAAACCGTTGCAATATAAGACGAAAGTATTATATGTGACAATAAATTAAGTTCAGGGGTTGTTCAGAAACTACTATTCGAATGTAAAGTTGTAAACAGATCATCATATTTAATCTCCACTTGGTCTGTTATCAGAATAAGGTAAGGCTAACTTTTCATTGGTTCAGAAATTCAGTTTCACGAGTCTTCATAAAACTTTGATAATTCATGGGCAACCAACTTGAAAATTTAGATCAATATTTAAGCCAGTCTAAAATACAAGCTCATACAGAAAATATACTGTTGTCAGGGAAATATAAGCCGAGATGCAATCTATCAATTAGTAATATTTCGTATAATTCGTGTCTGATTCACACAACTAATTTGGCTGGCAAGAGATGGCAAATTAGTAGAAGATCGAACCTGGATAGTCCCGGAATCATCTCTTACGGTCATGAAAACAAGCTTTCCAAATGCTCTTCGGGCAACGATCCTCCCAGCAATGGAAACTGCCGCCTCAGTGCAGACTTCGCCATTCTCAAGATGAGCGTACCTCTCCTGAAGCTCATTGGTCGTGTGAGTCCTGTCCCACTTGTAGGCGTACGGCTCGTAACCCTTCCCTCTTAGCTCCTCGACCTAGCAACCAAATATGCTACTGACATCGAGCAGATTCGCGGCAGTATCGACCACAGATTGGAGGAACAGAATAGCGCGCCCAACAGCGTTGAAGTACGGGCATGGCAAGGTGCTGCGGACGAAGAGCTAACCTTTTTTAGGCGAATTGCGCGGATAGAGTCGCGGTCGGAGGTGGAGGATGTGGATGCGCTGCGGCGGCGGCGGTCCTGCGGCGGCTTCGTAGTGGCGGCAGCGGCCGGGGAGCAGCAGCGGATGTGGAGACGGTGAGCTCTCCCGGCCGATGCGGTGGCGGTAGCCGCAGCGACGGCGGCGCGGGAGGCCGCAAAGCCGAGGAGATTGGAGGAAGCCCTCCACACCCGCAGCGCCTCCATTCGTCGCGTATCTGGGATGCGCTCGTTATCTTCGAATTTTGAGGATTTTTGTTTGTTTTGGAGGAGGCTGTATGCCTTTGGATTTCTGACCGTGAACGTGAAGAATCAGGCCGCTGACTTGCTGGAAAGAAAAAACCGTGCAGCCCGTATTCTCTTTTCTTTTATTTCTTTTATTATTACTGCCTTTTTTTAGAAAGGACAGGTATGGCTCTATTTTCCTTCATGATTTGCAGAAGTTCGTAAACATGAAACTATATCATGTATGTTTGAACAATTATCAGGTTTGAAGATTATCTTCCATAAAACAGGTTTTTCTGTTTTGAAAAGACAAAAGAAATGAAACATCAGTATAACAATATTTTGAATGTGAGGCTGGTTTCTTGCCGCTTAGGTACTTATGCTGGTCATAGTAAGAAGTAATTTAAAGTAGTAATATGCATATTTCTTGTTGAATTTAAAATCATAGTCAGAATGTCCCTTGTATTCTAGTGGATAAATTTAGAGTCCACATTTCCACTTGCAACCGCCATTGCCAGTAGTTTGTCATCTATCAGGAGAGATGGCCTATGAATTTTAAAAAAAATCAATTTGCATTGCAAGTAGCATAGCCTTGGCTTCTGCTTGATGTCCTGAGATGGTCGAGGTTGTGGAGGTCACTATCTTAATATTTCCTTGACCTATATTGCCCTTCATTTATATGAATACTCCATGTAACATCTCAAAAATATTGAACAATAATCATTAAATTCCAATCACCAAAATTAGGGTTAACAAAAAACTTTTGTTAATCAAATCAATATGAATGCACGTGTGTATGTGATGATTGTATGAATGCATGAATGGACTTGTGTGATTGATCTAAATAGCAAGGAATGGTTGAAAGGTGAAAACAACATCATCTAAATCATTTCCAAGAAGAAACAAATCAAGAGAAAATCAAAAACAAATCAATTAAGTCAAATGGTCAGTTTTGTCAATCTTGCTCATTAGACCACTTTGAGTGTTTCTAGTCCAAGATTTCAAACAGAAACATTTCTATTTCTTTTCACCCATTGCTAAATCAAGTAAAAGTAAATCAAATCCCACCTTTCAAACTCACAGAAACATTTGGCAGCTTGATTCAAATCACATTTCAAAATTTAATTTGATTCATATGGAAAGATCACTCAATTCTCAAAAACCAACCAAACCAATTCCACTTGACCTTTCCAACTAACCAGAAACTACTAAGTATGTAACTAGTACACCCATCAAGTTTGAATAAAAAATTCAAATTTGAATCTCTTTGGCCATTTCATCAAACACCTTGTAAGCACCAAACAAACATGAAACACTATTGTGAGCAGTGATCAGTGCCTAACTGGTTTCCTATCTAGCTCACACTACACCCTCGGTAGATCATCTAACTTGTTTAACCCTTCTAACTCACTGTAAACTAGACCATGTGACCAGGTTTGATCTCGTCAATGCCCATTGTTATGAGCTTGGTTTTTGGAGAAGATGGGGGTGCTGGAGATCGCGAAACGGTTAACAGACAAGCAACCCGGGGACACGAGATTTACCCAGGTTCAGGCCCCAGAGGGAAAACCCTACTCCTGCTTGTCTGCTCTTGATTACGGCGGAACCGAAAGTTACAGGGGTGCGCGGATGCAATCTGGCGTGGAGGTGTGTATGTGGTGGTATGAGAGGTGCTCTCCTTGTCGTGCCCTCCTAGCCTTTATATGGAGGTAGGCAGGTCATAGGCACAGATCGAGTCGGTTACAGGTTTTAGGGTTTGCCCCTTTGAATATTCTATCTAATCTAGTCTTGCTCTCCAAGGATCCGAAGATGTCATGGGCTTGGGCCACCCGAAAATCTTCATGGGCCGCGTGTATTCTCGTGGGCCTTCCTTGGGCTGGACCAGGTATGCTGATGTCGTGTACCCGTGGGGTATAACCATGTCAGTGGCCCCCGAGTGTTCAGTCGAATCATAGATTCGGCTGAGGACTCTTCAATCTTTCGGGTGCAGCTGTTTCTATTCATCAGAGAATGATTTTAGTATGTAGGAATTGTTGATGCGTGTGCCTGACTCTCCTGACGGATCAGGGTCAGTTAACTATCTTAGGACAAAACAACATGATCTTCTTCAGATTCGAGTCCTTCGACTCGAATCCGGAATAGATGCTGGCGTAATTCGACTCAGGTCATTGAGGTCTTACAGGAGTCGAATCCCAGTAGTTTTCGAATGATGTACCCAACGCGTCCGTCAGGATTTTCATCGCGCTTGTTAGCACGGATTTTCATTAGCAGAGCACAGTCGTGTGCGTTGTCAGGCCATCAGATGATATATGTAGGTCTTACCTTTGCATCGCAGACATAACATTCAAAATTTTATCACCGCGGAGGTGTTTCGGGTGGCCAAGGAGGATGTTACTCACTTAGCGTTGATTGGGACAAAGTTGCCAACAAATTTTTGCATTCTGATCCAAAGGATCGCATTCGAAGAATTCATAGGGTGCGCGATCAGCGCTCCGTATGGGAGTAGCCCCCGAGTGTCTGTTCGAGTTGTAGACTCAAGCAGAGACTTTAATTCAGTCTTTGTTTGCTTCAGGTCTATAGGACACAATTTTTTCGGATGCTTGAATCAATCCTCCCTATGGGAGTAGCCTCCGAGTCCGTAGTGGAGTCGTAGACTCGACGTAGGACTCGAAGAAATAGATCATTGACGTAGTACGCTATTCATGCTTCGGGTGCGCGGCCAGCGCTCCTGATAGGAGTAGCCCCTGAGTAGTTGCTCGAATCGTAGATTCGAGTGAGTACTTTAGTTGTTTAGCCGAAAATTTGTAACCGTTGCTAGTATAGCTTTGATGACGTCAGTGCTGACGATCGGCGACCTCAAGCGTCTGTGGAGCCAGAGGTGACGTGACTGTACGAATGTGGGTCCCACTTTCTGACTTGGAGTTGATTGGTCACGCGTGACGTGGCGATAATTATGGTGTCTCCTCGGTTTCCGTGCATAGTGGACGGCGTGCAAGTGACAGTTCGCTGCCGTGCTGACACGTGGACGGTTGGATTTGATGCTGGCGCTAGGGCTTCCCGATGAACGGTCCCTGTTCATCGTCTTCGTCCTTATAACTGTGGGGAAAATTTTTGTTTGTTTTCACCGCAGCCACTTGCTTTCTATTGCGTCCATTTTCTTGAGCTTTTCTTGCCGCGCGCTGGAAGTTCTCCGATCATTCCCCTTATCATTCTTGCGCTCGCACCGCCGCCGTCGTCACACTGCCATGGTGAAACCGAAGAAGACCTCCACCAGTGCCGCCACCACTCGTGTCACCGATGGTGGGTGGCGGCGCACGGAGACGCGTGAGGGCGACCTACGCAAGCTTCGTGAGCAGGGTTTAATCCTGCAGTACAAGGAGGCCGTCAATGTCGTGGTATTGCCGACGAGTACGCCATGGAGGGGTCCTCACAGTGCGTGTTTAGAGACGTGGGGTAAGGCGGACAGTTGACGGGTACGAGGTAACACAGCTTACCCAGGTTCAGATCCCACGACGGTGGCGGAATCCTACTCCTGCTATAAATCACTAAATGGCAATACGCCGAGTTACAGAGATAGGTTCGTTGTGCGAGGTGTATGTAAAACGATGCCCTAAAGGCTCCCATAGACCCGACTTATATAGTCGCCAGGTCCTAGGGTTACAGGGAAAAGTCCTAGCCGGACAGGTTAAATAGTCCTACACCGTCTATCACTAGTCTTGTGTATCTTGTACTCCAAGGCTCCGGGTACGCTGGTGACTCCACCGTAGCCTTCCTTTATCCGGCATGGGCCTCCCTTCTGGATCCACCTAACTAGGCCGCCCAGCAGGCCACAGGCCATGCTACCGACTATGGGCCACCCGGGTTAGTCGGATAAGAGGCATGCTATGAGGATACCCATATAGCATATCCCCAACAGTAGCCCCCGGAGAACTCCGAGATCTTGCGCCGTCTTGCCTCTTCCCGTGGAATGCTCCGTCTAGATGGATGTCGGCAAATCGTCAAGCAATATCTTGTAGTCCTCCCAAAGAACCCTGCAAAGGTTTCTCCGTCTTCTATGAGTAAGTCGGAGAAATGCTGAATCTTCCATCGTACGCTTCCGTAGTCGGATTAAATCCGTCCATGCCAGAATCTTCGATGGGACGGCTCATCTACCATGTCAGTTATGACGACGTAGGCTATAGGTCAGCGACGCCTCGTAACTCACACATGCAGAGAACGCAACCATATCCGATTTTCCCGCGCGAGCGATACGAACCATTGGCGGCGGCGGTTGGAAACGTGGCGAAATTACCGCGCACGTTCACGAACACGTCGTCTACGTGGCAACCGTCCGATTAGCTGCACGAATCTTGACGCAGAGTAAGATAAATAGTAACCGTGGGACACTTGCCACTTTTTCACCCCATTCTCTCGCGTCATCATCTTCTTCCTCCAGCCGCACGCCTCCTCGAGCTCTCCGTGGAAAACCTCGAAGAAACCCTAGCCTCCCTCTGCTCCAGTCGCATCCTCCCAGTCCTCCATGGCCAGCAGCAGCTCATCCCCGTCGATGGAGGCGTCGAGCGAAGCCACGGCGAAGCTGGCGAGCTCCGTCGTCGTGCCCCCGGAGGGCCTGGTCATCCTTGCGTCGGCGGTGATTGAAACCACCGGCGGTGACCACAATCTGGCGGTGTTGGAGCCTCTGGAAGAGGAGCCAGATTCGCACAAAGGCGACTGGCGCGGCTCGGACATCTCTGGCCGCGATATCCAAGAGATGGTCGCCGAAGGCTACCTTCCCGCGACGGAGGGGCTCGCCTGGCGGGCGGCGCCGGCCGACGAGGTGACACCTTCTCCCCAAGCCGGAGAAAAGGTGCACCTTAAGGCTCAGCTGGTACGCGGCATTTCTTTGCACATCTCCCACTTTTTTCTGTCCGTCTTGAACCACTTCAAAGTCCAACCCCATAACCTCTCCCCCAATAGTATCTTAGTGCTTAGCAACTTCGCGGAACTTTGTGAGGGTTACCTAGGGATTAAGCCTAGGTTAGACTTGTTCGTGTACTTCTTCACCGTCAAACGTGAAGCCGGACACAGTAGGGAGGAGCTTAGGAACTGAGGCACCATAAGCTTCAAGATCCGACCTGGTCGGCGGTTCCCCGACATCGTCGGCCACGAGTCGTGCAAAAACTGGCAGCGGACGTACTTCTACGGCCCCGACATTCCTTTGGCGGGCCGAGAAGTGACGTACCCGGACTTCGTGGATGGAGCCGCCGCTGAAGTTTCCACGTGGAGATCCCATGCCTCCCTTCCCTCTGACCTCAACGCTTCCCGCGCAATAAGGCGGATCGAGTGGTTCGTAGAGGCGGGTTTGACCGGCTTGGACCTAGCCATGTGCTGGTTCATCAGACGAATCCAACCCCTGCAGCACCACGCGAAGTTCATGCACGAGTACACGGGTGATCGAAAGGATTCCCTTCGGATCTCCGTGGATAACTTCTCGAGCGACTCCGTCAAGCTCCGTCTGAAGGACATCGTCAAGGAGAAGGATAAGAAGCGCGGGTTCACCATCACCTGCGACATATACGTAGACGGCAAGTGCCCAAAGGTAGGTATTTATTTTCCGTGTATGACATTGCTCCAGTTTCTCCGTCTTGCCAGTGCCATCTTATCTAACACGGTGATTTCTTACTTAATAGCTTAGCGATCTAGATGAGGACAGCCTGGCTGCCCAAATCTACGATCCAAAGATGAAGGAAGTCACGGTCGTGTCCGACGACGATGCCCCGTTGGCGCGAAAGCGGAAGAGCTCCACCTCTGACGCTGCCGACGGAGGCAAGAAAAAGAAGACGGAGGGTGGAGCCTCTAAAAAGAGTACTGCCGCCCTGGAGGCGGAAAAGAAGAAATCCACCGGTATGTTTGCCAAAGCGCCCCCCCTAGTGTAAGCCTCTCATTCTCCGACATTGTCTTATTTATCTGTCTTATTCCTGTACTTATGCATTTCGCACGTTTCAGGAAGAAAGCTACAACCAGCCTCAAGAAGTCCTCCAAGACTCTTGGGGCTTCTAGAAATATCAAAGATATGTTGCATCGCGACTCCTCCCCCGCCATCGCCCCTGCTACTCCTGCCGTCAAGCCCTCATCCGCTCCGACAAGCTCCTAAGTCCAGGAGGCACCAGGCCCTTCCGCCATGGAAGTGGACTCTGGCGCCTCTACCGAACTAGCTGTTGTCGGCGAGCAGGCGACGCAGGAGAGCGCTGCTCTTCAAATGGCTGAAGCTACGTCTAAGGATGCCATTGGTAGCGGCAAGGCGGTGGTGGGAGCTGGTACCTCTGCCGAAGGCGGCGCCCCTACTCCCCAGAAACCCTTCGAGTTCCTGAAGATAGTTTACCCGGCGCTCATGCCAAGTAACACAACTCTGGTTCCTGGAGGAGTGTTGTCATCTCCGACGTGCGGTCTTGAGGAGCTACTCCGACAAGCAGATATCTTGCGAGGAAACAACATTTCCTTTGGCAAGCTGCTGGCCGAGAGCGCTACAAACCTCAAGATCATTGCACTTGTAAGTTTTTACTTTACCTTTTTTATTTCGTATGAGTATCCCACTGTAGCCCCCGAGGATGTAGATGGAAAACCATAGGTTTTGCATCTATATGCTCTAAGAGTGACTAAGTTATAAAAAACTCTCACTGTAGCCCCCAAGAATTTAGATGGAATGAATTATTCCGACTAGATGCTTTAAGAGTAGCATACACAGTGTTCATAATTTTAAGTGTTGTATCCCCCCGAGCCTCTAGTTGTAACTGAATTAGTTCTGAACTAGATGCTTAAAGAAAATCTAAACATATTCTGAATTAAAAACTTTATACTGTAGCCCCCAAGATCTTAATCGAGAACTGAATTAGCTCCGACTAAGTGCTTAAAGAAAAGCTAAGCATATTGCTAAGTTAAAAACTCTCGCTACAGCCACCGAGCATCTAGGTGGAAAATTTCCGACTAGAAGATCTAAGCAGACCAAACAACGACTTACCTTTGTATTTGCTTCCACAGAACGAGAATGCTCGGTGGGGCATGGCCAACGACAAGTATCAGAATATGCGCGCAAATCTTGAAGCCGAAAAGGGTAAAACTGCCATCTTGAAGGAACAGATCATCAAAAACAAGAGTCTGTTTTCTTTTTTTGCGCATTTCCGTCTTACTTTTGTGCCTTCCTTCTTCGAGTATTCACTCTGTACTTTGTTTTCTCCGACTTGCAGAGCATGTTGCCAAGGCCAAGGATATTGTCGAGCAATCCAAGCACATCCAACAGCTGGACAGCGAGAACAAAATCCTTAAGAAGGAGAGGAAAGAAATGTTGAAGATGCACGAGGATTCCATGAAAGCCTTGCAGGACTCCGCCTCCGCGGAGATCAGTCGCTTGAAGGAGGAGCTTGCGATCCTAAAGGATCAGAAGCAAGCTGCTGATGAGCAAAACCTTCGCCATAGCGAGGCGTTTAAGCTCCTCCAACAAGAGAAGGAATCCTTGGCGGACACCGTCTGGCAGGCTAAGGCCAGCATCTTCAGTAAGTGTCCTCCGCCTTGTAGTTCTGTAGCCTGGATACTTAGAATTTATTGAACTCATGCAATCTTTGTTGGAATTTTCAGCGCCCATGGGTTTAACCCGCTAGCCTCCTTCGGACAAGGAATGCATGGTTCTTGCCGGCAAATTCATCAATACCGCCATTGCCCAAGCCAAGGAGATTGCCAAGCCCCTCCAGATTTATATCAAGGCCTCGGACTCCGTGACGAAGTACTCGGAGATTCTGCACCGAGCCCCCGAGCGTGTCGTGAGCTGGAAAGCTTCATGCGCACGGGCTGGCGCAAGGATGGCGTTGTCTATTGTGAAGGCACACTATGAAGATGCCGACATCGACACGGTGACCTCTGGTATCCCCGATGTGGATGATGACGGCAAGGAGATCGATCACGAAGCCATCCTGTCATCACTCGCGGGTTATGACACCAGGGTTGCCGAGTTTGTGGACGTTGACATCTTCATGCCCAGGAACTTCATCGACAACGTCAACCAGGACTCCTCCGAGTCTCATCACAACACCGACGTTGAGGGTGATTCTCCGGCTGGTGATGATGCGGCCTCCAAGTCTCCTGCGCCCAAAGAATGAAAAACACTTTGTAATTTATGTTTCACTTTTGGTGTGTGCACGGGAAAAACTTGTTGATGTAATCTTAAGACGGAAAACAATGGTTGTCGTATCCTACTACTTAAGAGTTAAGTTTCAGCATGTATATATTTTTTAAGCAAGTGTTGGCTTATCCATTACTCTGGTTCTTATGCTTGACTTTTCGTGAGTCGGAAGACTCGTTGTCGGAACCATGCGCTTAGGTGATGATGCCCAATGGCACCGTCAATAACCTGAGCACAAAATCGCCGACAATAAGTGCCGAAAGTCACTACTCCAGAATCCACATAAAAACAACAAAGAACGTGTAGACCAGAAAACTTAAGCTAACGCCCGTAGGCAGAATTTTCACAAGTGCAATCACAAGACTTGTGCATAAAGGTTTTATATGATCCAAAAATGAACACTAAAGGAGGTAAAAGACTCAGCAATATGAGTGAACCAAAGAGCTTTATTTCATTGATCATATAAGAAGTACACAATTAGATAAAAAATGCTAAGTGTAGAAAGGACGTAGCTGTGCTATGTTCCATGGTCGATCAAGCTCCGGGTAGTCATCATCCGGGTCACGTCGCTTACGCTTATGATCCTTGTTGGGTCTATCCATGAGTTCACGATTGTCGACGAGGTAGTAAGACCCATTGAGCAGCGCCTTGCTTATGATGAATGGTCCTTCCCATGGCGGGGATAATTTGTGTGACTTCTTCTGCTTAAGTCGGAGCACTAAATCCCTCTCTTTAAACGAGCGATGCCGAACGCGACGACTATGGTAGCTGCGTAGCTTCTGCTGGTAGATGGCGGATCTTTGGCATGCCAAAACGCGCTCCTCCTCGAGAAGGTCCACATCTAGGCGTCTGGATTCTTCAGCGTCATCTTCGTTATAGGCGGCAACTCTTGGTGCATCGTGGAGGATGTCGGAAGGTAGGATGGCTTCTGCTCCATATACCATGAAATAAGGGGTGTAGCCAGTGGATCTGTTGGGTGTAGTTCGTAAACTCGACAGCGCAGATGGCAATTCTTCCGCCCAGGCTCCAGCTGCTCTATGTAGCGGTGCCTCAAGACGTGGCTTGATTCCCTGCAGAATTAGTCCATTGGCTCGCTCAACCTGACCATTGGATTGTGGGTGTGCCACGGATGCAAGGTCAAGTCGGATGCCTTTGTCCCAGCAATAGGCCTCCACTTCTCTGAGTGACAAGTTGCTTCCGTTGTCGGTGATGATGCTATGTGGGAGACCAAATCTCACCACTAGATCTAAGACAAACCTGAGGGCAGTTGCCCCATCGAGCTTTCTAATGGGTTTAGCTTCTATCCATTTGGTGAATTTGTCAACTGCTACAAGCAGATGCGTAAATCCACATGGTGCCATCTGTAACGGTCCCACCATGTCTAGCCCCCAGACTGCAAACGGCCAAGTTATTGGTATTGTTCGCAATTCTTCAGCAGGAACATGTGGTTGTCGGGCATAATACTGGCATCCTGTGCATGTCTCAACCAGCTTGTCGGCGTCCGCCTTCGCGGTCAGCCAGTAGAATCCTTGCCGGAAGGCTTTCGCGACCAATGATCGAGGAGCGGCGTGATGCCTGCAATCTCCGAGATGGATCTCGCGCAGGATTTCCATACCTTCTAGCTGGGAAACACACTTTAAGTATACACCAGTAGTGCTCCTTTTATAGAGTTGCCCATTGATTGTGGTATAACCCTTTGCTCGTCGTACTATTTGCCATCGTTTGACCTCGCCGTCGGGCAAAGTTCCGTGTTCAAGATACTCCATGAACGTTTTTGTCCAAGCCGGAGGGATCTTTGTCACCATGTTGACGAAAGAGTCAGCTCTATCCGGATTGTCGATGTCGGCGCCTTTCACGGATGGTGTGCGTAGATGCTCTAGGAAAACTCCTGGCGGAATTTGCTTGCGCCCTGATCCAAGTTTAGACAGTAGATCAGCCGCCTCGTTTTGCTCCCTAGGCACATACTTGACTTCGTAGCCCAAGAAGCTCTTGGCTATCTCGTCCACTTCGTCGCGATATGCCGCCATCATAGGGTTCCGCGCATTCCAGGTGCCAGCCACCTGCTGGGCAACCAAGTCGGAATCTCCACAACAAACTATGCGCTTGATGCCAATATCCTTGGCTACACGTAGTCCGTGAATGAGTGCCTCATACTCCGCCATGTTGTTTGTAGCCTCGAAGTGGATCTGGAGAACGTAGTGCAACTTATCTCCTTTTGGTGACTGTAGTAGTACACCAACCCCCGAGCCGTTGAGCAACTTTGATCCGTCAAAGTGCATCACCCAGTACTCTGGTTCTGGCAACGGAGTAGCATCTGGCATCTCCGTCCAATACGCAATAAAATCCACCAAAGCTTGTGACTTGATAGCGTCGTGTCTCTTGTAGGTGATCTCAAAGGCGGCAAGTTCAATGCCCCACTTCACGACCCTTCCTGTAGCATCGCTGTTATTGATAATGTCGGACAGTGGAGTCTTGCTCACTACTGTGATTGGGTGCTTGAAAGTAATGCCTCAACTTTCGAGAAGCGAGGAATACTCCATAAGATATTTTTTGGTAGTGCGGGTAACGCTGCTTGGACTCCGTCAAGACCTCGCTCACATAGTAAACTGGTCGTTGAACTCCATGCTCGTAGCCTGGTTCCTTCCGCTCTACCACGACGACGATGCTAATAACCCGGTTGGTTGCCGCCATGTAAATTAACAGGGGCTCTCCAGGCTCGGGTGCTGCAAGGATGGGCGTTGAGGAAAGAATCTCCTTGAGCTGCTTCAATGCTGCATCTGCTTCATCTGTCCACGTAAATTTGTCCGCCTTCTTCAACAACTTGTACAGCGGCAGAGCCTTCTCTCCAAGTCGGCTGTCGAACCGACTAACTGCTGCAACACAACCTGTTAGTCGTTGGATGTCCTTTAGGCATGTCAGATGGTTTATGTTTAAGATGACCTTGATTTTCTCCGGGTTGACCTCGATTCCGTGCTGGGAAACGATGAAGCCCAACAGTTTGCCGGCTGGAACCCCGAAGACGCACTTCTTAGGGTTAAGCATCATGTTGTATTTCCGGAGATTATCAAAGGTTTCTTTTAAGTCGGAGATTAAGTCGTTTGACTTTTTAGACATCACCGCGATATCGTCCACATAGGCGTGAACATTCCGACCAATTTGGTCGTGAAGGCAACGTTGCATTGTCCGCTGGTAGGTAGCACCTGCGTTTTTCAGCCCGAAGGGCATCGTGACATAGCAAAACGTGTCGTATGGGGTAGTGAACGAAGTGGCCAATTGGTCTGACTTCCTCATCTTGATCTGGTGGTATCCTGAGTATACATCGAGAAAACACAAAAGCTCTGAGTCGGCCGTCGAGTCAATGACTTGGTCAATGCGAGGCAAGGCAAACGGATCTTTGGGACATGCTTTGTTCAAGCCGGTGTAATCAACGCACATTCTTAATTCATTGGTTCCCTTTTTGGGGACAAGTACATGATTGGCCACCCATCGGGTGTGAAGGACTTCTCGGATAAACCCAGCCTTAAGTAGCCTAGCTATCTCTTTGCCAATGGCGCGTCTCTTCTCATCTCCGAAGCGTCGTAGAGGTTGTTTCACTGGTTTACATTTTGGATCTATGTTTAAGGCGTGCTCGGCAAGTTCCCTAGGTACATATTTCATGTCGGCAGGTTGCCAGGCAAAGATGTCCCTATTCTCACGGAGGAACTCGACGAGCGCGCTTTCCTATTTGGGATCCAGGTTCGTCCCAATGGTGACGATCTTGGAGACATCGCCTACCTCAAGTTCCACCGGCTTGGTCTCGATGGAGGCCTTGAACGCAGGAGCGGAGTCGAAGATCTGCTTCTTCGACGCGGGCATCTCTGAGTCATTGACCTTGCTCTGGATCTCCTTGAATTCTTCGCTGTAGAGGACAGCTTCTGCAATGGCTGCTTCGTTGATCTCGTAGTCCCTTGCCTTGGTAAAGCTTCCGGATACGGTGATGACACCGTTTGGTCCGGGTATCTTGAGTTTGTTGTAGACGAAGCATGGCTTGGCCATGAACGTGTGGAATATGTCGTGGCCGAATATGACGTGGTACACGCTCTTGAAGGGGACCACCTCAAAGGTCATGCGCTCTTGGCGGTAATTATTAACATCGCCAAAGGCTACCTGAAGCGTAATGCACCCAAGGGACCGAGCCTCCCGATCAGGAACTACGCCATGGAACACGGTGTTGGTCCACCTTAGGTTTGCCTCCGTCAAGTTCATCTTTTGCAGTGTATCCAGGTACATGATGTTGATGCTGCTTCCACTATCCACCATGCACTTGGTGAACTCCACGCCGTCAATCAATGGGTTGATGACCATGGCGTACTAGTTCTCCGTGGGCACAAGGTCTGGGTGGTCCGTCCTGTCCCAAGTGATTGGAACCTCCGACCAGCGCAGGTATTGGGGAACTGGGGGGAGAGTGGCCATCAGGATCCTTAGAGAGGTCTTCTGTTGTCGGATGGTGGGGGTGCCAAGGAAAGTGTGGTAGACTGGGGCCTTCTTTGCGAAGGGGTTCTTGCCCTTGTTGTCGCTCTTGGCGGCGTGCTTGGGGTCAACGTCCTCATCCATGTCACTTGAATCCTTGGACTCCTCCTCCTTCTTCTTCCCCTTGCCCTTGCCTCGCGGTCTATTCTTCCGACTTCGCTTGTAGCCGGACTCCGGGTCTTCCTTGAGGTCGTTGACGAACTTGCAGTGTCGATTGGTATGGGTGGCCTTAACATTGACATCGAGGTGTACGAGGCGCGGCATATCGCGGTACTCCTCATACGTTTGGGGAACACAGAGCGGCGTCAAGTTGGTTTCACTTCCTCGCTGCTGCCCGCGGCCTGCTCCCCTTCCTCGGCCACGTTGTCCGCTTTCTCCTCGTCCTGCAAAAGTCATAGCGACCATGTCGGTAGATTGATTTTCTTCTGGAGCGGTTTTCCGCTTTGTACTGTTGTTCCTCCGAGCTTGGGTTGGAACGACCATTGCCGGCAAAGAGCCACGAGCGTCGTCGTCGGCAGCTGCAAACTCACTAGCCAACTGAATCATCTGATTCAAGTCAAGCTGATGATTGTCCTGCAAGTGCTTTAGCTTATGTCGGAGTAACGTGCCCCTTTCCAACCCATCAATGAAGGCGGCCATAGCGGTCTGAGCGTGCACTCCTGCGCAGGAATTCTTCATGTCCAGCCAGCGGGAGAGGTAGGCGCGAGATGTCTCGTCTTTCTCTTGCATGCACCGCTGTAGATCGCCCACAGTGCAGGGACGCTTGTATGTACCCTCAAAGTTCTTGGTGAATGCTTCTTGCATATCCAGCCAGTTGTAGATAGATTTCTTCGGCAAGTCGTTGATCCATTGACGGGCCGTACCCGCCAACATTAACGGGAGGTACTTAACGACAACATTGGGGTTGCCTCCGGCAATCTCCACCACGTTGTCGTAGTCCTGCAACCATGTGGTGGGCTTGGCGGTGTCGTCATAGGGCTTGATGGTCTTGTCAATCCAGAAACCTTTGGGGTAAGTTGCGGACCGTATTGCAGGTCCAAAGCAACGTGGTCCCAGGTATGGTCCTTCTCGGGCCTCATGGATCTTATCGATCCGCGAACGTGCATCGTATGGCTCCGGGTTCTTGTTCTTGTTGTCAACAGGGGATGGGTTGTGTGAACGACGCGGGCCTCTTCTGCCATGGTGACTGCTTGGCGGCGACGGAGGCGGAGGTGGCAATGGGTTAGCCTTCTTGCTATTACCCTCCTGCGATGCCTCACGCCTGTCACGGTTGCTTGTCGGACGCGGAGGGTCGTGGTGTGACCTGCTCTTGTGTCCTTGGTGGCGCTCTTCATCATGTCGGGTCTGCGCCGCGTTGTCGCGGATGACGATGTCGCACTGCTTTGGAGGAGGCATATCCATACGATGGTGAGCCTTGTAATCTTCCTGACGTCGGGGGGATCTGGGCGGTGGCGATGGGCGGCGAGGTCAGGATTTTTATCCGTGGTCGGAAGATATGGGGATAGCATCCTTCCTGTTGCGTGCATCCCTCCGTCTTCATTCTGATGAACCCGTCTGTGATCCGACGTCCTGAGGAGTTCTGTACCTTGGCGGTTTGTACTGGCTAGATCGGCAGAGCGCCAGGTCAGACTCAAGCCTCTGGGAGGTGGCCTTTTCCTGCTGCTTTACCGCCTTGGCCACTAGGTCATAGACATGTTCTACTGCCTCAGGCGATCTATCCTGCTCCAGAAGGGTCTTGGCGACGGCAAGGTTAAGGAGTGGGGTGGGCATCACCTGCTTGCCTTCACTATCAATGTATGGCTTGGCCTGTGCCGGCTTCGAGGGAGCCCATCCTAGGTTGCGCCGTACACCAGGATCGTTGACGACGCGAGCTAGAGCCTTCTTAGCCTTCTGCTGCTGCAGCAGAGTCTTGTACTCGGCTTCCATTGCTCTAGCTTTCTCTATGGATTTCTGCGCGTTGACCAGATCTCGATCTAGTTTAGCGCCTTGCTTCGCGATGTCTTGCGCCTCCTCCAGCAGTTGCTGGCGCTTCTCGTCAAGCTGAGTCACGTTCCGGATATGATCAACGGTTAGTGGCTCAACGAGGAGATTGCCGTACATCACTCTATCAGCTGGAGTAACATGGGCTGCTGCCGACGTGGATGCTGGAGGCGGCAAGTTTGCGGTGTTGTTGTTGCTCGGACCGGTGCCGAGTTCCTGCGGCTGCTGCACTGGATTAGGCGGAGGAGGCATGACCTTTGCGCGATCATTGTCGTCAGTAATAAGTGGCCCCTTCCCCTTTTCCAGCGCCGTAGGTGGAGCTTCCCCGGGTTGATCTTCATCCATCGCTGTCCCAATGGTGACGAACACCCCTCGAGACATGACGGTGTTATTAGCTTGCTCATCGCGCGAGTACTCCTCCTCCATCTCCTGCATCGCGGAGTCTAGCTCTTCTGGACTGAAGTCTATTTCCTCTGAATCTGCACTGAAATCAGCATAAAGCGCGTCAATGACAGAGTCGGAGGGTGCCAGGACTTCCTCGATGACGGGCGGTGGAGGTGCAATGGCCTCGACGATGACTGGAGGTGGTGGTGCTGCTACGACGATGTCGGCCGGAGGCGGTGGTGGTAGACTGGTAGTGGCTGAATCGGAGGGGCTCCGTCAATGAGCGCAAGCGCTGTCTGAGCTGCCGCTTTAGCCTCCGCGTAGTTGTTGACGGTGTTCACCATGCCTTCAAAGGTAAGGCGTCCTGACGCCTGTTGCCGTCTTAGAGAGTGTCGGAGAAGCGTGCCATGGTCCAGTCCTTCCACAAAGTGATAGATAGCATCATCATTGGGGTAGTGGGCCAGATCGGCTCGTATACGGAGCCACCTGGCCAGGTAATTGCGGGGGGTTTTGCCCTCTCTCTGAATGCAGCGTGCTAGATCAAAGATGGTAACCACGCCGACGAACTTGGATCTCTGCTGTCCAGACGCACGGACAAAGCCGGCGGATTTGCAGTGATCTTCCACCTTTATATCCTGCACAGGGGCGGTTTGGGTGGGTCTTGAATTTTTCCGATCTTTGCCGGCAAACTCCGAGGAGAGATCCGGCATCGATCCTTCCGCGAACGTATCCTGCCCGTAGGCGGTCCATGCGGGTCTTGATGCTTTCCGATCTTTGCCGGCAAACTCCGAAAAGAGATCGGACATCGATCCTTCCGCGAACGTATCCTGCCCGTAGGCGGTCCGTGCGGGTCTTGAAGCTTTCCGATCTTTGCCAGCAAAATCCGAAGAGAGATCCGACATCGATCCTTCCGCAAACGTATCCTGCCCATAGGCGGTCCGTGCGGGTCTTGAAGCTTTTCGATCTTTGCCAGCAAACTCCGAAGAGAGATCCGACATCGATCCTTCCGCGAACGTATCTTGCCCGTAGGCGGTCCGTGCGGGTCTTGAAGCTCCTCCGACTCCCAGGGGACTAGTGCCCGAGTCGGTTTTGCCAATGAAGAGGTGGATATATCCTATAGGAACGATCGAACACCGCGTAGGGTTCGTCTTCGCCGGGATCCAGAACTCGTCAGGGGGACGATCGGAACGTTGCCGGAGAAGAGAACACGACCGATGGCTACGGTTTCGCCGATTCCCGCGAAGATCTTGGTCCTCGCCCGCTGAAGAGCCTGAAGCGCCTCTTGCCCCACGGTGGGCGCCAACTGTCGTGGTATTGCCGACGAGTACGCCATGGAGGGGTCCTCACAGTGCGTGTTTAGAGACGTGGGGTAAGGCAGACGGTTGACGGGTACGAGGTAACACAGCTTACCCAGGTTCAGATCCCACGACGGTGGCGGAATCCTACTCCTGCTATAAATCACTATAATGGCAATACGCCGAGTTACAGAGATAGGTTCGCTGTGCGAGGTGTGTGTAAAACGATGCCCTAAAGGCTCCCATAGGCCCGACTTATATAGTCGCCAGGTCCTAGGGTTACAGGGAAAAGTCCTAGCCGGACAGGTTACAGAGTCCTACACCGTCTATCACTAGTCTTGTGTATCTTGTACTCCAAGGCTCCGGGTACGCTGGTGACTCCACCGTAGCCTTCCTTTATCCGGCATGGGCCTCCCTTCTGGATCCACCTAACTGGGCCGCCCAGCAGGCCACAGGCCATGCTACCGACTATGGGCCACCCAGGTTAGTCAGATAAGAGGCATGCTATGAGGATACCCATATAGCATATCCCCAACAGTCAAGGTCCCCAGCGACGAGGTATTTCCCTGTCCCCCTGTAGGGTTTCGGGTGATGTTCATCGCCTTCGTTATCCGCGGCCTTTCTTTCCCAGTCCACAACTTCCTTCGTGGACTGTTGTTCTTATATGGCATTCAGCTCCACCATCTTTCCCCTAATTCTCTTCTTCACATCGCTTGTTTTGTTGCATTTTGCGAGTGCTGGCTCGGCATTGAGCCGCACTTTGGCCTCTTCCGGAAGCTCTACTCCATGAAGAGGCAATCTGGCTCCGACGGAGTTTATCCGATTGGCGGCTGCGTCATTTATCTTCGATCCACTGCTCTTTTCTTCTCTTTTTCTATGTCCAAGTCCGTCCAGAACTGGCGGAGGAAGTGGTTTTATATCCGCGACTCCAAAGTGGATGGGGAACACTTTGGCCTTGCCCCTTTCGACGTCACCCAGAAAATCCAGCCGAAGAGATCCTGGAAGAACCATATCCTGGAGGGTGAGGTGGAGGAGATAGAGGAGCTCTATTATCGGGTGGAGGACCTCCAGGTGATTCCGGAGAAGGAGGTGAACGGTGTGGATATCATATGCACCTTCCTCAAACGTCGGGTGCAGCCGCTCCAGGCTAGGGTGCACCCGATGTTCCTTTATTCTGGCCGCCACGACCCGACGAGAGTTGCAGCTGAGGAGCTTTCCAAAAGGGACCTTGACAGAGTCCTTCGGCCACTGCTGAAGTATAAAACTAACGAGGACCTTCCGGGGAAGTCGCGGACCCCTCCGTTCAGTGCCTCTCGGCCCGTCCCGTAGGTGTAGATCTGGGACGTACGCATAGCGCTATCTTTGAGTGCGTTTTCTTTGCAGTTATTTTTTCTAAACTTTCTCTTCGTTGTGCAGGAGTTCAAGGTGCTTGGCATGGTACCCCCTCTACCGGAACGGTTTCCGGATGCACCGGACAATGAAATCGTGGACTCCGTGTCCAAGCTTCCGCCGATGCAGTCGCCAACCGAGGAAGCCCCCGAGGCAAGCGAGGGGCGGACCTGAAAGCGAGCACGGAGCTCGAGCGAATCTTCGGATGCCTCGACTCCGCCAACTCCTAGGGACCCGCCGTGCCTTGTCCATCGTAGTGGAGGTGATGGCGACTCTTCCTCCCCCATTCCGGCCATGCCTGTGTGGGCTGTAGCACCGCAGCCTTCGGTGAAGCGGAAGAAGGAAGAGAATAAGGGCAAGAGGGCCTTGGCTGTTTTCAACTTGAGCGATATGGACTCGTAAGTTCCTTCGGATGCTTTTTGCTACCTTTCCTTGTTGCTTGCTTGTCTTTGACTAGTGTTTTCCTTTACAGCCACTCCTCTGAAGGCTTGTTTAGCGATGCCACTTAGGAGATGGTGGGAGAGTCGAAGATGGAGCTTCCTCCTTCTCAGACGGTGGCCACCTCTGGGGGCGCTGCCCTGAACCCTTCCCCGCGGGAGGTTCGGGTGGTCGTCTCCTAGAATACTACAACCAGACCTTCGGAGTCGCCATATGAGCATGTAAGTGTGTTCTTTCTTGCTGCGGGGGGAGCCCCCGAGCCGTATTTTCGTATGATCTACTGATCGTTGCCTCTTCTTTTTGTGCATGTATCGGGGGGAGCCCCAGAGCGTTTTTCGTATGATCTGTTGATCTTTACTTCTGTTTTGGGCGCAGCCCCCGAGCCCTTGGCTTGACAACTTATTTCTTCTTGCAGCCTTTTGTGCAGGGTGCGAACCAGCTGGTGAAGCAGCATCTGGCGTTGGAGGCCAGCCTACGGTAGCTTCAAGGTACTTCCATAACTAACCTTCTATTTTTCGTCTACTTGCTAGCTTGTTTGAGCTCATGTATGTTCCTTGGTTTTTCGCAGATGATAATAACACTGCCCTCCGCGAACTTGATGCTCTCGAAAAGAGCCTTGGGCGAGCGGAGAAAAGGGCCGAAGATGCCGTCGGGGCGAAGGAGCACCTCGAGCGGGAGCTTGCTGACGCAAGCTGCGGCCAAGGAGCGCCTACAGCAGGAAGCTACGAACCGCGAGCAGCAGCTCGCTAGCGCCGCACCTTCACGCGAGAAGGAGGTCACCGAGAAGCTGATGGCTGCTGCCAAAGCTGTTTTGGGTGAGTAATTTTGCTTGTATATTCTGTTTCGGCTGCTTTGTCTATGTGCTTTTCTTTGATTCTTACTGTGTTTTTTCATTTCTCTAGATGCCGCGGGCATTGAGTTCAACCGCAGTGCTCTAGAGCACGGTAGTGCTTTGGATGATGCCACTGCGGCGGTCGAAGACCGGTGCAGTACTGTGGTTCGCTCTCTCGCCAAAGTCAAGAAGGTTCTCGGGCGATTCTACAAGGAGCTCTTCCCCAAGGGCATTGCCCTTGAGGATGTCGACTTGTTGGCGGATGTGCTGTCAGCGGATGCGCCTGCGGTGTACAAGCGCAAGCAAAAGGGCATCGACGCGTCCATGGGGCTAGCGATGGTCGTGGCGTCCGGAGCGGAGCTGGATCTTCATCAGGTCACCTCCCAGATGCCAACGGCTCCCGACAGTTCCGAGGTAGCCTTCGCTATCTACGCTGCTCGCTGTAAGCGCTATGGGCCGAAGCTAATTGACCTGCTCGCGGAGTATGCGGCGAAACAGCAGGAGGAGGTCAAGGGCATGCGCTCTTGTTCCGAGGCCACTCAGGATGCTTAGGCTATGTCGTTCTAGCTGTAGGGTAGTTATCATAGACTTTTCTATAATGTATTGATGAACACTTCGTGTGCCACGCAGTGGCTTTTAATTGTATATAATGAGCATTCATGTTGTTCTTCAATCGTTTGTTGTTCATGTCCTTGTCTGTTTTACTTTAGGGGCCTTCGGGTGATGACCCTATCGATACTTCGTCTGCCCATCAGCCGCGACCATCCTTGGATGATGCGTCTCAACTTGTTTTTCTTCGTGACCGCGTCCGCAGTTTTGAGAAGGAGCTGCTTGGCATCCGAGGCCACACGGACGTTTGGAAATCGAAGGCGGAGCGGGGCACCGCTAGAGAGGAATATCTGATGGGGGAGCTGAAGGGTTTCGCAGCATAGTAAATCAAAAATTTCTACGGATGCGAACGTGAAAAGCCAAGATCTAATCCAGGAGATGCAAACAACGAGAGGGATAGATGAGATCTTCATACCCTTGAAGAAATCGCACAGCGGAACGTTCAACAGAACGTGGTTGATGTAGTCGTACTAGCCTTCTCCTCCTCGCGATCCAATCCGATCCAACGCCGCAAGTGGCGACGCCTCCGAGAGATGCACACGTACGGTACCTCGACGTATCCTCCTTCCTCGGTCCAGCAAGTGGGGTGGAGGGATAGATTGTATCTACAACACGACGACGTGGTGCAAAGGTGGAGAGTTTCTGCGGTAGGGCTTCGCCTACGCACTGTCGGGAGAGAGAGAGAGAGGAGGGCAGCAGGTAGGCGGCTAGGGTTAGAGGAGGTGTGGGGGAGGGTGTGTCCCTGCCCTCTTTATATAGAGGGTTGGCCGGCTGCCCTTGCCCCTCCTCCAAGCCCTAGGGCTGGCGGCGACATGGGTGGAGTGGGGGGCAAGTCCCCCCTTCTAGAAGCTCTCCCTAGGGTTTCCCCTAGGGCTTGGCCGGCTGGGCCTATGGGGCCTTGTGCCCCTGGACCAATGCGGCCAGGGCACTCCCTCGTAGGACCACGCCCCTCCCGACAAGTGGGTCCACGTTGGTCCCACTCCATAAGCTTCTAGAACCTTCTGGTACAATACCGAACATTCCGAAACAATTCCGAAATCCAAAAACTACTTTCCCTTATATGAATCTTATTCTCCGGACCATTCCAGAACCTCTCTTGATGTCCTGGATCTCATCCGAGACTCCAAACAAAAACTCATAAACCAATTATCCATTCTATCCTAGCGTTGAGACACGTTAAGTGTGTGACCCTACGGGTTCGAGAATATGCAGACATGATCTTCTATCGATAATCAACAGCGGGATCTGGAAACCCATATTGACTCCCACATATTCATCGATGATCATATCGGATGAACCACGATGCCAGGATTCAATTAATCCCATATATATATTCCCTTCGTCACGCGATATTTTACTTGCCCGAGATTCGATCGTTGGCATCGGCATACCTAGTTCAATCTCGTTCACAACAAGTACTTTACTCATTCCGTAATACAATATCACTTTGTGATTAACTCCTTAACCACTTGCTTGCAAGCGGTGTTGATATCGATTACCGAGTGGGCCCGAAGTATATCTCTCCGACTTGGGAGGGACAAATCCCATCTCGATACATACAACCCAACAAGTACTTTCCGATCACCTGGGAGACACCTTTATGATCACCCTCTCATAGGATGACGTTTGATGACCTCAAAGCTTTCTTCCGATACCAGGGAGTTGCATTATCTCATGGTCTAAGGAATACAATATTTGACATAAGAAAAAGCTTCGCAAAGATGAACACGATGACATGATCTAATTGATCTGCTTGATTTGGGTCTGTCCATCATATCATTCTCCCAATGACATGATCTCATTATTAATTGACAACTCATGTCTATGGTTAGGAAACCTTAACCATCATTAATCAATAAGCTAGTCCATAGAGGCGTACTAGGGACACAATGTTGTTCATAAACCACACAAGTATCAAAGTTTCCGCTTAATACAATTCTAGCATGGAATATAAACTTTATCATGAACAAGAATTATAATAATAACATCTTTATTATTGCCTCTAGGGCATAATTCCAATAGTCTCCCACTTGCACTAGAGTCAATAATCTAGTTTACATCTAGCAACAATCTAACACCCATGGCACTAAGGTGCTGATCATGTTTTGCTCGTGGAAGAGGTTTAGTCAACGGATCTGCGACATTCAGATCCATATGTACTTTGCTAATCTTCAGATCTCCATCTGTTATATAATCTCGAATTATATGAAACTTGCGGTTGATGTGCTTGGTCTTTGGATGATATCTTGGTTCCTTAGCCAGTGCTATGGCGCCAGTGTTGTCACACAATATCTCCAGTGGGTCCAAGGCACTCGGAACCACACCAAGCTCAGTGATGAAGTTCCTGATCCAAACTCCTTCACTTGACGCTTCTGCAGCAGCCATGTATTCCGCTTCTATTGTAGATCCCGCGATCACGCTTTGCTTGCAGCTTCTCCAGCTCACAGTTCCTCCATTCAAAATATAAATGTATCATGTCTGAGATTTAGAATCATCCTTGTCGGTGTCGAAACTAGCGTCGACGTAACCTTTTATGACGATTTGTTCATCACCTCCATAGACTAAGAACATTTCTTTAGTCCTATTTAAATACTTTAGGATGTTCTTCACGGTTGTCCAGTGTTCCACTCCTGGATCACTTTGGTATCTGCTCGTCAAACTAAGAGCATTGGACACATCTGGTCTAGTACATAGCATGGCATACATGATAGAACCTATGGCCGAGGCATAAGGCACTTTGCTCATAGCTTCTCTATCGTTTACCATAGCTGGACACTGAGCCTTGCTCAATATCTTACCTGACAACATGGGAACTGAACCTTTCTTTGCTTTATCCATTCTGAACCTCTTCAGAACTTTGTCTATGTATGTACTTTGGCTTAAAGCTATCAGGCGTCTTTGTCTATCTCTATAGATTTTGATGCCCAATATATAAGCAGCTTCCCTAGGTCTTTCATTGAAAAACATTTGTTCAAATAACTCTTCACATCGTTAAGCATATCAATGTATTTTCCAATAATCAATATGTCATCCACATATAGTACTAAAAATGTCACTGAGCTCCCACTCACTTTCTTGTAGATACAAGCTTCGTAGCAATTTGGAACAAATCCAAAGCTCTTGATCGCTTGATCAAAATGAAGGTTCCAACTCCGAGATGCTTGCTTCAGTCCATAAATGGAACGCTGAAGTTTGCACACCTTATCAGCATCCTTGGGATCGACAAAACCATTGGGTTGCATCATATACAACTCTTCATCAAGGTTGCCATTGAGGAACGCAGTCTTGACATCCATCTGCCATATTTCATAATCATGAAACGCAGCAATTGCTAATAAAATCCGAATGGACTTAAACATCGCTATGGGAGAGAAAGTCTCATCGTAGTCAACACCTTGAACTTGTCAAAAACCTTTCGCGACAAGCCGTTCTTTATAGACAATAACATTACCATCCACGTCCGTTTTCTTCTTGAAATCCATTTGCACTCAACGGCCTTTCGGTCGCTAGGAGGGTCCACCAAAGTCCATACTTGGTTTTCGCTCATGGATCCTAATTCGGATTTCATGGCCTCTAGCCATTTCTCAGAGTCTGGGCTCATCATTGCTTCCTCATAGTTCGCAGGTTCACTATTGTCTACTAACAAGACAGTCAAGACAGGGTTACCGTACCACTCAGGAGGGGCACGTGACCTTGTCGACCTACGACGTTCAATGGTAGCATCGTCTGAAGCTTCATGATCCTTTTCATTAGCTTCCTCTATTGTTGGTGCAGACGGCACTGGAACAATTTCAGGTGCTGTGCTACTCTCCAACTCAAGAGAAGGTTCAATAACCTCATCTAGCTCTACTTTCCTCCCACTCACTTCTTTTGAGAGAAACTCCTTCTCAAGAAAGGATCCGTTCTTTGCGACAAACACTTTGCCTTTGGATCTGTGGTAGAAGGTATACCCAATGGTTTCCTTAGGGTATCCTATGAAGACGCATTTCTCCGATTTGGGTTCGAGCTTGTCCGACATCAACTTCTTGACGTAAGCCTCGCATCCCCAAACTTTAAGAAACGACAACTTAGGTTTAGCACCAAACCACAGTTCATACGGTGTCATATCAACGGATTTAGATGGTGCCCTATTTAAAGTGAATGCATCGGTTTCTAATGCATAACCCCAAAATGATAACGACAAATCTGTAAGAGACATCATTGATCACATCATATCTAATAGAGTTCGATTCCGGCGTTTAGACACACCATTGCGCTGTGGTGTTCCGGGTGGCGTGAGTTGCGAAACTATTCCGCTTGCTTTAAGATGCGTGAGAAAATCATAACTCAAATATTCACCTCCACGATCGGATCGTAAAAATTTAATTTTCCTGTTACGATGGTTTTCCACTTCAGTCTGAAATTCTTTGAACTTTTCAAATGTTTCAGATTTATGTTTCATTAAATAGATATACCCATATCTACTTAAGTCATCAGTAAAAGTGAGAAAATAGCGATAACCACCGCGCGTCGAAACACTCATTGGTCCGCATACATCGGTATGTATGATTTCCAACAAGTCCGTTGCTCGCTCCATTATTCTGGAGAACGGGGTTTTGATCATCTTGCCCATGAGGCATGGCTCGCACGTGTCAAATGATTCAAAATCAAGAGACTCCAAAAGTCCATCAGAATGGAGTTTCTTCATGCGTTTTACACCAATATGACCTAGACGACACTGCCACAAATAAGTCGTATTATCACTATCTACCTTGCATCTCTTAGCCTCAATGTTATGGATGTGTGTTTCATTGCTTTCGAGATTCAGAAGAAATAAACCATTCATAGCAGGTGCATGACCATAAAAAATGTTACTCATATAAATAGAACAACCATTATTCTCCGATTTAAATGAAATAACCGTCTTGCAATAAACACGATCCAGATATGATGTTCATGCTCAACGCAGGCACATAATAACATTTATTAAGGTTTAAAACTAATCCCGAAGGTAAAACTAAGGAGAGCGTTCCGACAACCATCACATCAACTCTTGATCCGTTGCCAACGCGCATTGTCGCCTCATCCCTCGCTAGCCGCCATCTATTCTGTAGCTCCTGTTTCGATTTACAAATATTAGCAACTGAACCAGTATCAAATATCCAGTCACTACAACGAGCGCTAGTAAGGTAAACATCAATAACATGTATATCAAATATACCTTTGATGGTGCCAGCTTCTTGTCCGCTAAGTACTTCGGACAGTTGCGCTTCCACTGACCCTTGTCCTTGCAATAGAAGCACTAAGTGTCCGGCTTAGGCCCAGACTTGAGCTTCTTCTCAGCAGGGGCAATGCGCTTGCCGCTGCCTTTCTTGAAGGACTTCTTTGCACCCTTACCTTTCTTAAAGCTGGGGGGCTTGTTGACCATCAACACATGATTATCTTTCTTGATGTCCACCTCCGCAGCTTTCAGCTTAGCGAAGAGCTCAGTGATCGTATCAGTGGAACCAATCTGATTATGAGTAACTACAAAACCTTTGTAGCTAGGAGGGAGTGATTGCAGAACTCTGTCAATCTTGAGCTCCTCTGGAATCTTGTAGTCCAGTTGCTCAAGGCGTTGAGTGTAGCCCGACATCTTAATGGCGTGCTCACTAACGGAACTCCCTTCCTCCATCTTGCAGTTAAAGAATTTCTCAGAGATCTCATATCTCTCAGAACGGGCCTGAGTCTGAAACATGGTTTTCAGTTCCTCAAGAATCTCAAAGGGCCCGGCGAACTCCTCAAAACGATTTTGAAGGTCCGATTCCATAGCAAACAACATGGTGCTCTTAATCACACATAATCATCCTTGCGCGACTGATAAACAGCTTTTTCATCAGCCGGCGCATCTACAACAGGGGCATCACCTAGCGCTTTCTCAAGGACATAGTCCTTTTGTCCGCCAGCGAGAATGATTCTCAGATTGCGAAACCAGTTGGTGAAGTTAGACCCATTGTTCTTAAGATTTTCTTTCTCAGCAAAAACGTTGAAGTTGAAGTTGGACTTAGCCATTTGATCTACAAAATTTGCAAGTACAATTTAGACTATGTTCATGATAACTAGTTCAACTTAATGAAATTACTAGATGAACTCCCACTAAATTCAACATCCCTCAAGTTGTTTAGTGAACATGATCCAAATTCACCACACCTAATCCGATCTTCACGAGAAGAGATGTGGTTTAAATGGTGGACAACAAAGTGTCGATCATATCATTCATATGACTCATGCTTAACCTTTCGGTTCGTGAGTTCCGAGGCCATGTCTGTACATGCTAGGCTCGTCAAGTCAAACCCAAGTATTTCCGCGTGTGCAAAACTGGCTTGCACCCGTTGTATGTGAACGTAGAGTTTATAGCACCCGATAATCACGTGGTGCTTGAACACGACGAACTTTTGCAACGGTGCATACATGGGGAGAACACAGTTTTATCTTGATCTTTAAGTGAGGAATCATCTTATGATGCTACCGTCGTGATATAAGCATAATAAGATACATAAAAGGATAAACATCACATGCATATAATTTTATGTGACATGGTATAGCCAATCTCCGCGCAATGATCTCCATCTTGTGCGTGCCAGCATGATCTCCATCACTCCACCACTAATAGCAACTACAACTATTGCTAACTACTTAGCGATAAAGTAAAGCTATTACATGGCGTATAAGAAGTTGACACACAGGTCATACACAATTATAAAGACAACCATATGGCTCCTGCCGGTTGTGTACTCATCGGCATGCAAGTCGTGAAATATTACAAAACATGATCATTGCATACAACATACACATCACATCTTGGGCCATATCATATCATAGAAACACTCCCTGCAAAAACAAGTTAGACGCCTCTACTTTGTTGTTGCATGTTTTACATGGCTTATGGGAGTAACAAGCTAAGAACGATTCTTACCTACGGAAAGCCACAACGGTGATATTATGGTTGCCAACATCCGGTGTAAATCCCATGACAACTATAGTGAGAGAAACTGGCATCGACCAGCCGCATGTGTGGAACAAGCCACACGTCAAGTGCGGAGCCGGTCTCGCGAACGAGGTCGCGTAAAGTTGGCCTGGACCGCTTCGATCTCACTATCCCGCGTCATAAGAAGTACACAACAAGAGGCTTGCAACAGAAAACATCAACGCCCGCAACAAGCATGTTGTGTTCTACTCGTGAAACACATCTACGCATAGATCTAGCTCTGATACCACTGAAGGGTTTCACAGTATAGTAAATCAAAAATTTCTACGAATGCGAATGGGAAAAGCCAAGATCTAATCTAGGAGATGCAAACAACGAGAGGGATAGATGAGATCTTCATACCCTTGAAGAAATCGCACAGCGGAACATTCAACAGAACGTGGTTGATGTAGTCGTACTAGCCTTCTCCTCCTCGCGATCCGATCCGATCCAACATCGCAAGTGGCGATGCCTCCGAGAGATGCACACGTACGGCACCTCGGCGTCTCCTCCTTCCTCGTTCCAGCAAGTGGGGTAGAAATATAGTTTGGATCTACAACACGACGACATGGTGCAAAGGTGGAGAGTTTCTGCGGCAGGGCTTTGCCTACGCGCAGTCGGGAGAGAGAGAGAGAGAGAGAGAGAGAGAGAGAGGAGGGCAGCAGGTAGGCGACTAGGGTTGGAGGAGGTGTGGGGGGAGGGTGCGCCCCTGCCCTCTTTATATAGATGGCTGGACGGCTGCCCTTGCCCCTCCTCCAAGCCCTAGGGCCAGCGGCCACATGGGTGGAGTGGGGGGCAAGTCCCCCCCTTCTAGAAGCTCTCCCTAGGGTTTCCCCTAGGGCTTAGCCGGCTGGGCCTATGGGGCCTTGTGCCCCTGGCCCAATGCATCCAGGGCACTCCCTCGTAGGACCATGCCCCCTCCCGACAAGTGGGGCCACGTTGGTCCCACTCCGGAAGCTTCTAGAACCTTCCGGTACAATACCGAACATTCCGAAACAATTCCGAAATCCAAAAACTGCTTTCCCTTATATGAATCTTATTCTCTGGACCATTCCGGAACCTCTCGTGATGTCTTGGATCTCATCCGAGACTCCGAACAAAAACTCATAAACCAATTATCCATTCTATCCTAGCGTCGAGACACGTTAAGTGTGTGACCCTACGGGTTCGAGAATATGTAGACATGATCTTCTATCAATAATCAACAACGGGATCTGGAAACCCATATTGACTCCCACATATTCATCGATGATCATATCGGATGAACCACGATGCCAGGATTCAATTAATACCATATATATATTCCCTTCGTCACGCGATATTTTACTTGCCCGATATTCGATCGTTGGCATCGGCATACCTAGTTCAATCTCGTTCACAGCAAGTACTTTACTCGTTCTGTAATCCGATATCACTTTGTGATTAACTCCTTAACCACTTGCTTGCAAGCGGTGTTGATATCGATTACCGAGTGGGCCCGAAGTATATCTCTCTGACTTGGGAGGGACAAATCCCATCTCGATACATACAACCCAACAAGTACTTTCCGATCACCCGAGAGACACCTTTGTGATCACCCTCTCATAGGATGACGTTTGATGACCTCAAAGCTTTGTTCCGATACTAGGGAGTTGCATTATCTCATGGTCTAAGGAATACAATATTTGACATAAGAAAAAGCTTCGCAAAGATGAACACGACGACACGATCTAATTGCTCTTCTTGATTTGGGTCTGTCCATCATATCATTCTCCCAATGACATGATCTCATTATTAATTGACAACTCATTTCTATGGTTAGGAAACCTTAACCATCATTAATCAATAAGCTAGTCCATAGAGGCGTACTAGGGACACGGTGTCGCTCATAAACCACACAAGTATCAAAGTTTCCGCTTAATACAATTCTAGCATGGAATATAAACTTTATCATGAGCAAGAATTATAATAATAACATCTGTATTGTTTCCTCTAGGGCATATTTTCAACAGGAGCTGCGGCAGTTGGTCGAGCAGCTGCAGTGTAAGTTTCTTCGAGTTGTTGCTCTTTTTCGGATGCGCCTGTTGTGCGGGTCATCTTACTTTGTAGTTGTTGCAGGTGCCAACCTTGTTCCGAAGGAGGAGAAGGAGCGTGTTGCAGTTCGGATCAATTGCTTGACCCAGCAGGATATGGAAGCCAGAGGCTTTTTCTGGATGGATCGCGATCGTGCAACGGTTCTTGCGACTGTGCAGGATCGTGCCCATCAGGTGTCACGAGTGCCGCGGTAGGTGAAGACCTCCCTGGCGTCGATTCTGCACATCATGTTTCCTCTTGATGAAGCGCCATTAGCTCTCTGGGATTTGCTGGCGAAATTTCGAGACGTGCATCACGTCAGGGAGTTGGTGAAGCACCGGTTGATTGCGGGGGTGAAGGCCGCTCTTTCCCTCGTGCAATTGCATCACCCTGATGTAAATTTTGCGACTGTGGCTGCTGGATCGCCCCTCGACCATATGGTGGCCTATGGGACATGCGCCCGCATTATGCGGCTGTTAGGAAGTATGCCGAAGAAGTTGTAGATCTCTTTGAGCATCGTGCGCAAGTCATCCTTCAGAATAGGTAGTTCCTGTAAAAAAGATAGATGTAAAACTTATATATTTTTTGACTGGGCGTGTTGTGCCCTTTGCTGTAAAAGGTTGACTATATTAGCACATGGTGCTTGTTTGTATGCATGCCCTTTTCGTTAGCCTGACGTGATCAGCTACTGAGGTGTACATGTGTTATCCTCGGTAGACGTAGTCGTGAGGTGAGGGGGGAGCCCCCGAGTGTGTTGTAGCATAAAGAAATGCGGGTGAAAGATAATATTTGGGGCGATACACTTAGCTTTATTCATATCGTAATGAGGAGGTACATTGTTCGGCTGAGTAGCCTTGGCTGAATAGGCTTATTGAAAGTAAAGGGGGATAGCTAGGGGTAGAAGCGTCGCAGTTGTGCGATGTTCCATGGGTTGGAGTATGTGACTCCAGACTCCACGTGCTTGAGGTGATAGGCGCCACCTGGGATGACTTCGGTGACGACGTAGGTTCCTTCCCAGGGTGACTCGAGCTTCTTCGGCCGCTCTTGCTTGAGTCGTAAGACGAGGTCTCCTTCGACGAAGGACCTTGGGCGCAGTCGACGGTTGTGATAGTTGCGGAGGCTCTGCTGGTAGACCGCGGATCAAGCCGCGACGATGCCGCGTGCCTCATCGAGTGTGTCGACGGCGTCTTCGAGTGCGGCAGTCAATTCGGCCTCGCTGTAGGCGACGACCCGTGGGGCCTTATGGCGTACCTCTGCAGGCAGCACGGCTTCGGCTCCGTGCACCATGAAGAAAGACGTGTAGCCAGTTGAGTTGTTTGGCGTTGTGCGCAGGCTCCAGAGGACGGAGGGTAGCTCTTCTGCCCATGCTCCCGCGAGCCGCTCGAGTGGGCTCAGTAGGCGCTTCTTGATGCCACCGCCGACGAGGCCGTTGGCCTTTTCGACCTGTCCTTTGTTTTGCGGGTGCGCCACAGAGGCGTATGATATGTTGATCCCGAGGCCTTCGCAGAAGTCCTGGAATTCTTTGGAGATGAAGTTCGACCCATTGTCGGTGATGATGCTGTGCGGCATGCCAAACCTGTAGACGATGGATTGGAAGAACTTTATGGCCGATTTACCCTTTTGGTTAGTAACGGGCATGGCCTCGATCCATTTGGTGAACTTGTCGACTGCGACCAGGAGGTAAACATGGCCTCCTTTCAAGGATTTGGGCAGTTTGCCGATCATGTCGAGACCCCATTGGGCGAAGGGCCAGGCTAAGGGTATGGGACTGAGCTCCGATCCTGGTGCATGTGGTTTGTCCGCGAACCTCTGGCACCCGTTGCACCTTCGGACGATGTCCTTGGCGTCGTTCATGGCCGTTGGCCACTGAACCCAGCTCGTAGAGCTTTGGCGACGAGGGCGTGGTTGCCCGCGTGATGGCCGTAGATGCCCTCATGGATGTCTTGGAGGATAGTTTTGTCATCACCGATGGTGACGCACCTTTGGAGCGCACCCGAAATACTGCACTTGTATAGCTCGCCATTGATGATGGTAAAGGCTTTGGACCGGCGGGATATGCGTCGGGCATTTGTCAGGTCATCAGGCAGTTCCCTGTTTATTAGGTACCGTAGGTACGGCTGCGTCCATGTCTCTTATACTGCCATGACCTGCATCATGTTGACCACTGCGACCTCTGTGTCGAGCTTTTTGGGTCCTTCCTGTCCTTCGGGTAGCACAGCCCCCGAGTGCTCGGCTTCTTCGGCTGATCCCTTAGGGAATTTCCTTTTGATGGATGGCACACAGATCTGTTCGAGGAACACACCTGGTGGCACCTGTGCGCAGGTGGAGCAGATGTTGGCGAGTCTGTCGGCCTCTTCGTTGCTTTCTCTTCCAACGTGCCGAAGCTCGCAGCCATCGAAGTCTCCTTTGAGTGAATTGTAGAGCGCGCGATACGCGATCATGTTGGCGGCGTGCGCTTCGCACTCGTTCATCGTCTGCTAGACGACGAGGTTTGAGTCACTGTAGATGACCAGGCACGTTGTGCCGTAGATCTTGGTCATCCTCATGCCGTGGATGAGGGCTTGTATTCGGCTTCGTTGTTGGAAGCTCGAAATTTCATCTGGAGGATATACTTCACCTTGTCGCCCTTCGGGGAGGTCAGTATGACCCCGGCTCCTGCTCCTGCCTCGCGCTTGGAGCCATCGAAGTGCATCGTCCATGACTGAGTCATGTTCGCAGTGTCCGGCAGCTACAACTCCATCCAGTCGACGAGGAAGTCCGGTAGGACCTGCGACTTGATCGCATGGCGTTTCTCGTAGACTATGTCTAGAGGGGACAACTCGATGCCCCACAGGGCCATGCATCTTGTGGCCTCCGGGTTGTTCAGGATGCTATTCAGGGGTGCCTCGTTGACGACCATCACCTGATGCTCCTGGAAGTAGTGGCTCAGCCAACGAGCCGTCATGAACACGCCGTAGGCGAGTTTCTGGTAGTTGTAGGGGTTCGTAGCATGGAAAACAAAAAAATTCTACCGCATGAACACAAAATCAAGATCTAATCTACGATCAAGCCAAGATCTATCTACTAGATCGGTGCAATAAGTTGATAGAGTACTAACCCTCAAAGATCCAAAGCGGTTAACACGAGCAGATTCTCGTGGGTGATGTAGTCGTTCACTTGCCGATCTCAAGATCGCGTATACGATCCTTCTGGCGCCGCGTTCCGGCAGCGCTCCCGCAGTCTGCCACATGTACGGTACTCGATGAAGACCTTCCTCTCCCTTGTTCCAGCAGGCATCGGAGGTTGTAGCTCTCTCCTCGCGATTCCGATAGCACGACGGTGTGGTGTCGGAAGTAGAGGGGAGATCCCGCAGGGCTTCGCCTAAGCCAGAGCGAGTATGGTGGAGTATAGGGAGCCCCGGCGATCTAGGGTTTAGAGGGCCGAGGTTTAGAGGTAGCTAGCAACTAGAGTTTAGCTAGTCGATAGCGGTTTAGAGGAGATCTAGATTGGTCGCAACTCGAGAGGGGGGCGGCGGCCAACCTAGGGTTTCTTGGGTGCCTAGGGCAAGGGGGATACCTAGGGGTGCGCCCTACCCCTCCTTATATAGGTGGGGGGCGTCAAGGGTGTTCCCAACCTAGGTGGAAACCCTCCCTAACTCGGAAACCATGTTTGGATTTGACTTTTTCAAACTGCCTTTTTGACTTTCAAATTAGAGTTTGATTTCTCTCTTCCAAGTGTCCAGCCAAGTGACCTAGGAAATGATGCAACCATTACACTTTGTCATGACACATCCATGTACCCTTCCCCTTTCGGATCGGTGAACCTTCTAGACCCTTCTAGAACATTCCGGTGAAAACACCGGAATCATTCCCGAACTCCGAAATTGGACTTTACTTATATAAATCTTATTCTTCGGACCATTCCGGATCTCCTCGTGATATCCCGGATCCCATCCGAGACTTAGAACAACATTCAGTCTCTTTAATCACATTCCATATCTACTAAACAACATCGAATCCTTAAGTGTGTCTCCCTACAGTTCGTGAATTATGCAGACATGATCGAGACTCTTCTTCGATCAATAGCCAATAGAGGAATCTTGAAATTAATATGGATCCCACATATTTCTACAATTACTTCGTGATCGAATGAACCATTTACATACGATACCAATTTCCCTTTGTCTCACGATACTTTACTTATCCGAGGTTTGATCGTCGGTATCTCTGCATACCTAGTTCAACCTCGTTACCGATAAGTACTCTTTTCTCGTTCCCGTGATATGTGATCCCTTGTGAGTCAGTCACATGCTTGCAAGCTAATTGGATGACATTCCACCGAGAGGGCCTAGAGTATATCTATCCGTCATATGGATGGACAAATCCCACTCTTGATCCATGTGCCTCAACACATACTTTCCAAACACTCAATGCCACCTTTATAACCACCCAGTTACGATGTGGTTTTTGATGTCATCAAAGCATCCTTCCAATGATGGTGATTAGCATGATCTCATGGTCGAAGGAATTAGGTTACTATGTATCAGAAAGCTTATAGCAAATGAACTATATTAAATGACTTGATCTTTATGCTACTCTTAACTATAGGAGTATGTCCATCACATCATTCTCCTAATGATATGACCCTATTGTTAATAACATCTCTATGTTCATGATCAAGAAACCATGATTATATATTAACCAACAAGCTAGTTTAACAAGAGGCTTTACTAGGGACTCTTTTATGTTATAAATCACACAAGTATTTATGTTTCCGGTTAATACAATTATAGCATGGTATGTAAACATTTATCATAAGTAGGAAGATATGATAATAACCAATTTATTATTGCCTCTTGGGCATATCTCCAACAATCTCCCACTTGCACTAGAGTCAATAATCTAGTTTCAAACCTTTGTGCATTCAACACCTATGGCTTTCCGGTGTTGTATTTACACGATTGCTAGTGGTCAACTGATCTCCGGATCCGACACTTTCAGGTCCGTGTGTAATTGCATGTCTTTGCGTCTCTACGCATCACTCATTCTCTAATGAGATGGCTTTGTATATTTTTGGTCCTTTGGTGAGACCTTTATTTCTCTGGGGTTAAAACATGTTGATAATATTGTCGTACAATATATCTTCATAGTACTATCCCGCTGTGAACCACACCTAGTTTGATAATAAACTACTTGAAACAAATGCCCTCTTTTGCTGCTATAATAGCAGTCATATACTTAGCCTTTTGTTGTAGTAACTGTCACAATGTCTTAACTTTGGAACTCATCCAAATCCATTATGGAACTTACTTTCCATCATATTGTGCCACCCTTAGTTTATATTGAGATAAACTTAATTTTTACTTTGTGACAAAACTAGTATCAATGTAATACTTTTACAATGAACTAACCATCTATTTGTCGCTTCTACAAAATAATATATTCTTAGTTCTTCTAAAAAGATCATAAAAATATCTTTACTATCATCCAATAATCATCTTATGAATCATTCTGGTATACACTCATAACATTTAGAGCATAGGACATATCTGGATTTGTACACATCAGAGCATGATTGATAAAGTACTCTTTGTGATTTTATATATCAAGTATCAAAAATACTTGAATCTTTATTCAATCCTACCTGTGCAACAAGAACCTTTCTTGTAGTTTCTATATTGAACTCATTCAATATCTCATCTATGTACTTCTAGCACAACCATATTGGCGTCACAATTTATCCATATAGACATTGATGCCAAATATTCGGGTCTGCCTAAGCCTTTCATCGAGATGAAATTCTTAACCTGTGTCAATAAAATATATACATCATTTCCAATCAACAATATGTCTTCCACATAATGTATTAGAAACATGTCTTAGCGCTCCCACTTAATTTCTTGCAAATGCAAGCATCTTCATCGTCTCCGATGAAATTAAACTCTTTTACCAGTTTCATCATAGTGAAGATTCCAACTCCGCGATGCTTACTTCAACCATTGAAGTTTGCATATGCTTTTAGCATGCTTTGAATTAACAAAACCCTTTGGACCATGTCATGCACACGTCCTAGGTAGCCATTCTATTAGAAGAACTTGTTTTGTTTATTCAACTACCACATAACAAAATTATATGTAGTGGTTGCTACATTGATCCGTCTAAACTAAATATCTCTTAATGAAAGATCAGATCTTGTCATAGTCAACTCTTTGAACATTATCGTGAACTCTTTCCCAACATGTCGATAATTTCATAGATGTGAAACATCCATGTCTATTTCTTTATAGATCCAAATACGAATGTAAGGTCTTGCACCTTTTCAGAGGGTCTTTCAAGTTCAAAGCTTTATCTCTCGTATATGGAACTATCACGGATTTTATGGCTTCAAACCATTTGACGGAGTTAGGGCCCATCATCGCTTCTTTCCATGTAGTTGGATCATTATTGTCAAATAATGATTTAACTCTCAAATCTTGGTATTTGATTGGTTACCCGACCTACTTGTTTCAATAGGAACTTAGACCTCCGTGACCACAACCTTTGAGGCACGTGAGCCATGAGCATTGTTGCTGCCTTCGGAACACTTTTCAGCGCCGTGCAACTTTGCACATATAGCTAAGGTTCTTTTAACCTTATCAAAGTTCTATTGTCCTCCCACTTAACTTTTCACAAAAAATTCCTTTCTCAAAGAAACTTGACGTTCTAAGCGACAAACATTTTTGTCTTTGGTGTTATGGAGGAATACTCAACGATTATTCAAAATAACATACAAATTATGTTCATCTGATTTTGGTTGCAAACATCTTTCTTATGCATAGCACACCAATGTTTAAGAAAGGACTACTTGGGTTTTATCCCAAACCATAACTTTATATGGTGTCTTTTCAACGGATTATGATGGCTCTTTTCAGTGGAAAAACGGTAGTCTCTAGAGCTTTAATTTTTAAAATATAATGGCAGTTTTATCAATTACACCTTTGATCTTACCATGTCAAACAAGGTTTCATTGCATATCTCGATTATTCCATACTCATATGGTGTTTCGGGAAACGCAAATCCATGGAACGATTCCTCAAATCTTAGGTGTTATGCTAAACTTGTAACTCAAATATCTCCCTTTATGATCCTATCATAAATTCTTTTATTTTCTTGTTACATTGATTTTGCACTTCATCTTGAAAGTCTTCGAACTTTTCAAATGTTTCACACTTCATCCTCATTAAGTAAATATTCATATATTCACTCAAATTTTCGGAGAAAGCATATGAAGTTGAAATCTATCGCTCTTAACTACACATAATGGACTTCATACAACAATATGTACAAGTAAGCTAGTCATACGTTCCCTTTGGCCTATGAGCGGAGTTTTAATTATCTCTAGGAAAATTTCACAAGTGTCATTCGATCAAAAATCAAAAGACTCAAAAATTCCATCCACATGGAGTTTCTTCATGTTTTCTTTCCAATATAATTTAAACGGCGATGTCACTTACTAAGTGATCTTCTTATCAATTGTCTTTCGACATTTTTAGCAATATTTTTATGGATGTGATTTATCCAACGAGATTTGTAAATCATCCATCTTTTATGGATTACGGCAATTATTTGAACAACCCTTTTGTTCTCATAATACCTGATAAAACAAATCTTGAAGGCAAGCTTTGATGTTAACAAGCAACACAACAACCCTCTATTTGTTCTCGATGAACATCATCACATATTCTTTTGCTAGTTACTTAGGCCATTGTAGTTCATGAATTGTGTTGTTTTGGATGACGATTCACACCAACAAATTCAGTATCCAATACTTAAGAACCACATTGTTTAATAAGCAAAGAATATAGCCATAACATGTATATCCTCTATATACCTAAGTTGAACAATTCTAGTCTTTTCTTTTCTGCCATATATTTCTGAGATTCTCTTTCAGCATTTCCTTTTATGTTCGAAAGAATCTATCAACGTCAATAGTGGAGCCATACACATGACACATAGTCCAAAGCATGTATAGTTAAATACCAATGTCTTTGGACTTGCACTTTGAAGTGGATCACCATCATCAAATACTTGGTGTTCTTTCAAATTCCATTCTTTAGTAATCTTTTAGTGTAGTAAACATTTTATGAAATATTCATCCTTATCATGGAACTATTCATGATCAAGCTAGTTTTAGCTTATAACGGTGAATCGCGAGTATAATGTTGCTCTCCAAAACCTTATGGAGGATTAGGACGACAAGCGTCTCCAACCATTTTCAAATTCTCATCAAATATGAGAACATAAACTTTGCCATATTATACTCTCTCATGTTATAGCCAAAACTTTGTTTTAGATATCATAATATCTTTCACACATGATGGTTTCTGAAACAATTCTTTCAGCACCCCGATAACCTTGATATTAAAACAATCTTTTGAATATCAAGAATCATGGAGATAAACATGATACTTATATACTAACACTGGAATTGTTACTCTTGATTTAATACCAATTATTAAATTTTACAGAGTAACCAGAACTTACTAAAAATTTGCAATAGGACTTTTAAACTTTAGATTAACACATCAAAACAATACGATACCAGTTCGTAAAGTAACTATCCAGAATTCTATGGTTCTATTATCTCAATTATAACTAAGTGCAAGGTGGTAAACGGATGCCAATGACTACAACAACTCTGCAAATTCACTTTGATTTAAATTATGATAAATAGTGTTTAATTTTTAATCATATTGTTGTTGAACTCCCACTCAAAACAATATCCCTCACATTGTTTTAGTGATCACACGAACCAAATTCACTACACCAAGTCCGATCATCACGTGACATGATATAGTTTCAAAGGCGAATAATCATCATGTTCATCATATCATCTATATGACTCATGCTTTACCTTTCGGTATTCCGTGTTCCGAGACCATGTATGTACATGCTAGGCTCTTCAAGATCAAACCTTAGCTTCCGCGTGAGCAAATCTGGCTTGCTCCCATTGTATACACTCGCAGAATCTAACACACCCGATCATCACGTGGTGCTTCGAAACAATGAGCTTTGGCAACGGTGCCTACTAAGGACGAACACTCTATAACTTGATATTTTGTGAGAGGGATTGTCGTGGTGGTGGCACGGCAGATGCCATGGGTAGGCTAAAGTATGGGGCCAATGGATGCTAGAGGGATCTGGGGAGGGAACATGTAGTTATTTCTACACGCGAATGACTAACATACAAATCTTTATTTCTCCTTTCTTGGACTACAAGTGCTCTTTGAGCTGTATGCAGGAAGAGAAAATGAACTTCACAAGCCTAACGGTGTTGAATGAGCCGATCCCCCTCTTAGGGATCCAAGCCTCTCCTTATAAAGGGGAGCCTTGGCTCCTCTAGGGCTGACGTGGCAAGCATATTCGAAGAATATGCTTATCCCAATATAGTAACTCGGCGACCTCCTTTCCGTGTTGCCCTTCTAATGACGACAAAGTTCCAGAGAACGCCACCCGCACGCCTCGGGCTCCAGGACTGTCACCTCCGTGACCTCCTTCTGCCCTTCTGCTGCTCTGCGCCTTGTCCTTTGTGCTTGGCTCTATTCAGATTCCTCCTAGCCCGTGGCTAGGGTTTGACTATAGGCACCTCCTTCTCCTGCAAGCTTCATGTCATTCAACCCTGTCTCGCTTAACTCGACTTGTACTTCACCTGCATTTAGATTATTTGGACTTACTCGGCCGACCTAACTCGTATGTCAGCCGGATAGTCTACATCTCCTCCCATAGGTGTCATGGTCGTGCTTATCTCGGCCGAGCTTTACATGATTCGGCCGATATCGACAGTAACTCGGCATATGACAGGGGAAATTCCTTTTATCTTCCCCTGTCTTGACCCTATCCGGGGTCACCTCCCCAACATTAGTCCCCGAAGCTGGTGTGGTCCTGCTCGTAACCTCGGCCAGGCCACATCAGTTTCCCAATATTCATTTCTCGTCATCTCCGAGTTACTTTTTCCCGTTCGAGGTATCCGTGTAGCTTCTTGTGTATGCCTCATCCTATGTGTAACACTCATCATTGTTTCTATAGTTTTTTGTTCCTCTACAGTGCCCATTGACAAGCCACAGTAATTACTGTGCCTGTCGCGTCGGCGCTGCGGCTCCTCGCGCACCGCATCGGTCAGGGGTCCTGATCGTCTCCTGCGTCGTGTGGTCATTGGTGTGGCTCCACTCAGCCACGAGCGGTTCCGCCACACGCACGATCTACATGGTTAGCACCCTTACGCACGATCCCACTACCGCCAGGGTCGCGCGGTTATAAAGAGGAGCACGGGGCTAGAGGGTTTACTTTCCTCTTTCGCTCACCGTTGCCCTTCTTCCTCCTCGCGCCCGTGCGTCTGCTCGTGTTCCAGCGGCTGCACCACCATCGAAATATCCGACGGCGAGGCCACAACTTCTCTGCTCTGTCGACCTCATCCCTGCGCGCTTGCTCCGGCGCCCGGTGAGTTTTTCTGCGGTCTCCTTGCCTAGATTTTTCTCTAGACGCATCTGCTGCTTTTTAGCCTTCCCGCGGTGGTTCCTTTTCCGCTCTGCCACCGTCCTCGCTTAGAGACACGATGGGGCCCTGCACCTCTAAGCCTTGCTCCGCCGTTAGTTCCTCTTCCGTGGATTCCTCCGGCGACTTTATGTCGAGTTCCATTAGCGGCGCTCTAGTCGAGTATGACGATGTAGCATCTGGTCCAGAGCGGGGCTCCTGGCAGGGTTCCTCCGTCATTCGTCGTGAGATCGAGTGGCTGATTAGGACTCGCCGGATTACTGCCGAGGTAGGCTATCGCTTACCCGGCAGCGAATCTTCTCCCGTACTCAACGAAGGCGAATATGCTGTCTTCATGTCCCATTTCGCTCGTGGGTTTGGTCTTCCCCTTAGCGATTTCGCTAGGGAATTTCTTGATTACTTCGGCCTTCAGCCGCATCATCTTCCGGCTAATGCCATTGCTTCCCTATCTGCTTTTATCTCGGCCTCGGAAGGATACTTCGGCCTCTGGCCGTCTGTGCACGTATGGTCCAAATTCTTCCAGATCCGTTCTAACGTCGTCCCAGAAAAATCCCTCCAGCCCTCTGAGAAGTTACTTACTCAGTGTGGGGCCGTGTCCATCACTCCTCGGAGAAAATCCGAGTTTCCTCGTGTTGTCGGTCTCGAATCTTGCAAGAAGTGGCATAGATCATTTTTCTATGTCAAGAATACTGGAAAGGAAGACAAGATTCGGCCCCCTTCCAAGAGGAACTGGACCTACAACCCCAGGAAGATCCATGCTCTAGCCAAGGCCTTTGAGATTCGGCTGAAGGAGTTGATCTGCGCCGGGCTACGCGGCGAGGATCTGTTGACCACCTTGTCAGCAGCCGAATCTGCCCTTTCCAGCATCGCACGCACAAGCTTTGCTACATGAGCGGTCCCCTCGATCCCAACCGAGTCTCAACGGTCGAGCTCGATAATTATCTTATTTTCAAGCGTGTCCGAGCTATCTTTAAGACGGAGATGCCGGAGGACTGGACCTGGGGCTGAAGCCGTTCACCCGCGGGAATCCCCCTCCCGAGGTAAGTTCACGCACTTACGTTTTGCCCCCCAAATTGTGTTTGTGATTCCTTTTGCTAATTCCTCTTTGTCTCTTTTCTTGCAGAGATTTGCGGAGCAGAAGATTGAAGATGCCGAGGTTCTGGCCCTCCCGTGGACCGCAGATCGGAACACCCCGGATAGCGGGGAGCCTGACTCGGAGGAGTTTGTTCCCAAGTCAGACCTCGCTCCGGCTCGCGCCCGTGGCAAGACCTCGGCTCACGGGGAGGAAGGTGATTCGGACGATGTCCAAAATCTTGAGGTAGTCGCCGCAATTCCTATCTCTTATGCATTTCCGGCTTCTACTTCCCCAGCTAATCAGGCCGGTCAGGTGCACGACGCCGAGCCTCTCGCCTCCCAACCTCCTGCTACCTCTAGGAAGCATGCCGCTCCAACAGGTGCCTCCGAAGCCGCTCCCAAGAAGCGAACTAAAAAGTCAGCCCAGCACCTTCCGAAGCGTAAAACTATGCCCGGAGTTACTCGGTACGCTCATTTTCATTTGTATTTCTTGTTTCTCTTTTTCTGTCTTTTGATTTGACTTTCTGTGCTTTTGTAGTGCTCCTCTTTCTGTTAAGCCCAGTGGTCCAAGCATGACGAGTCATATAACTCGGCTGCCTTCTCCTCCACCTCTTGAAGATACCAGAGTTCCTAGTCCTGCTCGCGTGGACTCTCCTCCTACTCCAAATCAAACATCACCTCGACAAGATGCACCAGTGGTTTCCGTTGCTGATTCCAACGTAACTCGGATAGTAGATCCTCCTACCGAACCCGCTGCCCCCATCGTGAACCCCGGAGTTTCCCCCGAGACTCCTTTGGCCCCCACAGTTTCAACCGTGACTCCAACTCTAGCCAAGGATATCACCATCTCGGCGCCCTCAGAAACTATAGTTCCTCCTGTTTCCAAGGACGCCACCCCTAGTGCTGAGGTAACAGCTCCTGCCGACGCATCTTCTAAGGCTAAGAAGGTCGTCGTCACCAAACCTCCCTCATCTCAGAAAGGACTTGCCAGCTCTTCTCAACCTACGACTGCTGATGCGCTCTGCAAGGGGGTTTCCTCTGCTAAGACCGTTGTCACCCCGGCCGCTGATACTCAGCTCACTCTCCACAAGAGTCTCGCGGCAGCGGTGGTTATACAACGCGTCCGAGGTAAAGTCCTGACTCGTACTGAGAGTGGGAACAGCCTCGGCTCCTTGGTTGAGTATGCCAATAATTGGAATGCTGCTGATCAGCTCGAGGGCAATCCAAGCAGTCAGCCATTTCAACTCTCCGACATCAGCAGTCGCCTGCATATGGCTGCCAAGATCGTGCTTGACAGCGATAAGATGAACGAGGTAATTGTTTTTATTGACATTTGATTATTTATTCAAATGATATTATATATACTCTAGTCCCCGAAGCTTGCAACCGAATAACTTGTTATTCGTTTGGAAGCTTTATTAGGCTTTGCCTGATTCGGATCTGTCTTAGTGTTTGAATATTCAGTCACCTAGATCTGAGTTAGTCTTTGCTTGATTCGGATTTGTCTTAGCTTCAAATATCCAGCCACCTAGATCCGAGTTAAGCTTTGCCTGATTCGGATCTGTCTTAGCTTCGAATATCCAACCACCTAGATCCGAGTTAAGCTTTGCTTGATTCGGATCTGTCTTAGCTTCGAATATCCAGCCACCTAGATCCGAGTTAAGCTTTGCTTGATTCGGATTTGTCTTAGCTTCGAATATCCAGCCACCTAGATCAGAGTTAAGCTTTGCTTGATTTGGATTTGTCTTAGCTTCGAATATCCAGCCACCTAGATCCGAGTTAAGCTTTTCTTGATTCGGATCTGTCTTAGCTTCGAATATCCAGCCACCTAGATCAGAGTTAAGCTTTGCTTGATTCGGATCTGTCTTAGCTTCGAATATCCTACTGTAATTTATTTTGTCACTTAGGTTGCTCATGATCGGTGGACCGCCGAATTCCAAAGGCTGCTTTTCGCACACAAGAAATTGCAAGAGAAGTATGAGAAAGTTGTTCCCGTGGTGAAGAAAGCTGGTAATTTAACAAACTTTTGTATTGTCCTTAAATCTCTTAATATTTTCGACTGGAGGTGTTAGCTCATTTTGCTGGTAAACAGGTAATATCAACAATCTTAATATCCGTCTTGAGAAGAAAGTCAAGGCCCTGGAAGGTTAGTTATCCTTTATCTTTACTGATTCCCGTTCGAGATTTATCCCGGGTTTCTTATAACCTTCTGGCTTTGGTATAGCCAAGTTACAAACTCTTGCAGCATCACATCAAGAATGCATACCCATGCCTGATATGATGCTGCATTTTTTAGAGCAAGCCGCTACCCATTCGACGCGGCTGAAAGAGAAAGATGACGAGATAATTCGCTTGCGTGCCGAGGTGGAGTACCTCAAGCTTTCTCAGAAATCTGAGTTAGAGAAAGTTGATCAGGAGTTCTCCGAAGATAAGAATCGGCTAAGTCTGCAATTGCAGAAGGATAAAGAACTCCTCGAGGCTGCCGAACTTAACACTCGGACGATGAGCGGGCAAATCACTCGCTTTGAGAAGACCAAGGTTAATTTGGGCTCAAGATCTTTAGAAAATTCTGAGCTATATTCATCGTAAGTCTCTGACCGTGGCCGAGTTATCTTCTTCTCTTTCTTACTTTTGACTGATATACTTTTATTTTGCGTACACCATTTTCCGGAAGCTAGGCCCGTGAGCTCTAGAGTGGTGATTAATGCTCGCGTGCGCCGAGGTGTCCCCGCCGATGCGAGCCCAGAATACTCGATGGAAGACTTCTTGGTTGCCGTTGGCGCTGCCATTGGTCCGATGAAGATTATGGGCAGGGATTTGGTGCAGGCAGCCATTCGGGCCTACCATGTTCTCTGGCCGAATACTTTTGGAACTCCTGATATTGATGAGATCAAGATACTGGTGGAAAGATTAATGGCATCCCAGAACCAGTTAAATCTCTGGAGGGAATCCGCTGGACGGGCTGGTACTGATATGGCGCTCACAGTCATTATGTCTTGGTACGAGGATATTTCGCTCGATACCTTGATAAACTTGCGCACTGGCTCCCGCTGGGTTGAGGATCCAGAATTCGTCGCTCGCCGCCAAGCTCGTGCCTTCCAGCTTGTTGAGTATGCTGATGTGCATAACTGGATTGAAGGGCCGAGTTTTCTTCCCAACCCAGCGGATGACGTCGAAGTCGAAGATGCCTCTGATAATAGTTCGGCCGATCAGGACGAGGGTGAGGGCGACTCGGACAACTCTGGTGATTCCAGCGCCAGCTCGGATGGGGAGGGCGATGCGCGATCATCTTCCAAAGGGACTGGGCACTCCTAAGCTCAACCTAACGTTTCTCAACAGCCCAGGGCTTCCCCCGAAGTCGCTATTGCTTCTGTGGAGGGCGAAGTAACTTCAGCCGAGGTGCCGTCTACCTCGGAGCGCCTAGTTCCTGACCAAGTCGCTGCCCCTTAGGTTCAAAAAACTCCTTAAGTTATTTCTTAACCCCGGTATGCCGGGCATATGGTGTGTGTGAAACAATTGTCTGACTTTCTGTGTGGTATGAACCCTTTTTGCCTTTTGCCGCTGAGGCACATATGATGGTGATCGTTATTAGTCTGTCTAAACAGATCTTGTTGGTTTAAATCTTTGCTTTGGTGGCCTTCAATCTCATAAGTTTGGATTGTGTGTTTTCATTTGACCCACCTTAGTTCGGCGTTTAATATCGCCTGGCCTTTATAAATTCGACGGCTCAACCATTTTATCCTTGATCTCTATCCGAGTTATAAATCTCGAAGCCCATATTTGAGGAAAGCGAAATAATATCGTTCACGGTAGCTTCTGACCTATCGTTCGGGGTGCCGAAGTTTAATACCCATTTTTGTAACAGGAGACAATCATGGGGCAATTCCCTAGTCAGTTCTCTAGAAATCGAGGTTTTAATGCCTAATCCGAGATAAGGGATAATATTTCATAGTCCCCGAGTTCCCTGCTCGAGGTCCTAAAACTTAACACATAATTCAGGAATAAGAAATAACTTTGGGCAGTCCCCGTGTCACTGCTCAAAGTGCATAACTCAAAGTGCCGAGGTTTAGTACATAAGTCAAAATGTGAAATAATATAGGGCAGTCCCCGAGTTACTGCTCAAGGTGCCAAGGGTTAATACATAACTCAAAATGCGAAATAACATAGGGCAGTCCCCGAGTCATTGCTCAAGGTCCCGAGGTTTACTACATAACCCAAAATGAGAGATAACATAGGGCAGTCCCCGAGTCACCGCTCAAGGTGCCGAGGTTTAATACATAATCCAAATGAGAAATAACATAGGGCAGTCCCCAAGTCACTTCTCAAGGTGCCGAGGTTTAATACATAGTCGATACTTCGACTTGAAGCGTCATATTACAACGTATCATAGGCGAGTAAAATGGACGAAGTAAAGCTATGTTCCATGGTCTTTTCGATTCTTCGCCGACTTTGTTTGCCTTATTCTTTTCTGGTGATTGAGCATCAATTAGGTAATATGCATCATTGTGCAATGCTTTGCTCATGATGAATGGTCCCTCCCATGGGGTGATAGTTTGTGAATGCCGGCTGTGCGTTGCACTAGCCGAAGAACCAAATCTCCTTCTTTAAACACTCTTGGATTGACTTTCTTGTTGTGATATCATCGTAAGTCTTGCTGATAAATAGCTGATCTTGATAGTGCCAACTCCTTGGCTTCTTCTAGCAGATCGACATCATCTTGCCGAGCTACCTCATTTACTTCAGCGGTTGTATACTGGATAACTCCTGGCGAGTCATGTATTATGTCGGCTGGAAGCACGACCTCTGCTCCATATACCAGAAAAAATGGGGTATACCCCGTTGACCTGTTTGGGGTAGTTCTGAGGCTCCATAGTACTACTGGTAGTTCCTCGATCCAGCACCCTGCCGACCTTTGCAATGGTTCAACGAGTCGGGGTTTTATTCCGGACAATAGTAGTCCATTAGATCTTTCTACTTGCCCATTAGATGTTGGGTGAGCCACCGATGCGACATCTAGTCTTATGTGTTTTTCTTGGCAGAATCTAGCAAAGGCCCCTTCAGCAAAGTTTGTGCCATTGTCTGTAATAACACTATGTGGGTAACCATATCTCAAGATAATATCTTTGAGGAATTTTACTGCTGTTGGTCCATCACATTTTTTTATTGGTTTCACTTCAATCCACTTTGTGAATTTGTCGACCATGAATAAAATGTGGGTCATCCCGCCCCGGGCCGGCTTGAATGGTCCCACATATCTAAGCACCATACAGGAAACGGCCAAGTAATTGGTATCGTCTTTAACTCGGACGATGGCATATGTATCTTGTTGGCATATCTCTGGCAACCATTACATTTTTCCACCAATTCTTTGGCCTCTTTCAACGTTGTTGGCCAATAAAATCCATGCCTGAATGCTTTGTCCACTAAAGCTCTGGATGAGGCGTGATGCCCGCATTCTCCTTGATGTATATCTAGGAGAATATCCTGGCCTTCCGCCGAATCCACACATCTTTGCAGCATGCTTGTGATGCTCCTTTTATACAGCTCATTGTTTATGATTGTTATAAGCTTTAGCTCTTCTCACTGTCTGTCTAGCCAGTACCTCGTTACTCGGCAAAGTCGCATCCTTAAGGAAGGAAAATATGGGTCGCGCCCATGTTGGCATGATTTTCTCTGGGATAATTTCACTATCTATTTCCATATTTTCCGCTGACATAACCACCTCGCATTTTTCCATATCCATCCGTGCATCGGCCGGGTTCACTTTCGGAAACTCTGGGTTACATTCTTTGTCAACTTCCATCGGCATACTATCTTCTCTTGATTTTGCCGGAATAAAGATGGATTCGGACTCTGGTGATGGTGTTATTGATGGTTTTCTCAGGTGCTCTAGGGCGATACCCGGGGGAATTGATTGCCTGGTTGATCCGAGTTTTGACAGCGTATCTGCAACGTCATTTTCTGCCCGAGGTATATGATGAAATTCACATCCATCGAAGTATCCACTGAGTTTTTGCACATGGAATCTATATAAGGCCATATTCGCATCTAGCGCGTCCTAATTGCCTGATACTTGTTGTACTACTAGATCTGAATCTCCGTAGCATAAGATACGGCGTATCCCAATCTCTTTTGCCACCTTCAATCCTTGGACAAGTGCTTCGTACTCGGCTACATTGTTTGATGCGGCAAAATGTATTTGCAGCACATACTTCAGCTGATCTCTTTTTGGCGAGGTTAACACTATCCCTGCCCCCAAGCCATTCCTCAACTTGGAACCATCGAAGTGCATTGTCCAATAATTCGGATCTGGTAATGGTGGCTCATATTGTACCTCGGCCCAATCCACAAAGAAGTCGGCCATAGCCTGAGATTTGATTGCATCTCGCCTATCGAATTGCGGAGCGTAAGGTGACAATTCAATTGCCCATTTTGCTATTCGGTCGCTTGCATCTTTGTTGCTCAATATGTCGGCTATGGGCGCTTCACAGATGACTTTGATCGGGTGTTCTTCGAAGTAATGTTTTAGTTTCTTCGCCGACATGTATACTCCATATGCCATCTTCTGGTAATGTGGGTAATTTTGTTTCGAGGCTGATAGTACCTCGCTTAGGTAATATACTGGCCTTTGTACTAATTTATCATTTTTAATTCGTTCCACAACGATCACCGCACTTACCACTCTGTTTGTGGCAGCTATGTAAAGTAACATAGGCTCTTTTGACAATGGAGAGGCCAGGATTGGTTTTGTGACCAACATCCTTTTCAGTTCATGAAATGCATTATCTGCTTGTGGTGTCCAAATGAACTTATCAGATTTTTTTATCAGTTGATATAGTGGTAATGCTTTCTCTCCCAGCCGACATACAAATCGGCTAAGCGAGGCCAGGCAACCCGTGAATTTCTGTACGTCATTTAGACATCTCGGCAATTCCATCCTTTCTACCGCTCTTATCTTAGTTGGATTGGCCTCTATACCTCGGCTGGATACGAGAAAACCTAGTAGTTTCCCAGCTGGTATACCGAAGGTGCATTTCTCCGGGTTAAGCTTCATTCGGAACCTTCTCAAGTTCGCGAATGTCTGCCGAATATCATCCAATAGCGTTTTGCTCTCTTTGGTTTTGATAACCACATCATCTACATATACTTGTACATTTTTCCCTATTTGGTCAGGTAGACAATTTTGCATACATCTCTGATACGTTGCCCCTGCGTCACGCAGGCCGAATGACATGGTGCGATAGCAATAAGCCCCGTACGGGGTAATGAACGCAGTCTTTATTTGATCAGCCGGATTTAACGGTATCTGGTGGAAACCAGAATACGCGTCTACAAATGATAACAGCTCATAACCAGCGGTCGAATCAATGACTTGGTCTATTCTAGGTAAAGGAAAAGGATCTTTGGGACATGCCTTGTTCAGGTCCGTGTAATCAATACACATTCGCCATACGACGGCTACATTTGTATCATCCTTTTTCTTTTCTACTAACACCGGGTTTGATAGCCAATCCGGATAAAGCACTTCCATGATGAACCCGGCCACAAGGAGCCGAGCTATCTCATCTCCTATTATTTTTCTCCTGTCTTCGACAAAGCGGCGGAGAGGTTGCTTCACCGGCCTTGCTCCTGGCCTTACATGCAGGGAGTGCTCAGCCAACTCCCTCGGCACCCCTTGCAGGTCTTGAGTTGACCATGCAAAGATGTCCCGATTCTCACGGAGGAAGTTGGTGAGCTCGCCTTCCTATTTGGCATCTAAGCCGACACCAATGGTGATGGTGCGTTCTGGGAACTGCTCATCTATCTAGACCTTTTTCGTTTCTTTAGTCGGCTGGAAGGAGACGCTTCCATGCGGGTTGGCCAATGCCGGCATATTCAGTTGTGCCGACCGAGCGAGAGCCGCTACCTCTTGAATTCTTCTTTTCTCTCTTGCGATCACCAATGACTCGACAAGGTTTGATCCGGCCAAAGCACATTCCATTGACTTCCTATAATCTCCTGCTACTGTTATCACCCCTTGTGGTCCGGGTAGCTTCATTTTCAAGTAAGTTATTAGGCAGCTGCTCATGAATTTGGCCAATGCTGGCCGCCCGAGTAAAGCATGATAGCAACTCTCTAGATCCACCACCTCAAACTCCAAATTTTCTGCTCTGCAGTTATCCCTTGTGCCGAATAACACATCTACTCGAACCTTCCCAATGGGTTCGCATGAAAGTCCAGGCATTATTCCATGGAATGTGGTTCTTGTGGATTGCAGCATATTCTGCGATATCCCGAGTTTATGCATTGTATATTTGTACATGATATTGATAGTGCTCCCATTGTCAATGAGTACTTTTGAAAATTTAACATTAATACTGGGTCCAACAAATGTCGGATCTAATACGAGTGCGTACGACCCCGGATTCGGCAGTATGTTGGGATGATCTTTTATGCTCCAAGTTACTTCTTGCTCTGACCAAGGCACATATCTTGGTACTGCCGGCATAACTGCATTCACTTCCATATGCCAGTGCTGTACACTTTGCTTGTCTTGATGTTCTGTTGTGAACACGCAATATGATTGATGATGTTCCCTGTAATCATTACGCCCGTTATTTCCGGGGTTTGTCCTTCCATCCTGACCCTGATTTATCACTTGATGCACTGCATCCCTCCGGTCCGAGTTATCATACCTCGGGGGAGGAGGGGGTAACATTAGCTGCTGAGCATTTGCCCTAGTCAGCTGCGGCTGCTGCTGCTGATGTGCCTGATGGGAAGGTGCTTGCATGCCCGCCGGGTTCCCCATTGCATTTTTCATCCAAGCGCATTACCGAGTTGTATGATTAGCCGGTTTGGCCGGGTTTGGAGTGTGAAACTTACACGGTTGATCCAACATGGATTAAAACGTGTACTTCGGCCTTTCCTGCCATTGCTTCTTCTGTTCTGGTGTCCACTGTCTCTTTCCCTTCATTCCTTGGTGTCCATTGCTCAGGACCATTCTTCTGCCGCTGACTGTTTCCGTGACTCGGCTGATCTTGCACTACCGCTGCCACCTGATTGGAGGCATATCTGTAATCCGGTCTTTCCTATCTTCTTCTACCTCTGAACTCGTTGCGCCTCGATGATCCGGCCATATCTCTTGCATATTGATCTTGATGCTCCCGATGGTCCGCCGACATCAGCTCTAGTTGCGTCGGATCTCCCAATGCATACGAATCCGCTATCCTGATGGTTTCTGCCAAAGTGGTTGGCATATCTCTTTGCAGTCGCTGCCACAAGACACTGGCATAACGGCATCCTTGAGCGAACCAAGCTATCGCTTGCGATTCTATAACTCCCTCGCATGAATTCCTGAGGTTACACCACTGAGTCAAGAATTCTCTGTCTGTCTTATTTGGCCTTTGCTTGCACATTGCAAGCTGTTGTGGCCTATTTGGTCTCTTGTAAGTGCTGGTAAAGTTGCTGACAAACATCTCTTCAAAATCTAGCCAGCAGTTGATACTTCCTGCTGGTAGATTATTCAACCACACTCTGGCCGGTCCTTCCAGCATTTGCGGGACATATCTTACTGCCCATCGCAAGTTTCCACCAGCTATTTTTACTACAGTGGCATAGTCAATTAACCAATCTTGTGGTTTGGTGCTCCCATTGTATGTTTCCGTGCCCCTCGCCAGCTGAAAATTCGGCACAGGCGGCTCGCCCATGATCCAGGGTCCGAAACATGCCGGACCCGGCGGACCTTTCTCCTCTAATAACTCGGACCGGTACAACCTATCCAGTTTTGATCTTGCGTCATTCGACGGCAAGTTTCTGTAAATGATTATTTCCTGTATTCCATAATTGTTATTCCCACCGTGCCCTGCGTACTCCATATCTGAGTAACCATGATTGTACATTTCATTTGCCTGATTATGGTGAGCCGGTCTCACTTCTCGTTCTTGCCGAGGTTCATTCCTCGGCTGAGGATTAGGAGGTAGGTCTCTCCTCCTTTCTGCCGGGTCATTGTTCTCATGATTTCCTCTCCCGGGGTCTCCATTACCTTGGCTTCCATTGCCTTTGTTGGCATGGCCGGGGTTTATTTCGCCACTGTTACCTCGGCTCCCATTGCCTCTGTTTTCATTTGCTTTTCCGGCTACTGCCGGATCATACGGAACAATTTGCTTATTTATTTTTCCCAAAGTTACTGCTCTGTCTTTTTGTACATTGTTTCCGGGTGAAGATGCTGCTGCCACAGATAGGGCGGGTGCTGCACCAGCTGAATGAACCATACGTGAGGCACCAGGCCTTGCCGGGTCTGCCCTAAGCATTTCTTCATTCTGCTGGTTCGCAATGCGCACCAGCTCATTCACTCTTTCTTGTTGTTTCTGCCGGGCTTCGCCAGTCAGTCCTTCTAACTCTAGTGCAGCGGCATTTGCCGCCCTTAGGTTCTTTGTCGGGGTGCTATACCTTGGCAAGCCTAGATCGACTGAATCTGCCTTATGGGTCTCATGCTATTTATTGATATCATCCATGAGATTTTTCCCTCTCAATCTTAATTCATCAACCCACTCGGGGGCGACATCCAGCTTATTTGCCTTAGCATATTCTCGCAGGGTCCTGTTTAAGGACTCCCGCAATGCCGACACCTTTTTTTCCTCTACCAGTACTTTTTGCCTGGTTTCTTCTAATTCTGCCTGAGCATTAGTCGGATCAAGTATCGATGCTACAGGCGTAGTCAGATTATCTATAGTTGCCTGGATAATATTTTCTGGTCTTTCCAAAGGTGGCCATCTTACCCTTGGTGCCTTCGGGGTCGTCTCCTGCGCCTCAGCTGGCTTGGCTGCCGAAGGATCTACCTCGGTGGGCTGTGGAGCTGCCTGCTTTGTGGTCACATGTACTCCCGTCGTCGGATCCTTGCTTGATCCGGCACCTGCTGCTCCTGCCTGCACCCCGGCTGCGACCATGACTTCGACGCTACTGACAGGGCGTTCTCCACACGGACCGTTTGCGGCGTTAAGTGGGGCTCTCCTGCAACAATAACTTGGTGAGGATAAACGCCGGAGGTGTCGACGCCGACGTAGATCTTGTGCATGCCCCAAGTTGATGAAGACGCCATTGCGCGAAGGAGTTTTTCCCCTGAAGCTGCCTGCGTTATCACTGACATAGTCACAGAGATTAGATCTCCGGACTAAGCCAGAGACGACGCGCTCGCCAGTGTGGATGAAGTTTCCCATCCGGATCATGACTCCAGCTAGCACCGCTGCTGGCCCCATGGTGGGCGCCAATTGTCGTGGTGGTGGCACGGCAGATGCCATGGGTAGGCTAAAGTATGGGCCAATGGATGCTAGAGGGATCTAGGGAGGGAAGATGTAGTTATTTCTACACGCGAATGACTAACATACAAATCTTTATTTCTCCTTTCTTGGACTACAAGTGCTCCTTGAGCTGTATGCAGGAAGAGAAAATGAACTTTACAAGCCTAACAGTGTTGAATGAGCCGATCCCCCTCTTAGGGATCCAAGCCTCTCCTTATAAAGGGGAGCCTTGGCTCCTCTAGGGCTGACGTGGCAAGCATATTCGAAGAATATGCTTATCCCAATATAGTAACTCGGCGACCTCCTTTCCGTGTTGCCCTTCTAATGACGGCAAAGTTCCAGAGAACCCCACCTGCACGCCTCGGGCTCCAGGACTGTCACCTCCGTGACCTCCTTCTGCCCTTCTGCTGCTCTGTGCCTTGTACTTTGTGCTTGGCTCTATTCAGATTCCTCCTAGCCCGTGGCTAGGGTTTGGCTATAGGTACCTCCTTCTCCTGCAAGCTTCATGTCATTCGGCCCTGTCTCGCTTAACTCGACTTGGCCTTCACCTGCATTTAGATTATTCGGACTTACTCGGCCGACCTAACTCGAATGTCGGCCGGATAGTCTACATCTCCTCCCATAGGTGTCATGGTCGTGCTTATCTCGGCCGAGATTTACATGATTCTGCCGATATAGACAGTAACTCGGCATATGACAGGGGAAATTCCTTTTATCTTCCCCTGTCTTGACCCTATCCGGGGTCACCTCCCCAACAGGGATCATCTTATAATTCTATCGTTGCGAACTAAGCAATACAAGATGCATAAAAGGATTAACATCACATGCAATTCATAATATGTGATATGATATGGCCTATCTTCTTGTGCTTTCGATCTCCATCTTCAAGCACGAACATGATCTCCATCATCACTGGTATGGCGTCAAGGTCAATGGCGCCGCTTCATGGTTGTCGTCCACCAGCATCAACTATTACAACTACTTTGAATAGACACACATGCCTTAACGGAATTTAAAAGACAACCATATGGCTCCTGCCGGTTGCCGACTTACAATAAGGAACATTACATACATCATATATAATCACAATCATGGCCATATCACATCATAGCACACCCCTGCAAAACAAAGTTAGACGCCTATAATTTTCTTTGCATGTTTTACGTGGTTTGGGGCTTTCAAAAAGTGTCGTTCTAACTTACGAACAAGAACCACAACGTTGATACTAGTATTGTCAATCACCCGTTGTAAATTGAATCTTCACTATGTTTGGAGAAACAGGCACCCGCAAAGCCACTTATGCAATACAAGTTGCATGTCAAGCATGGAGCAAGTCTCATGAACGATGTCATGTAAGGTTAGCCCAGGCCGCTTCATCCCACCATCCCGCAAGATGCAAAGTACACAAGAAGCAATCGACAACAAAAGCATCAACGCCCACAATGACCATTGTGTTCCACTCGTGAAACAGATCTACATATAGACACGACTCTGATACCACTGTAGGGGTTCGTAGCATGGAAAACAAAAAATTTCTACCGCACGAACACACAATCAAGATCTAATCTATGATCAAGCCAAGATCTATCTACTAGATCGGTCCAAAAAGTTGATAGAGTACTAACCCTCGAAGATCCAAAGTGGTTAACGAGAGAAGATTCTCGTGGGTGATGTAGTCTTTCACTTGCCGATCTCAAGATCGCGTAGACGATCCTTCTGACGCCGCGTTCCGGCAGCGCTCCCGCAGTCGGTCACACGTACGGTACTTGATGCAGACCTTCCTCTCCCTTGTTCTAGCAGGGAGCGGAGGTTGTACCTCTGTCCTCGCGATTCCGGCAGCACGACGACGTGGTGTCGGAAGTAGAGGGGAGATCCCGCAGGGCTTCACCTAAGCCAGAACGAGTATGGTGGAGTAGAGGGAGCCATGGTGATCTAGGGTTTAGAGGGCCGAGGTTGAGGTAGCTAGCAACTAGAGTTTAGCTAGTCGATAGCGGTTTAGAGGAGATATAGATTGGTCACAACTAGAGAGGGGGGCGGCGGCCAACCTAGGGTTTCTTGGGCGCCTAGGGCAAGGGGGATACCTTGGGGTGCGCCCTACCCTTCCTTATATAGGTGGGGGCATCCAATGGTGTTCCCAACCCAGGTGGAAACCCTCCCTATCTCGGAAACCATGTTGGGATTTGACTTTTTCAAACTGCCTTTTTGACTTTCAAATTAGAGTTTGATTTCTCTCTTCCAAGTGTCCAGCCAAGTGACCTAGGAAATGATGCAACCATTACACTTTGTCATGACACATCCATGTACCCTTCCCCTTTCGGATCGGTGAACCTTCTAGACCCTTCTAGAACATTCCGGTGAAAACACCGGAATCATTCCCGAACTCCGAAATTGGACTTTACTTATATAAATCTTATTCTTCGGACCATTCTGGATCTCCTCGTGATATCCCGGATCCCATCCGAGACTTAGAACAACATTCAGTCTCTTTAATCACATTCCATATCTACTAAACAACATCGAATCCTTAAGTGTGTCTCCCTACAGTTCGTGAATTATGCAGACATGATCGAGACTCTTCTTCGATCAATAGCCAATAGAGGAATCTAGAAATTAATATGGCTATCACATATTTCTACGATTACTTCATGATCGAATGAACCATTTACATACGATACCAATTTCCCTTTGTCTCACGATACTTTACTTATCCGAGGTTTGATCGTCGGTATCTCTGCATACCTAGTTCAACCTCGTTACCGATAAGTACTCTTTTCTCATTCCTGTGATATGTGATCCCTTGTGAGTCAGTCACATGCTTGCAAGCTAATTGGATGACATTCCACCGAGAGGGCCTAGAGTATATCTATCCGTCATATGGATGGACAAATCCCACTCTTGATCCATGTGCCTCAACACATACTTTCCAAACACTCAATGCCACCCTTATAACCACCCAGTTATGATGTGGTGTTTAATGTCATCAAAGCATACTTCTGGTGATGTTGATTAGCATGATCTCATGGTCGAAGGAATTAGGTTACTATGTATCAGAAAGCTTATAGCAAATGAACTATATTAAATGACTTGATCTTTATGCTACGCTTAACTATAGGAGTATGTCCATCACATCATTCTCCTAATGATATGACCCTGTTGTTAATAACATCTCTATGTTCACGATCAAGAAACCATGATCATATATTAACCAACAAGCTAGTTTAACAAGAGGCTTTACTAGGGACTCTTTTATGTTTACAAATCACACAAGTATTAATGTTTCCGGTTAATACAATTATAGCATGGTATGTAAACATTTATCATAAGTATGAAGATATGATAATAATAAATTTATTATTGCCTCTTGGGCATATCTCCAACAGTAGTGAGGGTACCTTTGTTTTGTCGGCGTCAATACCTCGCCGAGGTAGTATATAGGGCGTTGGACCCCATGAGTCTTGCCATCTTTGGGCCGTTTGACCACGAGTACGGTGCTTACCACCTGATGTGTGGCTGCTATGTATAGCATTAGAGGCTCGCGCTCCTTTGGCGTGACCAAGACGGGCGAGGTGGAGAGCAGCCGCTTTAGATCTTCGAATGCGTCGTCCGCTTCAGGCGTCCACTCGAATTTATCTGCTTTGCGCAACAGTTTATAGAAAGGCAGGGCCTTTTCACCCATGCGGCTGATGAACCTGCTCATCGCCGCGATGCGTCCGGCGAGCTGGTGGACTCCTTTGAGGTTTTTTGGTTTCTCCATGGCCATTATGGACCATACTTTCTTTGGGTTCATCTCAATCCCTCGTTGGGAGATGAAGTAGCTAAGCAATTGGCCAGATTGCACGCCGAAGGCGCACTTTTCTTGGTTCAGCTTGATCTTGTAACGATCAAGGTTGTCGAACGTATCACGGAGGTCGTCGATCAGTGTCTTGGCCTCCCTTGTTTTGATTACTATGTCGTCGACATAAACCTGTATATTGCGGCCAATCTGGCTCTTTAGGCATGCATGCACGCATCGCTGGTATGTGGCACATGCGTTCTTCAGCCCGAAGGGCATTGTGTTGTAGCAGAACACTCCAAACGGTGTGATGAACGTCGTTTTCTCCTGGTCTTCGACCTTTAGTCGAATCTGGTTGTAGCCTAAATAGGTGTCAAGGAAGGAGAGTTTCTCGCATCCTACAGTCAAATCGATGATCTGATCAATCTGAGGGAGAGGGAAGTAATCCTTCGGGCAGTTCTTGTTCAGCGAGGTGAAGTCCATGCACATTCGCAGGATGTCCATGTCCTTTTTACGGACCATCACAGTGTTCGCCAGCCACTCGCTTTCCTTGATCTCCCTGATGAAATCGGCGTCGAGTAGTCTATTGACTTCGACTCCGATGGCTTCGGCCCGTGGCTCGGACAGTCGTCGGATGGACTGTTTCACGGGCTTGGCATCTGGGAACACGTTGAGTGTGTGCTCGGCGAATTCCCTGGGAACTCCTGGCATGTCCGCAGGACACCAGGCGAAGATTTCCCAGCGCTCACGGAGGAATTCGAAGAGCGCGCTTTCCTATGCGGGGCTGAGGTCATTGGCGATCAGCGCCGTCTTGGAGGCGTCCGTCGGGTGGACCTGCACCTTCTTCGTGTTGACTGTTGAGTCGAACGACATGTCAGGTGCGTTCTGCCTTGAGACTGGGGGTGCCCCGTTGTCTGTCACCTCTCGGAGCCTTGTGAGCTCCTCCTTCATGCCGAATGACTGGGAGATTCTGTTGAAGTCCATGTCGCAGTGATCCGATCGGGTGAAGCTCCCGTGGACCGTGATGACGCCCCTAGGTCCTGGCATCTTAAGTAGCAGGTACGCATAGTGCGGTACTGCCAGGAACCGTGCGAATGCCATGCGTCCGAGGATGGCGTGGTATTGTGATGGCCAGTCCACCACTTCGAACTCGAGTCGTTCGCACCGAAAGTTATCGGGCTTGCCGAAGATGACGTCGATCCATATCTTTCTCAGGTGGAATATGCCCTTCCCTGGGAAGATACCGTGGAACGTTGTGTCGGATTGTTCCAGGCTGCACAGCGGGATCCGCATTACTGCTAAGGTGCTAGCGAACATCAGATTGATGCCGCTGCCGCCGTCCATGAAGACGCGGCTCATTTCGAACCCTCCGATCTGTGCCTCGAGCACCAAGGCAGCATGACCTGGGCGAGGGATCTGACGGGGATGATCCGTACGGCTGAATGTGATGCAGGACTCTGAGCCACTGAGGTACTCAGGGATGGTGGGTGGAGCGGTCACAGCCAAGCCGACTTGGCGGGTGATCTTCTTTTGCACCCTGTTTGTCGGGCATCCTTTTTGGATCATCAGTGATCCTTTCGGCACGGGATACCCGTTTGCGTCGTTGTTCTATGCGGGTGCGATCGGGTGATTCGCAGGTCCCGCGGGTGGTGGTGGAGGAGCTCCGTGGGCGATGTCACCTGGTGCAGGTGCGTGCCCGTACCCAGAGTTTGGGGCTTGCTGTCTCATTTGGGACATGCTCTCGCTGAGTTTCTGAAACTCGCGACAATCTTTGAGCATGTGGCTGGCCTTCTTTTTGCCATCCTACTTGTCGATGTAGAAGTGGATGGTGCACGGGCCCGACAATTTGTCGTATACCAAAGGCTCATCGTCGCGGCCGCGGCGTTTCCACGTTTGCATTGGGCGTCCTCCATCACGGAAGTTGTTTCCACGGTATCCGCCGCTGCTGCGGTTGCTTTCGTTGCGGCGATCGGCGTAGCCAGCCGCGGCCATGCTGGGTCCATCGCGATCGTCGTAGACGCTTGATCTTCGCTTGCTACGGCTCTCGCATTAGCGACTGTAGTCATCTTCCTCTTCCGAATGTGCTCAGTGGAGAGAATCCTCGCCATCTGCCCACCTGTTGGCAATGTCCATGAGGTGGTCTAGTGTCTTGGGCTTGACGCGCCCAAGTTCTTCCTTGAAGTCAGGGCATTTGACGCCATCCTTGAAGGCATCGATCGTTCTCTATTCCGAGATGTGCGTCGTGGATTTTTTGGTGTTGGTCCAGCGCAGTATGTATGAGCGAATGGATTCGCCTGTACGCTGGGTGCAGGCCCGAAGCTCTTCGATCGAGGCTGGCCTCTTGCTGGTGCCCTTGAAGTTTCGAATGAAACTGTATGCCAGTTCCTCCCAGCTTCGGATGGATCCAGAGGATAGGCTACTGAGCTAGATCCGGGCTGCGCCAGTCAGCTGCAGCTGAAGGCATTGTAGGGCGGTGTCTTTGTTGCCGCCGTGCAGTTTGACGGACGACAGGTGGTCGCCGAGCCACGCCTTGGGGTTCCGCGTGCCGTCAAACTTCGGAGTGTCCGAAGGAAGCTTGAAGTTCCTAGGCACCCGGGTCTGCCGAACAGATCTGCTGAAGCATCAAGCTCCGCAGAGTTCTCCTTCATCATCATCCTCTTCGGATTCGGATGAGAACACGCGCTTGGCACGTGCTTTGTCAATTTTGCGTTGAGTGAGTTCGCTTCGGGCGTCGTAGTCACTGCTGCGACGTTGTGAGCTCTTGTGCCGTCGAGGTAGGTCATGTTCCTCTTCGTCGGATGAGGGTGTGGGGCTGCGGTTGAATCTGACCACAACCTTCTTTTTCGGCTCCGCAGGAGCTTCTCCGTGGAGCGTAGCTCCAACGAGTCCAAGTCCGTCTAGTGCGGAGTTGTGCATGGCCCTTTTCGGGTCCCCCACCAGAGGTGGATGGGACGCAAGGTATGTGGTGGCTGCCATGATCGCAGCTTGCGGCGTCTTCGGGGCGATGTTGTCGTTGGCGTCCATCTCCATGAAGGACGTGTTGAGGGTTCGGGTCACCTCGCGACGTACAGTGGGGTCCATGTTCTCTACACGAGAATGGTGCTTGTTGGCGTTGTTGGCGTGCGAGCTGGAGCCGCCCATGGCGGAGAGCGCAGCTCGCCGCGCGCTAGACTCCGAGGCCGCTTGCTTGCGTTTGTCAAGCACTTCTTGCATCTTCACCTGCTTTTTGTGCTCTTCGATGAGGAGCAGGTGGTATGCCATTAGTAGGTCCCATGAGGCACCCACAGGCAGGATCTTGTTGCCCGCCACGGCTTCGCGTGCTTGGTTCCATTCCTCCTCGCGGAGGTGGATTACCTGATTGGCATCAGTGACGTCCTCGTTGGGCGGGGGGATTGGTTTCTCCTGTTTTCGCTGTTTCTACCCTGCGGGTTAGGTGGCGGTACGTGAGCACCCGAACCTGGTGGTTGTTGCTCCACGTCGCTTTGGAAGACCACGGCGCATTGGTAGCGTCCGTAGGTCGGATCGCTGCTGCCGTAGCTTTCGGATCCGGAACCGTAGGTTCCTTCATCTGACGGAGGATCACACAGATCTGAGTTGCAGCTGCTGCTGTCATATGACTCATCTGTCGATGTTGACGTGCGTAGCACGGGATGCGGAGCCCACAAGGCGGGCCTGATCGATGGCAGTGGCACCCGCTCTGGGAGGCGGAGAGTGCTAGTCTGTCCCACCTGGAAGCAGAAGCTCCCGAACAGGATCTCGAGTCTGTCGCCTACGGGCTCGAAGCCCTTCACGGTGGCTGGCGAGTGGGCAGTGAATTCGAAAGCGCCGAAGAGGAGATGGCTCTCCGTCTCCGAGGAGTAGATCGCTTTGGTTGGGACCATCACGATCGCACAATTAGCGCCCCCAATTCCCACAGACGGCGCCAATTGACGAGGTTTGATCTTGTTAATGCCCATTGTTATGAGCTTGGGTTTTGGAGGAGATGGGGGTGCTGGAGATCGCGAAACGATTAATAGACAAGCAACCAGGGGACACGAGATTTACCCAGGTTCAGGCCCCCGGAGGGAAAACCCTACTCCTTCTTGTCTACTCTTGATTACGGCGGAACCAAAAGTTACAGGGATGCGCAGATGCAATCTGGCGTGGAGGTGCGTATGCGGTGGTATGAGAGGTGCCCTCCTCGTCGTGCCCTCCTAGCCTTTATATAGAGGTAGGAAGGTCCTAGGGACAGATCGAGCCGGTTACAGGTTTTAGGGTTTGCCCCTTTGAATATTCTATCTAATCTAGTCTTGCTCTCCAAGGATCCGAAGATGTCATGGGCTTGGGCCACCCGAAAATCTTCATGGGCCACATGTATTATCGTGAGCCTTCCTTGGGCTGGACCAGGTATGCTGATGTCGTGTACCCGTGGGGTATAACCATGTCACCATGCCATCAATGGCAAGCATGCCGAGAGCACCATTGTCTCCCCAATGTCGCCAGCCAGCTAGGAGCAGCTCTAGCCTCGCCAACCTTGTCTGGGACACACTCACCGTCCACCGCCACCCCTTGTCCAAGCCTTGACCCTTGCCAGCCACTGGACCACATAGCACGAGCATGCCAAGCCTCTCTGCGAGCGAGCCGAGAGCGCGCCGGAGCGCCAACCGCGACACATGCCCACAGACCGCACGCTGCCCTAGCCGCGTGCAAGCATGATCACCACCACCCCAGCAACCCCGCAGACACGCCCGTTCGTCGTCGTGCGACCAGGACAGCTCGTGCGCCATGAATTCTTCCGTTGGACCCGTTCAGAGCGTCGTAGTGTTCCGTCCGTTCCACACCGCCACACACCTCGCCATAAAGACGTTGAGCTTCACCAGGGAGCACAACACTAGCCCCTATCGTCACCCATGCCTTTAGCTTGTTGTGTCGACGACCACGACGAGCTCCACCCGCACCCGTCGGTCCCCTTCTGGCACTATAAAAGGAGGCCACCCCCGTTCGATTTGAGCACACCATCTCACTCCCCACCTCTCACTGATCACACCCACTCATCCCGGAGAAAGGTGAGCACCAGGTGGTCGGAATTTCATCGAAGTCCGCTGCTGTAGAGGAGGAGAGACGCCGTCAATTGGAGCCGCCCCAGGAGGAGCTGCCGGTACCAGGAGGTTCGCCATCGTCGACTTCGTCGTTCGCCCCCATCGCCGACCATCGCTTGAGCCCCGGTGAGCCCCCGTCGTTCGTCCTGGACGGGCGTGGACGATGAACCACGGCCGTAGATCTAGCTTTTAATCCTACGGCCCTAATCGCCTCGTACCCCTTCACCACTCCCTGACTCACTGACGAGTGGGGACAGCCACTTAACCAGCCCCCGCGCGCTGTGCATAGTGGGCCGGCCCAGTTAGCATCCCGCGCAACCCAGTTAGTTTGAATTTAGATTTTCCAATTTAGTTCAAACCTAGTTCTGTACCTAGATTTAAAAATCAATCCAGCTCGATTCACTAAACCAAAATGCATGAAACCAATTTTGTTAGAAAGGTACTGGAATTCTTAATCCAAGCCCGTTGGATTCAAACCAATTGGATTTGTAGATTACCCATGGTAAAAATAACAAGGCAGAAGCTTTTCTGCATTCAAACATTTTTCAAAATTCAACCCCAAAAGATTTTGAGTTGATTCCAACTCTCAAAAATCACATTTAACTAGACCTTTTAGAATATATAAAAATATATAGGTTTACTTGCAGAAAAAATGAACCAATAATAAAAGAATGCCCCATAGGCCATTCTAGTCACTTTATTTAATTAAAATAAAAAGGTTAAACCTTATTAAATTGTGACACCACTTTAAATCACACTCCCTTGTACTTAAATATGTGGTGATGACATGTGTCAACATGATACCATGTTTTAGTTGGAGAATATTAAATCTTAAGTAGTTTTTTAATGAGTAGAAATTACTTTTCCAAAATAAAATAAATAAGACAAGTGTCTTAATCTTTGTAATAATAGAGATGATGCTATCTCATCTAGTGTGAACCTTCGTGTGCTAAATATAAGTAGTTAAGTATTGTTTGGTGATTGTGTACCTCGTATTTATTTATAGACGCTAGTACCGACCAAGGATACGAGGAGGAAGGAGATTACTATGAGGAAGAAGCCGAGGAGAACTTCAACCACTGCTCTGCACAAGGCAAGCTAATATCTGCAAGCTATTAACTGAGCAAGCTTATACCTACAATTATGCAAGCCTAATATTACCAGTTGACTTGGCAAGCTATTGCCTTTACAAGCTAACCCTTGCAACTATAAAAGTTAGATAACCTATGCAATGCATTAAGCATGCTTGGTTAGATAAATTGGATTATACCCAATCCTAGTTTTACTTGCAAGCTTAGTATTTTATTTCTTTATCAAAGCTTTCTAGTTAAACTTACTTGATAAATTGTAGAGTTTAGAAAGATGTTTTAAAGGTAGCATAAAGAGCATAAAACTTGACCTAAGTTAGATAAATCTTGATGTCATCCTGAGGCATGAGATTGAACCTAGATAAGATACACTGGTTTATCACCCCTCATTAGTGTTTACCCCCACCTGTAGATGCTAGTGCTAAGCATAAAACTTGATCTCTTTAGATGGGAATACTTGGTGCAAATGGTTATGAAAACTTTAGAATGATGAGTCATTCTACTGAAATGTTTTGACATGTGTTCTTGAACACCAAATGATTTTTATGGTGAAAATTTTAAGGCACGAGCCTTAGCCCTTTATAAAACTGATGGTTGTCTGGATGCGATACCATTTCAATTTTACTATACAACCACAATACCCGAAATTTGGGTAGGGCTTGACTGGAAATTTATATACCTTAGTATGGGTTCCTTTGTGGCCAAGGTTTGAGCTGGGGCTACCTTGTGAAGATTGTCCACCTGTACAGTTCCCAAGATGACAGATGGTCATGGTTGGGAGGCCAAACTCATAGGAGAGGTGCCTATACTAGAGCATGTAATTGAAAGGTTAGGATTGATTATCCGCATACTGAGTATGGTGAATTCAGCATTCTTCCTGACGGATGTATGAAATATTGCGGTGAAAGTGTATAATCTCTACAGAGTGTCAAACTATTCTATTAGCCGCGTCCGCGGTTATGGACAGTTAGAGTGGCCATACTGTTCCGTCGTCAGATGTTTTCAAAATGACTTATGAAATAATTTGTGACTTTGACTTGACCACAACAGGGTTGTGATATGAAATGCAAGTTCCCACTTAGGTGTTATAAAACTTTCAACTAGTTTTCTTTGCTTCTGAACTCAGTAGAGATAAATCTGGCTTTTTACAAAACAACCTAGAGCCTAGTACCACCTATTCAAAAACCACTTCACTTGTTAGTATTAGTTTGCAAGTACTTAAAGAGTACTCATGGCTTTATCCCTGGCTATTCCCGTGCCCAGACTATGAAGATGACTATCAGGAGGAAGGACCGTAGGAAGGGTATGACAACTAAGATCATATCCCATCGTCAGCATTGACTGTGACCATGAATATGGAGTCTGGCATACGCTATCGTTACTATTACGTTATTCCGCTGCTTGATTTGTATTAAGGCTGGATCATGAGATCCTTTATTTGTTGTAAGAACTTATGATGGTTTGTAATGGATGATATACTGTGATATCCAATCTGTTATGTCTCGCAAAAATGGTAATCCTGGGATTGCGATGTATGGCATAACAGACATCTAGGATTAAAAATCCGGGTGTTGACACTCCAATGCCTATGAATTCTAAACCTATGGATTTTGGAGTTTCATCTTTTTTCGGTCTGCATCCGAGAAGATCATTACTTGGTCTTCACCTTCTGCTTACACTATAGTATCTGTTTTGTTAATTGTATTTTCCTATTTGCATTTCTGTGTTGTCTTGCTTTGTACCTATAGAGAAGCACTAGGAAGTTCAAGGAGATTCATTGATTTCAGGATTGCTTGTGAGTTGATGTTGATCTGGTATGGCTCCCCTTTTTCATGTTAAAAAGACAGTCATTCATGTATTTTTAAATGCACAACAAAAAGGTTAGTAGATTAGGTAGGGATGTACGCGGATGATTCATATTGATAAGGCTTAGTATGATTTAGGCTCAGTTCTTTTGGCGGCTTCTCAGAGAAGCTGCCCTACCCCCAGCTTTCTGGGAAAGACGGTTTCAAATTTTTGTGAGGCTTCCAAATTACTTTATCCTTAACCACTTTGGAAGCCTCGTAATATTTTTGAACCGGCTTTCCCAGGAAGATGGGGGTAGGACAGCTTCTCGGAGAAACCGTGAAAAGAACTGGGCCTTATGTCAATGAGTGAACCATGGTGTGTTAAAATCTCTGTTCTAATATACCATGGTGAGTCGAACCATATTGCCTTAACAAAGTGGAAGGTAAAGAAAAGGTGAATATCATCTTCTTCCAACTTACTGATATGTTTAGAGTACTTTCCTGAGTGAGCGCCAATGGATATAGCCATCAAAGTAGCTTCCATGCAAAAGCATGTATTCTCGGTAGAATCTCCTTCGATTTCTAGACCTGTGTTAGAATGCTTTCCCCTAGGCAAAGAAATAAAGTCCCGGTCTCCTTTTTTCTCTCATTGAATTAATTAATTCATTTCCCTTTTACTTCTGGATTGTTGTCGTTGGAATCTGCCTCGGACATGGTTTCCCCCGCTCCTACAGGTATTATAAGCAAGCATAATATGCACTTTTGGAATTATTTATGTGGGAGTGAGTTTCTAACATAGCAAGTCATGCTCCTAGGATAAGATGATAGGGGTCTGCTTAATACAATATGTTGCGGGTTGCTAGAAAAGGGAATCAATCCGTTGTTTATTCTAGACTTTTGCATTTGGTAACCAGATATCATTTACTTTTACTGGATATTTATAAATTTGATACATATTTTTCCAATTTTAACACAAGGGGTACTCCAAAGAGAGATGTTATCTTGGGTAATTTGGTAGTAGGAGTGGGCTTTGAGAATCAGTAAAATCTTGAGGACTGATGCCCAAAAGGCCGACTTAGAACATTTGAATTTGGTGGCCAAATGGAAGAGTTATGAAAGTACTTGGCTTTTAGTACCATGTGAAGGAAGTCAAATGGGTTTTGGACTATACGCCAAGCTTTCTTAAGAATTAGGCCATGGTTAATAGCTTGAAAGTTTCTGATTCTTAAGCCTCCTTCCTTTTTTGGTGTACAAATAATCTTCCATGCTCGTAGGCAAAGGGCTTTGCTAGTTTTGTCCTATCTGATCCCTGTCCACCAAAAGAATTTTGGAATTAACTTTTTAGGGAAAAAGATGGTGGACATATAATAGAACTTTCGTTTTTTCTTTTGAACAGGAATGTCCTTGAAGGGCCAAGAAGCTGCGATTAAAAATATGGCAGGTACAAATTACATAGGGCCCTTTGACATCTATTGCACAACGGAAATACCTATTAGAAGAAAAGGCCCCTAACTTTGCAAAAATACCCTAGAGCTAAAGAGAGAAAAGCAAGCAGGCCCTAGCAGTCTTCCTCTACCGCTTGCCGGTGACCTCAAGGCAACAGAGGCGCCGAGGTTCGAGGAACTGCTCAAGGGGGTATCATTCCCGGCGAAGAGCGCTTGCCGCTGGTCACTAGGACGCTCTCGGGGACGAACCACTTGAGGGAGAAAAGGCGCTGAGCCCCGGGGCAAGGCTCCCAACATGGCCTCCGTCGTGGAGGTAGCAGGAGATGGCCTCTCTAGCCAAGGATAGCTTCGTCAATCTCGCCATCGCTTGGATGCATCAACAGGAGCAGCTGTAGATCCCCTTCACATTGTCTCTAGGAACTCTAGGGCGAAGCTCGTCGTCGCGGCAGAAGTATCCCACCGTCGGCCAAGCAAACGACGCAAGACTCCCAGATCTTCATCCCCTCGCCTCCACGGCCGTCCAGAAGCAAGATTTGGTCATCAGCGTCAACTACCCGCCGACCACCGCGCTTATTGGAGAAGCATGAGCCCGAACTTGCCGAAACCATCCTCCATGGAGGCCTGGGCGGGCTCGCTAACGCCTCGACCGCGTGCGCGTCACCAGCAGCAAAGATGGGCTTCAAAATCCAGCTTTATTGGCGGATATGCCAAGGCTCAGCACCACCGGCGGCGATCTCCCCTGCCAAAGGAAGATCACCACCAGGAGGGTGAGACCCGGGGCGCACCGGAGGCAACTGGAGAACCGTGGTGACCTACTCCCAGACTGCACGAGGGCAAAAAACAACAAAAAAAACCTAATCTAACTAGACCGGCACCTCTCCTCTGCCGCCTCCGGCCGACATCGCCACCGGATTTGGCTCGGGATTGGCCCGGCGAGCTCACTGGACTCTCAAAGTAGGAGGGCAGGAGGGAGAAGCGGGTTGAGAATATGCCACATTCCAACTTCACCTAAACGGAACGGATCTGGTCCATGCTCATAGTAGGCCTTTCGTGAAGTTTCAAAGTGACAGAGGTATACGACAATGTTGTCCCCTCTCACGTACCTTTTTGTCCTAACTATTATTGATTTATCAATTGACTACATGAGGTCATGGAAAATTCAACTCTCTATGGCATTGTTTTTGGACCAAATTGCCCTCCTATTCACTCACTCTTCTTTGCGATGATCTTCTCATCTGTAGGTAGTTCCCTCCCGCGTGAACGCGGTTCTGCTGGCCTGATTCTGGCTACCTTTTGTCGCTGCTTTGCAGACCTCGCGACAGAAATCTCGATGAGCTGACGATGGTAGCTTCGCGCCCGTGGTGGCGCATGCTCGTGGACGACAAGTTTTTGTGTGGTGGCGAGGCCTCGTCCTCGCGGGGCTCCTGTGCAACAGATCGTCTGAGGGTTGTGGATAGAGTTTTCGAGAGAAATCCTTGTCTGCATGCCTGACACCGACGCGGTGCCGCCCGTGGATGGCATCTTTTCTTCCTGAAGGGCGTCGTGGCTACCCATCTTCCACCTCCCTCTGTATGAGGGAAACCCTAGGACCATCTCTGGTCTGGCAGCATCGATTGCTTTCCCTCTTGATGGTGTTGCTTGGTGCTCGACAAGTTGGGGCAAGGAACATGGTGGGAATTCTCCGGAGGGTGCAACGGTTGCGGGTTACCGGCGTTTAGTTGTTCCTCCTCCGTCTCTATTTTGTTTCTTCTTTGTTTTCTTTCTGGCGTGTGTTTGCTGCTGTCCTAGCATTTTTTCCAGTTTCGAGGCTATCTTAATTGTATTGTGTGGTTGCTATATTAATATAGCGGGACGAAATCTTATTTCGAGGAACAAAGCAAAGACGAACAAAACGCTGCTTCAATCTCCGTAGAAGTTGCAAATTTCCTGGACCCTATCCCTTGTTTCTTCTACAGGTAGCAGTCCCAACTTCTTCAACTTTGTTGCCCAACCATCAATCCAGAAAGGTGTGAGTGGAGAACTTCAGCCGCAAGCCGGGAGTCTCTGGACTGCTGGATTTGTAGAGCGATCACAGTGCCGAAGTATCTGGGCCATGACATTTTTCCGTTGCAAGAATGGAAACCAGTAAACCACAGAGCAAAGCTCTCAAATTAAAGGAGCCTGGAGAAAACTTCAGGTATGAACACCCGTTTGACGAAATCCTACTCGTCCTGCTGCATCCGTCCTTTTCGATCATGCCTCTGAAACTTTTTCCTTGGACGGTTGGACCCGTAAAGTCCACTCGTGACCCCTCTAAATCAAGTGATCGCTAGTGAATTCAATGGCATAATAGTGATGCCTTTAGGTATAATCGTCACTGTACTAGTAGTAGATTTTTTTCATTCTGAAACACGCGACCTCTCAGGAGAGTTATAGCAGAAACCGCAACGCATAATTTTCACCTCACCGGCTCACCGTGCAAGCAAACATAGAGATGCTCCTCGCGTTGTTCGCCGTACTCGCTTCGGCGACGGCGCGGCCTGCCGCGGCGGCATCCCAGCCAACCGGATCAGCATGCCAGCGCCGGTGCGGGAGCGTGGACATCCCGTACCCGTTCGGCATCGGCCGCGGCTGCTACCGCTACACGGGCGAGAACGACCTGACCTTCGGCCTCACCTGCAACCGCACCGCCTTCGGCGCCGCTGCCCCGTTCACCGGCGACATCGAGGTCCTGTCCGTCTCCGTGCCCCGCGGCAAGGTGCGCGTCGGCAACGACATCAGCGCCTGGTGCTACAACGCCACGTCACGGTCCATGGACGACCAGAGCGGCACCCTGTGGTGGGACGTCTCCGACTCCTCCTTCACGCTGTCGGACGAGGACAACCGGTTCACCGTGGTGGGCTGCAACTCGCTCGCCTACGTGAGCTCCTCGGAGCTGTCCCAGTTCGACACGGGCTCCGACTACATGACCGGGTGCATGGCCACGTGCCACGGGCTGCTGGAGAACGGCTCCTGCGCCGGCATGGGCTGCTGCCAGGCCGCCATCCCCAGGGGGATCAACTCCTACGGTGTGGTGTTCGAGGACAAGTTCAACACCTCCCAGATCAGGAACTTGAGCCGATGCAGCTACGCCGTCCTCGTCGAGGCGTCGGCGTTCGACTTCCGAACCACCTACGTCACCGCCGGCGACTTCGTGGAGTCTACCGGCGGGAAGGTGCCGCTGGTGTACGACTGGGTCGTAGGGAAGGAGACGTGCCAGGAGGCGAAACGGAACGCCACGGCCTACGCCTGCGTCAGCGGCAACAGCGTGTGCGTCGACTCGAGGAACGGCCCGGGATATCTCTGCAACTGCTCTGGTGGATACGAAGGCAACCCGTACCTGCAAGGCGGCTGCCGAGGTCCGTTGATCCTACCCTTCGACCGTACCTGCAACCCGTGCCTGGTCGATGCTCTGTAAGAAAACTTACAGTAAGAATTTTGGTTTTCTTTTGCAGATATCGACGAGTGCGAGGGAGTGGAGTACCCGTGCTCTGTTCCTGGCACCTGCATCAACACTCCTGGGGGATTCAGCTGCGCTTGCCCTGACGAGAAAACAGGCAATGCTTATACTGGCACATGCGAGGCCAAAAGATCTCAACTGGGTGTGCACATCGCAATTGGTACGCCATCTCCATCTCCTCAATTTTTTTGGTTTGCCTATGATATACAGAAATCCATGCCACCAAACATTTGTATATAGATATATAGATATATATCTGCATTTCTCTGCAGACTTTAAACTGATGCATGTTGAATTCTTCAGATTCCTTCGTGAAATCATAACTTAGTACACCTCTTAATGCAAGTGTTAGCATTAGTGTAGTTGTACTATTAATCATTTCCATTAGATTTTGTTTTGCAATAATTGGAGCATCATCTACCGTCGCCAAAACTGTATTTCTCTGCTCCCACTACAAGTATTTCTCCCCCTAAATCTACAGATGTAAAACTGGTGCATGTTGAATTCTTCAGATATCTGAAACCTTAACTAGTACTCGTAAACCTCTTATTGCAGGGGTTAGCATCGGTGTGGTTGTGCTGGTAATCGGCATGTCCTGTGCTTACCTGATCCACGAAAAGAGGAGCCTCGCCACCGTAAAAAGGAGGTACTTCAAGCAGCATGGGGGCCTCCTGCTGTTCGAAGAGATGAAGTCGAAACAGGGAGTGTCCTTCACACTCTTCACCAGGGAGGAGCTAGAAGAGGCAACGGGCAAATTCGACGAGCGAAACGTGCTCGGGAAGGGAGGCAACGGCACCGTCTACAAGGGTACCCTGAAAGACAGCAGGACCGTGGCCATAAAGAAATGCAAGCTGGTCGACGAGAGGCAGAAGAAGGAGTTCGGGAAGGAGATGCTCATCCTGTCCCAGATCAACCACCGGAACATCGTCAAGCTCTTCGGCTGCTGCCTCGAGGTGGAAGTCCCGATGCTTGTCTACGAGTTCATCCCAAACGGCACCCTGTACCAGCTCATCCATGGCGACCGGCGCCATCACGGAGGACCACGCGTCTCCTTCGCGACGCGCCTCAAGATCGCGCACGAGTCCGCCGAGGCGCTCGCGTACCTGCACTCCTGGGCCTCGCCGCCGATCATCCACGGCGACGTGAAATCGCCCAACATACTCATCGACGACAACTACACGGTTAAAGTTTCGGACTTCGGAGCCTCCACGCTGGCCCCGACGGACGAGGCCCAGTTCGTGACGTTCGTGCAAGGGACCTGCGGCTACCTCGACCCGGAGTACATGCAGACCTGCAAGCTGACGGACAGGAGCGACGTGTACAGCTTCGGCGTCGTTCTCCTGGAGCTGCTCACGAGCAGAAAGGCGTTGAACCTCCAGGCGACCGAGGGCGAGGAGAAGAACCTGTCGTCGTGTTTCCTTCTCGCCGCGAGTGCGAGGAGGCTGGACGAGATACTGGACGCCCAGATTGTGAACGAGGAGAGCATTGAGCCGATTGAGCAGGTCGCCGAGCTGGCAAAGCAGTGCCTTGAGATGTTCAGCGAGAAGAGGCCCTCGATGCGGGAGGTCGCGGAAGAGCTTGGCAGGCTAAGAAAGCTTCTGCACCATCCATGGGGCCAAAAGAGTTCGGAGGAGATGCGGGGCTTGCTTGTCGGGTCGCCAACGACAAGCACGTATTCTGACATTGAGCTTAGTAATGCTTATGTCAGCTTGGACGACTCTGCGTATCTAGGGGTGCAGTCTCCACGGTGATGCCAGTTTTCGTTGACCCGGGAGTTTTGTGGGGTATATATGTACGTTTTGTTGTTGGGAGTGTCAAAAGGGAGTGCCTAGATCTCAGGGGTTTGAAAATTTCTTATGTCTAAGTCGTTAACATTATTTTACTATTCATGTTAATTCTCGGTTGCAATCTAATTGTAACTTATATAATTTGTACTAATTTTCAGTTGCAACCTAGTTGTAACTCATTAAAATCCCAATTACAACCTAGTTACAACTCATATGTAAGTCCCACATTGCACGAATCGCGAGATAAATCCAATGACGAGAGAAGCGAAGCGACTGAGAACTAAGTTGTCGGGCGCATGAGAACTAGAAAATCCGAAAACAAACACCTTTTCAAATCAATAAGAAGTTGACGGCTGTAAGAATCAATAATCAGTCAAAATTAATTAAAGAAGTGTCTGTTTTTTATTGGACCGAACAACCACATTTTTTAGCCAAACTTCCCTCAGCCTACATTGAGTCTCAACGACTCTTTTTACTTGAGTACACGTTGATTCAATTTGTGGCATGGGCTGAGGCCACAATGCTGTAGGCCAACTACAGAGAAAGAAAATGGCTGTGGCCACATGTCGTAAGCCAGCTCCAAAACAACTAACAAAGGCCCTAACACATCGATCTTCTTGAGCGAAAAGATACATTCTCCAGCTCCACACGCACCCCCTCCCACAAAAAATACATCTTGGAATCACCTGATGGACATCTCCCGTAGAAAAAAGGGGAACCAAGAAAGGAAACATAATAAGATTGAGGAATGAAAGAACAAGAGAAAAAGGTCAACCATGTTCAGGAACAAAATCTACTTGCAATTGGAGATGCTCTGCAGTCTAAGGTGGTTTTGGTAATTAATAACAATCTCTTGTGACTAATATATAAATTGAGTTTCACTTGTAGGTTTGTCCATTGACATTGCTTGGGCCATGTGTTGGTCTCAAGGTTGAAAGTTGAAGAAATGCCCAGGGCTTTTGTGCCCATTGGAATCAAGAAGAAAAAAAGTGCTTGAAGATTGATCAAGACAAGTGTAAAGAGTTGCTCAGGATGGATGAACTTCAAGAAGGGATGAAGAAAGACAAGGTCAAGATGCACCATCTTTAGAAGATCTCATGCGTGAAGCTTCCCATCCTCGTGATCATGGAGTGATGAAGACAAGTTCAAAAAAGAGGTTTCCCTATGACGTATGGGGAGAAATTTGGAAGTCTTCATCAAGAGCAATCAAGAAAGGTGTTACCTCTTAAGAAGAACAAAACTGTCTACATCAAGTTCAAGTGGAATTCTCAAGGCAAAGGTATGATCTTGATATGGCTTCTCTTTTGCCTGTCTCGTGTTGTTAGTTGGGAGACCGGGTTTAGGATAGATAGCCGTACTGTCAAAAGGGGCTCTCAAGCGGCTGTCTCGATCGCATCGTTCAGAGAGAGCTCAAACATTTGCATGCATAGCATTATCTTTCTTGGTTGTTAGTTGGTTCTTTTCCATGAGAGGATCTAGAGCTTGCGGTTATTATCATAACAAGCTCTAGTTCATCATATAAATATTTTCCTTGCATTGTTGATCTTGCGAGTTTTCCGGCTCCACACCTTGGAAGATACATCACATATATATTCATGGTGTTTTCTCCCTAGGTGATACCCAATATTTAGATTATATTCATCATATAAGGATTTCCCTTGCATTGTTGATCTTGTTGTATTCTATTCGTCGTTATCTTTCCAACAAAATTGGTTTCATCTCGTTTGCAGTTTGGATGCGAAAGTTATTATAGTTTTGGTTTCTGGAATTTCCCTGACCGGAAGTTTCGGCCAGCCACCGGTAGTACCGCTAGGGCAATTTGCCGCCGATAGTTCCGGTAGAACATCCGGTTCTTCTTTCTCACGTACTGTATTCTCTCTGTCTGGTTTGTTGTATTTGACGGAATTTAGATCGGAAGTTGCACCTAGTTGCTGCCGGAAGTTCCGGTTGAAACTCCGGCTCTCGTTCCGCTCACGTACTGTAACCCCTGTGTTTTATGTGCTCTATTTGATGGAACTTCGGTCGGAATTTCCATTGGTAGTTTCGCTCCCATCGGAAGTTTCGGTGAACCGGCGGAAGTTCTGGCCTGTCTCTTTTTTGTGTCTTTTGCATCGTAGTTTTCTGACCGTTGGCTGAGTTCCACCAGAATTTCTGGTCTCCCGCCGGAAGTTCCGGCCAGGGTCGTGAATGCCCATAACGGGCAAATCTGAGAGCCCTTTAAAAGGGGCTCCTCTTTCCCTTCGTGGGTACAGGCTCTTTTCTTGGTTCTTGGCTTTCTCTTTCTCCTCCATTGTTAACCTTGAAGAGCTTTTCCTCTCCCATTTCCCTTCCTATGATTTTTGCATATTTTTGATGGATTTGAGAGAGGAGATCTAGATCTATAATCCCCCCAAGCCAAATCCCTTCTTTGTGAAGGAATCATTGGGATCTAGATCTTGGAGAGTTTTGTGTTCTCCTTTTGTGTTCTTCCTCCCTTATTTCCCCAATAGCTTTTGTAGCTTTGTTGGAATTTGGGAGTGAAGGAATTACCCTTAAATTTGTTGCATAGGTTTGAGTTCTCCACAGAGATTCGACGAGTACAAGCTTGTGGGCTTGTTACTCTTGGGTTCTTGGAACCCTAGACGGTTGTGTGGTTGGAGTGTTGACCTCTTATGGTCTTTGTTGCCTATTGTGGCTTTGGTGCCTTTTGTGGCTTTGTAGCCTTTTGTGGCTTTGTTGTTGGGAGCCTCCAATTGAGTTGTGGAGATAGCCCCAATCTTGTACGGGTTTTGGTGACCGCCCTCAAGTGTCCCTTAGTGGATCGTGAGTAGGCCTTTGTGCCGAGCTCACGAGAGAATAGGGTGAGCCTTTTGTGGCATCAGTGAGTTGCGTGCCTTCGCATCCGGGGTGAGTCCTCGTGTGGCATTGGGTGAGCATCGAGCCACCACACCCCGAGGTAAGTCATTTGTGGCGTTCGGAGAGCATTGCGCCATCGCATCTCTCCAATGGAGACGTAGCTTATTTGAAAATGAACTTCGGGATAAAAATCTTCGTCTCCGCGTCCATCGGTTATCTCTCAACCGAGCCCTTTACTTATGCATTTTACATTGTGATAGCCTTCGTGCTTGAAGTATTATATCTTGTTATCACCTTGTTGCTTGTATTGCTTAACATAGGTTGTTGGTGCACTTAGGTGAACCTAGTGGTTAGGTTTTGTGCTCAATAAATTAAATGTTAGTTTATTCCGCATTTATTTGAGCCTAAATCGTAATAAGTTTAAAATCCTATTCACCCCCTCTAGGCGACGTCCATTGGTCTTTCACAAGGTAATATCCTGAAACATTCTGAATTCTAATCGATGAAATGCATATAGTCAAATTCAAGCTATTAGGGTTTTAAGGACACTAATCTAGCAAAATATATGTATACATAGAGGGCTAGGGTCCAAGGGTTTGTACCTAGGGTTTTCTAACTGCTCACTCCCAGCAATGATCACTAAACCGGCACCTAAACATGGAAATTAGCTTGCAGCAATGATCAGTAAACAAAATAATAAATCCTGAACCAATACAAACGTTGCCCCTATCATTTGCTTGCACTTGTCGTTTTAACTCACCGACCACCATGTAAAAAATCGGAAGAACAATATATATGAGACTTAATAAAGCAAATGCAACAAAGGATAAAACCTAAATAGTGAAAAATGAAAGCTTCAGGAGAATAAGAATAATAAACTTTGTCTATGCACCAAACTTCATGGTACCCTCCACCTCTCCAACTCTCCTTCAACACTACTTCTAACTACAAAATCTACCGCGCAATGTGTATGAAGCGAGTGAGTATATGTGATGAAGTTTTACAAATTAAAAAAATGATTTCAAAATGAGATAGAGAGCTCATTGACAATGGAGGCAACTATTGCTCTGCCACTCTATTGTTTTGCTCCCCTTTCTTATCCCACTAACATCTTTCACTACAAATAACAACTGGATATACCAGGAAGGACAAGAGTGAGCAGGTCTGAATAAATGCAAGTTCCTTTCCGAATTGTTTCTGATCTATTTCAGCACCCCAACCCTCCACACACTGTCTCAAGACCACATACTAGCTAACAACGAATGAGTGTGATGAGTATTAGTCAACCCTTGGCATTTAACTAAACCTGATGAGTACGCGATGACATCAAACCAAAACATTCTTTTGGCCCATATTTTACCTACTATGCATAGTTACTATTTCCTCCATTCCAAGCAAGATAGATTGAAGAACTACATGACCGAGCAATTATTATCTCCTTTTTTCTCATTGTTCTCCCCAAAACAACGACCAAGTTGTGAATAGAACACACACTGCTTGGCTTTATTTTGTAATTGAAAAAATACGACATTGCTTGTTAACTAATGAACTAATAAAACTGAATTTAGACCTACAACTAGCAGTGATAACTGATCAACAAGCACCACATCATTCTTACAAAGTAAACTGAATCTACTGTGAATAACATGACTGAGAAAAATAGTACTTGCAATAAATAATGATGATGAAAGTAAGAGTGGAAAAATTTCTTCTCAGATTGTACAAGACAACCTTTGTGCTAGAAGCGCATACTCCTGCATTGTCCATTAAAGAAGTTAACATTCATAAGCTAAGGTACTTGAGAATAAATAAAATTTAGAAACTAATAACTAAATAAGCTGAAGAGAAAAACGAGGAGTGAGACTAACAAACTGAAGTATATTTGAGAGACTAAGATAGAGAGAGAAACAAAGAATCGAGTGCAACCTGAAAGACTAAGAGAGAGATAAACAAAGAATTTAGAAAATCCAAAACAATATAGTAGTATATGAGAACATGAATACTAAAATGAGTGACTGAGAACTAAAACCGAGAAAATACAGTAAGACTGAGAGTCTGAGATAGAGAGTGAATTTAGACTGAAGAACTAAGATAGAGAGTGAATTCAGATTAAAGAACTAATAGAGGAAAAAAGAACAAATGGAAAAGCTAATGGAATCAACAGTAACATGCATCACAACAGAGGAATGAAAGAATAGAAAATTATGGACTTAGAAAATTTAAAACTAATAGATAGAACAATGACAAACGCAAAGAAGAATAATGAGATAACAAACTGAACTAAATAAGAGAGAATAATAATGAGATACTGGAAGCGCAAATAAAGATTGAATGAGCTAAGATATTAAGAAAATAAGAAAAACTAAGAGACTATAATAATAAGCAAAGGAAGAGTGACTGAGCTAATTAAGATTTAATGAAATACTACATGAATGAACTAATAATAGAGAATACGAGATTAAGATACTGAGATAATTTATATTAACTAAAATACTACAAGAATGACCTAATAAGAGAAGCTGAAATAAAAATGAGCACATAAAAGATGACATAATAAGAGATTAAAACACTGAGAAAATGAAGAGAGGTTGAGCTAATAAGATGGAATAAGAGATTGCTAATAAGATAGACTAAAAATAAGCTAAATTGATGGAATAAGAGATTGTAAAAATGAGAAAATGAACGGAAACTGAGCTAACTAAGGAAAAAAACTCAAAGAATGACATAATAAGAGAGACTAAGAGATTGCAAGACTGACCAAATAAAGAGACTGCAGGACAGAAGAAAATATATTTTATATTCAGAGAAAAGCTAAATAGTTTAGTTTAAGAGAGTGACAAGATACAACACTAAAACTGCATCATAATCGGATACACACATTTGGAAGAAAATAAGAAGACCGTAAATGGCACGAACATGCAACATTCAGAAAGAAATTAGAGAAAGTAAACGTGTTGGGAGAAGAGAATAATTATTGAGAGACTGTCCAATCCTTCCAATCAATGACAATCTCTTCAATACCAGCAATCGAAAGGAAGATACACAATAAGTCATCTAAAAAAATCTGAAGAATGAGCTGGTCACTCATCAATTCATCTACATGATTTGTTCAGAAAATACATGAGAATAACTATATGTACAACTTTAAAAGAAAAAATATAAACACAGGCACCGACCCTAACATTCAGAATTACTAACAAAAAATTCAAAGCAACATCTTCTTTAGAACTCATAATAAAACTAGAGTACAAAAGTACTAGAACCTAGACACATCCAACTAGATATGTGGAGACAAAAAAACTCTACAACCAATACCAATCCTAAAACTGAAAAATTAACAAACCTACCATCCTTGGTAAGGTACCATAACTGACGCATCCAAATGAGCACCAGGAAAATTTATGATGGGATAAAAAAAAAATATGACACAAGGAGCAGAACCTAATTCACACCAAGATATAATCTATGAGTTGTTCAAAATACAATAACCTTAACAGAGACCTCGAAAATCATAATAAACTAAAAATTACACCGAATACTAAGAAAACTCTAACCACCTAACCTGAGGATTATTCATGTAGAATGGACATATGGTTAGCTCTGTGAAATAGAGGCCTACTTTGAGCAAAATTCAGAAACAATTTACATAAACAACGAACCTACGAGACCTTCTGTGTAAACACTAGCTAATTCAACATCTGAGCACACCATCGGCCTAACCTGAAAATTAACTTATCCTAATATAATCAACAAGCTAGCGCCTCAAAACTGAACTCAAACTAAGGGGATCTCAAAGACAAGAACCAGGGCGACTGAATCGATTGAGGACGAACTCCCTAACGCCAAAATTAGAATGAAATCATAGAATAGAACAAACAAAGGAAGAAGTTCATAGGAATACCCATCTCGCCGATGGAAAACATGCCTTCCACGCTCGCCAATCGCTGATTTCTTCACTGTTGGAAGAGGAAGGACTCGAGCCACGACTCGCTCCATCGTTGCTGGCACAGGCTACGGGGTCGTCGCTCCCTTCATCGATTGTATCCCATCTCCCAAAGCATGGCCCCCTCTGGCACCGACGGAGCTAGCTGCAGCATCACCGCAACCCATCGCCTCCATGGCTTTTGCTTCCTCTCCCGAGAAAAAAAGGTCCCGATATGACTCAGCCCGCGAGACAGAAAATAACAAAAGAGAGTGTTGCGCGGAGATTCGGAAACAAATCAAACGGTCCAAAAAGTATCCATTTTTCAATTGTAAAATAGCTAGCTGTTTAATAGGAAAAGTGTTGTCAAATGATGTTTGTGGCTTTGTGCATGTTTACTAAAATTGTTTTTGCGGGAAAATGTTTATTAAGATCTACCGCAAATATTTGGTGCCTGTGTAGTCCGGACGAGCATCTTCTCTTGCTGGTCATGGTTTGGCGTGGACTAACACTTTTGTTCCATAGATTTCATATTTCTCTAAATCTCAAAACTCATGTGTGTCGAAACCCACGCATAGGACATCCCAATTTGGTGGCATCTCACATTGAGTGACAAGAGAACTTAAAGGAGAGATATACCATCTTATAAGGTGTGTCTCACCAGTTTGTAAGTGGGTGAAAAGAGAAGTGCTACATGCGCTCCTCCGCCTCCGACGTTGCTCGTCACGATGCAACAAGTGGTTTGCGGAATGAGCCTCGAGCTGCACCACCACCATAGTTTACACCACTCCGAGCCCAGCGTGCATAGGCAAATGGGAGAGTAGGTCTTCGGAAATGGGCGAATAAGGTTTTTATAGGAACCACTCACCTTTCTAATCATGTAGGGGAGAAAGAGAATAAGGTTTTTAGGAAATGCTCCATGTGACTGCTTAAGTTTGTCATCACGACTCTTATTCCCGGTCGTCAAGCAGGACCACGTGCATATTGTATTCTCTGCCATCTTCTTCGACCGGACCCTGCAAGCTCTGTATCAATGGCTTCTCTATCTACAAATGATCAGTACGTACGCTGTGTTATGATCTAATCTTTTACTATGGTTGTTGTAGAGTTTGGGATGCTACTGTTCGTGTTGATTAGTACATCTAGTATGTTAGAGTTTCAAATAATCGTAGCAGCTATAGTCATAAATTATACTATGCGTGAGTATTTACAGATTCTGTCTCCATTATAGTGTAGGGTTTCGTAGCATGGAAAACAAAAAATTTCTACCGCATACAAACAAACAAGCCAACATCTATCTACTAGATTGTAGCAACGAGTCGATGGAATAACTCACCTCGAAGATTCCAAAGTGTTTAACGAGAGCGGATTCTCGTGGGTGATGTAGTCGTACTCTTGCCGATCTCAAGATCCCGTAGACGATCCTTCCGGCGCTGCGTTCCGGCAGCGCTTCCGCAGTCGGTCACACGTTCGGTACTCGACGAAAACCTTCCTCTCCCTTGTTCCAGCAGACAGCGGAGGTTGTAGCACTCTCCTCGTGATTCCGGCAGCACAACGGCGTGGTACCAGAAGTAGAGGGGAGATCTCGCAGGGCTTCGCCTTAAGACGGAGCGAGTATGGCGGACTATGAGAGAGAGCCTCAGCGATCTAGGGTTTAGACGCACCAAGGAGGGGGCAAGGCCGGCATCTAGGTTTTGCCCTAGGCGACGGCGGCGAGTTGCCCTAGGCAGCGGCGGCTATGGTGGGCGGCGGCGGCTAGGGTTAGGGTTTAGAGGGCGTGGTGTTGTGTCCTTGGAGGGGCAGCCCTGCCCCTCCTTATATAGGTGGAGGGGGCGCGCCAAGGGGAGGGGAGTCCCTCCCCAACTCGGTCTCCAAGTGGGCCGGCGGTGGAGGGAGGGAACTCCTCCCCAAGTAGGTTTCCTACTTCCCCTCCACCTCACAAAATAGCCGTTTGACTTTTCAAATTGGCGTTTGACTTTTCAAACTAGGATTTGATTAAACCCTTTATTTTGTTCAGCGATGACACCTAGTACATGATGCAATCATTCCAACTTGTTATGACACATTCATGTACCCTTCCCCTCCGAAGTGCCGGACATTCCGGAACCTTCTAGAACATTCCCGATGAAAACACCGGAACCATTCTCCAACCCTGAAACAGGACTTTCCTTATATGAATCTTATTCTCCGGACCATTCCGGATCTCCTCGTGATATCCCGGATCCCATCCGAGACTCCGAACAACATTCGGTCTCTTACTCATCATTTCATAACTACTCAAACAACGTCAAATCCTTAAGTGTGTCTCCCTACGGTTCGTGAATTATGCGGACATGATCGAGACACTTCTCCGAACAATAACCAATAGAGGAATCTGGAAATTCATATGGATCCCACATATTTCTACGATTACTTTGCGATCGAATGGACCACTTACATACAATACCAATTTCCCTTTGTCTCACGATAGTTTACTTATCCGAGGTTATGATCGTCGGTATCTCTGCATACCTAGTTCAACCTCGTTCCTGATAAGTACTCTTTTCTTGTTCCCGTGATATGTGATCCCTTGTGATACAGTCACATGCTTGCAAGCTAATTGGATGACATTTCACCGAGAGGGCCCAGAGTATATCTATCCGTCATATGGATGGACAAATCCCACTCTTGATCCATGTGTCTCAACCAACACTTTCCGAACACTCAATGCCACCTTTATAGCCACCCAGTTACGGTGTGGTGTTTGATGTCATCAAAGCATCCTTCCGGTGAAGGTGATATGCATGATCTCATGGTCGAAGGAATTAGGTTACTATGTATCAGAAAGCATATAGCAATTGAACTATTAAAATGACTTGATCTTTATGCTACGCTTATCTATAGGAGTATGTCCACCATATCATTCTCCTAACGATATGATCTTGTTGTTAATAACATCTCAATGTTCATGATAGGGAAACCACAATCATTTATTAACCAACAAGCTAGTATTATAAAGAGGCTTTACTAGGGACTCTATTTTAGTTTACAAATCACACAAGTATCAATGTTTCCTTGTTAATACTATTATAGCATGAATGTAAACATTTATCATAAACACAAAGATATAATAATAACTACTTTTATCATTGCCTCTAGGGCATATCTCCAACAGTCTCCCACTTGCACTAGAGTCATCTAATCTAGATTACATGGTAATATACCGAACACCCATGGCAGTTTGGTGTTGGTCATGTTTTGCCCTCGGGAGATGTTTAGTCAATGGATCCGCCACATTTAGATCTATGTGTACTTTGCAAATCTTTATGTCCCCATCTTGGACATGTTCTCGAATAGCGTGAAAACGTAGCTTGATGTGCTTCAGCTTCTTGTGTGACCTTGGTTCTTGCGCATTGGCTATGGTGCCCATCTTATCACAGTAGATAGACATTGGGTCCAGCGCACTTGGAACCACACCCAGCTCTGTAATGAACTCTTTCATCCATATCGCTTCTTGTGAAGCCTCCGAAGCAGCCATGTATTCCGATTCAGTTGAAGATCTCGCCACAACGCTTTGCTTTGCACTCCTCTAGCTAACTGCTGCACCATTCAAAGTAAATACGTATCCAGATTGTGATTTAGAATCATCCGGATCGGTGTTCCAACTAGCATCGGTATAACCATTAACAACGAGCTGTTCATCACCTCCATAAGAAAGAACCATATCCTTAGTTCTTCTCAAGTACTTAAGGATGTTTTTGACCGTTGTCCAATGATCCACTCCTAGATCACTTTGATATCTGCTAGTTAAACTAACAACATATGCAATGTCGGGTCTAGTACATAGCATGGCATACATTATAGATCCTATGGCTGAGGCATAGGGAGTCTTACTCATCCTTTCTCTATCTTCTGCCGTTGTCGGACTTTGAGTTTTACTCAAGGTCGTATTGGGCAACATGGGCAAGAACCCTTTCTTGATATCTTCCATTCCAAGCCTCTTTAGAACTTTGTCCAAATATGTACTTTGTGACAATGATATTAGGCGTCTCGATCTATCTCTATAAATCTTTATGCCTAATATGTAAGCTGCTTCGCCAAGATCCTTCATTGAAAAACTATTATTCAAATATTCCTTGACACTATTAAGAAGGTCTACATCATTCCCAATCAACAATATGTCATCAACATATAGTATTAAGAATGCTATAGAGCTCCCACTCACTTTCTTGTAAATACAAGCTTCTCCATAAGTTTGTATAAAACCAAAACTTTTGATTACTTTATCAGAACGTTGATTCCAACTTCGGGATGCTTGCTTCAATCCATAAATGGACCGTTGAAGTTTGCATACCTTGTTAGCATCTTTAGGATCGACAAAACCTTTGGATTGCATCATATACAACTCTTCATCAATGTCTCCATTGAGGAATGCTGTTTTAACATCCATCTGCCATATCTCATAATCATAATATGCAGCGATTGCTAACATAATCCTCACAGACTTTAGCTTCGCTACTGGTGAGAAAGTCTCATCGTAGTCAACTCCTTGAATTTGTCGAAACCCTTTTGCGACAAGTCGAGCTTTATAGACAGTAACATTACCATCAACATATGTTTTCTTCTTGAAAATCCATTTGTTCTCGACAGCCTTCCGGCCATCCGGTAAGTCCACCAAAGTCCAAACTTGGTTTTCGTACATGGACCCAATCTTGGATTTCATGGCTTCTTGCCATTTATTGGAATCTGGGCTCATCATCGCTTCCTCATATGTCGCAGGGTCATCGGTGTTGTCCACCAACATGACACCCATAACGGGATCATACCAATCAGGAGTGATACGAGTTCTCGTTGACCTGCGAGGCTCTGTAGCAACTACAACCAAAGTTTCATGATCATCATCATTAGCTTCCTCTCTTATTGGTGTAGGCGTCATAGGAACTACTTCCGGTGCTGCGCTACTCGCAAGTTCGAGAGAAGGTTCGACAACCTCGTCGAGTTCTACTTTCCTTCCAGTCACTTCTTTCGAGAGAAATTCCTTCTCTAGAAAGGATCCATTCTTGGCAACGAAGATTTTGCCTTCGGATCTATGATAGAAGGTATACCCAATAGTTTCTTTTGGGTATCCTATGAAGACACATTTTTCCGCTTTGGGTTCAAGCTTGTCCGGCTGTAACTTATTTACATAGGCTTCACAACCCCAAATTTTAAGGAACGACAATTTAGGTTTCTTCCCAAACCATACTTCATACGGTGTCGTTTCAACGGATTTAGATGGTGCCCTATTTAAAGTGAATGCGGCTGTTTCTAATGCATAACCCCAAAATGATAGCGGTAAATCTGTAAGTGACATCATAGAACGAACCATATCTAAGAGAGTTCGATTACGACGTTCGGATACACCATTACGCTGTGGTGTCCCCGATGGTGTCAGTTGTGAAAGTATTCCGCATTTCTTCAAATGCTCGCCAAACTCGTAACTTAGATATTCACCTCCATGATCAGAACGTAGAAATTTAATCTTCTTGTTACGTTGATTCTCCACCTCACTTTGAAATTCCTTAAACTTCTCGAAAGTTTCGGACTTATGTTTCATGAAATAGATATACCCATATCTACTCAAGTCATCCGTGAAGGTAAGAACATAACGATAACCACCGCGCGATGCTACACTCATTGGACCACACACATCGGTATGTATGATTTCCAATAAGTCCGTAGCTCGCTCCATCATACCAGAAAATGGAGTCTTAGTCATTTTACCCATCAGACATGCTTCACATCTTTCAAGTGATTCAAAATCAAGTGATTCAAGAAGTCCATCGGAATGGAGTTTCTTCATACGCTTCACTCCAATGTGACCAAGACGACAGTGCCACATATAGGTCGAGTTATCGCTCGATTTCACACGTTTAGCTTCAATGTTGTTAATATGTGTATTTCCACTATCGAGATTCAATAAGAATAGACCATCTATCAAAGGTGCATGTGCATAAAACATATTACTCATATAAATTGAACAACCATTATTCTCAGACTTAAACAAGTAACCGTCTCGCAATAAACAAGATCCCGATATAATGTTCATGCTTAACGCAGGCACCAAATAACAATTATTTAAGTATAAAACTAATCCCGATGGTAGATGAAGAGGTAGCGTGCCGACCGCGATCACATCAACCTTTGATCCGTTTCCCACGCGCATCGTCACCTTGTTCTTCGCTAGCTTCCGTTTATTCTGCATCACCTGTTTCGAGTTACAAATATGAGCAACCGAACCAGTATCAAATACCCAGGCACTACTACGAGTACTAGTGAGATACACATCAATAACATGTATATCGGATATACCTTTCTTCTTGATGTTGCCGTTCTTCAAATCCGCCAAGTACTTTGGGCAATTCCGCTTCCAGTGACCTTCTCCCTTGCAGTAAAAGCACTCAGTATCAGGCTTAGGTCAGCCTTGGTCTTCTTCGTCGGCGCGGTAACTTTCTTACCACCCATATTGAAGTGTCCCTTTTGCTTAGACTTGCCTTTCTTGAATTTGGTGGTATTATTGACCATCAACACTTGGTGCTCTTTCTTGATCTCCACTTCTGCAGATTTTAACATGGCGAAGAGTTCTGGCAACTGCTTGTTCATGTTTTGCATATTGTAGTTCATCACAAAGTTCTTGTAACTTGGTGGTAGTGATTGGAGGACACGATAAATCCCCAAAGCATTAGGAATCACTATACCCAAGCTTTGAAGTTTGTTTGCGTGCCCAGACATCTTAAGCACATGCTCACTAACAGAGCTGCCCTCTTCTATCTTGCAGTTAAAGAACTTTTCAGAAGCCTCATAGCTCTCAATTGCCACGTGAGTCTCAAAGATCAATTTGAGATCATGGACAATATCATGTGGGTCTGAATTCTCAAACCTTTTCTGAAGCTCCGATTCTAAACCATACAATATAGCACACTGAACTATGGAGTACTAAGTCTTCCAAGCGAGGTAAACATTCTTTACTTCATCGGTAGCAGTAGCTGCAGGTGGGTCACCCAGCGGTGCATCCAGCACATAGGTCAAATTACCAGCTGTGAGGACAATCCTCAAATTGCGGAACCAATCCGCAAAGTATCTTCCATTGTTTTTCAACTTTTCTTTCTCTAGGAATGCATTAAAATTGATGGTAGGGGCCGCCATTGATCTACAACATATTTGCAATAGTTTAGACTAAGTTTATGACAAATTGAGTTCTAATTAATAGTTAAATTAATCTAGGTGAACTCCCACTCAAAACAATATCCCTCACATTGTTTTAGTGATCACACGAACCAAATCCACCACATCAACACCGATCATCACGAGAGTTGATGCAGCTTCAATGGCGAACAATCGACATGTTCATCATATCTACTATATGATTCATGCTTTACCTTTCGGTGATCCGTGTTCCGAGACCATGTCTGTACATGCTAGGCTCGTCAAGATCAAACCTTAGCTTCCGCATGAGCAAATCTGGCTTGCTCATGTTGTATACACTTGCGTAATCTAACACACCCGATCATCACGTGGTGCTTCGAAACAACAAGCTTTAGCAACGGTGCTTACTAAGGATGAACACTTTAGAACTTGAAATTCATGTGCATGAGGGATCATCTTATAATTCTACCGTCGTTAACTAAGCAATACAAGATGCATAAAGGATTAACATCACATGCAATCCATAATATGTGATATGATATGGCTTTTCTTCTTTGTGCTTCCGATCTCCATCTTCAAGCACGAACATGATCTCCATCATCACCGGCATCGCATCAAGGTCAATGACGCTGCTCCATGGTTGTCGTCCACCGGCTTCAACTATTACAACTACTTTGAATAGACACGCGGGTCTTAACAGAATTTAAAGACAACCATATGGCTCCTGCCGGTTGCCAACTTACAATAAGGAACATTGCATACATCAAATATAATCACAATCATGGCCATATCACATCACAGCACACCCCTGCAAAACAAAGTTAGACGCCTATACTTTCTTTGCATGTTTTACGTGGTTTGGGGCTTTCAATAAGTGTCGTTCTAACTTACGAACAAGAACCACAACATTGATACTAGTATTGTCAATCACCTGTTGTAAATTGAATCTTAATTATGTTGGGAGAAATAGGCACCCGCAAAGCCACTTATGCAATACAAGTTGCATGTCAAGCGTGAAGCAAGTCTCATGAACGATTTCATGTAAGGTTAGCCCGGGCCGCTTCATCCCACCATCCCGCAAGATGCAAAGTACACAAGAAGCAATCGATAACAAAAGCATCAACGCCCACAATGACCATTGTGTTCTACTCGTGCAACAGATCTACATATAGACACGGCTCTGATACCACTGTAGGGTTTCGTAGCATGGAAAACAAAAAATTTCTACCGCATACAAACAAACAAGCCAAGATCTATCTACTAGATTGTAGCAACGAGTCAATGGAATAACTCACCCTCGAAGATTCCAAAGTGTTTAACGAGAGCGGATTCTCGTGGGTGATGTAGTCGTACTCTTGCCGATCTCAAGATCGCGTAGACGATCCTTCTGGCGCTGCGTTCCGGCAGCGCTTCCGCAGTCGGTCACACGTTCGGTACTCGACGAAGATGTTCCTCTCCCTTGTTCCAGCAGGCAGCGGAGGTTGTAGCACTCTCCTCGTGATTCCGGCAGCACAACGGCGTGGTACCGGAAGTAGAGGGGAGATCTCGCAGGGCTTCGCCTTAAGCCGGAGCATGTATGGTGGACTATGAGAGAGAGCCTCGGCGATCTAGGGTTTAGATGCACCAAGGAGGAGGCAAGGCCGGCGGCTAGGGTTTGCCCTAGGCGGCGATAGCGAGTTTCCCTAGGCGGCGGCTATGGTGGGCGACGGCTAGGGTTAGGGTTTAGAGGGCGTGGTGTTGTGTCCTTGGAGGGGCAGCCCTGCCCCTCCTTATATAGGTGGAGGGGACACGCCAAGGGGAGGGGAGTCCCTCCCCAACTCGGTCTCCAAGTGGGCCGGCGGTGGAGGGAGGGAACTCCTCCCCAAGTAGGTTTCCTACTTCCCCTCCACCTCACAAAATAGCCGTTTGACTTTTCAAATTGGCGTTTGACTTTTCAAACTAGGATTTGATTAAACCCTTTATTTTGTTCAGCGATGACACCTAGTACATGATGCAATCATTCCAACTTGTTATGACACATTCATGTACCCTTCCCCTCCGGAGTGCCGGACATTCCGGAACCTTCTAGAACATTCCCGATGAAAACATCGGAACCATTCTCCAACCCCGAAACAGGACTTTCCTTATATGAATCTTATTCTCCGGACCATTCCGGATCTCCTCGTGATATCCCGGATCCCATCCGAGACTCCGAACAACATTTGGTCTCTTACTCATCATTTCATAACTACTCAAACAACGTCGAATCCTTAAGTGTGTCTCCCTACGGTTCGTGAATTATGCGGACATGATCGAGACACTTCTCCGAACAATAACCAATAGAGGAATCTGGAAATTCATATGGCTCCCACATATTTCTACGATTACTTTGCGATCGAATGAACCACTTACATACGATACCAATTTCCCTTTTTCTCACGATAGTTTACTTATCCGAGGTTATGATCGTCGGTATCACTGCATACCTAGTTCAACCTCGTTGCTGATAAGTACTCTTTTCTCATTCCCGTGATATGTGATCCCTTGTGAGCCAGTCACATGCTTGCAAGCTAATTGGATGACATTTCACCGAGAGGGCCCAGAGTATATCTATCCGTCATATGGATGGACAAATCCCACTCTTGATCCATGTGTCTCAACCAACACTTTCCGAACACTCAATGCCACCTTTATAGCCACCCAGTTACGGTGTGGTGTTTGATGTCATCAAAGCATCCTTCCGGTGAAGGTGATATGCATGATCTCATGGTCGAAGGAATTAGGTTACTATGTATCAGAAAGCATATAGCAATTGAACTATTAAAATGACTTGATCTTTATGCTACGCTTATCTATAGGAGTATGTCCACCATATCATTCTCCTAACGATATGATCTTGTTGTTAATAACATCTCAATGTTCATGATAGGGAAACCACAATAATTTATTAACCAACAAGCTAGTATTATAAAGAGGCTTTACTAGGGACTCTATTTTAGTTTACAAATCACACAAGTATCAATGTTTCCTTGTTAATACTATTATAGCATGAATGTAAACATTTATCATAAACACAAAGATATAATAATAACTAGTTTTATTATTGCCTCTAGGGCATATCTTCAACATATAGGAAGAACGAACCTAATCCATATACGTCGACCTCTTAAGTTCGCAAGCAACATTTGACTTACGATCTTCCATAGATGAGTGTTGGCTAAACTTCGTTATTAAGAGTCAGACTTAACTTAGAGTAGAAAGCGTGCAAGGTATATCTGATGGTATTGCTAATGGAATGACCAATGGAGAATACGTAGGTAAACGAACTATTTTGCGTGCTAGCCACATGGGAGGAAGGCGATACATGGTTCAAAAACCATTACGATGCCCTAGCCATCTATAGAGAACGCGGCACGCCTAGTCTTTTTATCATGTGCACCTGCAACCCTAAATGGCCTAAGATCGCTACCGCGCTTGCATACCCGAGATCGCTACCGCGCTTGCATACGAGAAGGGTTAGAGACTGACTGATAGAGTATACATTGTTGTTTGGTTCTTCCACATGAAGCTTGATGAGCTGACTGTACTCTTTAAAGGAAAAGAACCTTTCGGTGAGCGTAATGCTATTCTGTACACCGTTAAATTTCAAAAACGTGGGTTTCCACATGTTCATATCCTCATATGGATCAAGAGAGACACTTCCTAGAATAATAATGAGACCATAGATTTGTTTATCAGTGCAGAGATACCTAACACTTCGGTGGATCCTCTTGGTTATGCGCTGGTTTCAGAACACATGATGCATGGACCATGCGGTAAAGGACACGAAAAGTGTACGTGCATGAAAAAGGGAAAGTGTTCATTGACCTGGCCGGAGTGTCGTGTTCTGGAAAGGTCCACCTACGAACTCCATTGGGTGAATCATGCCTGAGATTGCCGAATCGGATGGGATTCGATCACGCGTAACCATGTTTTTCATACCATTTGGTTTTAGAGGGAGCAAGGCGAAGCTCTACAGTCAGTTTCCATCGCGGTACATGTCTTTAGTTCCATGGTGAATTCAGTGTGCGGAGAATGTCATTGAAGCCGAGACTTGAGGACTAGTAATGGTGGTTCGAGTCCTGGTGGAATGATGAATTGTCTTTGTGATTCGTGACTTGTAGCAGCGGCATCGGAAAGTGTGTGTGTGTAGGGGAGGGGAGGGGGTAACACATGAGAAGTTCATTGCCCAATCTTTCAGGGTGAAAACCCAAGGTCTAGCCTTAATTGGTTGCGCCTGGCAATGGAATTGTTGAAGGCATTGTATTATAAGCGCAAATTTTTCTCCAGCGTGAAAACCTATGATTGGCCGATGACGACGCTTTCGCATTATTTCCTTCGTACTACTTATATAGACTTATCATGCTACTATTGTACTACTTATATATGATGCTACCTAATCTTACTTATGTGTTATGTTGATATATTGTGCTACTTATGATGCTAAATAAGTTAAAATGGTCTATATAAATAAGTTTGCATGATCATATATATAGGTATAATGAATGATGATCGGTGTGAGCATTGTGGTTACAAACAGTGCAAGGACAAGAAGGTTGTCATAGTGCTTCCTTATAACTGTGAAGTTAGTATGTTATGTCCATTCATAAGTAATCAAACTATATATACCCTGCAACTGAATTACGTGCTAATTGTTACTTTTTTATAATTCTGTTTGCAGAATATACCCTGCAAATTTAGACTTGATTTCCTGGACTATTTTGATTGGCCGTTGTGGCAGAAGGGATAGTTTCAGGTCAATCTACTGCCACTGAAGTGTAGGGTTCGCAGCATAGAAAATGAAAATTTTCCTACGATGGGAACAACTATGTACCAAGATCTATCTACTAGATACAAACAACGGACGGATGTATATCCATAGAGAACATACCCTTGAAGACCAACAAAGCTTAACGAGTTAAACTCGTGGTTGATGTAGACGATCTCTTGCCGATCTCAAGATCGAGAGGAAGTCCTAGCGCCGCAAATCCGCAGCGCATCCGTGCTCGCACACACGTCCGAGGCATCGAGCAACCTCCGCCTCCTCGCTCCAGCGATGCAGCGGAAGCACAACTCTTTCTTGCCGAATAGCCACCGGGAACATGTATCTCGCTAGTCCGAGACCATGGGGGATAAATTCTAGAGGGGGAGAGATATCCTTCACGAGGAGGTGTGAGTGAGAAGTGAGGAAGGGGGTGCCTTTTATAGGAGAGGGGGGACCCCAAGGGGGTGGCCGGCGCATGGGGTTGCCCCCTTGCCCTCCCCTCTTCATGTGGGTGGACACTCCACTCACAAAAACCTCTTCATTTCCCTCCACTCAAAATCCCACTCAAAATTGCTATTAAATTTCCACCAAATTTAATGCAAACTCTCATTAAATAAAACTCTTTTTATTTATTCAGAATTTTGTCAATTACTTTAATGACAAACATTCACATATAACCCCTTGCTAGAATTCTATTTCACATGCAAAAACACTTTCTGCAATTTCACCCGAAAACCTATTTTGGTATCTAGTGAATAAATTCTTGCGCTTGGTTATTCTTTTCGGCATGAAACTTTTGCTCCAATTGGATGTCGGTGTCTATTAAGTGTGTCACCCTACGGTTCACGAATAATGCGGACATGATCGATACCCCTCACGGATCAATAATCAAAAGCGGGATCTGGATACCCATACTGACTCCCACACATTCAACGGTGACTTTCTTGTGATCGTCGGAACCTTTTACGCTAGTATTTTAATCCCTTTGTTTTGCGATATATTACATGTCCGAGATTCGACCATCGGTATCTCCATACCTAGTTTGATCTTGTTACTGACATGCACTCTTTTCTTGTTCCCGTGATATAACATTCTAGTGATCAAATCACTTGCTTGCAAGCTAACTAATGTGATATCACCGAGAGGGCCCAGAGTATATATATCCGTCATCGGGATGAACAAATTACAGTCTCGATCCATGGGCCTCAACATAACACTTTATTAGTTCTGAACCCATCTTTATAATCACCCTGTTACGGTGTGACATTTGATGTTATCAAGAAACTCTTCCGGTGTTAGTGATTGACATGATCTCACGGTCTAAGGATTAGGATCACTTCGTAAGTTGTTGTAGCAATATAAACTCAGTGACTTTGATCGTAATGCTATACTTCGGATGAATGTTCATCACACCATTAGACTAATGTTGTGATCCCGTTATTAACAACATCCAATGTCCATGATCAGGAAACCTTGATCATCTTGTTAATCAACGAGTTAGTTTATGAGAGAGGCATAACTAGGAACCTTTCTGTTTGTTTATTAAACACACATGTATTAACGTTTCAGTATTAATACAATTATAGCATGCAAAATAAACATCTATCATATACTTGGAATATATATAATAAACACTTTATTATTGCCTCTCAGGGCATATTACCTTCAGTCTCCCACTTGCACTAGAGAAAATAATCTTGTTACATAGTGATGAATCTAACACCCATGGAGTTCTGGTGTTGATCATGTTTTGCTCTAGGGAGAGTTTTAGTCAATGGATCTGCTACATTGAGATACGTGTGTACTTCACAAATCTTTATATCTCCATTCTTGACATACTTGCGGATGGAGTGAAACCGGCGCTTAATATGCTTGGAATTCTTGTGTTACCTTGGTTCTTTGGCATTGGCAATGGCACCATTGTTGTCACAACAGATCACCATTGGGTCCAACGCGCTTGCAACCACACCTAGTTCGGATATGAACTCCTTCATCCAAACCGCTTCCTGAGCCGCTTCCGAAGCAGCAACACATTCAGCTCCGTTGTTGATCCCGCCACCACAGGTTGTTTGGAACTCCTCCAACTAACCGCTCCGCCATTCATGAGAAATACGTATCCGGATTGAGAGTCATCCGGGTCGGTGTCAAAGCTTGCGTCGACATAACACTTAGCGACGAGCTCTTCTTCATCTCCGTACACAAGAAACATATGCTTAGTTCTTCGTAAGTACTTAAGGATATTCTTGACCGCTATCCAGTGTTCCGAACCTGGATCCGATTGGTACCTACTAGTCAAACTAATAACATGTGCCACATCCGGTCTTGTACATAGTATGGCGTATATTATAGAGCCTATGGCTGAAGCATATGGGGACTTTGTCCATTATCTCTCTTTCTTCCGCCGTAGCCAGACTTTGAGTCTTACTCAATGTCTTGCCTTGTAACATAGGTAAGAACCCCTTCTTACTTCCGTCCATTTTAAACTTCTTTAAAATATTATCAAGGTATGTACTTTGCGATAGCCCTATTAGGCGCCTAGATCTATCTCTATAGATCTTTATGCCTAATATGCAAAAGCTAACATAATCCTAACTAACTTTAGCATCGCTACGGGAGAGAATGTCTCATCGTAGTCAACTCCCTGAATTTGTCGAAACCCCTTTGCGACAAGTCGAGATTTATAGACGGTCACATTACCATCAACATCAGTTTTCCTTTTGAAAATCCATTTGTTCTCCACAGCCTTTCGGTCGTGAGGTAATTCCACCAATTTCCAAACTTGATTTTCATACATGGATTCCATCTCGGATTTCATGGCTTCTAACCATTTGTTGGAATCCGGGCTCATCATCGCTTCTTCATACGTCGTAGGGTCATCAATTTCATCAACCATGAAATTCATAATAGGGTTTCCATATAGCTCGGGAGCTGCACGCGTCCTGCTAGACCTGCGAGGTTTGTTAGTACTCTCTTTTGGAGTTTCATGATCATTGTCACTAGTTCCCTCTTCAACAGGTGAAGCCAACTCCAGAACATCTTCCGGCGCTGCGCTACTCGCCATACTTTGAAGAGAAGGTTCAATAACCTCTTCGAGTTCCACCTTTCGACTACTCACACCTTTCACGAGAAACTCTTTCTCTAGAAATGATCCATTCTTGGCAACAAAAACCTTGCCCTCGGATCTGTGATAGAAGGAATACCCAATTGTTTCCTTAGGGTATCCTATGAAGACGCATTTTTCCGCTTTGGGTTCGAGTTTATCCGGTTGAAGTTTCTTCACATAAACATCGCATCCCCAAACTTTAAGAAATGACAGCCTAGGTTTGTTTTCAAACCACAATTCATACGGTGTCTTTTCAACGGATTTAGATGGTGCCCGATTTAAAGTGAATGCAGCAGTTTCTAGTGCATAACCCCAAAATGACGACGACAAGTCCGTTAGAGATATCATAGATCGAACCATATCCAATAAAGTACAATTACGACGTTCTGACACACCATTTCGCTGTGGTGTTCCGGCAGGTGTGAGATGTGAAAAAATTCCACACTCTTTCATGTGAGTGCTAAACTCGTAACTTAGATACTCACCTCCACGGTCCGACCGTAGAAATTTGATCTTTCTATTACGATGATTTTCCACTTCATTCTGAAATTCCTTGAACTTTTCAAAGGTTTCAGACTTGTGTTTCATCAATTAGATATAACCGTATCTACTCAAATCATCCATGAAATTAACAAAATAACGATATCCACCTCGCGCCGACACACTCATTGGACCACATACATCAGAATGTATGATTTCCAATAAATCTGTCACCCGTTCCATTGAACCGGAAAACGGCGTTCTAGTCATCTTGCCCATAAGGCATGGCTCACATGTATCTAATAATTCAAAATCAAGCGATTCCAAAAGTCCATCCGAATGGAGCTTCTTCATGCGTTTAACGCCAATATGACCTAGACGACAGTGCCACATATATGCGGATATATCATCATCAAGTTTAATCCTTTTAGCATCAACATTATGAATATGTGTAACATTATTATCGAGATCCAATAGAAATAAACCATTCATCATCGGTGCATGACCATAAAAGATTTCATTCATATAAATAGAACAACCATTGTTCTCGGATTTAAATGAATAACCACTTCGCATCAAACACGATCCAGATACAATGTTCATGCTCAGTGTAGGCACCATATAACAATTAGTCAAGTTTATTACTAATCCCGACGGCAAGTGGAGAGGTAGCATTCCGACGGCGATCACATCAACACTTGATCCATTGCCGACACGCATCTTGACCTCACCCCTTGCTAGCGGTCGCTTGTTCCGCAGCCCCTGATTCGAGTTACAAATATTAGCAACTGAACCAGTATCAAATACCCAGGTGCTACTGCGAGCACTAGTCAAGTAGACATCAATAACATGTATATCATATATACCTTTGTTTGCCTTGTCGGCCTTCTTGTCCGCCAAATACTTGGGGCAGTTGCGCTTCCAGTGGCCAGTCCCCTTACAATAGTAGCACTCGGTATCAGACTTAGGGCCAACTCGGGGTTTATTTTCAGGCACGGCAACCGGCTTGCCGCCCTTACTTCCCTTCCGTTTTCCCTTCTTGTCTTTCTTGAAACCAGTGTTCCTATTGATCATGAACACTTGATGTTCCTTTTTGATCTCCACTTCTGCAGTTTTAAGCATTGACAGAAGCTCGGGGAGAGACTTCTTCATGCCTTGCATATTATAGTTCATCACAAAGCTCGTATAGCTAGGTGGCAGAGACTGCAGAACACGATGGATGCCTAAGTCAATGGTAATCGATATTCCCAAGGACACAAGCTTATCGGCGTAACCCGACATCTTGAGTACATGCTCACTTACGGAGCTGTGCTCTTCCATCATGCAGCTAAAGAACTTTTCTGAAGCATTGTAGCTCTCTACATCAGCATGTGTGTCGAAAATCATTTTCAACTCACCCATTGTATCAAATGCATTGCCGTTTTTGAAACACTTTCGAAGTTCCAGTTCTAGCCCATACAATATGCTGCAATGAACTAAGTTGTGGTCCTCCTGACGAGTCTGATAGACATTCTTCTCCTCGTCAGGGGCATCCTCAAAAGGTGGGGGGCCTAGCGGCGCTTCTAGCACATATTGCTTTTGTGCAGCAGAGAGGAGAATCCTCAAATTCATGGACCATTCGGTAAAGTTGCTACCGTTCGTTGCAGGTTTCTCTTTCTCCATGAACACATTGAAACTAAAAGCAGGTGGTGCCATCTACAACAGAATTTGTAAAGTTTAGACAAAGTTTATGATAGATTGAGTTCAACTAATCCACATTACAAATGAACTCCCAAAACGACATCGCTCGTGTCTTTTTGGTGATTACATGAACCAAATCCACTACACCAAGTCCGATCATCACGTGAGTCGGTGTAGCTTCAAAGGCAAGCATCAAATGGGCATCATATATACTATATGACTCATGCTTAACCTTTCAGTTCGTGTTCCGAGGCCATGTCTGTACATGCTAGGCTCGCCAAGTAGGAACCTTAGTACTCGCGTGTGTAACTGTCTTACACCCAAAATACGGTTGTGGATCCAAGAACACCCGATCATCACGTGATGTCTTGGAGCGACGAAAACATAATCGGTGCATAATAAATGAAGAACACATTCTTATCTTGATATTTAAATGAGGGATCATCTTATTATGCTAATAAAACGCCAAAAAAGCAATATAAGATGCTATCAAACATCACATGTTTATTAGTGGAATGATATGGTTCCCGCATATGATCTCTATCATGTGCATCGTGGTATGATCACTATCATACCTTTATGTGTAAGGCCAAGGTCTATGGAACTTACACGTTATGTGTGTTGTAAGAGTATCATCTCATACTTCTACTTACAACATCACCATATCATAACACTAGCCCAACAACAATCTAAACTAGACGCCTCTAATTTATCCATTGCAAATTTTACGTGGCTTAGGGCTTTCGAAGATAGAACCGTTCATACTTACGAACATGCACCACAACGAGGATAAACAAATTGTTGACAACTAATTGCAAAATAGATATTGACTATAGTAGAAGAGACAAACACCCGCTAGCCACTTATGTAAACTAGTTGCATGTCAAGCGTGGAACATGTCTCATGTGCGAGGACATGTAAAGTTTGTCTGGGCCGCTTCATCCCACTATGCCACCAATATCCAAAATTACAACTAAGGAGCAACAACATGATCATCATCGCCCATATACTCATATGTGTATTACCCGTGTAAAGCATCTACGCATAGATCCGGCTCTGATACCACTGTAGGGTTCGCAGCATAGAAAACAAAAAATTTCGTATGATGGGAACAACTATGTACCAAGATCTATCTACTTTATACAAACAATGGGCGGATGTATATCCGTAGATAACATACCCTTGAAGACCGAAAAAGCTTAACGAGTTAAACTCGTGGTTGATGTAGACGATCTCTTGCAGATCTCAAGATCGAGAGGAAGTCCTAGCGCCGCAAATCCGCAGCGCATCCGTGCTCACACACACGTCCGAGGCACCGAGCAACCTCCGCCTCCTCGCTCCAGAGATACAGCGGAAGCACAAACCTTTCTTGCCTAATAGCCACCAGGAACATGTATCTCGCTAGTCTGAGACCATGGGGGATAAATTCTAGAGGGGTAGAGAGATCCTTCACGAGGAGGTGTGAGTGAGAAGTGAGGAAGGGGGTGCCTTTTATAGGAGAGGGGGGGGGGGACCCCAAGGGGGCGTCCGGCGCATGGGGTTGCCCCTTGCCCTCCCCTCTTCATGTGGGTGGACACTCCACTCACAAAAACCTCTTCATTTCCCTCCACTCAAAATCCCACTCAAAATTGCTATTAAATTTCCACCAAATTTAATGCAAACTCTCATTAGATAAAACTCTTTTTATTTATTCAGAATTTTGTCAATTACTTTAATGACAAACATTCACATATAACCCCTTGCTAGAATTCTATTTCACATGCAAAAACACTTTCTGCAATTTCACCCGAAAACCTATTTCGGTATCTAGTGAAATAAATTCCTGCGCTTGTTTATTCTTTTCGGCATGAAAGTTTTGCTCCAATTGGATGTCGGTGTCTCTTAAGTGTGTCACCCTATGGTTCGCGAATAATGCGGACATGATCGAGACCCCTCTCGGATCAATAATCAGAAGAGGGATCTGGAGACCCATACTAACTCCCACACATTCAACGATGACTTTCTTGTGATCGTCAGAACCTTTTATGCTAGTATCTTAATCCCTTTGTTTCACGATATATTACATGTCCGAGATTCGATCATCGGTATCTTCATACCTAGTTTGATCCCGTTACTAACATGTACTATTTTCTCGTTCCCGTGATATAACATTCTAGTGATCAAATCACTTGCTTGCAAGCTAACCAATGTGATATCACCGAGAGGGCCTAGAGTATATCTATCCATCACCGGGATGAACAAATTCCACTCTCGATCCATGGGCCTCAACATAACACTTTATTAGTTCTGAACCCATCTTTATAATCACCCTGTTACGGTGTGACGTTTGATGTTATCAAGAAACTCTTCCAGTGTTAGTGATTGACATGATCTCATGGTCTAAGGATTAGGATCACTTCGTAAGTTGTTATAGCAATATAAACTCAATGACTTCGATCGTAATACTATACTTCAGATGAATGTTCATCACACCATTACACTAATGTTGTGATCCCGTTATTAACAACATCCAATGTCCATGATCAGGAAACCTTGATCATCTTATTAATCAACGAGCTAGTTTATGAGAGAGGCATAACTAGGAACTTTCTGTTTGTTTATTAAACACACATGTATTAACATTTCCGTATTAATACAATTATAGCATGCAAAATAAACATCTGTCATATACTTGGAATATACATAATAAACACTTTATTATTCCCTCTCAGGGCATATTCCCTTCATGAAGCAACCTGCACCGACCTACACGGTCCAAGTCACGAACAAGGAGAACCGCACCTTTTTCGGTACTTTGAGGTGGACTGAGATGGTCGATGCCTATAAGATGGACGCCTAGGAGAAGTTGGTCTTCCATCTCCGTGAAGATCGCATGACCTACTTCAACTACCTAGGCCCTGAAGCATCGATAGACTCTAACGCTTTTTCAGATGACGAGATTTCTTTTCATGCCATTAGGTATGGCACGGACGTTGTCAATAATTCTGTTAAAGACTAGTAGTTAGTGCTATGTAGCTAGCTAGTTAAACTATATTTAGTTGACCATAATGATGTGCTAATATTTCTATGAAGGGATTTTTATTTTTGTGCCCCTGGTTCGTTAGCTATACTCACTTTTATCCAGCTGCTTAACTTTTCCTCACTTTTGCCCAACTCCTTGTCCTAAACTCTCGCATCGGTCTGAAACTCGATCTCTGTCGGGTCCCGTTAGTGGACCCTCGCCGTTATGTGCTGAAAAGTAGGACCCCCGTTACGTGCTGACAAGTGGGGCCACGTTCAGTCGGGTACCTTAGTAGGACCTCCATGTTGGACTGCGTGGGGCCGGCTTGTTAGGAACGCATTTTGGGGGATGTGGGGTGAGACCATGTGTGGCGCGTTTGGTAGTTACGTGCGCCCTATCGCCTAAATTGAAATTTTTCTTTTTTATTATTTTTATGATTGGCCTTTTTAAGAGCGTATTTTCCCCTTTATGTCGCTAACAGTTGTGTTAATTTTTGCCTAAAAAGGCAGCGAATATAGAGCAACTTCTGTATTCATTCATGGTTCCTTTTGGCCGTCGTATTTTCCTAATCTGGTAGCAAATCTAGAGCAGCAAATCTAACCAGTACCATAAATATGTAGATAAACAAAGCAGATATAGATAAAATAGCTAATACAAGGACTATATAGTACAATACTTAATCGAGGTTCGACAATTAGGTTGCTCAGCAGCAATAGCGGACAAGTTCAACACATACAAAAAACAAAAGAAGCTGATTTAGAGCATCAGTATCAGCACAAGATCAGTGGCCCCTCATGGCCTCTGCTAGGAGGGACTCCACCTCCTCCCTCTGGCGCTTCCTCCACTTCTTTCTGCCCAGTACCTTGACCTTGGGCGCCTTGGGCTTGATCGAGGGCATGCGGCCCTCCTCGATGGCCACTTTCTAGAGGTTGCAGAGGTAAAAACCGAACGCCTGGTGCTTGGCTCTGAAGGAGTGGACGTTTTTTGAAAGCAGCATGTCTTCACGTCCTCGGCATGCCTCACGAGGGAGTTGAAGTCGGTGGCGAGGCCCCTGGTGCAGAAGGGTCACCTGTAGACGTCGTCGGCGAAGAAGTTGTTGAACTGGCCGAACTTCAGCTTCCTCAACACCTGACGAGTCTTGGTGTCCGTGGACTCGTCATCGCTGCAGACGTCGCTTCTATCCACCTATTACAAAAAACAATAGAGTGCAATAAGTACATGATTGAGATACCTTAATTATCGGGATTTATTACTTGCATAAATTAACCGATTGAGATCCCCTGATTATTTCCTCAATCCCCAAATCTCAAACCAAATCGAATACTGATCCCAACTACAGATCGATGCTAGTACTGATCCCAACTATAGATCGGTGCTAATACTGATCCCAACTACAGATCGGTGCTAGTACCGATCCCAACTAGGGGCATTCATCGAAATACAAGATCTAACACAAGATGATCAGCTACTATAAAAATACCTAGCATCCAACTATTGAAAATATGAACAACCGAGCCCTAATAACACACGATCTAGCATCCAACGATGGGAATGGGGGAATGAGAAAACCCTAGTTACCTCCGACCATGGGTCGGCTAAGCTGGTGTCGTAGGGGTTCTCTGGACTGATGTAATCATTATCCCCGTAGGGATCCCAGCCGTGCGGGATATGCCAGAGAACGGTGGGGGCCTCCTCGACGGGGGCCTGTACGGGGACGGGGGTATTTACGGGGATGGTGATTGCCTTCGATGCCTTGACGGGGGACTGTACGGGGACGGGGGCCTCCTCTTCGACGGCCTTGGAGGCGACGATGGACACCGCGCCGTTCTTCTCCCTCGCCAGCGTGGTTGTGGTTTTCTTGGGGGTTTGCAGAAAGTGATGGGACAGTGGAGATGGTTGCGTGAGTGAGTGAGCGAGTGATGAGTGAGAGTGAGGAGGCCTCTATGAAGGTGAAGGGAGGAGACGTTTCGTTGCACCACCGTGCACCGCGTAACCGCATACGCTATTGCACCATGCACGGCCACACACGTCCGCTACCGCCCCGTGCACCGCGACACGCGTACCGTGCGTCATGTTTTCTCCCTCGTGCCTAACCTTGGCCACTTAGTTGTGCTCAGTTATACCCTCGAGTATAGTACTGGAAGTTTGGTTGTACTCAGTTTTTCCCTCCAGTACTAACACTGTCGTGTGCAATATACTCACTTTTACCCTCCGGTGGCTGGTCAACTGAGAGTCAACGAATGGGTTTTAGCTAGCTAATTGAGTCATTTTATGCACAACAAATTTAAAAAGATCAAAATATAGTGGCGTCTACCCAGAGAGTCTTATTATGTGACCTGCCACCATAATAAATGTATATAAATCAAGTTTTAACCTAAATCACCACTTCTGAAATCACCTACTATCTATGAAGGTTCATGGCTTTCTACTCAAGCCTCTTCCCAAAACATCTCTCCCCAAAACATAATTTTTCTGAATGAGACAATAATTGTCAAACTGATATATATATGAATTTCAAATAGTTTGATGTATGCCAATATGTATTATTGTATAAAAGAAGCATTTTCCATTTTAAATATCTTTCTGTTTTCTATTTGAACCCCTTGTCAGTTTTGCCCTAGGTTTTTAAGTTCTACTTAGTTTTGCCCCTGGTTTTTAAGTTCTACTCAGTTTTCCCCTCTCTCTTAGTCACAAACTTTCACACATGTACTCATCTTGTCTTTTAAGCTCTGATTGGTCGAGACAGTTGTCACGCGAATCGTACCCACCAACCGTTGATCCTCTGATTGATCCTCTGTGATCTAGCAGACAAGATAACCCCTGTATCTGTCGGGAGGCACCCTCTATCCATGCAAAATAACGAGTTTGCCACCGATGCTTTAACTCCATAAACAAATGATTTTGAATATAATTTGAAGGGAAAGTGTTCAAAGGTGTATGATTTTTCATTATATTTCACTTCGTGCAAATGATAAATGATCGGGATTTTATGAGCACAACATTATCATGTCCTAAGTGCGATTTCAAAGAGTTCAAAGGTGTATAATTTTTGCCATATACAAGTTTATGCATTACATTTTATGAAAATGATAATCTCTCAAGATTTTCTTAGCACATAATTATCACGTATTAAGTATGATTTCACAATGTTCAAAGGTTTATATTTTTTGTATACAGTTTAGGGATCACTTTTCACACTCTAAAAATGGTAAACTCTCAAGATTTTCTTAGGACGCTATAATTTGTAAGTGTTCAAGAGTCACAGTGTTCAAAGGCTTATAATTTTTGTATACGCAAGTTTAAGAATCACTTTTCACACTCTAAACTCTCAAGATTTTCTTAGGACGCTATAATTTGTAAGTGTTCAAGAGTCGTGTCAATTATAAACACTCTTTTACATTAAGAGTTTTATAATTTTTTCAATTTGAAAGTGTTCAAGAGTTGTGTCAATTATAAACACTCTTTCATATTAAAAGTTGTATATTTTTTAATTTGAAAGTGTTCAAGAGTTGTATCAATTATAAACACTATTTTACATTAAGAGTTGTATAAATGTTTCAATTTGAAAGTGTTCAAGAGTTGTGTCAATTATAAACACTCTTTTACATTAAGAGTCGTATAATTTTTTTTTAATTTGAAAGTGTTCAAGAGTTGTGTCAATTATAAACACTCTTTTACATTAAGAGTTGTATAATTTTTTCAATTTGAAAGTATTCAAGAGTTATGTCAATTATATACACTCTTTTACATTAAGAGTTGTATAATTTTTTTAATTTGAAAGGGTTCAAGAGTTGTGTCAATTATAAACACTCTTTTACATTAAGAGTTGTATAATTTTTTAATTTAAAAGTGCTCAAGAGTTGTGTCATTTATAAACACTCTTGTACATTAAGAGTTATATATTTTTTTTAATTTGAAAGTGTTCAAGAGTTGTGTCATTTTCTTATTTATTATACATCTATGTCCCTAATTTTAATTATATACACTCTTTCACTTGATTGCCGAGACATTAACTTGATAAACCAATTAAATCGCCAAAAAGGCTCGCCGGACGCATTATCCAAAGCAAGCGCCCCCGTCTAATCAGAACATTTTGGTGTGAGATCTAACCTTCTCTGCGCACGATTGCCATTGTCATCCTTTATATAGGTCAACGGGACGCCACCATACTGCGGCCAGGACGAACAGGAGGCCGAAGTAAATCTCTATAAAGGGCCGCCGTCACGGGAGAAGGCCCGCCATCGCTGGAGAAAAATAAGAAAGGGGAGGCAACGACAAAGGCGCATGAACGAGGATGGCTCACGTGGATAAGCTGTGGGTCCGACGCTCACGTGGATAAGCCGTGGGTCCTATGCTGATCTGGATAAGTGGAGAGAGATGTCCACTACGGGAACGAACTTACCGCGGCCCCACTTATCAGCACGTAACGGCAAGCGTCTACTACGGAACCTGATAGACCGCAGCCCCACTTGTCAACATGTAACGGCGAGGGTCCACTGCGGGACACGACTGAATGCGGCCTTACTTGTCAGCATTTAACGGCAAGGCTGACGAACATCGAGTTTCAGACCGTGCGAGAGTTTCATAATAGGAGATGGAAAAAGTGAGGAAAAGCTAAGCGTCTGGGAAAAAATGTGGACAACTAAGGAACCAGGGGCACGAAAATAGAAATCCCTTCCATGAATATATCTTGCTGTGCTGCGAATATTCAATTGGATGCACCTGTTTTTTAAATTTTGGAAAATAAACACCATAAATAGATATGTAATGGTGGCGCTTATAAGAAACATCATTATTAGGATAGGATATGTAATGGTGGCCCTAACAGCAAACGCCAGCACTAGAAATCCTACTGATGACGCTCGGTGGAGACGCCACCACTAGGACCTACCAGTGGCGTGAGGTTAGTGGCGTGCAATTTAGACGCCATGAACCGTCTTTTTGAACGCCGCCATTAGACATTTTTCTATTAGTGTCCCTGTCCTCCTTGTCAGAATCCACGTCACTGAAATCTACCTGTAATGTGCGAAATACAAAAAAAGAGAAAAATAAATTTACTTAGTCTAATTGTTCAAAAAAATCACATAAACTAGTAATGCATTTACCAGTCATGCATAGATATTCGAACAGCCATTCCAAGTTACTTTGAAAACCACAACATATTTATACAGGTTTATTATGGCTGTCTCCATAACTCGCTCCTAAATAAAGACTATTGGTGTTCTTGATAACTTAATAAATCTAGAATGTGGAATAACTCAGAACAAACTAAATCTCTATATACAGCGGGTTATACAGTGCATCTGATCAGTATCAGTAGAATAAGGAGTAGTTGAATAGATTTAGGTACTAGTACATCTACATCCCGACCAAAAAATATGAACAGTAAAGTGCACCTATGTCAAAAAATTCAAAATAAAATTGTCTACATATACATCCGAACATTTTATGTCCGTTCACAAGTTTTTAGGATGAAATAACATTCTATGTGTTTCGTGCAAAAAAGACAAAAAAATATCGTGTGAATAGTCATACTCACGTTACATTTTTTGTCTTTTTATAGATGACATATAAAATGTTCTTTCATCCCGAAAACTTATGAACGAATATAAAATGTTCAAATTACATGTAGATATTTGTTTCAATTTTTTTGATATTTTAAAATATGTTTTCTCACAATGGGTGTAAATGCACCGGTGAGCCAAAAGAGGTTTCCCTATAAACATAAAGAAATAGATGTACCTCCGGTTACACGAGCGGAGCGTTCTCGTCGAACTCCTTATCCTCATCTGGGCTTTTTCTTTTGCCGATGGAGAGAGAGAGAAATGAACCGAGAAACCAAACTGACGACGCACGTGTGCCTCAACCGCAAGGCCGGGCGAGAAATCCTAGTGTAGGAGGCCTTCCATGGAAGATCAGGCCGTAGAGCCATTGCTAAGGTTGGTGGGAGGGAGGGAGAAGTGGGAGGTGGAGAGGAGGGCCATTTTCGGGTATGCTATCACTAGTTATGATGAAAAATCACATATTGATTGCTCAACGAAACCCAACTAAATGGACTACTGATCTGAGTTTTCTGCCATCAAGAGCTGAGAGAGACACTTCTTCGTCGCTCTTAGAATTAGCAAAGTTCGGTTTTCATTAGAAATTTTCAGCATCTAATGATGAGTCCTCTCATTGGCTCTCGTAGTCTGCCGCCGGTCGGCGAGATCTGAGTCAACGTGCATTAAGTTTGGAAGGCTCAGTGAATCGGTTTTTCCGGATGAAATTTCGGTTAATAAATGCTGGTTATTTGCTGGAAAAAAGTTTGTCATTAATCTTTGCAAAAATCTCTCGCGAGACACCCTGGAGCACCTGGAAGATACTAGTAAATGTGCACGCGCAATGTGCGTCTTGAAAGATATTGAACAAAACCCATGATATGTCTATTTTTAGAGAATCCAATCGAGAAAACAAATTTTATGTCTATTCTTCAAACTTTCATTATCCATATTACAACATTACATAAAATTTAGCTTAATCATGAGAATGTATCATCCATGCTCATAATTTCTTTACAAAAGTGACAAAGCAGTACTGTTTGAGCCGTTCTTTTGTATCATGTTTCGTACCTTGGAGTCGCTCAAGTAATTGGTCTACGTGCTTTAGCTGTTCTTTTGTATCATATTTCCTGCTCTTCGACAGAGCATGGTCAAATGAAATTTACACAACACGAAAAAGAGAAGAATGAAGAGTGACTTGAGATCAGCGCTAGGTATGGCAAAACCGTTAGGCACTTTGCCGACTAACTTGTTTGCATGATTTGTGCCACATTGCCACGGTGAAGGATTGGACATGGCTAGTCTCTTTGTACAGACCAGGACACACACAGAAAATGAGACAACATCGGCACATATCATCTATGCTCTTCACAAGCCGGCTAGTCAATGGCTCAACGAAAATGGCACCTTGGCAAACCAAAAAAGGAGCACAACCGAGATGAAGCAAAATAAAACAAATAGAAGTCTTATCCCATGTACCAATCCCATACAAACACAAATCTTTAGAGCCTAATACAACAGTAATCCTCAAAGGGGAATTCTGAATAGAAGAAGCAGCAACAATAGAGAGGAACAATTTCTATTATGACATGGTAAAATTATAGAACTTCCAAAAATCAGTAAAGGCCTATGAAGGGACATATATCATCGAGACAACATAATCAATATTGTAGTTAAGCAACATCGTTGATCTACGAACTCAAGTGCTAAACATTCCAACCCTTGCTTCCTCGATAATACTATTACAAGCAACAATGATATGGAAATGTTTACCTTGTCGATAAAATAGAAGCAGGAGTTAAGCCATTGATCCCAATCTGAAACAAATGTAACCCATTCTGATAAATGCTTTGATTTCCAAAAGCATACATATTGGGATATGCTAAATAGGTATCACCATTTCATGTCTCTAATCCGGATAACCCGGGTGCCCCATAGTTGGTAGCAAGGCCTATGGCCTGCTGGGCGGCCTAGTTATATGGATCCAAAAGGGAAGTCCATGCCGAATGAAGGAAGGCTACGGTGGAGTCATCGCCGTACCCGGAGCCTTGGAGTGCAAGACACGTTAGACTAGTTATATACCGTGTAGGACTCTGTAACCTGTCCAACTAGGATATTCCCTGTAACCCTAGGATCTGAACGACTATATAAGCCGGATCTAGAGGAGCCTTTAGGGCAACAAGAAAACCAATCAACACAACTCGCGCATAGCGAACCGATCCCTGTAACCCGACGTATTGACGTTATAGTGATTTATAGCAGGAGTAGGATTCCGCCATCGTCGTGGGATTTGAACCTGGGTAAGCTGTGTCACCTCGTACCCGTCAACCTTCCGCCTTAACCCACATCTCTAAACGCGCTCTGTGAGGACCCCTCCATGGTGTACACGTCGGCAATACCACGATAGTTGACGCCTGATGTCTACGCACTTCTATTATTGTAGACAGTTGTTGGGCCTCCAAGTGCAGAGGTTTGTAGAACAGCAGCAAGTTTCCCTTAAGTGGATTGCCCAAGGTTTATCGAACTCAAGGAGAAAGTGGTCAAAGGAATCCCTCTCAAGCAACCCTGCAATCAAGATACAAGAAGTCTCTTGTGTCCCCAACACACCCAATACACTTGTCAGGTGTATAGGTTTACTAGTTCGGCGAAGAGAAAAGATCTTGACGGGGAGGAAGAGATAGTGAAATACAAGTAATATGGATGATTATAAGTGGTAAATTGCAATCTGAAATAAAGATGGAAGCAAGCAAACATGTAGCAGGACTAGTTGTAAACGGTGTTTCAATGCTTAGAAACAAGGCCTAGGGAATTTTCACTAGTGGACACTCTCATATAAATATCTTCTCTTTATTATTCTACTCTGAACTACTTTCCGGTTGGACAACTCTAACCCATGGTAGGGCTACAAAAGCATTCCTTAAAGTTCGTATTCCCGATATAGGTAACCCCACACTATGAACTTGAGCGCTAGATGGTTCCTACAAACACCACAATTTCATAGAGACATCCAACTCAAAATATAACTTATGATAAGTATTTATGTAATCTTTAGCCTAAGTGCCACACGGTGTGCACACTGTCAACTTCACACAGGTGTGGATAAGCAGAGATTGATTTAAGCACTTGAGTAGCATAGTAGATCTACTTGATTACAAAGCTCATGATCACAATAAGATCACGCATAGAGAGAGAGAGATGAATACATAGCTACGGGTAGAGCTCTTAGTCTCGAGGGAAAGTGAACTACTCCCTCCTCATCATGGGAGTCAGCAACAGTGATGGAGATGGTGGTGGAGTCAATGGAGATGGCTTAGGGGGCAATTCCCTATCCCGGCAGGGTGCCGGAACAGAGACTTCTGTCCCCCGAATATCCCCTTCGGTGGCGGCGGCGCTGCGGACCTTTTCGTGGATTTTTGCCCCCGTTAGGGTTTACGTCTCGGGGAGACGTATATATAGGCGAAAGGGCAAGGTCGGTGGAGGCTCGAGGGCTCCACGCCTAGGACTAGCGTGGCCAGGGGTGGCCCGCGCCACCCTAGGGTGTGGCCACCTCATGGTCCCCCTTCGTCTCTCCTTCGAGCTCCGTGTTTGCTCCGGTAAAATATTGACTTTGGCTTTTGTCCCGTCCAATTCCGAGAATATTTCTTTTCTGGCTTTTCTGGAACCAAAAATAGCAGAAAACAGGCATCTAGCACTACGGCATCTTGTTAATAGGTTAGTCCCAGAAAATGTATAAAATTACCTCAAAGTGTAGACAAAGCATAGAAAAGTTGATACAAAACAAGCATGGATCATCAAAAATTATAGATACGTTTACGACGTATGAGCGCCCACCATGGGGCAAGAGGTGCTTCAGGCTCTACAACGGGCGATGTCTAATCTCTATGCGGGAATCAGTGAAACCATAGCCATTGGTCACGTTCTCTTCTTCGGCAGTGTTTCGATCGTCCCTCCCGATGAGTTCTGGATCCCGGCAAAGACGAACCCCACCCGCTGCTCGATTGTTCCAATCAGGGACATCCACCTCTTCATAGGCGAAACTGACTCGGGCACTAGTTCCCTAGAAGTCGGAGGATCGTCAAGACCCGCACGGACCGCCTACGAGCAGGATACGTTTGCGGAAGTATCAAAGTCGGATCTCTCCTCGGAATTTGCCGACTTAGATCGGAAAATTCAAGGCCCACCCAAACCGCCCCTATGCAGAAAATAATGGTGGAAGATCGCTGCAAATCCGCCAGCTTCGTCCGTGCGTTTGGAAAGCAGATATCGCACCTCGTCGGAGTGGTAACTATCTTTGATCTGGCGCGATGCATCCAGCGAGAGGGTGAAAGCCCCCACGATTACCTCTCCAGGTGGCTCCGTATACGATCCGACCTAGAAAACTACCCCGATGATGATGCCATCTATAACTTCGTGGAAGGGCTGGACCGCAGAACACTTCTCCGGCATACGCTAAGGCGGCAGCAGGCCGTGGGTCTCCTCACTTTCGAGGGAATGATTGGTACTGTCAATAGTTATGCGGCCGCTGATGTAGATGCTCAGGCCGATCTCACTGCTATACCTGGGACACCGCCGCCATAGCCACCACCGCCACCGCCTCCAGTCAACATCCCTGCTGCCTCAGCATCGTCCTCCGTCATCGAGGAGCCCCCCGCACCTTCCAACTCCGTTCTAGACGCGCTCTACACCGACATCGGCGTGGACTTAGAGGAGATGGATATCAACCCGGAGGAACTCGACTGAGCCATGAAAGAGATGGAGGAGGATATCAAGCGTGAGGAGCATGCTGATAAGGACGTCACATCCTGACAGGTGTTCATCGCCATTGGGAGCGTGATGGAAGAAGACCAAACCGACCAAGCTCCGCCTAAGCCACTGGACAAGGGGAAGGGGCCAGCCGATGCTGCCAACAATGATCGCGCAAAGGCTATGCCTCCTCTGGCTATCCCAGCGCAACAGCCACAAGAACTCAACACCGGTCCGAGAAACACCAACACCGCAAATCCGCCGCCACCAGCATCCGCGTCTGTGGCCGCCCAAGTCACTCCAGCTGATAGAGTGATGTACAACTGCTCGTCGAGCCTATGACTATGGCCCATATACGGAACGTAGTCCAGCTTGATGAGAAGAGCCAATAGCTATTGGAGGAAGCGCATGCCATCGCGGAGCAAGGCGCAAAACTAGATCGAGATCTGGCCAAGGCGCAGAAGTCAATCTAAGCAGTTAGAGCCATGGAGGCCGAGTACAAGACTTTGCTCAAGTAGCAGAAGGCTAGGAAAGCTCCAGCTCACGTTGTCAACGACCCTGGTGTAGGACGCAACCTAGGATGAGCTCCCTCGAAGCCGGTACAAGCCAAGTCATACATTGACAGTGAAGGCAGGCAGGTCATGCCCACACATATCCTCAACTTGCTCGTTGCCAAGACCCTACTGAAGCAGGATAGATCACCCACAACTGTGGAACAGGTCTACGACCTCGTCTCCAAGGCTGTCAAACAACAGGAGAAGGCCACCACTCAGAGGCTCGAGTCTGATCCAGTATATTGCTAGTCTAGAAATCCTAAGCAGCCAAGGGAGATATCTCCTCACGATGTCGGGTCACAGACGGGTTCATCTGAATGAAGACGGAGGGATGCGTGGAACAAGAAGGATGCTTTCCCCATATCCTCCGACCATGGAGGCAAGGCTCACCCTCGTCGCCAGTCTCCACCGCCCCGGTCGCTTGACATCACGAAGACCCAAGAGCTCACCACCATACGAGCATGCCTCCGCCTAGACTCCCTCAGGGCGTCGTCGTCATTCACGACAACATGGAGCAGCCTCGTCATGGCGGGGAGCACAATGGCAATCAAGGACATAAGAGCAGGTCACACCATGACCCTCCGCGTCTGACAAGCAACCGCGATAGACGCGAGGAGTCGCAGGAGGGTAACAACGATAAAGCTAACCCACCGCCACCTCCACCTCCGTCGCCACCTATCAGACACCATGGCGAAGGAGGGCCGCGTTGCTCACACAACCCTTCCCCTGATGGCAAGAAGATAAAGGCAAGACCGGAGCCATACGATGCACGCTCATGCTTGTACAAGATTCATGAGGCCTAGGAAAGTAAGTACCTAGGACCACGTTGCTTTGGACCTGTAATACGGATTGCAACTTACCCCAAGGGTTTCCGGATTCACAAGACGATCAAGCCCTATGACGGCACCTCCAAGCCAGCTATGTGGTTGTAGGATTATAGGAACATGGTGGAGATCGCCGGGGGAAACCCCAACGTTGCTGTCAAGTACCTCCCACTGATGTTGACGGGCACAGCCCGCCAATGGATCGACGACTTGCCAAAGAAGTTCATATGCAACTGGTTGGACATGCAAGAAGCATTCACCAAAAACTTCGAAGGTACGTACAAATGTCCCTGCACTGTTGGTCATCTACAGTGGTGCATGCAGGAGAAAGACGAGACATCTAGGGCCTACCTCTCCCGCTGGCTGGATATGAAAAATTCCTGCGCAGGAGTGCATAATCAGACTGCTATGGCCGCCTACATCGATGGCTTATAAAAGGGCTCTTTGCTCCAACATAAGTTGAAGCGCCTGCAGGACAATCACAAGTTAGATCTCAATCAGATGATCTCCTTAGCTAGTGAGTTCTCAGGGGTCGACGATGATGCTCGCGGATCTTTGCCGGCAATTGCCATTCCAATCCAAGCCAAGAGGAACAACAACACTAAGCGGAAGAGTCCTCCAGAAGAAAAGCTAACATCCGACATGGTCGCAATGATGTTTGCAGGAAGGGGTGATGGCGGACATCGTGGCCGAGGATGGGGGCTGGTCGTGGGCAGCAGCGCGGTAGCGAAACTACCTCGGCAGCGCCACGCGGTCCCCAAACGTACGAGGAATACCATGATATGCCATGACTTGTACACCTCGACGCCAATGTGAAAGCTACCCACACCAACCGACATTGCAAGTTCGTCAACAATCTGAAAGAAGACCCGGAGTCAGGCTACATACGAAGCCGGAAGAACTGACCATGAGGAAAGGGCACTAGGAAGAAGAAGGAAGAAGATTCCAAGGATTCAAGTGACATGGATGAGGACCTTGAACCTAAACACTCCGACAAGAGCGATGGCAAAGGCAAGATCCCCTTCGAGAAGAAGTTCCCCGTCTACCACACTTTCCTTGGCACCCCAACTGTGTGGGCACAGAAAACCTCACTGAGGATACCGATGGCCACCCTACCCCCAGTTCCCCAATACCTACGTTCGTCGAAAGTTCCAATCACTTGGGACAGGAAGGATCACCCATACCTCGTTCCAACGGAGAACCAATATGCCATGGTCATCAACCCTTTGATTGACGGCAACGAGTTCACCAAGTGCATGGTGGACAGTGGAAGCAGCATCAATATCTTATACCTGGATATATTGCATAAGATGAACGTGACGAAGACCAACCTAAGATGGACCAGCACCGTGTTCCATGGCGTAGTTCCTGGTCGGGAGGCTCGGTTCCTTGGGTGCATCAGGCTTCTGGTCGCTTTTGGCGATGTTAACAATTACCGCAAAAAATGCATGACCTTTGAAGTGGTCTCCTTCAAGAGCGTGTACCACGTCATATTCGGACGCGAAATCTTCCACTCCTTCATGGCCAAGCCATGCTTCGTCTACAACAATATCAGTAGTCCCCGAGCGCGTTGTCGATTCGACGTGGGCTTGAGGCAGGGCGCGGAGATTCTTGACGATGGGTCGTGGCAAATCGGCGACGAGCTCCTGAACAGAGAAAAGAACCGTGAAGCGGGAGGCGGTAGGCGTGAGCAGGTCAGTGATGGCCAGTTGGCGAAAGACGCAGGGTGTCGGTGAAGCTGCCAGTTGCGGCGAGTCCCCGAACGTGGAGCGTGCCGAGTCCCCGAGCGCGGCGAGTGGCGAGGTCGAGCGACCGGCGAGTCCGCGAGTGTGTGGAGTACGCGAGGGCGAGTCCGCGATGGCAAGTCCCGAGTGTTTCGAGTACGCGAGGGCGAGTCCACGGTGGCGAGTCCCCGAGTGTGTCGAGTACGCGAGGGCGAGTCCGCGGTGGCGAGTCCCCGAGCGCGGAGAGTACGTGAGTGGAGAGTTCGCGGTGGCAAGTAGACGAGGGCGAGCCGCGGTTGGGGAACCACGCGTACACGCAACATGCCTAGGAGTAGTCCCCGAGGCTCGAGTTGGCTTGTAGAGGCGACTTGAGGCTCTTTAGAGATGCATATTCTGAAAATAGTAGTGGTTGTTGCCAAGCATGGCGACTGGCGAGGTCGAGCGACCGGCGAGCGCTGAGTCCCCGAGCGCGGCGAGTGGCGAGGTCGAACGACCGGCGAGCGCCGAGCCCCCGAGCGCGGCGAGCGGCAAGGTCAAGCGACCGACGAGCGTCGAGTTCCCGAGCACGGCGAGCGGCGAGGTCGAGTGACCGGCGAGCGCCGAGTCCCCGAGCGCGGTGAGTGGCGAGGTCGAGCGACTGGCGAGCGCCGAGTACCTGAGTGTGGCGAGGTCGAGTGACCGGCGAGCGTCGAGCCCCCGAGCGCGGCGAGTGGCGAGGCCGGGCGACCGACGGGCGCCGAGTCCCCGAGCGCGGCGAGCGGCAAGGCCGAGCGACCGACGGGCGCTGAGTCCCCGAGCGCGGCGAGCAGCGAGGCCGAGCGACCGGCGAGTGCCGAGTCCCCGAGCGCGGCGAGCGGCGAGGTCGAGTGACCGGCGAGTGCCGAGTCCTCGAGCGCGGCGAGCGGCGAGGCCGATCGACCGACGGGCGCCGAGTCCTCGAGCGCGGCGAGCGGCGAGGCTGATCGACCGATGGGCGCCGAGTCCTCGAGCGCAGCGAGCGGCGAGGTCGAGCGACCGGCGAGTGCCGAGTCCCCGAGCGCGGCGAGCGGCGAGGCCGAGTGATCGGCGGGCGCCGAGTCCTCGAGCGCGGCGAGCAGCGAGGCCGAGCGACCGACGGGCGCCAAGTCTCCAAGCGCGGCGAGCAGCGAGGCCGAGCGACCGACGGGCGCCGAGTCTCCGAGCGCGGCGAGCGGAGAGGCCGAGCGACCGGCGAGTGCTGAGTCCCCGAGCGCGGCGAGTGGCGAGAAAGACACCGTTTTGCGTGTCTTGTTCGTAGGTGTAGAGGACAAATCACTGGAGGTATGAGGAAACTGTTTGTGCACGCACGCGCGACTTCCAGATCGAGAACTTGTACGGCCGATCCACGTGTGTGCCAGCCGCGTGACAGCCTGCAGGCAGTGCACCTGGCTGGAGTACACGCCGAGCTGTATCTTTCTACGTCGATCGGGATCTTGCCGTCACTGAAAATAAAATTGAGGATCCCGCCCGAATTATCACCCTCCAAGCATCGCTAGCCCCACGGTGGGCGCCAACTGTCGTGGTATTGCACGGCAGATGCTACTGGGGGTAGCTTACGTAGAGGGAGAAAGGCGACGTGGGATAATCCGGGAGCGAGATTGGCACGCTATGTACCCAGGTTCACGTCCCCTCGGTGGAGGATCGCTACGTCCTGCTACCAATCCAGTATATGATCATAGATTGGTTTACAATGGAGTCGCCGTAGGCGGAGGGAGAGACTAGATCTAATATGATGTGGGAGAAGATGCCCCGTGGAGGTGCCCCTGGTGGCTTTATATATGCATCCAGTTAGGGTTTACAAGTATTTGGTGGGCTTTGTATTGAAGTCGCCGTCTTGGGCCTCCAGTCGGCGCCACTCGTCTGGGTCCAGGATGCGCCAATCGCCGTATTAGACGAGTCGACCCGCTCAGGGCTAGGTTTCAGTCGGCTCGATCCAGCTGGCGAATCCGCTTCGTGGGTATACCCCGATTGGTATTCCCCCATCACGGACCAAACGGTGTCATCATCGTATCCGAAAGTAGCATCCTTGGTTACCTCTTCATCTTTGGTTTCATCTAGTTGTTTTTCAATTATTGGCACACTTTCCTCTTCTTTCTCCTCCTGTACTGCTTTGACCTATTCATACTCCAAAATATTCTTTTGTGTAGTGTTAGGAAAAGGTATCTCATTCATTGGTTCTAGGGAGGCTACAGTTGCTTTAACTTATTTTTCTTTTTTGGTTAAGGTGGTAGTTCAAATTTGACCGGACCTACCTTTGGAGCTTCGATGTGTTCTGTAAAAGCTTTAACAACTTGCAATACAAGATCTGAATCTAAATAAAGATCTTTAGATAATTCATTAATGTGGCCTATTTTATTATATTCTTGAATACATTCATGATCTATTTCCATGCCTCCTTCACTTCCTAGACCAAAATTCCATGAAACTCTATGATCGCGAATTCTATTAAGTAAAGCCCAAGCTTTAGTTATAGGTAAATCCATAAAATATCCTCTTGTGCAAGATTCTAGTTCAATTCTATTAGGTTCAATCAAACCACCATAAAAGATATGCAATAAATACCATTCAGGTAAATCATGATGAGGACATTGTCTAAGAAAATCTTTAAATCTTATATAATCTCTTACTAGTACTTCATTGGGACGGTTCTTCCAAGTCATTATAAGACGCCCGAATCCAAAAGATTTTGATAATGGGTAATATTTAGATAAAAATTCGCAAGCTAAATCATCTCAAGTAGCAATGGCTTCTGAGGGTAGAGATCTATACCATGAGAGAGATGCACTTGTCAAAGTTTGACTAATTTTTTTAACCCTTACCTCATCGGCAGTATACCCCATTAATTGGAATGTGCCACATATATCTTTGAAACATGCAATATGCTCATATGGATCATGATCTTCTTCATGTCCATTAAATTGCTTCTTGTGTAGAATACCAAGTAGTAGATGATTTATTTCAAACTCCCTTGTCTTCTTGTTGGAGTTGTCTCTTTTATAAATATCATAGGGCTTCCCAAAATAGTTGAGTGGGTTAGCACTAGTCATATGCTCAAACTCCATCATGTTGGTGGAAACCTGTAACTCAAAACAAAACATAACAAAACTAAAGTAAATAAGCAAAAATTAAAAGACCTGCATCGCTTAGCTCCCTGGCAACGGTGCCAGGAAATAGCTTGATGACTGCAAGTACATAGATCGGATGTAGCTAGTTTCTAAATAAAGATATCGATTCCACATGGAGTAGGAGTCTGAAGTCTAAGATTTCTTGAAGTAAATACTAAAAATAGAAATGATAATAAAAGTTCTAAGTGACAAGATAAAATATGAGTAATGTGTAAAAAGGTGTTTTTGGGTTTTTGGTATAAGAGAACAATACGTAAAGTAAATAAAACTGAATACAGAAAATAAGTATCGCATATATAAAAGAGATTTAAAACTTCAGTGGGAGAAAGCATTCTCAGGGATTGGCGGATACACCACTAGCATTATAAAGGTCTAAGGTAAAGATTATCATCACGAACATTCTCAACTATTTATGTGTGGGAGGAAATCCGTATTTGGACCAAGAGGCAGCAACCACTGCTCACATCATCCTCATAACCACAACAGACAACAATCAACATCAATTGAATTACCGCGCTGTTAAGGGACATAATCCCGCATAACGTATCCCATGGCATGGATAGTGTTTTGCGAGTTTCCTCGATTCCCAAGTTGATACGTAAGGGGTGCCAAAAGCTTTATAGTCACCGTAAGTGCTAACATCCCTCCGTATACCAACAAGTAGTTCCCTACACCAAGTCCCCGCAAGAGGAAAATAGTGGAGAGGTCGACTTCTCCCAACATCAAGATGCAGACAATCTAACACATGGTCACATCGATGAATATCATAATAAACTTTATATTATTACAATCTCATACTAGGGTTTCTCCATCTCCCCAAGAACTAATGATCTACTCATACATGGAGGCAGATAGCATCATAGTAATGGTAATGGAAGCGATCATTGATGAATACTACTTGTATAGATCCACAACTGGTGCAAGAATTACAACAAGATCTAGATGGGATGGATGGAGATGATGGTGGTGATGAAGATGCAGTGGTTGATGAAGATGAATATCGATGCCTTGGCCTCCTAGATCTATGTAGGGCAAAGATGGATACCTAGGGCAAGTTCCCCCTCTAGATGCCTTACGAAGGTGAGCTGTCGGAGATTTCTAGGTGTTCTGTATATCGTCTCCCCGAACCAGTTGCATGGGGTGAAACTATTTGAGGAGGCAGAGGCGGCGCCAACTATACGGCAGCCCGCTGTATAGTTGGTCATCAACTCTTCTGTCTCCACTTCTCGCTTCGGGTTTTCTTCTGGTATTATTAATATTCCCCAAATAAGCGATTTACGTAGTTTTTGGCTCCTTTTCTCTCCAGTACAACTTCTCCAAGAGTTGTGTCCTCTGGATCCATCATCTTATCTGATCCTGGTGAAAATAAACATAAAAAGTGCACGCAAACGCAGTAAAATACCAAAATCCTACATCTACAATGCAAAATAACAATGTAAAACATGATGCAAATATGCACTCATAAAATTCCCTAAGCTTAGACTCTTTGAAAGGACATTTACTATCATAATCACTTTTGGTGTTCGTTAACAACAGGTAGATCATTTTACAGTATGCTATTGTCTACAGATTGATATAATGCAAAGTGAAAAGGACCCTTGACTTACGGATTTATTTCTGCCAAATATAAACGTTTCTGGAAACTCCAGACTGGAGTCTCCGGTCTGAGTGGACCGGAGTCTCCGGTGTGGTCTGGAGTTTCCCCAGGAATCTCCGGAGGGGGCTCCTGGAATTAGCTTGGGACATTATGTATGGGAGTCCAGAGATCAACCGGAGACTGACCGGAGTCTCCGGCCCAAGCCTCAGACCGGAGTCTCCGGTCCACAGGGTCCGGAAACTTTGAAGAATCTCCAGAGGAGTTTTTACCAGAGGCGCTGGGACAATTAGAAGGGTGGTCCGGAGGTCGGTCTGGAGACTGGCCGGAGTCTCCAGTCTGACTTTTCTCCCAACGGTCAGAAAATGGTTCAGTGGAGGGAAGGGCTATAAATAGAGGACCTTATCCCCTTCCTCTAGCTGCTTGACCCACTCAAGAACGGCATCCCCATTTGAGCCACCAAATCAACAAGATATCTTCATCCAACCATCCAAAGTCACTGATCTTTGGAGAATGGAAGGAGGAGGCCTTGATCTACAGCTTCACCAAGAGAGATCTTCATTTCTCCCTCATTCACTTGAGGGCCCCCTTGCTCTAGTGTTTCTTTGGAAACCCTAGCTTTAAATTTGGTTCTTACAAGCTTGTCTTTGATTGTTTGATAGCTTGCTTGTATTTGGGAGCCTCCAATTAGGTTGTGGATGTGTTCCCCGAACTTATTGTAAATGTGTCGGCTTCCACCTCGAAGGTTGACGATATAGTGTAAGAGGAGAATCGAACCCTTTGGGGTGAGGTTCATCAAAGAACTAGGGAGGCCTCTCGTGGCTATGGTGGTTTGAAACCATCCCCTCTCCAAACGTAGACGTACTTCCCCTCAAAAGGAAGGAAGTACGGGAAACAAACCCTTGTGTCTCCGCGCTCCACTTTGGTTACTTCTATCCTTTACCGCACTTTACTTTAATTGTTCTTGCTTAGTGTATTTGCTAGTTTGACATATAGGTAAATTCACCTTAGTTGCATAATCTAGAGAATTTACCTTTCTTGTCAAATCCTAATTTGAAAAGGAGTAAAATTTAAAGTAGAACCTATTCACCCCCCTCTAGGTGCCCATACGATCCTTTCAATTGGTATCAGAGCCTTGGCTCCTTATTCGGGATTTACCGCCTAAGAGTATATGGGTAGCCATGATGGAGAAGGAGGGAGTGAGGCAAGTAACACCGTGTCCATGGAGGACCTCAAGAATTTGGAAACAAACTTGAGCGCCACCTTGGGCAAGGAAATCAAAGAATTTTGAAATGTGAAAAATAAATAAACAAAAGAAACAAATGTTGAAATTTAGGATGAAAAGAAACTTTTTGCTTCTAAATGGAAACATCAAACCCTACTTGAACAAAATTTGAATAAGAAGGCAACAAGTAAATACTTCAAAGATCAAATTCATTCATGCATGGAAATAATCTTGAATTTAAAACACCTAGAAAAGTTAAGCTAAAACTCTAAACCCTAATGAAAGAAATCATTTCCAATGATCACTCTAAGACTATGGATTTGATCCATATAAAAATTCAGCAACAAACATCTATAAATGATCAAAAATGATAAAAAAATATTATAAAACCATGGAAATTGGTTTCACTAAATTTGGAGCCATGGATAAAAACTTATGAATTTAATAAGATAAAAGAAAGTAATTCCAAGACTAATAAAGCTCCTAGCTAAAATCAACACGAAATTGTGAGAAAATTAATCCTAAAGGGATTTAAAAAGATAAAAAAATATTAAATAAATTATACAAATTGGAATCACCAATTTTGGAGCTATAAATACAAACAAATGAATTTTATAAGACAAAGAAAGAAAGAAATAAATAAATAAGAATAAATTGCAAAGAAAATTTAAATCTTGGCTAAATCCATATGTAAAAGGAATAAAAGTTTACTGAATAATAAAAAGGAATAAAAAGATATTTGAATAAAATTATATGGGTTTAAACCATATTCAATTTTATTTGAATAAAGACAAAATTGCCTATTATAAATGATTAACTAAATCATGAGAAAAATAATTGAAATTTCCAAAGTGGATTAAAAGTTATCTAATTAACTTAAGAATAATAAAATATTAATTAAAATAAAATTATATGGGCTTGAACCATATTTGATTTTATTTAATAAAGAAAAAGGCCTAATTTAATTAAATAATAAATCATAAGGGATTATTTGGATTACTCCAAGTTGGATTAAATAACACCCAATTAAATAGTATAAAAACCTACTGAAAGTTTGGAAAAAGGTTTGAAATCAAATGAGGGTTTGAATCATTTGAATAAAATGAAAACAGGAAATAGAATTAAAAAAAGAAAAAGAATTAAGAAAAAAATAGAAACAGATCAGACCCAGCTAACCCTACCCAACTTCCTGGCCCAGCAAGCCCACCCGGCACCCCTATCTTTCCCCGCGAATCGTTTCTCACCAGTGTACCAACCTGCGCCCCCAATGACACCCAGGCCCCACCGCTGCCAACTCATCATCGTCTCCGCGCGCTGAACCCGCCCCCTCTCCTCCTCGCCGTTATTGGCCGTTCATGACTCGCTTCAATTCGCTTAAACGCCGCGATTAATCCTCCCCGCGACCTCGCCCTCTTAACCGCCTCCCTCTCCTCTCTCTTTCCCCTCACATGCCGCTGCTAGTGAGCCACCAGGATGTGCAAATTCCTCGCTCGAAACCCCACTCCTCCGACGAGGTCCGGCCAACTCCGACCGTTCCCTACCCCCTGGCTCACACGAATTTGACCATCAACCTCGTGCGCATCTGCCAATGGACTCCGTTTGCCCGCGCGCGCCCCACAGCCTCGCCCCTGTCAACGAATGAACTCCACTGTCGTCTGTTTCAACTCCGGCGAGCTTTTCCCGGTAGGTTTCATCCTCCCCTCTCTCTGGATGATACTCCTGCACTCGCCGTTTCCTCATACGTGTAACGCCACTTCTTGCATGCCTTCTCGTGCCTCGTAGCGCCACCAACTGATGACCCACAAGTATAGGGGGTGTATCGCAGTACTTTCGATAAATAGGAGTGTCAATCCCAACGAGGAGCAGAAGGTGCTGAACAGTGGTATGGAGCAGGAAATCCCTGTGAATACTTAGCAAATAGATTTTTTAGTGGTTTTATGATAAGGCAACAAAACAAAGAGCAAGTAACAAAGGTAACGAACAAACGGAGCAAGTGGCCCAATCCTTTGTTAACAAATGACAAGCCGGTGGAAATACTTATAAAGACCAAATGTTATCGAGGACACATGTGAATTCTGCCAAGTGCTTTCGCTTCAAATAGTTGAGTAATCTTCTCTGGTGTTGTAAGTGTTGTGTGGGTGAACCTGTGCTAACATACCGACCTTACTTGGACTAATACATACTTGTGATTAAACCCCCTACAAACATCTGTAACTATAGGAAAGTAATTTAAGATACAAATCTAACCACAGCCTTAAACTCTGAGATCCTACGCTCCCTTGTGCAAAGGTGTCCTAACGGGGGTTCAGATTTCTGTCACTCCGGCAACCCCACAATTAGTAGCCAAATACACAATGCATTCCCCTAGGCCCATAAATGGTGAAGTATCATGTAGTCGACGTTCACATGACACCACTAGAGGAATAGCACCACAACTTAAATACTAAACCATTGAATAATAACTCAACACAAATTCACTACTAACAACATGACTTCTCCCATGTCCTCAAGAACACAATGAACTACTCACAAGACATCATATGGATCAAGATCAAGGATGATATGGTAATGGATAACAATCTGAACATAAACAATAATCCAATGGTTTCACTCACAAGCATCAACTATAATAGTAATTAACACCGGGAAAGTTTCCCCTAAGGACTGAAGCAATTTCCAACACAATTGTTACAGCGAGACGGAGTGGTGATGATGGTGCTGGTGGAGATGATGGTATGGATGATGATGATCCCGATGAAGCCTAGCTTGACGATGGTGTTGATGGCGACGGTCTCCCCTCTCCGGGAAGGAATTCCCATGGTAGAAATCTGTCTGCCGGAGAGATCTTTATCTCTCGGGGTTGTTCCGCCCCCAGAGGCGGCAGAAATCTATCTGTGGTCGCTCCCCGAGCCTTAGGGTTCCGTAGGGAAGATATAGGCGAGGGGCGGAGTCGGGAGACGGGCAGGTGGGCCACACCTGCCCTAGGCGCGGCCCAGGGTGGGACCGCTCCTAGGGGGTGTGGGCCCCCTGCGGCCTTCTTCGTCCCTCCTTTTGGATTCCTCAATCTTCTGGAAAAATAATATTTTCCCATATTTTTCTGGTATTTTTCTGATCTTCGCGAAAAATTTCACCGAAACGCCTTCTTTTCCATCAGAATCCAGACTCCGGCAGTCCATCCTCCAAGAATCAGCCAACATGCATAAACAGATGAAAATCCATAAGTTATACCTCATAATGAAACAAATATCAATGAATAGAGGTAGATTATGATATAGAAAGGTGATGCAAATTGGGCGTATCACCAACGACAGCACCCGAACGTGCCCGACGCCAGGGACATCTCCGGTGAAGAATTACCGTCACGCCCGAGCGCCCCTTTGTCGATGACGACCACGTTGAGCATATACTCGCCACGGAGAACTCGGTGAGCCCCTACTCCCCTCCTCTCGCTTCCTAGAATAGCCAGACCACCATCGCGCGCCGTCGCCAGCGCCACCAGTTCATGGTCAGTGTGTTTCCGTCCGTTAGATCTTGATCGCATGACGTAGATTAGAAATTAAGCGAACCGTTATTGTTTGATCTGAGCCACACAGATCAACTTAAATCCTACGGCCTGTATTGCACGATCCTGCCGAAGCGGTATCAACAAATAGGAAACTGACGCGTGGCCTAGCTGTTGTTTTAAAAACAGAATTTGTTCTATGGAATGTTTAAACTTGTAAAATCTATAACTTTTGATATGCTTGGCAAAAAATTTCAAATTTTATACCAATGGATTCAGAAAAATGTGAAATTTACAACTATGGCCTTAGTTTAGTATTTTGCTTCTTAAAAATTAGGTGTTTTGCAGAAACATGTTTAGGACTATTTTGGATATAAAATTGTTCTAAAAATACTTTTTGAGTGAAACCTTTAGCAAATGGATTTGTTTTAAACACTCTGACCATAAACACTAACATTTGTGTTTAAAAACATATTTGGCTAACACTAGAAATTATTCCTTTGAATAAAAGCATTTCTAGCAAAACAAAAATGATTTAAAATGGCCATTTTCACTAACTTGTTTTTAAATGGTTTTACCACTTTTATAAATTACCAGTAGGTGTTTTGAAATGTTTAGAACATTATTAGAAACCACTTTTTCAATAAAAAAATCTTTTGCATGCTTGCATGCATTTCTTTGTTTTTACTATTTTATGTGGTGAATTGTTTGAATGCTAGTTTTGAATTTGTGCCTTGCTTGATTGAATTGTAGTGAACCTTGAAGAGTGTGACAATTGCAAGGTCAAGGAGTGTATCTAGTTTCTCTACTAACAAGGCAAGTGGTGCTTCATATATTTGTCCTATTATTTTGACTATGCATTAGTGATATTTTGAGTAGGACTTGCATGGAATTTTTACTAAGTATATATATGCTATGCCTTGGGAAATCCTAGTAGATGTTGTCTTTAGTAGAATTATCCTAAGTTATGAAACTTTCCATGCTATCATGCTTAGCTTAGCTAGTAGAAAACAAGGGTGGATTATTCATGTTATGAAGTATTTCTAAGTCTATGACTTATGCTTTTTCTTAATAAAACAACTATGTGAATGAATCACCTGGGTGGAATGGAAAGAATGGTTTGTGTTGAGTGGTTACCCGGGGCCCATTTCTATGGCCTCCTTGGTATATCTCACTTGTGGAAAGCCACCCAGGAACAAAGAGATTTGAGATGTTAAGTGTTGAGAAGCTTCTAGTGCAGCCACATGGCAATATGGGCTTTGCCTTGATCATATAGTTTGGAATAACTTAGCCAGATGGACAGAAGGTGGTAGGGGTGATAGGATGGAACACGTCCATTTGGTCTAAGGGAAGGCTTCTGAAAGATCTCGTCTCGATGCATGTCGAGTCTTGTGGGAAAAGCGCACCACCTCTCGAGAGAGTAAAACCTAAGTACTTAACCGTGTCCCGGGCAATGGACAATTTGAGCATCAAGACATTGAAGCTATCAAGGATCTCCTCATCCCAATTTCTAAGTTAAAAACTTGTGGTTGAACAAGGGTTAAAGGTTCACCAATTTCTATTGGTGGTTCCTTAGGTGATTTGACAAACAAAAACTTAGTGTTTTCAACTGATAAGAAAACCTATTTTGAGCAAAGAAAGCCTAAGATACACTTATCCAAATTCATATAGATGATAGTTATCTACTATTCTACTATGGTATCACTTGCCAATACAATTCAAATGTATTGACCCTTGTGGCAGTAACTTATTATGTTGCAGGTTTGTTTGATATTAGTGAAGTTTATTAAGTAGGGATTACAAGTCTACAACCAACATGATTGCCTGTGGCACTTTAAGATGAAGGACTCCATGCTATATAGTTATATCTACTGCATTGTAATGAGATAGCCATATGATCTATGTAAGATGTAATGAATTATTTTATTCCTGGTTATAAAGTTGTAATATGACCTTTGTTTCTTGATATTACATCTTAAACTGTGGATGCTAGCTATTCGATCCAGGGACTAGCATTGTAAACACAGAGATCTCTACCTTATCAGGTTGGTACCTCTACACCATCTCTTCCCTCTCCTCAAGAGGGACTCCCACCAACCCCAGGGGTGAATGCTCCGTCATCACCCGCAGGTGTGGTGGTGGGGGAAAATGAAACCGATAATCCCTCCACCAAAAAGGATGGTGTGAAGGCGGAGCACCATGAAACTCAAGGATGGTACTCTACCGACCTAAGCTTGCTACATCTACTTTTGCTCAATGGAAATCACTAATGAAATCTCATGTGCGCAACTCTTGTATTGAGTTTTGGAACATCATTGAAGAAGGACTCCATATTTGGGATCCAACCAACTTGACTAGAAGAGTGTCAATACTCAACTCAATGCCACCGCTTTGCACATGATTCAACAAGGATTGGGTACAAAATATTACCCTCACATTGAACACCTCAACACCGCCAAGGAAGCTTGGAATGCTCTCACGGAGTTGTATGTTGGAAATGAGAGCATGAGAAGGAACCGGTATGATGCACTAAGCAATGAAGCCAAAGGCTTCTATATGAAGGATGATGAAGATCATGAAGACATGTATCGTAGGCTCAAGTCCACTGCCACCGCCTTTAGGAATGTGGGTGCCTCACATGTGGATGATTCTTGGATAAAAAGGAAATATGTGAGTGCACTCATGCCCTTTGAGCCCACCAACTTGAAGAGCCTACAAGGAAGACACAACTACCACCTCATGACCTCCAATGAAGTTATGCAAGAGATGGCCTCTTTCAAGGTTGCCGCCAAGAATGCCAAAGATGCCCGTGCTCGAGCCCTTGGAATGAGCAATGGTGTCAACCTTGCATTAAAGGCCAAAGTTGTGGAGCATGTGGATGAAGATGATAGTGATGATGGCATATCCATGAGCCATCCCGAAATGTCAAGATTGCTCATGGTGAATATATGGCCTTCTATGCAAAGAACTTTTGGAAAGACCCCGCCAAGGCCAAGATGGAAATGCAACGGAGAAGCAACCCGAATGGATGAAGAGACAATGTCACTAAATTGAGAACTTGCTTCAATTGTGGTGATCACTATCACTTTGTGGCGGGTTGTCCCTATGAGAAAAGAGAAGATCATGGGGGTAAACTTGTGTTGAAGAAAACCTCTAAAGCTCCTTTCAAGAAACCCTTCATCAAGAAGAATCCCATCAACAAGAAGTTGGGTGAAATTGTATTGATCACCCATGAAGAATTCTCCTTCGACAATGAAGATGATGAAGAGGAAACATCAAGTGGTGTGTCTTCTCTTGCCACTACTTCTACACCCACATTCTCCCTCTTTGACTCTCCAAATGAGAATATCTCCAACAAGAACGCCACTTGCCTTATGGCAAGAGGAACGGAGGTATCATCATCACACCCCTCCTCCTTGATTAATGATGAAATTGATGATGAGATATCTCTTGAGGTCAAAAAGGAAATAATTGCTTTTGTTGAGTCCATGAATAACTTTCAAGGGGAACACAAGAGACATTTTGTGGACCTCTTAAATCAACTTTCTCACACACAAGAGCTTCTTGATGAGAGATATAAACTAGGGAGAGAACACATGATTCAGGTAGAAGCTCTAAATAATGCTCTAGAAGAAGAACAAGAGACTAGGATGTCTCTTGAACTAAAAATCAAAGGGCTTGATGAGGATAATGACGTAATTGTTATAGACACGTCAAGGAACGAGACCATGCTATTTCTAAATATAAAAAGGCTAAAAAGGACAAGATTGAGTTTGGTATTGTTCATGAAAAACTTGCCGATGACTTTAGGATGCTTGACAAGGCTCACAAGGCCTTAGAAAGTGAATTTTTGTTACTCACAAAGTCCCATGAAAAGCTTCAAACTCAATTGACCAATATTCCTTCACCTAGTACTTTCATTCCTTCTAGTAGTACAAATATTCTTGAAGAAAATGCTAGGTTGAAGGGGGAGCTAGCTAAGGCCACCTTTCCAAAAGGAAACAAGTCCATTGATGACCTCTTGAGTAAGCAAAGGCCAAATGGTGAGAAAGGGGGCATTGGCTTTGTCTCCAAATCCAATAAGAAGAACAACAACAAGAAGAAGGCCAAGCCCGCACAAGAAAAATACAAGGTCATTGTGGGTAGTGAGACCACGAGTGGCAAAATTATGTCTTATGATGATTTCGCGGGAAGTGCTAACCCTCAGTATGTTTAATGCATGATTATTATGGTGATGTGTATGCACAATATGTTGGTCCATTTGATGGTTATATTGATTGGTCTATTTGGGTCCCCAAGACCCTTGTTGCTAACAAAAGAGGACCCATTGAAAAATGGGAACCTAAAAAACTAGCTTGATATTTTGTAGACCTATGCTTCCGGAGGGTCAAAGTGGGTGCTTGATAGTGGATGCACAAGTAATATGAACGGAAGCACATCTATTGTCAAGGAGTTGAGACCAAATGATGATCAAATATCCATGACATATGCTGACAAGTCTAAGTCTAAGGTACTGAGTCTCGGCAAGGTTGTGGTTGCCCACGACATTACACTCGTGGACGTCATGCTTGTTGAGACCCTTGGATATAGTTTACTTTCAGTCTGTGCTCTTGGAAAGATGGGCTTTGCCATATTTATTGATAATGATATTGTTATCCTCATTTGGAGCAAGTCTCTCAAGTTCGCTTTCGTTGGGTACGTCGAAAATGACTTGTATGTGGTGGACTTTTTGGGGCAAACCACTACACGTGCGATGTGCTTATTCAAAAAGGCCGATGTGGGTTGGTTATGGCATCGCTGTCTAGCCCATGTCAACACGAGAACTTTGCAAAGTCTTCACAAGGATGGCCATATTGTTGGACTAAAAGAAAATGTTTGTTTTGCCAAAGATCGTGTTTGCAGGGCCTGTGTTGAAGGAAAAATGCATGACTCTCCCCACAAGCCGAGCAACTACGTAAAGTACAAGAGGATCCTAGAGCTCCTTCATGTCGATCTCTTTGGTCCTCCATCTCATGCAAGTCTTGGTTGGAAGAAATATTGTTTGGTGATTGTTGATGACTATTCAAGATATACATGGGTATATTTCTTCAGGCTAGAAATTGAGACCCAAGAGAACTTCAACGATTTCATCAACATGGTTCAACGTCAATACAATTTCCCTGTGTTGATAATAAGAAGTGACAACGACACCGAGTTCAAGAACTACACCTTGAATGGATTCCTTAGTGACGAGGGGATAAAACACCAATATTCCGCTGCATATACCCCTCAACAAAATGGTGTAGCCGAGAGGAAGAACCGGAATATTATTGATATGGAAAGGACCATGTTGCTGGAGTTTAAATCTCCATATAACTTTTGGGCCGAAGCAATCTCCACCGCATGCCATGCATCAAACCGGCTCTACCTCCGCAAGAAATTGATTAAAACTCCATATGAAATACTTACCGGTAACAATCCCAATGTATCTTAAGTGTTTCTATCTCAAAAAGGGTGCTCGTTTGTCCAAATTCGATTCCAAAGCATTAGAGGGTATTTTTGTTTGCTATGGTCTCGAATCTCACACTTATAGAATCTATGATAAGCTCTCCAGAGCTGTCATAGAATCTTGTAGTGTGGTTTTCGAAGAATATGATGGTACCAAAGGGGGCATGCTGATGCTTGTGATGCAGATGATGAAATGCCTCAGGATGCCATAGGAAGAATGGGTGTGGGATTTATCCGCCCCGTTGAGGAACCCCTTATGGAATATTGATAAGAACTATGCTCTACTCAAGTGGAGTCCTCATCTTCACAACAACAACAACAACAATAAGCTCCCACTATTGAGGAGGAAAATGACCCAAGACAAAGACAAGCTATGGACCCTCAACATTTTGATCAGGGAGATACCTCTAGTTAGGAGGAGCTTGAGTCACCATTTTCTAGAATGTCCAGTGCTGGTCGGTCTATTACACAAGGAAGATCTATACAATCTACCATAAGAGAAGCTCAACTCCAGTCTAGTAGTGTGCTTGATCAAGACCAAGGTCAATCTTTGCCTCTTAATGAAGAGAATGATTCCGATGATGATCAAGGTCAAGTTAATGGTCAAGATGAGGACCAAAATGATGAAGAGAACCCCCCAAGAAACAACAAGGAGATCGAAACTCGTCGCAAAGCTAGAATGAATAGAATGTTGGAATTAAGAGACCACTCTCTAGAGAATGTGGTTGGATATCTAAGGAGAGGAATGTACACTAGAGCACAATTGAAGAAGTTTAGTGAACACCGAGCACACATCTCCATGATTGAACCAAAGAAAGTATGGGAAGCTCTTGAAGACTCGGATTGATTCGAAGCAATGCACAATGCACAAGGAGCTCAACAACTTTGAGAGAAATAAAGTATGGAAGTTAGTTGAAAAGCCAAAGGATTGCTGCAATGTTATAGGCACCAAGTGGATATTCAAGAACAAGCAAGATGAGCATGGAATTGTTATAAGGAACAAGGAAATATTGGTTGCACAAGGGTTCTCTCAAATTGAAGGCATTGATTATGGAGATACATATGCACATGTGGCTCGCCTTGAGTCCATCCGTATCCTTCTTGCTTATGTGGCACATCGTCACTTTAAGTTGCAACAAATGGATGTAGAAAGTGCATTTCTTAATGGTACATTGAATGAGTTGGTATATGTAAAGCAACCCCTAGGGTTCGAGGATCACACTTTCCCAAACCATGTCTACAAACTTGATAAGGTGCTCTATCGCCTCAAACAAGCCCCACGCACATGGTATGAGCACCTTAGAGAGTTGTTGTTAGACCGTGGATTTGAGGGTTTTTTTTGAAATTTCCGTGGATTTGAGGTTGGGAAAATCAATCCCACTCTTTTTACTAAGAAGGTCAATGGGGAGCTTTTCGTACGCCAAATATATGTTAATGATATTATCTTTGGCTCATCTAACAAAGATTTTAATGATGAATTCTCAAAGCTTATGACCAATAGGTTCCGGATGTCTATGATGGGGGAATTAAGGGTATTTCTTGGTTTTGAGATCAAGCAAGTAAGAGGAGGAACATTCTTCAACCAAGCCAAGTATACTCAAGATATGCTTAAAAGGTTCAACATGAAAGATTTAAATGGAGCTCCTACTCCCATGGCAACAAAGACTCATCTTGAACTAAATCCAAAAGGTAAAGATGTGGATCAAAAGGTATACCGGTCTATGTTTGGTTCTTTGCTTTACCTTTTGATACGTTAGAAACATATCTATAATTTTTGATGCTCCATGCTTGTTTAGTATCTACTTTGCTTTGCTTTGTCTACACTTTGAGGTGCTTTTTACATGTTTTCTGGTACAAACCTATTAACAAGTTGCCACAGTGCGAGTTGCCTGTTTTCTGCTGTTTTTGGTTTCAGAAAAGCTTGTAAAGAAATATTCTCAGAATTGGACGGGACAAATGTCAAAGTCAATTACTTTCCGTGGGGAAGAAGAAGTCTAGAGGGGAGCCGGAGAGGCAGACCAGGGAGGCCAGACCCACCCTAGGCGCGGGTGGGCCCTGCCCCGCGCCTGGAAGGGGTGTGGGGCCCCTGGCCACCTCCTCAACCTCCCCCTTCGCCTATAAGAAGCCCCCGATGCATAAACCCTAAGCACCCGATCAAATATCCACAAAACCGTCTGTAGCCGCCTCCATCATCGTCCCTAGATCGGGGAGCGGGGGGGAGGGGTCTGAAGTTCTTCCCGGCACCCTGCCGGAGGGGAGATCATCCCGGAGGCCTTCTCTCCGGTATGATGCGTGAGTAGTTACACCTTGGACTATGGGTCCATGTAGTAGCTAGATGGTTGTGTCTCTTCCTTTGTGCTTTCATGTATAGATCTTGTGAGCTCCGTTCATGATCAAGATTTAATCTATTTGTAATCATGCATGTTGTGTTTGCGGGGATCCGATGGATATTGAGATTATTATGTTGGTTTGATTAATGGTTTTGTATTTTATGATTCTATCATGTCTTTGTTTTTTGTGATATTGCATGCTCTCCGTTGTTAGTAGCTATCTTGGCCAAGTAGTTGCTAGTGACTCCAAGAGGGGGTATTTATGCTCGATAGTGGGTTCATGCCTCTAGTTTCCAAGGGAAGTGACAATAATCTCTTCGGTTGTAGAATGTGTTGTTTCCACTAGGGAGAAAACAACTATCTCTTGTTCATGGAACATGTGGAATGTTTACCTTACACACTTTGCTTAAAGCAGTTGTGTGTTGCTTGCGACTTAATACTGGAGGGGGTTCGGATGATAACCTGAAGGTGGACTTATAGTCATAGATGTAGTTGGATGGCGGTCTATGTATCTTGTTGTATTGCCCAATCGAATCTCATAGGATCTTTCTGACTAGTAATTGCATTGTTATGCCTTGCTCAGTTCCTGTCAATTGCCTTGCTGTAATTTTTTTACCCTTCATGTCATGTTGTTTATCTAAGGAGAGCACCTCTAGTGAACTATGGACCCCGGTCCAATCTTCACCATTGATACATATTCCAATGTTACTTGTTTACTTGCTGCAAACCATTACCTTCCACACCATACGTTTAATCCTTTGTTACAACAAACTGGTGAGCTTGACAACCTCACTGATTCATTGGGGCAAAGTCTTGAGTTTGTGTTGTGCAGGTTTCCGCGTTGCTTGCAACACCTGTGTGACGTTTCCTTCCTCCTACTGGTTCGATAACCTCGATTTCTTACTGAGGTAAACTTGCTGCTGTGCTGCTTCATACCTTGCTCTTGGGGTTTCCAACGAAGCGTCCCACGACTAGTGCGGTGTGCCATCAAGCTATTTTCTGGCGCTGTTGCCGGGGAGGCCAAGGACGTCTTCACAAGGGGAGTCCTTCATTTCCCTTATCTTTACTTTGTTTTTAGTTTGCTTTGTTTATTTTGCTTGGTTTTGTTTGCCTCTTTCCAAAAACCCCCAAAAAAATAGTCTAGTTTGGTTTGCTTTCTTTATTCAAAAACACAAAAAATTAGTTCCTGCTCTAGCTGCTGCTGCTGTTTTTGGCTTGCCCACCTTTGCCAAAATAAACTCTGCTGAGAACACCAAGTTGTGTGACTTCACTATCACCAACAACAATGATTTCCTAAGCACTACTATTGCTCCACCTGCTCCTGATGCTACCTTTTATGAAATTAAGCCTGCTTTGTTGAATCTTGTGATGAGAGAGCAATTTTCTGGTGCTAGTTCTGATGATCCTGCTGCCCATCTCAATAGCTTTGTTGAACTTTGTGAAATGCAAAAGTATAAGGATGTAGATGGATATATTATTAAGCTCAAGCTCTTTCCTTTCTCCTTGAGAGGAAAAGCTAAAGAATGGTTGCTTTGTTTGCCTAAAAATAGTATTGATTCTTGGAATAAGTGCAAAGATGCTTTTATTGGAAAGTACTATCCTCCTGCTAAGATTATAGCTATGAGAAGTGACATTATGAAATTTAAATAATTTGATAATGAACATGTTGCTCAAGCTTGGGCAAGAATGAAAACTTTGGTTAAGAATTGTCCCACTCACGGACTCACTGCTTGGATGATTATCCAGACTTTTTATGCAGGTTTGACCTACTCTTCAAGGAACCAGCTGGATTCAGCTGCTGGAGGTACCTTCATGGGCCTCACCTTGGGTGCTGCAACAAGGCTCATTGATAATATGATGGTTAACTACTCTGAATGGCATGTTGAGAGAGCTCCACATGGTAAGAAGGTAAATTCTGTTGAGGAAACTTCCTCTTTGAGTGAAAAGATTGATGTTATTATCCCTATGCTTGTTAATGGGAAACCTCCGCTAGATCCTAATAGTGTTCCGTTAACCTGTTTGCTTGCTCAATAAGAGCAGGTTTATGTGAACTTCATTAGAAACAACAATTTCAACAACAATGCCTATAGGAATAATTTTGGTAGCAACAATAATTATAGGCCTTATCCTCCTAATAATGGCAATTCCTATGGAAGCTCTTACAATAATGCTAGAAGTGCCCCCTCTGAACTTGAAGTCATGCTCAAGGACTTTATTAGTAAACAAACCACTTTCAATAAGACTATAGAGGAAAAACTTTGAACTATTGAGAAAATATATCCTCTTTGTCTGAAGCTCGGTCCTCCTTGATTAATAAAATGGCTGCTAAACCTGAAACTATGGAAAACACTTTTGCTAATGCTCATGCCATACAAGTTACAATTGATGAAAATGTTAGGCTGTTAGCTCAGCTACATGCTAGGTGGGAAAGGGAACCTGAAATTGATAGAAATAATAGTGTGTGCACCATCACCACTAAACCACAAGTAGACCCTATTCCTCCTCCTACTATGCCTAAGCCTAATGAGTCTACTACTAGTGATGCTAAGTTTGACTTTGATATTGATGGTTGCAATATTTCTGAAGTGATTATGTTCCTACAAAAGCTTGCTAAAAGTCCTGATGCTAGTGATATGCATGTTGCTTTCACCAAACACATTACAGATGCTCTTGTGAAAATTAAGGAAGAGAAGCTAAAACACAAAGCTTCTATTCCTAGGAAAGTAGAAGATAGTTGGGTACCCATTATTAATATGCAAGTGAATGATTTTGATCTCAAAGCTTCATGTGATCTTGGTTCTAGTGTCTCTATTATGCCTAGGAAGATTTATGAAATGCTTGATTTGCCACCATTAGAAGGTTGTTATTTAGATGTCCCACTCAATGATAATGCTAGGAAGAAACTCATGGAGAGTATTAATGATTTTCTCATTATGGTTAATAATGCTTATGTCCCTGTTGATTTCTATGTTTTGGATGTTGAATACAATGCTTATTGTCCTATTACTTTGGGAAGACCTTTTCTTAGAACAGTTGGTGCCATCATTGATATGAAAAAAGGCACCATTAAATATCAATTTCCATTCAAGAAAGGTATTGAACACTTCCCTATGAGGAGAGAGAAGTTGATTTTTGCTCCTCCTTTGAAAGCAAGGTTTGATTTTAATGCTTCTTCATTTGAAAATACTTGATTCTTCTTGCTTTTTGTGCCTAATTTCAATGCATTAAAGAAAAGTACTTGTTGGGAGATAACCCAAGAGTTTAATTGAGTCTTCGAAGTTATTACTTCAGTAATGACCTCTCCTTATCGTTTTTGTTAGCTTTTTATGCCAAGAATAATCTCTAATGAGAGGGAAGTAAGATTTGGGGAGTTGCTGTCCCAAAATAGATTTATGTCCTCCACCATAAAAATCCGTGAGGTCTCTGTAACTCAGATTAAGCTCAAATTTACGAATAAATCCCCCAGTATGTTAGCTAAATTTTTTTAGTTCAACACTTTTTGATTTGAGAAACAGAAGATGTTCGAAAAAATCGATTTTTGCTTCTGGTCGGTTTTGACAGATTTCTGCCATTATTTGCATTTGCTTCTTATTAATTCCTTTTTGAGTTCTTTTTGGGAAATTGGGCTTTTTGAAGGAGTTGCTACAGTATCTTTAGTTTTTAGTGAAAAGTCTTGCTATTCCAAAGCTTTTCCAGGGGTCTAATATCTTTTGAATAAACTAATGTTGCTAATGAAGATTGTGTGAAGTTTTGTATGAAGGAAAAATTCCAGGTCTAGAGAGAGAATGACGCAGTAATATGAAGAATGGACAAAAGATCAAGCTTGGGGATGCCACCATGGTGTCACCCCAAGAAATATCCAAGAGGTACAAGCGTCAAAGATTGGGAATGCCCAAGGCATCCCCTTCTTCATCAATAAAAAGCTCAGGTCTGTCTAGACACTTCGTTTTTATTGTTTCATGCACAGTTGTGTTGTTCTTGGAGCATCTTAGTTTTAGTTTTATTTGCTTAGGTTGTTTAGTTTGCTTGAATAAAGTAGTTTGGACCCCCGTTCTCGGTGTGTTCTTTTGGAAATAAGTTGCTTGGTGTTGGAAAGGAGTAGTAAGTTCTTGCTTGTAAGTGCAAGAGGAGCTTGCACTGACTGTGACTTAGACTTTAGCATGACATGCTAGGTGTTGTTTTGACATTATGCTTAGTAATTGTTGATGTACCATGTCTTGTTCCAAACAATTGGGATTGCTTAGTGTGCCTTGAAGAAATTTTGCGTTGTTTTAGCATGCAAAAGCATAGTATTGTGGTATTCTCCTTTGATGCTTTGTTTGGGTTGACTTGGCACATGCTCACACCATGTTATGACTCTCACAAGTCACCATTAGCCTCTATGATCATTTAGTCCTTGACTTGTCGTACCACTCTATGCTTTGATTAGTAATGCTTTGTTGCTCTGCATGATTATGTCCATTATTGCTCTCTTATTTGGTTGCTCCCAGTCTTTTGCTAGCCTCCACTTGTATGAGTAAGCTCTAATAATGCTTCCAACTCCCAAGAAACCAAGTTTTTCCAAAGTGTCCACTATAAACTCCTATGCATGGTGTGTTACACCATTCCAAGTATATTCTTATTTTCAGCTATCTTCCAATTAAAACTATTTTGTTATGTGAAAACTTAGTGATTAAAGCCCTCACAAACTTGATGACACAATTTATATTCTTTGCCCCTAATAAACTTGAACCATTGTGACAACTTTGTTGTATATGATTGCACTTATACATTGGAATTAGCAGAACCGTGCTGTCATGGGGAACGTTTTCAACATTGCACTTGTACTTTGTACTCAGTTGATATCATGCTCTTTTGTCTATGGATGTCACCGGTGTGAAATAAAGAGGGAAATTGTAAGTCCATGGAGTTTGTATTCTGTGTTAGAGAAACGCCTGGGCCGCTAGCCTAAGCCATGCCTAATCATGGTGGAAACTTGCAGCATCACCATAGTGAGCTCTCTATGAAGCATCCTCAATAAAAAAGCTATGCATATAGTAAATAAAAAGATTATTGAGATGCTCATTGTCTGATTGCCTTGTCATTTTGGTTATGGGAAAGCTCCTGTACCATGTGGAAGGGGTACCCTGTTGGCGGTTCTCAATGATATGCAAATACTTACAATGACAAGAACTTACAGGTGACTGAAGTTGAGTAGCATGAGGTGTGGCCCTCATATTCAAGGGACTTGAGATTGCCAACTTATACTTTGTCAAGCATATACTCCATAGTTTGTTCACTTTAACCTTAATCACTTCAAGATGCTCATGATAGGGGCAATGAGGGCTGAAAGCTAACAAGTACCATAATTTTTGGAAGCTCTTTTTGAAACTTGAAATCCCTGCTTCCTTTATAAAGGCCTTTCTTCCACCACTATTGAGTCTCCACTTTCTACCTTTAGGCACCATTAAGAGAGCATAGTTGCCATTCTTAGTTTTATGTGCAGTGTCCCAAAGCTTATTGATTGATGCATATTGTGATATTACTTATTCTTGTGCTATTTGTTTCTAGTCACCCTTGTGAACTTTGAAGGTGTCATATGCATCTATATTGCTACTCTATGACGGACAAGCTGATTGCCACTATGCTATGTTTTATGTATGTGAAACAAACAAAAGTTTTTCAATGCATGTTATCCATGATCTTTGTTTGTATCTTGTCATGCTGCAACAATAGTTGCTTTGTCCTACTGTTAGAACTCCATCTTTCATGTTCATGTTTAGAGTTCTTTTATCCCAGCTTTCAATGCTTGCAAATGGTTGGATCTTTATTGTGAGGGTGCATGTTCACCTCAAAAATTATTCTTTTATCAGTTACCTACTCGAGGAAGAGCAGGAGTTAAGCTTGGGGATGTTGATATGTCGGAAACGTATCTATAATTTTTGATGCTCCATGCTTGTTTAGTATCTACTTTGCTTTGCTTTGTATACAATTTGAGGTGCTTTTTAAATGTTTTCTGGTACTAACCTATTAACAAGTTGCCATAATGCCAGTTGCCTGTTTTCTGCTGTTTTTGGTTTTAGAAAAGCTAGTAAAAGAAATATTCTCGGAATTGGACGGGACAAACGTCAAATTAAATTACTTTCCGCGGGGAACAAGAAGTCCAGAGGGGAACCGGAGAGGCAGGCCAGGGCAGCCAAACCCATCCTAGGCGCGGGTGGGCCCTGCCCCACAACTGGGAGGGGTGTGGGAACCCTGGCCACCGCCTCGGCCTACCCCTTCGCCTATAAGAATCCCCCGATGCAGAAACCCTAAGCACCCGATCAAATATCCACGAAACCGTCTGTAGCCGCCGCCACCATCGTCCCTAGATCGGGGGGGATCTGAAGTTCTTCCCGGCACCCTGTCGGAAGGGAGATCATCCCGGAGGCCTTCTCTCCGGTATGATGCGTGAGTAGTTCACCTTGGACTATGGGTCCATGTAGTAGCTAGATGGTTGTATCTCCTCCTTTATGATTTCATGTATAGATATTGTGAGATCCGTTCATGATCAAGATCTAATCTATTTGTAATCATGCATGTTGTGTTTGCGGGGATCCGATGGATATTGAGATTATTATGTTGGTTTGATTAATGGTTTTGTCTTTATGATTCTATCATGTCTGTGTTGTTTGTGATCTTGCATGCTCTCCGTTGTTAGTAGCTATCTTGGCCAAGTAGTTGCTAGTGACTCCAAGAGGGGGTATTTATGCTCGATAGTGGGTTCATACCTCTAGTTTCCAAGGGAAGTGACAATAATCTCTTCGGTTGTAGAATGTGTTGTTGCCACTAGGGATAAAACGACGGTCTCTTGTTCATGGAACATGTAGAGTGTTTACCTTACATACTTTGCTTAAAGCAGTTGTTTCTTTCTTGGAACTTAATACTGGAGGGGGTTCGGATGATAACCTGAAGGTGGACTTATAGTCATAGATGCAGTTGGATGGCGGTCTATGTATCTTGTTGTATTGCCCAATCGAATCTCATAGGATCTTTCTGACTAGTAATTGCATTCTTATGCCTTGCTCAGTTCCTGTCAATTGCCCTGCTGTAATTTGTTTACCCTTCATGCCATGTTGTTTATATAAGGAGAGCACCTCTAGTGAACTATGGACCCCGGTCCAATCTTTACCATTGATACATCTTCCAATGTTACTTGTTTACTTGTTGCAAACCATTACCTTCCACACCATACGTTTAATCCTTTGTTACAGCAAACCGGTGAGCTTGACAACCTCACTGATTCGTTGGGAAAAGTCTTGAGTTTGTGTTGTGCAGGTGTCCGCGTTGCTTGCAACACCTATGTGATATTTCCTTCCTCCTACTGGTTCGATAACCTCGGTTTCTTACTGAGGAAAACTTGCTTTTGTGCTGCTTCATACCTTGCTCTTGGGGTTTCCAACGAAGCATCCCACGACAAGTGCGGGGCACCATCACCTTTGTGCATCTAGACCCGATATTGTGTTGAGTGTAGGAGTGTGTGCAAGATATCAAGCACCTCCTAAAGAAAGCCATTTGATGGCGGTCAAGAGAATCTTCGATATTTGGTTCATACCCCACACTATGGTATTTGGTATCCTCATGGATCAACATTCTCTCTTTGTGGATACACGGACTCAGATTGGGCTGGTGATAAGGATGATAGAAAATCAACATCCGGGGTTTGCCAATTCCTTGGTAGGTCCTTGGTGTGTTGGTCTTCTAAGAAGAAAAATTGTATATCTCTCTCCACCACCAAAGCCGAGTATGTGGCAGCTGCTAGTGCTTGTACTCAATTGCTATGGATGAGGCAAACTTTAAAGGAATACGGTGTCCATTGTGAGTGACAATGAAAGTGCTATCAAGATTGCCTACAACCCGATGGATCACACAAGGACCAAGCATATTGAGATTCGTCATCACTTCATTAGAGATCATGTTGCTCAAGGTGATATTGAGCTATCTTATGTGTCAACAAAAGACCAACTTGCCAACATCTTCACGAAGCCACTTGATGAAGCAAGGTTTTGTTATTTGAGGAATGAACTAAATATCATTGATTCAAGGAGCTTGACTTGATCACCTTACATACTCACCTATGTCTTGACTCTTATTTGGTTTAGATGCAGGCATGGAGATAGGGGAGTGCGGTCCTAATACACTGGGCTATCCCTCCCCCCATAATGCCAACATTAAGAAATTCAATTCTCTTAATATCATTTTGAGATATGTGAGCTTCATTGATGAGTAGTGGCTATGAATCCAAGGATGATTCTTCGTGGTGTCATGCCACAAACTCTTACATGGTGGCCTCGGCCACCACCCTCTTCTTGTTGAAGAGTTGGTTCTTGGTTCATGTTCGTTCGGAGCTTTAGTGAACATTTTAGTGGATTTTTATGGTTGTTCTTGATTCTTCACAGTATGACATCTTAACCCAAGCCTATACCTTGTCTTAAAACACACTCTCTCATATATGTCCCCAAACACAAAAACCTGGTGTATTTGGTCGAGGAGGACCGGAGTCTCCGGTGTGCTCACACCGGAGTCTCCGGTGCAGGCCGGAGTCTCCGGTCCAGACGGTTTTCAGGCCACTTAAGGGAGGTCGGAGTGAACTGAAATAAACAGTTTCATTCGTCCACCCTCGACCTATCCTCTCAACCCTGTCGCCTCCCCTTCCAAATATCCTCCCCGGAGGTCAAGAAGCCCCCATGATCCGCCGTGCCGCTGGCCAGCCTCCTCCCCTCCACCATTGGGCCCTTCCCGCCGGTGGAATCAAGCCAATGGACAGATCTGGTACCTCTCCTCCTTGTTTTCACCTAGGGTTCATCCCTTGATTTGTTTTTGAGGATTGGTACTGATTTTTTCCACTGGGATCACTTGTATGCGTTCACACTTTCACATTAGCCTCGTTCCCTTGCCCGATCTATTCGATTCACTCCCTTCCGAAGTCTCCCAGTTCATTCCCGAGTCTCTTGACCGGAGATTCCGGTCCTTCGGGCCAGAGACTCTGGTCCTCAGGACCGGAGACTCCGGTCTGAGCCGGAAACTCCGGTCTGAGCCGGAAACTCCGGTGTGAACTGCGGAGACTTCGGTGTGGGGTGACTCAAACTGATCCAACAAAGTCTCAAGGATCTTGTGTTGCATTTCTGGGACATATAGGGCCCGAGTGCCATGATCTCAGATCCGAACTTATTATTGAATCATTATGATAGTATTGTTTGTGATCTTATCTGCAAGTTGTGTACACATATCATTGTCCGGATCCAAAGGCCCCGAAGTGACAGGAATTGGGACAATCGGAGGGTATGGTTGTGATGTGAGGATCACATGTGTTCACGGAGTGTTAATGCTTTGCTCTGATGCTCTATTAAAGGAGCACCTTAATTGCCATTAGTTCCCTAGAGGCCCCGCTGCCACGTGCTGGCTGGACAGAAGATGTTGTGCAAGTTCTCATTGCGAGCACATATGATTATATATGGATCACATGCCTAGGATTGTTTAGTACTTGGATGCTTGTTATTATTTATCTGCAATGCCCTAGATCTTGAAGTTACATGTTTAGACTCGTTCATGCAACGCCCGTCCATCCATCCCTATGCCTACCGCACTCGAATCCCACTGTTTACTGTTACCATTACTATTGCTCCTATTTCACTGTTGTTGTTTCTTTGCTGTTGCTACTACAAACTATTGCTACTGATAAACTTCTGTGAGCAAGAACTATTTCCAGGTGCAGCTGAATTGACAACTCAGTTGTCAAGTATTCTTTGGCTCCCCTTGTGTCGAATCAATAAATTGGGTAATACTACCCGCGAAGACTATTACGATCCCCTACACTTGTGGGTCATCAAGACTATTTTTTGGCGCTGTTGCCCGGGAGCATAGCTTTATTTGTAAGTTCACTTGGATCTATTATTGTTCACTACTACTCCTTTCATCATGGGGAAGTCTCGTGATGGAAAGTCTCCTATTTTACCATCCACTACAAGAAGAGGTACAGTCCTAAACACCTCTTGATTCGCCATATATTATAAGTAAGCTTGTTACACCACCACCACATACTCAGGCTACACACACTGCTACTACTACTGAGTCTGAAAATGATTTTGATACTCATGATGTTACTTCTACTGTGCTTGATGCGAGTGGTTCATTAGGTCCTTTCCTAGATGCTACTATGGCTAGTCTAGGAAATACTAAAACTCCTAGTGAAGACACTGTTACACCTGTTAGCTCACCTGAGTCTAGAGAGAGTTATGATATTAATGATGGCTACATTGAGTTTATTGATGATTTTTTTGAAGAGTGCCGAAACACACATGGTACTTGTGCTATTAAGAGTCTCCTTGGAAGATGCACCATTATTCCTAAGTTGTCCTCTGATCCTAAGTTTGCCACCTCTCCCATAGATATTAAAGATAAATATTATGATTTCTCTCTTGATTTATCCTATTTGGACATTGTTGAGAAAGAACCTTTTTGTGGGACTGAAACTGAGAGTGTTGTGGCTCATATGAATGGGCTTTCTACTATGAGTGCCTTATTCTTTGATGATTTTAAGATGCGCAAGTACTTTGTTACTAAGATCTTCCCCTTTTCACTAAAAGGAGAAGCTAGGGCTTAGTTTAATAGATTACCTCCTGGTTCCATTGATAGCCATGATTGTTTGATTGCTTCTTTCTTCCAGAAATATCTTCCTCCCAGTGCTAGACATGCTGCTTTGCAGAGACTATTTGATTTTAAACAGGGAGAAGAAGAGAAATTGCCTGAGTCATGGACAAGGTTCTGTGCCTTGATTCATGCACATCATGGATGTCCATTACCTAAAAATGAGCTTCTTGATATGTATTATAATGGACTAACTGATGATTTTAGGACATACCTAGATAGCTTTGCTGATTGTGTTTTCAGGAAAAGAACTCCTACAGATGCTGAAGAATTAATGGCTAAAATAAGCAAGAATTATGATGATTGGACTTCAAGTGAGCTAAATACACCTGAGCCTATTACTCCTGAACTAGTTGTGCCTGAACCAGTTCCAACACCAACACCAAAGAGAAGGGGAGTTATTGCATTAAATGATGAAGTGATGAAGGAATCTAAGAAGTGTCTAAAGGAGAAAGGTATTAGAGCTGAAGATGTGAAGAATATACCTCCTATAGAAGAATTATGCAAGCCAATTCCTCACTCGTCTACTATTGAGGTACACTCGCTCCAACACTTTGATGAAGGTGATATTCCTTATGGTAAGCCTCCTGATCAATGTTTAGAGGAACTTGACATTTTTATTGTTAAGCAAGGTAATTTTAATAAACAAGTTCAGAATCATTTATTGGAAAACTCTAGAGCTATTAAAGAGTTGAAAGATATTGTGTAAATAACTTCAAATGATATTAAAATGCTTTGTAAACACTTTCAAATGGTTAAAACCCAACTTGATCAACTTGCTAAGGTACAAAAGGATATGCTAGTTAATGCTTCAGGAGATAAACATGCTTATGGAATTATAACTAGGAGTGGTATAGCTACTCAAGATCCTTTATATCCTGAGGGACACCCTAAAATAATTGAGCAGGATTCTCACCAAGGTGAAAGTAGTGACAGTCCTCGTAAGAGAAATAAAAAGAAACATAGAGTAGTTGAGGAACCCCTTGAACTTGCTGTAGATCCTAATAGTATATCTGTCTCTAATGCTGAAACTGAGAGTGGTAATGATAAAAATGATGCTCCTGATAAGGAGGAAGTTGAGGAAGAACCTGAGAAGCACACTAAGAACACTAGGTACACTAAGGAAGACTTTATTTCTAATAAACATGGTAAAGAGAGAGAACCTTGGGTGTAGAAACCTATGCCTTTTCCAGGTAAGAAACACAAGTCAAAGGAGGAAGAACACCACAACAAGTTTTGTGAGTGGATGAAGCCTTTATTTTTGCAAATTCCTTTGACTGATGCTATTAAGTTGCCCCCTTATTCAAAGTATATGAAGGATATTGTCTCTAATAAAAGGAAGATTCCTAATGAGGAGAATTCTACTTTGCTTGCTAATTATTCCTTCAATGGTAAGGTTCCAAAGAAACTTGGTGATCCAGGTATACCAACTATTCCTTGCTCTATTAAGAACAATTATGTTAGATCCGCTTTATGTGATTTGGGAGCTGGAGTTAGTGTTATGCCTTTTTCTCTCTACAAGAGACTCCAGATAGAAAAGTTGATACCAACTGATATATCTTTGCAAATAGCTGATAAGTCAACTACTATTCCTATTGGTATATGTGAGGATGTTCCTGTTCAAGTAGCTCATAATTGCTTGGTTTTAAATGATTTTGTTGTGCTTGAAATGCCTGAAGATGATAATATGTCTATTATTCTTGGGAGACCTTTTCTTAATACTGCAGGTGTTGTCATCAATTGTAATCAAGGAAAAGTAACATTTAATATTAATGACAAAGAGCATACTGTTTATTTCCCCAAGAAGGTTGCTAAGAGCTAGTGCCTGAATTCCATTGAAAATGTTGAGAGCATCAAGGTTGGAGAAATATATTGTCCCATTCCACAAGAAAATTTTGAAACTATTATGATTGGGACCATTGCTATAAATCTTGAGGTAACATAATCACTTTGTGGAATATAAAGTTTTGTTTCATATAAGATTGTTTTGGTAACAAGACTTGATCAACCTTGTTAACAAAAGGATTTTAATGAACAAAACAATGTTTTCACCATGGTTATTCTTGCTTTCTTTTACTTTTCTCCTTCCTAGTCTTTGATTTTTCTCTTGTTAGCTAGTTGCTTGCCTTTTAGAATGTCTTAGAACTTCTGTAGTTTGGTTTTTTGTTTGCTTTTGCTTCTTCTGAAAAAAATCTTTTCTGCGAGAAAATCAATTTTCATACCCTGAAAATTGGCCAAAAATAAAGTTTTTCGAAAAATCCCAGAAAATTCAAAATAAGTTTTCCTCAGAAAAATGGGCGGAGGGACACCTGGGGTGACCCAGGGGGCCACCCCAGGCACCCACACCCCTAGTAGGCACGACCTACCTACAGGTGGCGCCTGGGTGGGGTATGACCCACCTGGGCCCCTCCCAGGTGCCTCCTCAAAGCCATCTTCCTTCTTTCTCCCGAAACACACCAGAAAACTTTCTCAAGCTCGAGTTCTTGATGTTCTTGCTCGCGATTTTCGATCTTCTTGCTCAGCCCTTCTTTGCTGCTGATTTTTGGAGGGTTTGCTCCTTGGTATGTGCCTCCTCCACTTGTCCAATTAGATTTGTGATTGTTTGATTGTATCTTGAGTATTTTGCTGCTATAGGTGTCAGGTTGTGTGAGCTTGCATGCTTGTTCTATGCTTAGAAATTTAATTTTGATGCATGTGTAGCCCTCTAGCAAGTTCCTATAGTAGTTGCTCATCATTTATCAACTTGTAAATCACTTGGTTTGATGTTTATCTAAAAATTTAAGCAAGGAAGATGAGTGCATATCCACTGAATCAATATGACTTGATGGTACCTGAGCCAATGAAAGATCATCGTGAGGAAGGTGTTTTCCCTTACATATATCCATGCCAGGAATTTATGAGAACCGCGGGAATCCTCCGGGATTTCCAAACTATGATTACCAATGCAGGGTTGGAACACTTTGTTGAAGGTGAACCTTTCCAATATGTTAAGCTAACCATTGCTGTTGTGCAGGACTTCTGGTTTACTTGGTCTCCATCTAATCCCATGGTCCATTACAAAATATACAATATAGCCGTCGACCTGCCGTTTGCTGATTTCTGTGCAGCTATTAGAGTGCCTTGTTGGGGATCTTGTGAGAAGATCAAGGAGAGTCCCAAGTTACTTATGGATTTATATACTGAGATTTGTCAAGGTTTCGACTTCTCGAAGGAAAGTGGTAAAATTTGGAACATTCAGTTCCCCTCTATTAGATATTTTGCCTATTTCATTACCAAGTGTGTTCTTGCTAGAAAGATTTCTAGGAAGTTATCCTCCTTTGATCTAGCTTTTATCGCAGCTGCTTTGAATATGGATAGATCTTATAACCTGGGTGCTTTGATAGCTTACCGTCTCACCACTAACTATGAGAAGGGTGGAATTTGTGGAGGTCTCATTGCCTCTAGGTTGCTAGCTTTCCATGGTTTAGAGCCTCACCATTCAGATTATCAGTTCCCCATTGAGAGACTTGATCTTGAATCTATAATTCAGCATGGTTTTGTTTCCTTGGGGGCTAATGTGAGAAGTTTGCCGTTTGAACTATCTTTTGCTCAGCGAGGTTGGAGAGGGGGTAGGAATGAGAAAATAGTTTATTTGCCTGTACCCGCTTTGTTTAATTTTGATAACAGGCAACGATGGTCGCTCATGGAGGAGGAGTTTGACACATACGTGACGGAGGTCTCCCAGCATGAGAAGAATGATGGAATGGATGCCTAAGATGCTTCGCTTCAGCCCTCCAACTTGGGAGAGTCTTCGTACTAGCAGCCTTCTTATGATTGGGGCGCGTCTTCTTCTTCATCGCAAGCGCCTGACTACGATCATTCCTATGATGACCCACTAGTTACTACCCGCGCTATTGAGCCCCACTTAGGCCAAAAGCCTAAGATTGGGGGAGGTATACCGACACTACACTCATTTATATATCATGCTCGGTCGGTTCTTTATATATCCGTTGTTTTGCTTTCTTTTTGGTTCTTGTTGCTCCTTTCTCAAAAACACAAAAATACCAAAAATATTTTCGTTATTTCTCTTGGTTTATTTCATTCCTTTTTTTATTTTTGGTTTGCCTTAAAATAAAAATCCAAAAATATTTTGCTTTGTTTGTTTTTGCTTTGTTTGGTTTGCTTTTGCTTTGTTTGTTTTTGCTTTGTTTGCTTTCTTTAAAAAATCGAAAACACCAAAAATATTTGTTGTTCTTCTTTGGTTTTGTGAGTTCTTTGCAGGGTTCAGCCGTCCTCAGTGGAGTTTGGTTTCATGTTATTATTCAAGTCACACAAGTGAAGGGAAATAATGAAGATTAAGACAACTTGAGGTGTGGTAAGAGGCTGGTAACAAACTCTATTTGTTTTCATTTTTGTACATATACTCATCATTGTGAGCATGCTTAGCTTGTTCGTGTAAGGTGTATGTTATTATGGATGCTTACTAGTTCTTGCCTGCTTGTGATTAGCTCCATCTTGCTAATAGTTTGTAGCATGTCATATGAATGTTTGCTTGCATTGTTTTATTCATAATTTGGTATGATATTGTGGTATCCTCCTCCGAAATTTTCATGTGAATCGACTTGGCACATGCTCACGCATGCATATGACTAAACAATAGTCAGTAAGCCTCGATGATTTATTTTGCCTCAGAGTTCTAGTATCAATTTCATGCCATAATTAGTCCTATTTTGTTGCAAGCATGATTATGACAGTTATTGCTCTCTCGTTTGTCGCTCCCTCTCTATTGCTAGCCTTCACTTGCACTGAGTATGAGATCTACCTGTGCTTCCAACTCTCCAAAACCAATATTTCCAACTGTGTCCACCATACCTACCTATTAGCATCATTTGCTATTTGAGTGCATATTTAGTATGCCGTGTTTTCTTCCAAATAAAATGTTTGTCTGTTTTGAGAAAGTTAGTTAGTAAAGCTCTCACGAACTTGATGGCACACTTTATTCCTTGCACTCAATAATCCCGAACCATTGTGACCTGTCCATGAAATTTATATACTTGCAAATTATATGCTGGGAGTCAGCAGAACCGTGTTGTCACGGGGAACGCTTTCAACACTTTTTGGATATTTTATCCAGTTGATACCTTTCTCTTTCGTTTGCGGATGTCGTTGGTTTGAAATAAAAGGGGAGCTTGTGAGTTCATGGAGTCTATACATTGTGTTAGAGAAACGCCTGGGCTACTAGCCTAAGCCATGCCTAATTGAAAGGATACAGATGTCGCCTAGAGGGGGGGGGGGGTGAATAGGCGATTAAAACTTTTCCTAGAGTGGCTCAACAAAGGCGGAATAAAACTAGTGTTTACTTTGTTAAGCACAAACTAGAACAACTAAGGTTCACCTATGTGCACCAACAACTTATGCTAAGCAATACAAGCAACAAAGTGATAGCAAGATATATATTACTTCAAGCATGAAGGCTATCACAATGTAAAGTGCATAAGTAAAGAGCTCGGGTATAGAGATAACCGAGGCACGCGGGGACACCGATATTTTACCGAGTTCCTCCGAACATGGAGTACGTCTCGTTTGGAGAGGGGGTGGTATCAAACCACCAACGCCACAAAAGGCCTCCCTTATTCTCCGGTGAATCTCACCCCAACGGGATCAATCCACGCTTCCACTATCGGTGCACTTGTCGGTGGCAACCGGAACCTCTCACAAGGTTGGGGCACTTATCCACAACTTAATTGGAGGCTCCCAACAAATGCCACCAAGTCCACAACGCCACCAAGGCAACAAAAACGTCTAGGGTTCCAAGAACCCAAGAGGGACAAGGTCCAATGAGTAACTCAAACCAAATCCTCCGAGGAGATGTAACACCACAGTTCTGAAAAGACCGTAGCTTCTATGTGACATGCCAATCCCTGGATCGGTTCATTGGCCCACAATAGAATAGGATGAATAACATAGAAAAATATCCGTGTATCATAAATAACGATGATCCAGAGTACCATTATTACAATAAAAGCTTAGCTCAAGGCTAGCTCAAATTATTCAGGTAACAACATAAATAAAGAAAATCCTCCATTCTTCAAATTTCCCACAAGTGAACAAGTGCCGAATGGAGTACCGTGGCCTATATCGATTACTCAGAATCGGAATATCCTGCAACATGAAACGTAGCAGCCCCAAAGGGTCAATACATGGAATGTATGGCAAGTAGAGCTAATAAAGGAGACAATAGTGCTAACATCTACATGCATATTTGGCAAGTGGAGTTGTGGCTAGCTTGCATTTGCAAATACCTTTGTCCTACTTTCATAAACAGTTTTTGATTTTTCTTTGAAAAGATCCCAATTAAGTTAACCCAACAAAGTTAAAGCGATTATGAAATTAGAATGAGCGAGAAACATGTCATGGAATCAATATCAAGCAACTCAGACGTCCATAACCGGGGACACGGCTAATTGATTAGATTATACACCCTGTAGGGGTTAGTACACTTTACCCATGTGACTTGGCCAGGCCAGCTCGTACCATCACTCTCATTCTGGGTGATGATAGGGAGAAGTCCAAGAAGTGACGGTTCGGGAAGTAGCTCCCCAATCCCGACGCGCACCGGTCCAACCTACCAAAATTCTACATCTCTGGATACGCGGGTTCGAGTTACCACAACCTACTAAGTCCAACCAACCGCCCATTCCATTATTGGCACATGGTTGTACACATAAGATACAACATAAAGAAGCCAATCATTTTCTCTTGATACCTGGGTGCCTTTCCGCAATGATACCACCAAAATTTATCAATCCCATCACACCCAGGAGATTCATTAATTAAGTTGTTTTAGTTTTCGCAAACCAACACATTTAGAAACTACTTTCAGTGATGTAACCCAGCCTTCGTTCATCATAGCATGGCTAAGCACATCTACCAACGGTGGTTCATCTACAAGGAAAGCCCTACCACATAATAGGGCATAGCATAGCGATAGTATCATCCTACACATGCAACTACAAAATACACGATAATGCATTGAAAATAGTAGGACAACATCATGAACAAAGTAGCATCTACTTTCCTTGGTTGTAGCGGTCGGAAGAACAATCCACACACGAGCAAGCGTTGCACTCGTCACAATCTACACGATACAATTGCAATCATAAACAAACCATCCACAAGCATATGCAAACAAATATGATGCAAGATGCATGCACGACAAGTGGATTGATGATACAGCAGCACCACATAGTTTTATTCAGTAAAGCTACTGAATGCATGCATGGAAAATAATTTTAGCGCAAGGAAAACTATTATGCAATTTATAATGCTCAAAACTAGAGCTAGAACCCAAATAAATCACTACAGTTAACATACTATTTGTAAAATCTTGGGAAAATTCTACTGTGTAGGCATTACTGAATAGGAACAATAACAATTGGAATTTCTCGAAAAGGAATTATAAAACTCCCTGAGTAATTAAAATACTGCAGAAAGCCACTAAATAGTTTTTGCGAAAGTTTTTACTGTAAGCCTATCTTTTTAATTCACTTAGAGATTCCCCTTGTTCTACTGAATCCAGGGACATATTATTTGCAATTTTTGGAGTTACAGATCTTTTTCTACGAATTAATTACTCCAAAAAGGGCATTAACTCATTTAATTAATCTGGAGAAAATCTTGCTGCAAAAGTGTAAAACAATGGTACAACAAGATTCTACACTACTTACTGAACCTACACATATTTTATTTGCAATTTTTGGCCCAGTAGATTAATTTCTACGAATTTCACTATTTTTACCTAAAATCTGTCAATTAAATCTATTTAGGAAAAACCCAGTCCAACTTTGACTTTTGACCGGCTGAGGCAGCCAGTCCACCGCCCAGGCTGACTAGTCCACGCCCGATCTGGGCCGTTGGATCGAAGATCAACGACAAGAGGGGTGGCGGCGGCGAGCTCACCTGAGCGGCGGCGGCGAGGCGCGGGCGGCGGCAGGCGGTCGGCGTGGCGTCGGGTCACCGGGGTCGGGCGTCCGCGCGGAGAGGAGGCGGATGGCACGCGCGGTCGCCGGCGACGGCCTCGGTCTTGGGTGGCGGCGGCTCGGGCGGGTCGTCGGGGCGGCGTCCTGCGGGGGGAGAGAAGTGGGCGGTCAGCGGGTTCGCGGGGGCGTGCTGCGGGGTCGCGGCGAGGGGAAGGAGAGGGCGGCGGCGGCGGTGCTCACCGGAGGCAACGCGCGCGGAGGCGGAGATCAGGAGCGGCGGCGGCGCGATTCGGGGGTGGCGGCTCGATGCGGGAGTGGCGGCGGGGTCGGGAGAGGCAGGGGCGAAGTCGGCTAAGAGGGGGGGTCCACGCGGAGTCCTCCCCGGAATCGGCGGCGGCGGTTGGAGTCCGCGCCGGTCACGACGGCAGGCGGCGAAGTCGGCGCCGACAGGTGGGCCCCACCTGTCGGTGGCCGGGCGCGGGGCGGCGGCGGATAATTTCCCGCCGCGCAGGCGGTAGCTGCTGCGGCTCGTGCGCGCGGGCTGGCTGCTGCGCTGGCTGAGCCGGCGCGGCCCAGCAGGCTGGCGCGGCTGCGCTGCCCCTTTTTTTTCTTTTTTTCTAATTTTATGTTTTAGTTTTTCCACCGTATCTTCTTCATATGAACTCCGAATTGGGCGAAATTTGTCTCTAAATTTTTGTAAAAACCAGAGGATCATCATAGGATCCTTTGTATCAACACCACTAGCTTCCAAAGGGGGTGGAAATACAAACCTAGTATACCCTCTTGTAGGAGCATTTTAGCAATTCTAAATAGGGTTTTGAAAGTAGTGTTTTGCCGAATCATTTCAATCGAAAGTTTGCATGGATGATTATGATACAATGCCATGAATGATATGCAGAACCAAATCTAAAATTTGGGATGTGACAAGACTAACCCCCTTAAGATGAATCTCGTCCCCGAGATTCGGCGCAACTAGCAAATAGGTGTGGTAGTCCTCTCGGATGTCATCCTCACGCTCCCAAGTGGCTTCCTCTTCGGTGTGGTGGCTCCATTGCACCTTGCAAAACCTGATCGTCTTGGTACGGGTAATCCTCTCCGCTGTCTCCAGAATCTTGACTGGCTTCTCCTCATAGGTCAAGTCATTTTCAAGCTGAACCTCCTCTAGTGGCACAGTGTCTCTCAATGGTGTATCCACCATCTCCGGATGGCACTTCTTCAGCTGGGACACGTGGAACACACTATGAACAACGGACAGAGCCTCTAGCAACTCCAACTGGTAAGCAACTTATCCTTTGCGTGCTAAGACCCGATATGGTCCAATAAACCGAGGTGCCAGCTTACCCTTGATTCCAAATCTCTTGATTCCACGAAGTGGCGACAATCTGAGGTATGCTCTATCGCCTATCTCATACACCACTTCCTTGCGCTTGGCGTCAGCGTATCTCTTCTGCCTTGATTGTGCTACCTTCAGCCTGTCCCTAATCAAGGCGACCTTCTCCTCAGCGTCCTTGATCAAATCAGGCCCAAACAACTGTCGTTCTCCTACTCCATCCCATAGCAATGGTGTCCGGCATCGTTTCCCATACAGTACATCGAACGGTGACGTCTTGATGCTGGTTTGATAGCTGTTGTTGTAGGAAAACTCAGCATACGACAAATTCCCATCCCAACTAGAACCATGAGCCAAAGCGCAAGCTCTCAGCATGTCTTCTAAAATCTGATTCACCCTCTCGGTCTGTCCATCAGTCTGTGGGTGAAACGCTGTGCTAAACTCCAATCTAGTCCCAAGTGACTCGTGCAACTGGCGCCAGAAGTGTGAGGTAAATTGGGTGCCTCTATCAGATACTATACTCTTGGGAACTCCATGTAGGCACACAATCCTGTCCATGTAAATCTTGGCCAACTTTGCACTCGTATAGGTCGTCTTCACCGGTATAAAGTGGGCTACCTTGGTCAAATGGTCGACCACTACCCAAATGGAGTCATATCCTGACCTGGTCCTGGGCAATCCTGTGATAAAATCCATTCCCACTCTATCCCACTTCCAATCCGGCACGGGCAATGGCTGTAGCAGTCCTGTTGGCTTCTGGTGTTCCGCCTTCACTCGTATACATACATCACATAGGGCAATATGCTTGGCGATGTCTCCCTTCATGTTATTCCACCAAAATCTGCTCTTCAAATCCATATACATCTTTGTATTGCCCGGATGTATGGAGTATGGCGAGTTATGAGCTTCCTGCAGAATCAACTTCCTTATCTCCGAGTCGCTGGGCACACACAAACAATCTCCATACCACAAGGTACCATGCTCATCCTCGCGAATATCCTTTTCTCGATTTTCCTTCATCTTTTCCTTTATCTCTTCTATTTCCTTGTCTCCTACCTGAGCCTTCCTGATCCGGTCCTGTAGCGTTGGTTGGACTTCCATTGCTGCCAAGTATCCTTCAGACACTACCTCTAGTCTAAGGTCCTTGAATTGCTTGCACAAATCCTCAGGCAATTCCCCAATTGTCAATCCATTGGCATAAACCTTCCGGCTCAGAGCATCTGCTACTACATTGGCCTTTCCTGGATGGTATTCAAGATTAATATCATAGTCCTTGATAAGTTCCAACCATCTCCTTTGTCTCATGTTCAGTTCCTTCTTTGTAAATATGTACTTCGGGCTCTTGTGGTCGGTGTACACATCACAGTGTTTTCCCATTAAGTAGTGCCTCCATACTTTGAGCGCATGCACAACTGACGCTAACTCCAAGTCGTGTGTGGGATAATTCCTCTCATGGTGTTTAAGTTGTCGCGAGGCATATGACACCACTCTCCCATCCTGCATCAGCACACTCCCAAGTCCCCGTCGAGAAGCATCACAGTACACTTGGAAATCCTTCTGAAGATCTGGTAAACACAGAACAGGTGCAGTCACTAGTCGACGCTTCAGTTCCTGAAAGCTGGCTTCACACCCATCCGTCCATTCAAACTTCCTCTCCTTCCTCAAAAGTTCTGTCATTGGCTTAGCAATCTTGGAGAAGTTTTCAATGAATCTCCTGTAATATCTAGCAAGTCCTAAAAAGCTTCGAATCTCTCCCGCATTCTTGGGCGCTTCCCACTCAGTCACTGCAGTCACTTTGCTTGGATCAACAGCGACTCCTTCTCCTGACACCACATGTCCAAGAAATCCCACAGTGTTAAGCCAGAATTCACACTTGCTGAATTTGGCATACAGCTTGTGTTCCCTCAGCTTCTCCATAATCAGTCGCAGATGTTTCTCATGCTCAGCATCATCCTTGGAATATATCAGTATGTCATCAATGAACACAACCATGAACTTGTCCAAATACTCCATGAATACCTTGTTCATCATGGTCATGAAATATGCCGGGGCATTCGTTAGTCCAAAAGACATAACTGTATACTCATATAAACCATACCTAGTAGTGAAAGCGGTTTTTGGTATGTCCTCCTCCCGGATCTTCAATTGGAAGTAGCCCGATCGTAGATCAATCTTGCTAAACACCTTTGCTCCTTCCAGTTGATCAAACAAATCATTTATGTTCGGCAGGGGGTATTTGTTCTTGATGGCCACTTCATTCAGCGAGCGATAGTCCACCACTAATCTCTTGCTACTGTCCTTCTTCTCCACAAACAGAACAGGTGCACCCCATGACGACGAACTAGGCTGAATGAATCCCTTTTCCAACTACTCTTTCGGCTGCTTCTTCAATTCCTTCAGCTCATCCACATCCATCTTATATGGTCTCTTGGCTATTGGTCATGTTCCCGGCATCAGATCGATGAGAAACTCCACTTCCCTGTCAGGTGGCATCCCAGGCAGCTCTTCCGGAAACACATCAGGGTAATCCTTAATCACAGACGTAGTATCCATGCTAACCCCCTTAAGAGAATTCAGCTTACACCTTCCCGGTCGCACAGCCGACTTGAACCTAATTCTCTTACCATCCGGGGTTTTGAGTGAAACAGCTCGCTGTGCACAATCTATGTGTCCCCATACCCAGAATAACATCTAACCCTTGTGATTCCAACACTACCAAATGTGCCATGAAATTGTGTGCTCCAATTCTCACAGTTAAGTAGCGGCATCCCGCGCTAGCTATCATATCTCCTCCAAGTGAGCTTACTCTAATAGACTCTTTCATAGACTCAGTAGGTAACTTATACTTATCCACAAATGCCCTTGATATGAATGAATGCGATGCACCAGTATCGAAAAGTATAAGTGCAGGGTGAGCGTTGATTGGAAACTTACCAATCACAAGGTCAGGCTCATCTGGGATCTCCTCCACATTCATGTGATTCACTGTGGCCTTCTGGTTGTTGGTTGGCTTCAACACCTTCTTCTCCGGATAGTTGTCTGCATAATGTCCCTTCTGACCACACTTGAAGCATGTCACCTCACTCAGATCCTTCTTCACAAAGCTGCGATCACGGTTGCGGTCATGTCCACCGTGTCCTCGAGAATGGTGAGAGTGTCCTCCCTTGTGGCTGTGGTGGCTGCTCTTGTGATTGTCATGGCGATGTCCATCACCTCCATGGTGGTGGCGGTCATGGCTCCCATGGTGCCCATGGTCACTCCCTCCATGCTTGGAGTATCCATCATAAGAAGTGCGAGACTTGTGGTGAGAACCAGAGTGGTGATTGCTGCTCTTTCTCTTGCGGTTCTCCACCTGCTTGTGCTTCCCTTCCAAGATCCTGGCCTTGTCCATAAGCTCCTGGAAAGTGGGGCAATAAACCACCAGCAGCTGCACTGAAAGATCATCACTGAGGCCATCCAGGAATCTCTCCCTCCTTTTTGCATCGGTGTCAACATCCTCAGGTGCATAACGGGACAGGTTGTTGAACTCCTCAATGTACTCAGCCACAGTGCGGTTGGTTTGGCGCAAGTTGCGAAACTCCTTCCTCTTCAGGCTCAGAACTCCTGAAGACACGTGGTTGGTCCTGAAACCTTCCTCAAACATTGCCCAAGTCACGGTGTCCAGCGGGTGGGTGATCTGAAAAGTGTCCCACCAAGAAGTGGCTGGTCCCTCCAGTAGGTGAGCGGCAAACCTCACCTTCTCAGCATCAGTGCATCCAACAGTTACCAGATCCTTGTTGACTGAACGCAACCAGTCAAGAGCAACCATTGGTTCCGTTGCAGTAGAGAACTTAGCTGGCTGCCTCAGAAACCTGGTGAGAGCATCTCCCTGAGGCTGGTTGTTCCCATTGTTGTTGTTGTTGTTGTTGTTGTTGTTCTGAGCTTCCATGAACTGGGTCATAACTTGGGTCAGCTGTGCCTGAGCTGACATGAGCTGCTCCAACTCAGTGGGTTGACGGCGGGGAGGCATCTGCGGTTCAGCACATGTAAGCTTAGAAATAATCAACTACGAAACATGATTCTACCAATTAATAGCTCGGATTCGTATCCTCGGGCAAGGGTGGTCCAATTAAAGTAAGGTCAGAAAGAAAGCAATCGCCAGTGCTCTCGGTTCCAGCAAATGCATTATGATCGAACAACAACAAAGCAATAGCAGACAATCTCAAGCAAGCAACACATCAACAAACAAGTGATCCAGCAACATCCCAGGGGTTATCCTAGCAGTATATACCTACTGAAATAGTTTTTAGAAGAGTTGGCAATTGTTAACTAAACAGTTGATCAACAAGGCAACAAAAACATCAATCTGCCAGAATAGTCTAGCAGTGTTCACGAATTTTTCTACCTGACTTAGACTCGTCAGGAATTTTAGCTGATTTTTTCACATACATTACAGAGAGTTTTGCACCAGCCCTATTTTTTTCAGATTTTTCCCAGATACCAGTAAAATATGAAAAATCGTACAGTACTGCTGTATCAGCAGAAAACTGCAGCAGGAATAACATAGATATAACCAAACTTGCCATAACTCTTTCATAAAATTCGCACAAATAATCCTGAGATATTGGAGTACACAAATAAGCAACTAAACACTCTTAAACTAACAGTAATTAAGTTTTACATCGATTGAGACTAATCCTAACGATTTTACCTAACGAGGACTAATTGGTGGACTTCTATCTACTTCTTGAAGAGGTTGCGGTAGGTCCTTGCACTCATGCGTTGGCGCTTCTGTCCACTCCACGGCGGCGGAGTGTACACCTCTCCTGAGTCATCACTTGAAATCTCAAACTCCACCTCTTCTGGATCCTCCTCTTCTTCTTCACTTTCAGCTACAACTTCAACAGCTTCATCTCCTCCACCATCATCGTCTCCATCATCATCATCCTCGTCCTCACCATCATCATCGTTACCACTGTCATCATCATCCTCATTGTTGCCACCATCTCCTTTGTCATCATCAGAGGGTGGATTCAGCTGTGCTTGGAGAGCGGCAATCTGGGCTGCCATAACTTCAATAGTTTGATCCCTTTCCTGGACGGTCCCTTGCAACTGTTGTATGGTCTGGGTGTTATCCTGCACAGTCCCATTAAGATGAGCTATAGTTGCATCCCTTCCTATCAGGGCATTTTCCAGAACTCCCACAGCTTCATGCAAGGTGTCAATCTCCTGTCCTTGGACCACCATACCATTGCTGGCAAAATCTGCAATCTCCTTTACCATCATCACTTTCTCAGCTAGAGCTCCATTCTCCCTTTCCATGTCCTCTATGTGCCTCCGACGGGGCGACATGTTGTTCCTGTCGCCCGGGGTAACCACAGTGTGCCCATCTTCATCACGCCTCCCATAGTCACGGTAGGGTGAATCTGCTGGCAGTAGGTGTCTGACAAGATGGCACTGGCGAGACAGGGCTTCATGTATGGCCAAGTTAATTCCAAGTCCCCAGTTGCAGTATGTCTTGGTGTAGATCAGATGCACAGGGTTTGGCAAGGCAACATCCCTGAAGATGAAGGTGGTGATCTCCCATGCATCCTCACCATATCCATAAGTGTACATCCTTCTTCCCTTGAACATGGGCAGTGGCAATCCCAATGACTGCGAGAGCTGTGCTAACTGTCTTGCAAAGGGCCTTGGTGACTCCATGGTTGCATACTCAGTCCTGACTTCTCCCATCTATCAATTAAAATTGGAAAGTGTGAGAATAACATATGGTAAGAATTTTACGAGAGTGAAAGGCATAAGATGAAAGATAGAGTTAATATAAGCTTTAATAATTCTATGGCTTCCTAATCCAATCCTAGGTCACGATCCTACAGTCGACACACGGGCTCTGATACCATCTTGTAACACCACGGTTCTGAAAAGACCGTAGCTTCTATGTGACATGCCAATCCCTGGATCGGTTCATTGGCCCACAATAGAATAAGATGAATAACATAGCAAAATATCCGTGTATCATAAATAACGATGATCCAGAGTACCATTATTACAATAAAAGCGTAGCTCAAGGCTAGCTCAAATTATTCAGGTAGCAACATAAATAAAGCAAATCCTCCATTCTTCAAATTGCCCACAAGTGAACATGTGCCGAGTGGAGTACCGTGGCCTATATCTATTACTCAGAATCGGAATATCCTGCAACATGAAACGTAGCAGCCCCGAAGGGTCAATACATGGAATGTATGGCAAGTAGAGCTAATAAAGGAGACAATAGTGCTAACATCTACATGCATATTTGGCAAGTGGAGCTGTGGCTAGCTTGCATTTGCAAATACCTTTGTCCTACTTTCATAAACAGTTTTTGATTTTTCTTTGAAAAGATCCCAATTAAGTTAACCCAACAAAGTTAAAGCGATTATGAAATTAGAATGAGCGAGCAACATGTCATGGAATCAATATCAAGAAACTCAGACGTCTATAACCGGGGACACGGCTAATCGATTAGATTATACACCCTGCAGGGGTTAGTACACTTTACCCATGTGACTTGGCCAGCCCAGCTCGTACCATCACTCTCATTCTGGGTGATGATAGGGAGAAGTCCAAGAAGAGACTGTTCGGGAAGTAGCTCCCCAATCCCGACGCGCACCGGTCCAACCTACCAAAATTCTACATCTCTGGATACGCGGGTTCGAGTTACCACAACCTACTAAGTCCAACCAAAAGCTTATGGGGTAATAAGAGAGGAAGAACAATGGAGGAAATCCACAAAAGACTCCAAGATCTAGATCCCAATATGTTTGAAGGGAATATGCCCGAGAGGCAATAATAAAGTGGTTATTATCATATTCCTTGTTTATGATAAATGTTTATTTTGCATGCTATAATTGTATTAATACGGGAACGTTAATACATGTGTGTTTAATAAACAAACAGAAAGTTCCTAGTTATGCCTCTCTCATAAACTAGCTCGTTGATTAACAAGATGATCAAGGTTTCCTGATCATGGACATTGGATGTTGTTAATAACGGGGTCACAACATTAGTGTAATGGTGTGATGAACATTCATCCGAAGTATAGCATTACGATCAAAGTCATTGAGTTTATATTGCTATAACAACTTACGAAGTGATCCTAATCCTTAGACCATGAGATCATGTCAATCACTAACACCGGAAGAGTTTCTTGATAACATCAAACGTCACACCGTAACAGGGTGATTATAAAGATGGATTCAGAACTAATAAAATGTTATGTTGAGGCTCATGGATCAAGAGTGGAATTTGTTCATCCCGATGACGGATAGATATACTCTGGGCCCTCTCGGTGATATCACATTGATTAGCTTGCAAGCAAGTGATTTGATCACTAGAATGTTATATCACGGGAACGAGAAAAGAGTGCATGTCAGTAACGAGATCAAACTAGGTATGGAGATACCGATGATCGAATCTCGGACATGTAATATATCGCGAAACAAAGGGATTAAGATACTAGCGTAAAAGGTTCCGACGATCACAAGAAAGTCATCGTTGAATGTGTGGGAGTCAGTATGGGTCTCCAGATCCCGCTTCTGATTATTGATCCGAGAGGGGTCTCGATCATGTCCGCATTATTCGCGAACCGTAGGGTGACACACTTAAGAGACACCGACATCCATTTGGAGAAAAAGTTTCATGCCGAAAAGAAAAGGAAAGCACAGGAATTTATTTCACTAGACACCGAAACTGTTTTGGTTGAAATTGCTGAAACTGGTTCTGCATGTGAAATGGAATACTAGCAAGGGGTTTTATGTGAATGTTTGTTAATTAAAGTAATTAACAAAATTCTGAATAAATAAATAAAAGAGTTTTATTTAAATGAGAGCTTGCATTAAATTTGGTGGAAATTTAATGCATGTGAGTGGATTTTTGAGTGGAGGCTTTTTAATGGGAGTGGAGGCTTTTCATTTTGAGTGGGAGCTCCACCCACATGAATGTGGAAGAGGTGGGGGCAGCCCCATGGCTGGGCGCCATGCCCCTTGGGTGCCCCCCCTCTCCCCTATAAAAGGCCCCCCTCTCCTCCTCTCACAAAACACCTCCTCGTGAAGGATCTCTCTCCCCCTCTAGAATTTATTCCCCATGGTCTCGGACTAGCGAGATACATGTTCCCGGTGGCTTTTCAGCAAGAAAGAGTTGTGCTTCCGCTGCATCGCTGGAGCGAGGAGGCGGAGGTTGCTCGGTGCCTCGAACGTGTGTGCGAGCACGGATGTGCTGCTGTTTTGCGGCGCTAGGACTTCCTCTCGATCTTGAGATCGGCAAGAGATCGTCTACATCAACCACGAGTTTGGACTCGTTAAGCTTTGTCGGTCTTCAAGGGTATGTTCTCTACGGATATACATCCGCCCGTTGTTTTTATCTAGTAGATAGATCTTGGTACATAGTTGTTCCCATCGTAGGAAAAATTTTGTTTTCTATGCTGCGAACCCAACAGTGGTATCAGAGCCGGATCTATGCGTAGATGCTTTGCACGGGTAGTACACATATGATTATGTGGGCGATGATGATCATTTTATTGCTTCTTTGTTGTACTTTGGATATTGGTGGCATAGTGGGATGAAGCGGCCCGGACAAACTTTACATGTCCTCGCACATGAGACCTGTTCCACGCTTGACATGCAACTAGTTTTGCATAAGTGGCTAGCGGGTGTCTGTCTCTCCTACTATAGTCAATATCTAATTTGCAACGAGTTGTCAACAATTTGGTTATCCTCATTGTGGTTCATGTTCGTAGGTAAGAACGGTTCTATCTTCGAAAGCCCTAAGCCACGTAAAATTTGCAATGGATAAATTAGAGGCGTCTAGTTTAGATTGTTGCTGGGCTAGTGTTATGATATGGTGATGTTGTAAGTAGAAGTATGAGATGATACTCTTACAACATACATAACGTGTAAACTCCATAGACCTTGGATTTACACATAAAGGTATGATAGTGATCATACCACGGTGCACATGATAGAGATCATATGCGAGAACCATATCATTCCACTAATAAACATGTGATGTTTGATAGCATCTTATATTGCTTGTTTGGCGTTTTATTAGCATAATAAGATGATCCCTCATTTAGATATCAAGATAAAAATGTGTTCTTCCTTAAGTATGCACCGACAATGTTTCGTCGCTTCAAGACATCACGTGATGATCGGGTGTACTTGAATCCACGAGCATATCTCGGGTGTAAGACAGTTACACACGCGAATACTACGGTTCTTACTTGGCGAGCCTAGCATGTACAGACATGGCCTCGGAACACGGACCGAAAGGTTAAGCATGAGTCATATGTTTTGATATGATGACCATATGGATGCTCGCCTTTGAAGCTACGCCGACTCACGTGATGATCGGACTTGGTGTAGTGGATTTGGTTCATGTAATCACCAAAAAGACACGAGGGATGTCGTTTTTGAGTGGGAGTTCATTTCTAATTTGGATTAGTAGAACTCAATTTATCATAAATTAAATCAAAGTGAATTTGCATAATTTGTTGTAGTCATTGGCATTCGTTCACCACCTTATGCATAGTTGTAATTGAGATAATAGAACTATAGAATTCTGGATATTTACTTTACGAACTGGTATCGTATTGTGTTGAGTGTCAATCAAAGTTTAAAGTCCTATTGCAAACTTTCAGCAAACTCTATTTACTCCGTGAAATTTAATAATTGGTATTAAATCGAGAGTAACAATTCCAGTGTTAGTATCTTAAGTATCATGTTCGCCTCCACGATTCTTGATTGTTTTAATATCAAGTTTATCTAGGAGCTGAAAGAATTGTTTCAGAAACCATCATGTGTGGCAGATATAACGATATCTGAAACAATGTTTTGGTTGCAATATGATAGAGTATAATATATATTCTCATATTGGATGAGAATTTACGAAGGTTGGAGATGCTAGACATCCTAATCATCCAAAAGGATTTTGGAAAGTAATGTTATACTCACGATTCGCCTTTATAAGCTAAAGTAGCTTGATCATGAAAGTCGTCATGATAAGGGTGAATAGAATATGTATGTAAAATGTTTACTACACTAAAAGATTACTAAAGAATGGATTTTGAAAGAATACCGATCATTTTGATGATGGTGATCTACTTCAAAGTGCAAGTCCAAAGGTATTATTATTTGAATATACACGCTTTGGACTATGTGTCATGTATATGGCGCCACTTTTGATGTTGATAGATTCTTTTAAAAGGAAAAGGAAATGCTGAAAGAGAATCTATAAAATATATTTGGCAGAAAAGAAAAGATTGGAAATATCCAATTTAGGTATATAGATGATATACATGTTATGGTTGTATTCTTTGCTTGTTAAACAATGTGGTTCTTGGGTATTGGATACCGAATTGGTTGGTATGAAATTTCATACGGAATGACGCAATTCATGAACCACAATGGCCTAAGTAACTAGCAAGAGAATATGTGATGATGTTCATCGAAAACAAACAAACCGTTGTTTGTATTTCTCGTTGACATCAAAGCTTGACTTCAAGATTTGTTTTAATAATTGTTATTTGAATCAGGTATTATGAGAACAAAGGTTGTTCAAATAATTACCGTATTCCATATAAGATGGATGATTTACAAATCTAGTTGGAGAAATCACATCCATAAAACCTAATGCTAAAATGTCGCAAGACAAATGATTGAAAGATCACTTACGAAGTGACATCGCTGTTTAAATTATATTGGAAAGAAAACATGAAGAATCTCCATATTCATGGATTTTTGGAGTCTTTGATTTGATCAAGTGACGCTTGTGAGACTTTCCACGTGATAATTAAAACTTCGTTCAAAGGCCAAAGAAGAACGAACGACTAAATTATTGGAATTTATACATATCGATGTATGTAGTCCATTATGTGTAGTCGTAAGCGATGTGTTTCAACTTCATATACTTTCTCTGGAAATTTGAGTGAATATTCACTTAGTGAGAAAGAAGTATGAAATATTTGAAAAACGTTTTCAAAGATTTTCAAGATGAAGTGGAAAATCATTGTAACAAGAAAAATAAATGAATTATGATTTGATCATAAAGGGATTTATTTGAGTTACAAGTGTAACGAGAAAATAAATGAATTATGATTTTATCATAAAGGGATTTATTTGAGTTGCAAGTTTAGCAAAACACCTAGATTTACATCTCCCGAAACACCATAGGAGTATGGAGTGTTTGAGATTTGTAATGAAACCTTGTGAGACATGGTTGGATCAAAGGTGTTATTTATAAAACTGCCATTATGTTTTAAAAGATTAAAGCTTTAGAGACTACCGCTTTTACACTGAAAAGAGCTCCGTCTAGATCCGTTGAAATGACACCATGGAAGTTATGGTTTGGGGTAAAACCCAAGTTGTCATTTCTTAAATTTTGGTATGCTAAACATAAGTAAGATGTTTACAACCGAATTCGGATGAGCATGTCTTTGTAGGTTATTCCGAATAACAATTGGTTATTCCTCCATAACACCGAGGACAAAAGGGTTTGTCGCTTGAAATGTGAAGTTTCTTGAAAAAGGAATTTTTCGCAAAAGTTAAGTGGGAGGACAATAGAACTTTGATAAGGTTAACGAACCTTAGCTAAATGTGCTGAGTTGCGCAGCGCCGGAAATCGTTCTGGAGGCTGCCATAATGCTTATAGCTTATGTGCCTCAAAGGTTGTGGTCACGGATATCTAAGTTCTTATTGAACCAAGTCGGTCGAATAAACAATCAAATACTAAGATTTGAGAGTAAATCATTATTGTTTGACAATGATGAACCGACTATATGCAAAGAAGCGATGATGGGCCCTGACTCCGTCAAATGGCTTGAAGCCATAAAATCCGTGATAGTTCCATACACGAGAAATCAAGTTTTGAACTTGGAAGACCCTCCGGATAGGTGTAAAAACCTATCGGTCGTATTTGGATCTATAAAGAAACAGACATGGATGTTTCACATCTATGAAATAGTCGACATGTCGTAAAGTATTTTATGACAATGTTCAAAGAGTTGACTATGACAAGATTTGATCTTTCATAGCGATATTTAGTCTGAACGGATTAAAGTAGCAACCACTACATATAATTTGGTATATGGTAGATGAATAAACAAAACAAAGTTCTTCTAATAGAATGGTTACCTAGGACGTGTACATGACACGGTCCAAAGGGTTTTGTTAAATTCAAAGGATGCTAAAAGGGCATGCAAACTTCAATGGTTGAAGTAAGCATCGCGGAGTTGGAATCTTCACCATGATGAAAAATGAGTTTTTCATCTGGAGACGATGAAGATGCTTGCATTTGCAGGAAATTAAGTGGGAGCGCTGAGACATATTTCTAATACATTATGTGAAGGACATCTTGTTGATTAGAAATGATGTATCTTTTATTGACAAAGGTTAAGAATTTCATTTCGATGAAAGACTTAGGCAAAACCCGAATATTTAGCATGAATGTCTATAGTGGATAGACTGTAACGCTAATATGTTTATGCCAAACGTACATATATGAGATATTGAAGGAGTTCAATATAGAAACGACAAGAAACAGTTCTTGTTGCATGGAAAGGAATTGAATCAAGATTCAAGTGTATCGACACTTGATAAGTGAAACAAGATTCAAGTGCTTTGACACTTGATGAGTGCAATCACGAGAATGTTTTGATCAATCATACCATGATATGTACACATCCAGATATGTCCTATGCTCTAAGTGTTATGAGCATATACCAGAATGAATCATAAAATGATCATTGGACGATAATGAGGATATTCTTATGATCTTTTGGAAGAACTAAGAATATATTTGTGTAGAGGTGACAAACAATTACAAATAGTTCATTGTAAAGCGTTACATTGATACTAGTTTTGTCACAAGATACAAATTAAGTTTATCTCAATTTAAACTATGGGTGGCACAATGTAATGGAAAGGAGATTCCATGATGGATTTGGAAGAGTTCCAAAGTTAAGACATTGTGACGAATACTACAACAAAAGGCTAAGTATATGACTGCTATAGTAGCAGCAAAGGAGGGAATTTGTGTCAAGTAGTTTGTTATCAAACTAAGGTGTGGTTCGCAACGGGCTAACACTAAAGATATATTGTATGACAATAGTATCGATGTGTTTTAACCCCAAGGAACTAAAGGTCTCACCAAAAGACCAAATTTATACAATGCCATCTCATTGGAGAATGAGTGATGCGTGGAGACGCAAAGACATCCAAATACACACGGACCTGAAGCGTCAGATCCGTAGATTATGTTAACCACTTGCAATTGCGTATATGGAACACCAGAAAGCCATAGGTGTTCAATACGCAGAGTTTTCAAACTAGATTATTGTCTCTAGTGCAAGTGGGAGACTGAAGGGAATATGCCCGAGAGGCAATAATAAAGTGGTTATTATCATATTCCTTGTTTATGATAAATGTTTATTTTGCATGCTATAATTGTATTAATACGGGAACGTTAATACATGTGTGTTTAATAAACAAACAGAAAGTTCCTAGTTATGCCTCTCTCATAAACTAGCTCGTTGATTAACAAGATGATCAAGGTTTCCTGATCATGGACATTGGATGTTGTTAATAACGGGGTCACAACATTAGTGTAATGGTGTGATGAACATTCATCCGAAGTATAGCATTACGATCAAAGTCATTGAGTTTATATTGCTATAACAACTTACGAAGTGATCCTAATCCTTAGACCATGAGATCATGTCAATCACTAACACCGGAAGAGTTTCTTGATAACATCAAACGTCACACCGTAACAGGGTGATTATAAAGATGGATTCAGAACTAATAAAGTGTTATGTTGAGGCTCATGGATCAAGAGTGGAATTTGTTCATCCCGATGACGGATAGATATACTCTGGGCCCTCTCGGTGATATCACATTGATTAGCTTGCAAGCAAGTGATTTGATCACTAGAATGTTATATCACGGGAACGAGAAAAGAGTGCATGTCAGTAACGAGATCAAACTAGGTATGGAGATACCGATGATCGAATCTCGGACATGTAATATATCGCGAAACAAAGGGATTAAGATACTAGCGTAAAAGGTTCCGACGATCACAAGAAAGTCATCGTTGAATGTGTGGGAGTCAGTATGGGTCTCCAGATCCCGCTTCTGATTATTGATCCGAGAGGGGTCTCGATCATGTCCGCATTATTCACGAACCGTAGGGTGACACACTTAAGAGACACCGACATCCAATTGGAGCAAAAGTTTCATGCCGAAAAGAAAAGGAAAGCACAGGAATTTATTTCACTAGACACCGAAACTGTTTCGGTTGAAATTGCTGAAACTGGTTCTGCATGTGAAATGGAATACTAGCAAGGGGTTTTATGTGAATGTTTGTTAATTAAAGTAATTAACAAAATTCTGAATCAATAAATAAAAGAGTTTTATTTAAATGAGAGCTTGCATTAAATTTGGTGGAAATTTAATGCATGTGAGTGGATTTTTGAGTGGAGGCTTTTTAATGGGAGTGGAGGCTTTTCATTTTGAGTGGGAGCTCCACCCACATGAATGTGGAAGAGGTGGGGGCAGCCCCATGGCTGGGCGCCATGCCCCTTGGGTGCCCCCCTCTCCCCTATAAAAGGCCCCCCTCTCCTCCTCTCACAAAACACCTCCTCGTGAAGGATCTCTCTCCCCCTCTAGAATTTATTCCCCATGGTCTCGGACTAGCGAGATACATGTTCCCGGTGGCTTTTCGGCAAGAAAGAGTTGTGCTTCCGCTGCATCGCTGGAGCGAGGAGGCGGAGGTTGCTCGGTGCCTCGAACGTGTGTGCGAGCACGGATGTGCTGCTGTTTTGCGGCGCTAGGACTTCCTCTCGATCTTGAGATCGGCAAGAGATCGTCTACATCAACCACGAGTTTGGACTCGTTAAGCTTTGTCGGTCTTCAAGGGTATGTTCTCTACGGATATACATCCGCCCGTTGTTTGTATCTAGTAGATAGATCTTGGTACATAGTTGTTCCCATCGTAGGAAAATTTTTGTTTTCTATGCTGCGAACCCAACAATGTTCCCCTCACTTAGAGGAGAGATTGATTAGTGGGATTGTAGATCTAGATCTCCTCTTTCAAATCCCTCAAAAATATGCAAGAATCATCGGAGGGATTGAGAGAAAGCAAGCTCAAGAAGGTCAACAATGGAGGGTAAAACTTGCAAGAATGGTTAAGGAACCATTGGGGAAGAAGGCCCCTTATATAGGTCACTCCAAAATCCAACCGTTGCAGCCTAAAAACGCGATTCACGGTACTACCGGACTTTTTCCCGGTACTACCGGACTTTCCCGGCACTACCGGACATTCCCTGGGGTTCCTGAGGCGCCAAACGAATTTTAATCAGCGCTCCCCGGTACCAAAATGCGGTACTACCGGACCCCAGTACTACAGGATCCTGGTCCGGTACTATCGGTCATCACAGAACGAAAACAGCCATAACTTTTGCATCCAGACTCCGATTTCGATGATCTTGGGCTCGTTTTGAAGAGGCCAACAACCTCTAAAATATCATGCAAAGAAACATCATAGTCCATCAAGGGAGTATAGATCCAAATGACGAAGTAAAAAACCTTCTGCCGTGCTAGGTACTAAAATGCGGTATTACCGCTTTTTGGTACCTAGCCCGGTAGTGGCTTTTGGAAACTTGTCAAAAACCTTCTGCCGTGCTAGGTACTAAAATGAGATACTACCGCATTTTGGTACCTAGTAGGGCAGTGGCATTTGACAACTTGCCAAAACCTACTGCCGCGCTAGGTACTAAAATGCGGTACATTTTGGTACCTAGGAAAATTCAAACCTCTATAACTTTTGATTGGTAACTCCGATCGACCCGATTCCAATTGCATTGGAAAAAGGACGACATGAGATACCCTATAAAAGGTGAAAATATTAGTTATCACCAAGTGAGAATGTATCATGTATAATAATGTGAGATACCTCACTTGGTGAGAAACTGAAAAGCCGCTAAGATCAAAATCGCAACAAGATACAAACGAAAGATCTGATTTTGATGAACAAGATCTTATTATGGAGATTACCACAATCTCTATATCCTCACATGGATAATACCAAATAACAACCAAATATGATGATGCAAATATGCAAAGGTTTGAGCTCTCTCTGAACAAAGTGAACGAGTTACTCATTCGAGAGGCCCTCTTGATAGTACGGCTATCTATCCTAAACCCGGTCTCCTACTAACAATATGAGACCGGCAAAAGGGAAAACCTATCAAGATTATACCTTTGCCTTGAGCATTCCACTTGAGCTTGATGTATACGATCTTGCCCTTCTCAAGATGTAACGCCTTCCTTAATTCCTCATCATCGATCCATGATCACCGGGAATGGCAAGCATCAAACATGAGATCTTCTATAGATGGTGCATTTTGAGCTTGCACAACACATCTTCTTCTCATTTCATCGACCTTGAAGCCAACACATGCTCCAAGCGATGCTAATGGACAAATCCTACAAGTATAACTTAATACACACAATAGTCCATAAAGATTGTCATTAATTACAAAACCACACATGGGGGCCCACATGTTCTTTCAATCTCCCCCATTTTGGTAATTGATGACAATCCCTTTAAGAGGGTTTATATAAGGAATCTTAATGAACAAAATGGTAAAACCAATATCAAATACTACATAAGTATGTTATATTGGTACCACCACCATATATAGAGCAAACTCCCCACAATCTATGTATGTGTGATGAACTTGAATTTCATTGCATATATTGCCAATCATTATTATTGGTGGAGTTTCCTCTATATATACCACATGCTAAGCAACAACGAATATGCAAGAGCATGAAAGGCAAATGCTTAGAAAAAAACTCAAAGCATAAACCATTTCCCTCAAACCCTCTAAAACTTCTCCCCCATTGGCATCGATTGCCGAAATGGGTGACAAGTTCTAGAAGGCAAATATAGTAATATTTCCTCCAAAGATGTGCATTCGCACATATCCAATGATAAATACTTGGGAGGGAGTAGAACTATATCGAGGACCCGAAGATTGCCAAAGGAATAAAATAAAATGACGCATCACAAATGACACAAGCAATCACAAGATACGACAAACCAATTTGAAAACAACAAATGAGTCCAAATGGAAACCACAAGATATTATGATACGAGTAGATGAGTGTTTTAAATAATAAATTGAGAAGCTCCCCAAGATTTGTGCAAACTTTAAAATAGTTGCATTTCAATACAAATTGCAAGAATATGGAATCCTCGCTCCCCCATAAGCATTTAAAACACATCAAATGAAAGATCAAATAAATGCTTAAATAAAATAGAGAAGTTCCCCAAGATTTGTGCACACTTTATAATCGTTGTATTTCAATACAAAAATGCACAAATATGGAATCCTCACTTCTCCGTAAACATTTAAGGCACAATAAATGCGAAATAAGACAAATGAGCATTATTAAATGAATTAGATGAGCTCCCCAAAGATAATGCACCAATTATGATAATTGTGTTTGGGAACAAGGTGCATAATCATGGAATCCTCACTCATCCAAGTTTATTTAACAATGCAAGGCATGAGAGAACAAATATGAGTGCCCAAATATGCAAACAAGAGGAATTAACACTCATAGGAAATTAAATTTGGAAGCCACTGAAGAATCAAAAGGAATAGAAAGGTGGTCTCCAAGGATTAAAAATCAACTAAAATTATCTTCTCATATGTGTATATGTATATAAGTGTAAAACATCATAGAGACATATGCCAACAAAGAAATATGCACACATAAAGAAGATATACAAGAAGGCATATGAAAAGCAAAAATGAAGTCATAATATATACCAATAAGATTTTTGCTTCAAAGCATGGCCAAAGGCTCAAATCTATCTTATTGTACATTAATGAACTTCAAACACCAACACACTACATATATTACAACTATCACCAAGGTAAAAAGGAGAAAGTTGGAATATATGGAGAAAGGCAACAAGTATCACTAAAACTAGCAAAATCTCACTATTGCACATCAGAGAAGTTGAGGAAAGGATGGGCAATAAAATTGATAGATTGACATATTTGGGATTGGTGGATCATATGCATGATTTTGTATAGTCCCAAATAAATGCACTCATCTCAACTTATACACATTTACAATAGAGAGTTCTCTTAAAACCAAGGCTAGAACCACACAAATACAACTACAACAATTCATGCCAAGATGCAACCTACAAAAGGTTGGAAGCAAGATAAATATGCATGAGAAAGAGATACTTGTTACTGAGATATAATTGGTAGGATGTAGAGGATATGAATTCATTGATCATCCTATAGCTTGCCTCCAATTTTCATTAACACACCACTTCTTCAAGATTGAGAGACAATCATCCAATATATCTCCAATGTACCTATAACATATTTAAGTACAAAAATGGTCCCCAAACTTATTGGGTCCAAAGTAGTTAGTGCAACTACAATACATAGGTGAGACTCCACATAATTATGTGCATATTGATATGAATTTGAATTTCATGCACAACTTAGCCGATCGGATTTGGTGGAGTTTCCCCTATATATTGGATCAAAGAAAGCAAGCATGCCATGATATAAACATATAGTAAATATACATGCATAAAGCTTTCAAGAACCAAAAAGAAGATACAATTTGAACAAAAACACCAAGTAAATCGAGATTGCACACACAAGAGTGTGACATGAAAAACGATGTCCAAATTATATCAAAGAACCAATTCAACACATGAAAGATCACAAATTCAACAAATGAACTAGGCAAAAGCCAAAGAGCAAAAGATATATAAAAACACAAATACTCAAGGATTTATCTCATTCTAAAATTGGACAAAACATGACACAAGGAATGAGACAAAACCAACTCCGAAAAAGAGCAAGGTTCCAACAAGAAACCAAAATCCCCAAAATTTTCATGATGTCACAAAATACCAAAACAAAAAGATTGAGCATCCAAGCACATAAAAATCGATATGGATCAAACAAATAAGCATAAAAGGATTGTTCTAGATAATATAGGAGAGCTCACCCATTAGTAGTACATTATATAGAATTTTTGCTTTTGAATGCAAAATGCACATAAATGAGATCATCACTACTACCTACATTAAATAAAACACAAGAGGATACCAATAAAAATAAAAGGATCCAAAAGTAGCAAGGAATACATGGGAGCACACAACACATTTACTTGGCCAAAGATAGGACAATATTAAGCAAAGGCCAAAGTGAATATGATCAATAAAGTCTACCATAAATTTGGTACTAATTATCCAAGGACAAGAAGAATTGAGAACAATCTTCCCTAGGTAGTTCATACGGATATCCAAGATCATATTCACACAAAGAAGCATGTAACAAAGTATACAAATTAAGTTTGATGCTTCGAAAGAGATTCTTGGTAGCTTCCAATAGTCACACAATCATATTGATTAGAGTGACTTGAAGCAAATGGTTTCCATGAGAATATAGAGATCTAAATATGAGGAAACACATACCAAGAAACACTCTCATATACAAGATCCAAAATATGGTCAACAACAACTTTCAAGCAAATTGGAACTTGTATGAGCAAATGTGTCACATAGGTGCTAGATAATTATCAATATCAATTCTAAGTGACACAACCTCGAATATTCACATTTTCTAGGATTGTAATATGCACTAAGCATATGACTACCCCATAATGTGATACTACCATAAAACCAACACGAGGCAAAATGATACAAATAGAGATAATTAATGGACATTATAAAATTAAATTTCTCATGAGAATTATACCATACAGAGACTAGACAATAATCCAATATAAATACTAGGTGGTATTCCTCATGTACACACAATTTTTAGGATTGTGGAATGCCCAAGCATAACACTCCCCCAAAGTGGGATAATCCATTAATCTCTCAAAAGAGCCAAATAAGATACCAAATATAACCAAGTAAGGCTCAAACACAAGAAACACACATACATGGTGTGCCACCTAATCATACACAAATATGCTTGATACCTCAAGATAGTTAAGAGGAAAGCACAACATGTACAAAAGCATGGAAGATACAAAACCAACATGTGCACAAGGGGGCGAGTAACTTTCAATGTAAAGAGTTTAGCATATGTTACCGCAAGGAGGAACATTGGAAATATAATATAATCATGATAATCCAAATGGCTTGGCTTGACAATAATAATTGATGAAGATCCCTCAATTCTTCATAATGTAGCCAAGACTCCAATTCCCTCCAAAACACACCTATTGATCAAGTTTTGGCTTGTTGGTCCCCAACCAAGTTGGGTCCTAAGAAGTTAGTCACAATAGGCTTGGCAACCCAAATGGATCTTTTCTTGACACCACATTGGGCACCAACAAATTTGGAAAACACATTGCCAACCTCATCCTTACAAAGAGAATAAGCATCATCAATAATGATAGGGTTGGATGAGGATATACCGATAGTGCATGAGGAAGAAATATGCCCCTTCTCACGACATATGTATCAAGTTCTACTCTTGCCATCTTTCTTCTTAGGTGAAGCCATAACTCGAGGAAGATCTCAAGTAGTCCTCTTAGGAAGAGGCCCATTAATGACTTGAGGTGGAGCTTGAGTCCTCTTCCCTTGTTGCTTCACCCTAAGAGGCTTTTTCTTCAATGGGAAAGATCTAACATGGTGCCCTTCTTCCTTGCACTTGAAGCAAACAATGTTGGACGGATTCTTGACTTGATCTTGGCCATTCTTCTTGTTGTCCTTGTGCTTCAGCTTGATAGTGGACTTGTTCTTGACGTTGGAGTTGAATCCAAGCCCACTCTTGTCATTGGGGGATTTTTGCACACTTAAGATTTTGTTGAGTGTGACCTTCCCTTGATGACCCCTTTTCAAGTCATTCTTCAAAGAAGTGACTTGATCCTTGATCCTTTTGATTTCCTCTACATGGTTAATTTCAACAAAAACACTAGAGGAAGTAGATGCTACATTGTTAGAGAAACAAGGCACGGAATGTAATTCATCATTAGATATATCATGGTTGTGAGAGGATGAACTACAAGGACTAGAACATGGAAATATAACATTTGGAGTAGATGTAGTGCTAATGTCCACATGAGGCCCACTAGATGTTACCTTTGACACGATGGCCTCATGAGCTAACTTTAGCCTACCATGGGAGACTAGAAGATCCTCATGCGAGCTTGAGAGCTTAACATGACTTTCTTCTAATTTCCTGTAGTTGCTAGTTAGCAACGCAAGTTGAGCCTTTAGCTCAACATTCTCCTCCAAAATATATGCTTCACAAGAAATAGAGTTAGTAGCACAAGCATCATCATTATTAGCGAGAGGTGAGGGCAACTTGGCAAGCTCTTTTGAATATGAAGCTTTAAATTGCTCATGCGACTCGGCGAGTTTGATGAGCTCCCTCTTAACAACCCGAGAGCCATTATCAAGATACTTAAAATCCTCAACAAGTTTAGCATAAGCAACTTCAAGTTCATCATTTTTAAACTTGAAGGAGTTTGCCACCACAAGTTCTCTATCATGGTATTCTTTTACTCTAGATAATTCTAGAGTGAAAGTCTCCTCAAGAGATCCTTTGGTGGTTTGTTCTTCTTCAAGGGAGTCATTTAGTTGAGCAATTTCATTAGCATACTTACGCTCACGTGCAAATTGTTCATAAATTAAGTTTTCTTGCTCCTCAATAAGATCATTGCCTTCTATAGCATAATTCAAGATTTCAAGAAAGTTGGAGGAAGCAATTTTATTTTTGAAGAGAGCTCCATAAACAACCTCTCCCATTTTCTTAATAGAGGAAATATCATACTTACCTCTATAATCATCATTATCATTTTCAACCTCATCATCATCATCATCATCATGAGATACAATGGGATCCAAAGAGGTTACCTTTGTTCCCTTAGCCATAAGGCATATGTGAGAACCGGAGGAAGGTGATGATGAGATTGCACTTGTAGCTCTATTCAAGACCTTGTATTGGTCCATATAATCTTCGGTTTCCTCTACATGGTTAGCAACACAAGCACCAGAGGAAATAGAAGCATTTTTATCATGCCAGCAAGACAACACAAGCATATCATCATGAGATTTATTCAATTCATTTCTACATGATATGCAAGGACTATTAACACAAGCATGTAAGAAGTTTGTAGTGCTAGAAGTGTTAGGGTCCAAAGATTGATCATTGCAACTAGATAGATATGAAGGATTACAAATAGTAAGCACACTATCCAAATTGCAATTTCTATCACCACTCACCATATCATTACCTTGTGAAAGTCACATGTTGGTGAAGTGGTAGAGGATGAGAACTCATCTCGACCGGAAGTGGAAGCAACACAATCATCCTCAAAAATGTTGTACTTGCTATATTTATCTTGAAGCTTGGTCCATATATCACGAGCACTTGAATAAGGCATGGTAGAAGAAAGAACTACATTGCTCACAACATGCAAAAGAAATTTAGTAGCTAGAGCATCTATATGAGAGTTCAACTTCTCCTCTAAAGATTCGTTTTGGGTATCCATAGGAGAAGAGAAACCCACATATAGATATCCCTCGATAATTGGGTGAATTTCCCGAAATAAATTAAGCATGCGAATTTTCCAAACATCATAATTTGTGCCATCGAATGTGAGCGTGTCCTTGTGCACTAATCCTCTAGCAGACATCTTTACTCTCAAGGCGGTGAAGCCTAAAATGAGATACCGGGCTCTGATACCAATTGAAAGGATACGGATGTCGCCTAGAGGGATGTAACTACCTCGGTGAATTACGCTCCTGGTTACAAGCCTGGATGAGCGGAAATGGTTGAAATAGTACGGTGGGGCCCAAATGCCACTCACAGGTAGACCTTTCGGCCGTCCCAACCAGTTCCAATCATCGGGACAAGAACGGGCGGCGTAATCGGCAGGCGAAGGGATCAACTACATACACAAATGAGTATGTATGCAAGCCACCATACAACAGTACATCAGAGCCATTCCATCTAAAAGAAATAGAAATATTGCAATGCCATACGGCAAGATCCAAATATCCTAGATAGATATAATAGTTTAGGATATCTCCTCATACATCAAACATCAGAGTATCAGGCGGAAGCGGCAACAAGATCCGAGTACGGATAAGAAGCAAATTGGCATAAGATGCCCCATAAAATAAACACATCCCGCCCACAGATCTCACGGATCCCCGTTCCCGGAATCTCTACACCGAATGATCGTTGTCCACATCGTCCGTCTCCTCCACCCAGTATCCATCTTGTGAGTGCACCTGTTCATCTGAATCAAATAATTTATCGTGTGAGACCCTAGGGGTACTCAGCAAGTCTTTATGCCTCTAAAGGGGACACAACCTGGGGTGACGCAATTGCAGCAAAAGATAATACCTAGCAATTCTATAGATACTCGCTAACCATCCGCCTAACCAAAGATAGACGGATGTCCGTGAATTAATGACAACAGTTATAACAGTAATATCACCAGATCCATCCTTCTCCTCGCTTACCAACGAGGAAGCGGACGAACAACCCCCCATCTGTTGGCATTTTTATTATCCATTCCATGAGTATTACACTATTTACTAGTCAGTTACTTAGTCAAATTAAAAATGGTACTTTAGTTATACTTGTCTATGATCGAGAAACTGTGCTCCAAGTCGTCCATAACCGCGGACACAGCTTTCAGAAAGTTTTACCCTGCAGGGGTGCACAAATAGCAACACACACTCGATCAACCTCGGAAAAACCAAATCAAAACCCAACGAGGCATTCACGACAAAGCAATCACAAGATTCAGAAATATTTCAGGGGGCCACCCCATTAAGCTACCCGCAACGAAGTTAGCTGACTCCAAGATGGACTCAAGGTTTGGGTGGACGGCTGTAAACGACTGGGAACCCGAAAGTGTGACTGGGCTTGTTGATACCGCGAAAACGTGTCCCGATCCTAAACAGTACAGGTGCAGTACATCGCACAATTTAAATAAAGCAGTAAAGCATGGCATAAGTACATGATAGTAAATAAAACCTCAAACTAGTTTGTGGCCCCAAGAAATAAGAATGAATCAAGCTCTGGCTCAGGGGGGTCCCATAAGCCTCCCGGATGTGGATAGCGCGAATATTCAAGGAACAGGAATCAAGTACTCAGGGTCCTACGGGACACAAGTGAGCATGAAAAACCAAATAGCAGATATTGCTCACCGGTGCCACTTTCATTAGTTATCCCATTACTACTCAGGTTAAGTTGTTTAGGTACCTCGTTATCCGTCAGACACTCACATACCCTACACATGCTGTTCTACGACTCGCATGGCTCAAACAACTCCTGTAGTAATGGCTCATGGGATGGAGGAACAAGCTTTGGTGGGGTTTAAAAGTAAAGGCTATGCAATACTTGGGATTCAGTTTAATGCAATCGCGACTCAATGATGCAGGAATAAGATAGAGGCAATAGGTACTATATGTATGCAAGCATGTGGTAGTGCTTGCCTGGCAGCTCAATTGAAGCGAGAGAAGGATCTGGGTAGTGCTCCTGGGTTTCTTGATATATCCCCTGCTCAGCGTCTATTCGAAGAAGAACCAAACAAACAAGGGCCAACATAAATAAAGGGCACAAGCATAAGAATAAAATGCGACAAGCAAACAATCATGCCATGATGAATTATGCACAATTTGCATGGCAATAAAGTAGCATGGCATGGGTGAGGTGAGTAAACACTAAGAAAGCACTTTGTTAAATTATTTAGACATGTTTACTCCCATAAACAGTTCTGGTTTTGCAATATTTATGTGATGCATGCTGCAATTCAGAACATGGAATGCATAGATAGAACGGGCTCGTCACGCTGATCATTTTAGACATATCATTTGTTAAATTTGGAGTTATAAATCAAAAGTTATTAATTAATTAAGGGAAAGGACATTTTGTTGTAATTTAACTCAACTTGAAATTTAAAGTGTTCAAAATATATTTTGGATAGCATATTTGAAATCCTCACATTTTTCTGATTTGAAAACATATATTATTTGTATTATTTGGATTTATGAATTTAAATTTATTTTAAAGTCAAAATTAGTCAAATGGAGTCAAAGTCAAAGGTTTGACTAGTTTGAATTAGTTTGAAAATATTTGACTAAATATTTGACATTCAAAAACAAAACATATTTCATATAAGGTTTGAATTCAAATACCAAACCATCTGAAAGTTATGAATTAGTTTAAGTTTAAACAGATTTGAAAATTTGAATTTGAATTGATTTGGAAAAGTTTGAATTTGAATTCAGAAAAGGTTCCTGGACTTTTGTTACTCAGCCCAATCTAGCCACAGACACTGACCAGTGGGGTCGATGCTGACTGGGACAACACGCGCGCAGAAAAGCTTTTCTCACTGCGAGCTACTCTAGCCTCAGCAGATGACAGGTGGGGCCAGCGCATCTCCAGGGCCACACGCGGGCGCGGCTATCAGGCGCTGACACGTGTGCCATCCGGGGAGCGCGGGTTGAGGGGTTCAGAGCTGCGGGGTGTTCTTTGCAAGATTGGACGGGCGGCTGACAGGTGGGGTCGTGGGGGCTGCGGGTTCAGGCGGAAAAAACTGCAGGGGCCTCTGCGCAAAACGGCCAGCGGCTGCCGCTGCTCGCTGACAGAAGCGGCACTGACGGCGACGGATCTGGCGGTTTTCCGGCGACGATGGCGACCAAACGGCGGCGACTCTCGCCAAGCTGCAAAAAGGAAAGATGGAGAGGGTGGTGCGGGCTACAACTTTCGTTCAGAGAGTATCTACGGGGGTGGGCTGTGTTGGCCGTGCTTCATCGAGGAACAGAGGGACAGGGGGAACCTGGGGCTGCGGGTGCACGCCTACGCACGGCACGCGGCGCGCGCAGAGCGCTCGACAGAAGGCGGCGGAGCTACGGTGCAAGAGAGGGGAGGGGACCATGTCTGGAGGGCGCAGGGGCTCACCAGGAGGATGTTGGTGGTGATGGTTCGGGCAGAGTAGCTGGCGATCGACGATGAGGCTGGCGGCCGAAGTACTCCTGGTGCTCACGGACACGGCAGCGGCGATGCTTCTCCGGCGAGGTCCAGCGGGTTCCGGCGCTTCAGGGCGAAGAAGAGGAAGCAGGGGACGCTCCTGGTGCTCCTGGTTCGGCTTGGCGCGCTCCAGATCGGCTAGAGGAAGGTGTGGCCGTGGCTAGGGCTTAGGGGCATGGTGGTGATCATGGTGGGGAGGGGAGGAAGAAGGGAGGATGGAGAGGGGCATGGGCACTTCCAGATGGGATCTGGGGTACTGGGGTAGCTGGGGCGGTTGAGGTGATAAGGGGGAGAGGGGAGAGGCACATGGGGTGGTGGCCACCTTTATGCAAACGAGAAAGGAGAGGGGGAGGGTGGCATGGAGCTAGGGTTTGGAGAGAGGGGGACCAGGGGAGGCACATGCGATGGGGTGGTTCCAGGGTGGTCAGGTGGGGCCTGCAGGGCAGGGAGAGGGGGTGAGAGATGAGTGGGTAGCCAGGGTTCGAAACAAGATCAAAACAAGAGGTGTCAAAAAGAGAGGAGAGAGGGATACTTGCATGCATCTAGCTAGATTAAGCAAAAGAAGGAAGAGAGAGAGAAGAGAAGATGAGGTAGGGTGCTTAGGGTTTAGAGATAGAAAAAGGAGAGAGGGGTTTAGGGTAGGGTTAAAAGCAAGATCAACAAGATCAAGCAAAAGGGGGAGGGGAGAGATATAGGATGATCCACTCAAAGAATTTCAATAAAATCCAAATGACTTAGATGTGGTGGTTCTTGCATGGCCCATGCAAGATAATAAATGCCATGCATCATCCTTGTGAAAACAAAATAATAAACATGGCATTATTCTCATGCATCCCCAAAAATGTGGAGTATAGCCCAAGCAAAAGAAATTAAAAGGATGCCCCATGTGGAGTAGATGGAGAGGACCATATTTGATTATAATTGGGACTTGCTAGTGTGTATATTCCACTAGATGTTCAATAGTCCCAAAAATATCCCCACATGATAATAACCCCAAAACAATCCATATGGAATCTAGGGAAAGGTTCCACTCACAAGGCATGCATGGCCATGTGACTCTCATAAACCAATAATGTGGAAACACTATGGTGCATATATGAGAGCATGTGGAGATAGAATTGGATCCATCCCAACCCACATGAGCTAGAGGTAAAACCAAATAAGTTGCAATGCTCATATCTAGTTGGATGGTGGAATTATAAGGTGGTGAAAGAAAGGGTGGTGGAGTGGAATAAAAGATATGCCCCCAACTCAACTTGGGCATTTAAACAATATATCAAGAACCAAATACAATATCAAGAGGCAAATACAATTTACAATGTATATGAGAGAAGAACCAAATAAAAAGGGTTTTATATGATGCTCAAATGCAAGGTGGCATGATGACATGAGCATGATATGATTATGATGCAACAATTATGTATATGAAGTAGCCATTATATTACTAGACCAAGTGGCATTACAATTGTTAGACAATTGGTATGCTACAACTCTCCCCCACTAAACAGGAATCTCGCCCCGAGATTCTAGGAAGAAGAAGAAGACTCAAAGAGGGTAGGATAGTTGGCACGGAGCTCATCTTCACGCTCCCAAGTGGCTTCATCAACGGAATGGTGCGACCACTGCACCTTGGAGAACTTGATGGACTTGTTGCGAGTCCTTCTTTCTGCAATCTCAAGGATTTTTGTGGGGTGTTCTTGATAAGACAGGTCTTCTTGGAGATTGATTAGCTCATGATCCACGGTCCTGCCGGGATCCTTGAAGCACTTCTTGAGTTGAGAGATGTGGAAAACGTGATGGACCTTGAGTTTTTCCGGGAGCTCAAGAGCATAAGCAACTTCTCCTCTTCTTCCACGAATTTTGAAAGGACCGATGTATCTAGGAGCCAGCTTTCCTTTGATACCAAAACGGTGCATGCCTCTCATGGGAGTGACACGAAGGTAAACAAGATCACCAGGGACATACTCCATGTCCGTGTGCTTCCTGTCGTAATTGCTCTTCTGGCGACTTTGAGCAATCTTCATATTTTCAAGAATTATGTGCACCTTCTCCTCCGCTTGAGTTACAATGTCAGGGCCAAACCATATTCTTTCTCCTGCACCCGACCAACCAATCGGAGTTCTGCATTTGCGGCCATAGAGAGCCTCAAATGGTGCCATCTTTAGACTTTTCTGGAAGCTGTTGTTGTAAGAGAATTCAGCATAAGGAAGACATTCCTCCCACTTCATGCCAAAAGAGATGACGCAAGCACGAAGCATATCCTCCAGAATCTGATTGATCCTTTCAACTTGTCCTTGCGACTGAGGGTGGTAAGCTGTGCTGAAGTTCAATTTTGTTCCCAAAGCATTTTGGAAACTTTCTCAGAACTTGGAAGTGAAGATGCTCCCACGGTCTGAACTGATCTCAAGCGGAACCCCATACAGCGAGACAATTCTGTTGATATAGAGCTCAGCCAACTGAATTGCAGAAATTGTTTCCTTGACGGGGAAGAAATGAGCCACTTTAGAAAGCCTGTCAATGACAACAAAGATTGCATTGTTGCCCTTCTGCGACCTTGGAAAACCAGTGATGAAGTCCATCTCTACTTTCTCCCATTTCCATTCCGGGGGTTTCAATGGCTGTAGAAGACCGTAAGGTTTCTGATGGACAGCTTTCACTCTGCGGCAGACATCACACTCCGAGACATACTTGGCACAATATCGTTTCAATCCCGGCCACCAATATTGTGTTTTCAAGTCCATGTACATCTTTGTGCTGCCAGGGTGGATAGAAAGAACAGATTCATGCGCCTCCTTGAGAACTTGCTCTCTCAAACCCGAGTAGTTCGGAACAAACATCCGGTGTTCAAAGAAAAGCGTGCCTTGATCATCGACGTGGAAGGACTCATACTTCGGAAGCTGAAGTTTTGAGATGATCTTTTTGGTGTGCGGATCACCACGCTGAAAGGAGCGAACCTTTTCTTCCAAGAGAGGAGTAGCCAGAAGGTTCAGGAGATACCCTTGTTCCACAATTTCAAGATTGAGCTGACGGAATTCCTCGCACAAGAGAGGCTGTTGTTCTTCCATCGTGAGGTTGTTCACATAAGCTTTGCGGCTGAGAGCATCGGCCATGACATTAGCTTTGCCCGAAGTGTAGTTGATGGTCAAATTAAAATCATTGATTGCTTCAATCCACCTCCTCTGCCGAAGGTTGAGATCAGTCTGAGTGAAGATATACTTCAGACTCTTGTGATCAGAAAAGATTTCACAACGGTTGCCCAGCAAGTAATGCCTCCATAGTTTCAAAGCAAAGACAACTGCTGCGAGCTCGAGGTCGTGTGTAGGATAGTTGATCTCATGCGTCTTCAACTGTCGAGAGGCATAAGCAACAACTTGTTTTTCTTGCATAAGGACCGCACCCAATCCTTGCAAAGAGGCGTCACAGAATATCTGGAAAGGCTTAGATGTGTCCGGAGGAACCAAGACTGGTGTGGAAGTGAGATTCTCTTTGAGTGTCTCAAAGCTTGCTTGACATGCAGGAGTCCAAAGGTATTTCTTGCCTTTCTTGAGGAGATCGGTAAGAGGCTTTGCTATCTTTGAAAAGTTCTGAACGAAGCGACGGCAATAACTAGCCAAACCAAGGAAACTCCGCACTTCTTTGACATTAACAGGAGGAAGCCATTCAACAATTGTCTTTACAGTTTCCGGGTTGACTGCAATGCCCTTGGCAGAGATGACGTGACCAAGATAGGTTACTTGAGGCAGCCAAAACTCACACTTGGAGAACTTTGCATACAAGCGGTTCTCACGAAGCTTGTTTAGGACACACCGAAGGTGTTCTTCATGTTCTTCCTTTGACTTAGAATAGACTAAGATGTCATCCAGATAGACCACAACGAACTTATCAAGATACTCCATGAAAACCGAATTCATGAGCCTCGAGAAGTTGGCAGGTGCGTTGGTGAGACCGAAAGACATGACCGTGTACTCATACAGGCCATAGCAGGTGGTGAAAGATGTTTTAGGAACATCTTCCTTGCGAATCTTGATTTGGTGATAACCACTTCTCAAGTCAAGCTTAGAGAATACCACAGCTCCAGCTAGCTGATCGAAGAGATCATTAATCCGCGGAAGGGGATATTTATTCTTGATGGTTTTAGCATTGAGAGCCCGATAGTCAACACAAAGTCTATCAGTCCTGTCTCGCTTCTTCACAAAGATTGTTGGGCTACCCCAAGAAGAGGTACTGTGCTGAATGAAACCCAACTTCTCTTGTTCATCAAGTTGACGTTTGAGTTCAGCCAACTCAGCAGGACCCATTTTATAAGGCCGCTTGGAGATAGGAGCCTTTCCAGGTTCAAGCTCAATTACAAACTCAACCTCACGATCCGGAGGCATACCCGGCAACTCTTCAGGAAAGACATCTGGGAACTCACAGACCACCGGAACACTCTGAATAGCTTCCATAGCATCATCATTCAGAGCCGCCAAAGAGAAAAGCTGGATAGCAGGAGTCAGACTTGGAGAATAGACTATATGGCCTTCAGGAATCTTCAGAGAAACCAAGCGTTCAGCACAATCAATCACAGATGCATTTGCTGTCAACCAATCCATGCCCAAGATGACATCAATGTCAGAATTGCCCAGAACAATTTAGGACGCCGAGAACGAAGAGCCACCAATCTCAATTTGATTGCCATGGCTGATATGAACAGCCCTCATGTTTGAACCAGGAGATTGTACCACCAGACGACGTGATAAGGGAACCATATCCAGATCATGCTCATGCGCAAACTTATGCGAAACAAAAGAATGCGAAGCACCAGAATCAAACAAAACTCGTGCAGGGACTGAGTTAACGGGAAGCATACCCATCACAACTCCAGGTGCATGCTCAGCTTGAGCGGCGTTGACACAGTTGGCACGAGCAACAGTAGACCCGGGCTTGGTGTTGATGTTGAGAGCCCGAGGTGGTGGTGCACGAACCAAAGGAGAGCTTGCCGCAGATCTTGGAGGTGGTGGAGGAAGAGCTTTGTTTTTCATCGGACAGTTCCAGTACTGATGCCCAGTGTCTCCACACGTGAAACAGGCACCAGGTCGACGTGGAGCAACGTAGCCAGGGACTCCGCCAGACGCTCTAGGGTAGTGGTGGTTGTAGCCCCTGGGAGCAGCAGTGAGGAAGTTTGGTGGCCTTGCCGCATAGCTTGCAGGTCTTGGTGGAGCCAGGAGCGACGGTGGGGTGTTAGGAACCCAAACACGATGCTTAGAAGGAGTTGACATAGCTGAAGAGCTTGCTGCATCATGGTTGTGTTTCTTTGACTCCTCAAACACTTGCTTACTTGCTTCTTCCTGCAGAGCTGTATGCTGAAGTTCCAGAAAAGACGTCGGCCTTGCATGTGTGATTGCATATTTAATCGATGCATTGAGCCCTTGCCGGAACCTCTTTTGCTTCTTCTTGTCATCAGAGATCTCATCGCCACCATAACGAGAAAGGTTCATGAAGTTCCTGATGTAGGTATTGACATTGTCATTTCCCTGCTTGAGGTTGAGAAACACTTCCTTCATCCTTTCCATGACAATTTCTGACAGATACTGCTCTTTGAACGCTCCAGTGAACTGTTCCCAAGTAGGCTGAAAACCAATGCAGTTTGCCTTTAGGTAATTCTCCCACCAGAGAGATGCATCTCCCTTCAGAAGGTGCATGGCACACTTTACCCATTCTTGCTCAGGAACATCAGCAGTCACCAGTAGCCTTGACATCTCACGCAACCAATCATCAGCATCAAGTGGTTGATCGGACACATCAAATTGGCGTGGGTTGAACTTCAGGAAGCTTTTGATGTCTCCTCACTTGGGAGGTGGAGGTAGCGGAGCAAACTCATTCCTCCGAACACTTTCTTCAAAACGCTGCTGGTTCTGCTGCATTGCTGCCAAGGCATTGGCCATGTTTGACAATGCGGACCCCAGTTCAGGTGGAATGTCCTCATCAGAACGGCGTGGTGGTGCCATCCTGTGATTGATATAAAACACAAGTCAGTACTATAATGGAGAATAATAATAATCCAAAATAGTACCAAGATGGAGTTAACCAAGATTAAAGGATACAATTTACTAAGATGATATTAAAATATCAACAAAGTTCAAAGCACCTAGAAGATATTAAGCATATCGCACACGACTGAAAAGGAGTGTGGTACACAGATATATCAAAGAAAAATTTTCCACAAATTTCGGCATTAAAATACCAGTAGATGCGCAAAATCACTTAACGAATCAAGATTAGTGACTTTACCAATTCAATATACAAAAGCGAATGATAAGAGTAGTGGTATGGTCGCGACTCCATCCCGCACTCAAATCATTACTCCGCACATGAATAAGTAGAACACATATCCTAACCCCTTCTTCTCACGATGAACCTAAAGATTGGGAACTACGGAACGAGCACCCCAAACAAGATAACGTCGGGTAACAAAGAGTAAGACAGATCGCGGCGGTATACAACGAATCAGATAGATCGCGTCGGTTTGCAAAAGCCTGTTGGTATGGAATGTACCAACAGTTTATAACCATAAGGCCGATTGTGATAACAACTTGGATGCAACAGATAGACAAGGAATTACACACACACACAACCTATGGTACTACGGAAACCCAGAACACGTGAATCCTAGTTTGAATTTTAAGAAGAGGATTGAAAACGTTACACTTCCTTACCAGAAAAGGGTGGGTGGGTGGGTAAGAAGAAAAGTGGAAGCAGTCCTACTCTCGCGTTTTGTTTTTCCCTAGTATACATAGCTACCAAAAATATTTGCTAGACTGAGAACGACCATTTGGCTAAGACCCTGAAGGACGGGATGGCTCTGATACCAATTGTAACTACCTCGGTGAATTACGCTCCTGGTTACAAGCCTGGATGAGCGGAAATGGTTGAAATAGTACGGTGGGGCCCAAATGCCACTCACAGGTAGACCTTTCGGCCGTCCCAACCAGTTCCAAACATCGGGACAAGAACGGGCAGCGCAATCGGCAGGCGAAGGCACATGGGGTGGTGGCCACCTTTATGCAAACGAGAAAGGAGAGGGGGAGGGTGGCATGGAGCTAGGGTTTGGAGAGAGGGGGACCAGGGGAGGCACATGCGATGGGGTGGTTCCAGGGTGGTCAGGTGGGGCCTGCAGGGCAGGGAGAGGGGGTGAGAGATGAGTGGGTAGCCAGGGTTCGAAACAAGATCAAAACAAGAGGTGTCAAAAAGAGAGGAGAGAGGGATACTTGCATGCATCTAGCTAGATTAAGCAAAAGAAGGAAGAGAGAGAGAAGAGAAGATGAGGTAGGGTGCTTAGGGTTTAGAGATAGAAAAAGGAGAGAGGGGTTTAGGGTAGGGTTAAAAGCAAGATCAACAAGATCAAGCAAAAGGGGGAGGGGAGAGATATAGGATGATCCACTCAAAGAATTTCAATAAAATCCAAATGACTTAGATGTGGTGGTTCTTGCATGGCCCATGCAAGATAATAAATGCCATGCATCATCCTTGTGAAAACAAAATAATAAACATGGCATTATTCTCATGCATCCCCAAAAATGTGGAGTATAGCCCAAGCAAAAGAAATTAAAAGGATGCCCCATGTGGAGTAGATGGAGAGGACCATATTTGATTATAATTGGGACTTGCTAGTGTGTATATTCCACTAGATGTTCAATAGTCCCAAAAATATCCCCACATGATAATAACCCCAAAACAATCCATATGGAAGCTAGGGAAAGGTTCCACTCACAAGGCATGCATGGCCATGTGACTCTCATAAACCAATAATGTGGAAACACTATGGTGCATATATGAGAGCATGTGGAGATAGAATTGGATCCATCCCAACCCACATGAGCTAGAGGTAAAACCAAATAAGTTGCAATGCTCATATCTAGTTGGATGGTGGAATTATAAGGTGGTGAAAGAAAGGGTGGTGGAGTGGAATAAAAGATATGCCCCCAACTCAACTTGGGCATTTAAACAATATATCAAGAACCAGATACAATATCAAGAGGCAAATACAATTTACAATGTATACGAGAGAAGAACCAAATAAAAAGGGTTTTATATGATGCTCAAATGCAAGGTGGCATGATGACATGAGCATGATATGATTATGATGCAACAATTATGTATATGAAGTAGCCATTATATTACTAGACCAAGTGGCATTACAATTGTTAGACAATTGGGATGCTACAAGGGAGGGGTGAATAGGCGATTAAAACTTTTCCTAGAGTGGATCAACAAAGGCGGAATAAAACTAGTGTTTACTTTGTTAAGCACAACCTAGAACAACTAAGGTTCACCTATGTGCACCAACAACTTATGCTAAGAAATACAAGCAACAAAGTGATAGCAAGATATATATTACTTCAATCACGAAGGCTATCACAATGTAAAGTGCATAAGTAAAGAGCTCGTGTATAGAGATAACCGAGGCACGCGGGGACACCGATATTTTACCGAGTTCCTCCCAACATGGAGTACGTATCGTTTGGAGAGGGGGTGGTATCAAACCACCAATGCCACAAAAGGCCTCCCTTATTCTTCGGTGAATCTCCCCCCAACGGGATCAATCCACGCTTCCACTATCGGTGCACTTGTCGGTGGCAACAGGAACCTCTCACAAGGTTGGGGCACTTCTGCACAACTTAATTGGAGGCTCCCAACAAACTCCACCAAGGCCACAACGCCACCAAGGCCACAAAAACGTCTAGGGTTCCAAGAACCCAAGAGGGACAAGCTCCAATGAGTAACTCAAACCAAATCCTCCGAGGAGAACACAAACCGATGCACCAAATGCAAATGGCAAGAACACCACAAAGGTGTTCAAATCCTTCTCTCCCAAATTCCACCAAAGCTACAAAAGCTTATGGGGGAATAAGAGAGGAAGAACAATGGAGGAAATCCACAAAAGACTCCAAGATCTAGATCCCAATATGTTCCCCTCACTTAGAGGAGAGATTGATTTGTGGGATTGTAGATCTAGATCTCCTCTTTCAAATCCCTCAAGAATATGCAAGAATCATCGGAGGGATTGAGAGAAAGCAAGCTCAATAAGGTCAACAATGGAGGGGAAAACTTGCAATAATGGTTAAGGAACCATTGGGGAAGAAGGCCCCTTATATAGGTCCCTCCAAAATCCAACCGTTGCAGCCTAAAAACGCGATTCCCGGTACTACCTGACTTTTTCCCGGTACTACCGGACTTTCCTGGCACTACCGGACATTCCCTGGGGTTCCTGAGGCACCAAAAGAATTTTTCATAGCGCTCCCCGGTACCAAAATGCGGTACTACCGGACCCCGGTACTACAGGATCCTGGTCCGGTACTACCGGTCATCACAGAACGAAAACATTCATAACTTTTGCATCCGGACTCCAATTTCGATGATCTTGGGCTCGTTTCGAAGAGGACAACAAACTCTACAAGATCATGAGAAGAAATATCATAGTCCATCAAGGGATTATAGATACATATGACGAAGTAAAAAACCTTCTACCGCGCTAGGTACTAAAATGCGGTACTACCGCTTTTTGTTACCTAGCCCGGCAGTGGCTTTTGGAAACTTGTCAAAAACCTTCTGCCGTGCTACCGCATTTTGGTACCTAGGAGGGCAGTGGCATTTGGCAACTTTCCAAAACCTACTACCGCTCTAGGTACTAAAATGTGGTACTACCGCATTTTGGTACCTAGGAAAATTCAAACCTCTATAACTTTTGATTGGTAACTCCGATCGACCCGATTCCAATTGCGTTGGAAAAAGGATGACATGAGCTACCCTATGAAAGTTGAATATATTAGTTATCACCGAATGTATCATGTATAATAATGTGAGATACCTCACTTGGTGAGAAACTGAAAAGCCGCGAAGATCAAAATCGCAACAAGATACAAACGAAAGATCCGATTTTGATGAACAAGATCTTGTTATGGAGATTACCACAAGATCTATATCCTCACATGGATAATACCAAATAACAACCAAATATGATGATGCAAATATGCAAAGGTTTGAGCTCTCTCCGAACAAAGTGAACGAGTTACTCATTCGAGAGGCCCTCTTGATAGTACGGCTATCTATCCTAAACCCGGTCTCCTACTAACAATATGACACCGGCAAAAGGGAAAACCTATCAAGATTATACCTTTGCCTTGAGAATTCCACTTGAGCTTGATGTATACGATCTTGCCCTTCTCAAGATGTAACGCCTTCCTTAATTCCTCATCATCGATCCATGATCACCGGGAATGGCAAGCATCAAACATGAGATCTTCTATAGATGGTGCATTTTGAGCTTGCACAACACATCTTCTTCTCATTTCATCGACCTTGAAGCCAACACATGCTCCAAGCGATGCTAATGGAAAAATCCTACAAGTATAACTTAATACACACAATAGTCCATAAATATTGTCATTAATTACCAAAACCACACATGGCGGCCCACATGTTCTTTCAATCTCCCCCATTTTGGTAATTGATGACAATCCCTTTAAGAGGGTTTATATAAGGAATCTTAATGAACAAAATGGTAACACCAATATCAAATACTACATAAGTATGTTATATTGGTACCACCACCATATATAGAGCAAACTCCCCCACAATCTATGCATGTGTGATGAACTTGAATTTCATTGCATATATTGCCAATCATTATTATTGGTGGAGTTTCCTCTATATATACCACATGCTAAGAAACAACAAAGATGCAAGAGCATGAAAGGCAAATGCTTGGAAACAAACTCAAAGCATAAACCATTTCCCTTAAACCCTCTAAAACTTCTCCCCCATTGGCATCGATTGCCGAAATGGGTGACAAGTTCTAGAAGGAAAATATAGTAATATTTCCTCCAAAGATGTGCATTCGCACATATCCAATGATGAATACTTGGGAGGGAGTAGAACTATATCGAGGACCCGAATATTGCCAAAGGAATAAAATAAAACGACGCATCACAAATGACGCAAGCAATCACAAGATAAGACAAACCAATTTGGAAACAACAAATGAGTCCAAATGGAAACCACAAGATATTATGATACGAGTAGATGAGTGTTTTAAATAACAAATTGAGAAGCTCCCCAAGATTTTGCAAACTTTAAAATAGTTGCATTTCAATACAAATTGCAAAAATATGGAATCCTCGCTCCCCCATAAGCATTTAAAACACATCAAATGAAAGATCAAATAAATGCTTAAATAAAATAGAGAAGTTCCCCAAGATTTGTGCACACTTTAGAATCGTTGTATTTCAATACAAAAATGCACAAATATGGAATCCTCACTTCTCCATAAACATTTAAGGCACAATAATTGAGAAATAAGACAAATGAGCATTATTAAATGAATTAGATGAGCTCCCCAAAGATAATGCACCAATTATGATAATTGTATTTGGGAACAAGGTGCATAATCATGGAATCCTCACTCATCCAAGTTTATTTAACAATGCAAGGCATGAGAGAACAAATATGATTGCCCAAATATGCAAACAAGAGGAGCTAACACTCATAGGAAATTAAATTTGGAAGCCACTGAAGAATCAAAAGGAATAGAAATATGGTCTCCAAGGATTAAAAATCAACTAAAATTATCTTATCATATGTGTATATATGTCTATAAGTGGAAAACATCACAGAGACATATGCCAACAAAGAAATATGCACACATAAAGAAGATATATAAGAAGGCATATGAAAAGCAAAAATGAAGTCATAATATATACCAATAAGATTTTTGCTTCAAAGCATGGACAAAGGCTCAAATCTATCTTATTATACATTAATGAACTTCAAACACCAACACACTACATATATTACAACTATCACCAAGGGAAAAAGGAGAAAGTTGAAATATATGGAGAAAGGCAACAAGTATCACTAAAACTAGCAATTAACTGGTTCCCAATCCGTTGGATGCACCAAGCTCGTTATGCCAAAATCCCCATGACAAAAATATTGAACTTACAGTTACAGTTCATCCACTTGAAGAAATCTTTGGGTTCAATGCTAAAAATATCTTGTAGACTCAACCCGAATCTGCGATTTGAGTGGAGCTTCGGGTGCTACTGACATGGGTATGACTTATCGGGTTCCCGTGATTGGTATAACTGGTAATTACCTAAGCTAAGGCCCATGAGGCCCACAAGAAACCGAGAGTCCTGAAAGCATCTGAATCCCAGGAACCAGACGTGGTGATCAAGGCAGAAGCCCAAACTGACATAGTCCTTGAGTTGCATTTCCAACTTATAACCGATCCATACTTGACTCTGAGACCCAGCCTCTCATATAAAGGTTGGGAGAAGCCGACAGAGAGGGTATCGTAATCTTGATTCATCACAACTAGCCGCAAGCTAGATCGCATCTAGTAACACGGCAACGTTGTAATCTCCAATGATAATAATCAAACAGGCATCACCGAAACCCTAAGTCCGTAATAATGAGCATTGTCGAGGTTACCCCTAGTCACGTGCGCTCTCCTTCCCCGTTCCGCTCACCTACTCCCGTGCCGCCGCCGCATCGATTCGCCCCGGCTGCGCTCTCCCGTTGTAGTTTCGCTGCCGCGCCGCCTCCACATGGATCTGCGGTAAACCGAGCTAGCCGCCACCGCTGTGCCCTCTTTTTTCCACCGCCAGACTCGATGTTTCAGCGCCGCGCGCGATCGATTTGGTAACGATGTGCTTCCTCGGCACCGCGCATACCTTGACAGCGGTGATGTCATCCTCTAGTAGAGATGCAACTTGGTGCATGAAAGGTGCTCGTTGAAATCACCGCAAGGCATGCGCCGTCGCCGCTGACGCGCCCTTTTTCCTTTAGATTTAGTTGATAGAAGTAAGTTCAATTGTTTTACATGCTTGTAGATGAGCTCGTTTTACGATTCATCAGACGTTGAATTTGATATAGAGCGGCTGTTAGAGTTACCCTTGAACCTACTTCCGCACCGGCAGTGCGACTGGCAGCACCGCGCTGCACATTTAGGTACTCTCTCCGTTTGAAAATATAAGATGTTTTAGTTTTATGAATTTAATGTATCTAGACATCTTTTAATGTACAGATTACACTAAAAGATATCTAAATATATTTATTTTATTAACCTAAAACATCTTTTTATGTTTTCAAACGAAGGGACACTACAGGAGAAGCCGAATACGCCGACGGCCGGGTCCCGTCGGCGTAGGCTCTAAATACCGTCGGCGTAGGCTGGCCCGACGGCTGCCGTCGGCGTACAACCCCGTAGGCGTAGCCTATTCTACCGTCGGCCTAGAAAATCCGTCGGCGTATATAGCTACGCCGACGGCAAAAGCCGTCGGCGTAGACCATATAGGGCCCACCTAGATGACTAACGGCCGTTTGGCTATGCCGACGGCTTTACCGTCGGCCTAGATTTTTTCAATTTTTTTTTCAATTTTTTTTTCAACTTTTTTTTTCAAAATTTTTTTCAACTCTTTTTAACATTTTAACTTGTTAATCTCACCTGGACATTTTTAATTCTAAGTATACTTAGTCTCAAATCAAATTGCACAATTAGTCAAACTTCCTAACCGATCACCCATCCTAATACTACTCCAGCCCAGCAAGCTTAACTTCTTCGTTCCTTCCACATGAGCTTCCGACAAAGAAACTAGAACTTGTTGTGAATATTATCATATCAAACCTATTAACCATTATACTATAATGTTAGACATATTTGTTTTTTTACATTCCATACAATTTTTCGAGTAAACAACAATAAATTAGTAATAATAATCTTGAATCAAATAAAAATAAAATAAATTTTATTTATTTTGCTTTTTTATTTAAATTTGAATAATTCATATCTACAAATCCGTAAATCACAATTCGATAAATAATATATCCAAATCGATCAGAAAAATGAGAGGAATCCAAATATGACATCCCTATCATCTATTTAATAACATATCATAAATTTTAAATATTAGACCAACTGAAACAATGTCAAGATTCATGAAACACCCCGTTTTTGGCACTCGAAAAATAAAAAATGGCTTTTTGGTGCGACGAAAAGGAAAACTTCCTCCTACAACATTGTTCGCCATTCCATGACACACATGTGTGCATAATATGGACACATTATCGCAAATTATACCGCGATTATAGCAATAACATTGGTCATTTGACCTGAAATCCAGAAAACCTCGATTGAGATATGCCATTTTGTGAAGGTTTTTTTAAGACTCAATGAATATACCAAGTCTGGTATTTTTCCATGGAACTATGTCATATAATATGACACCACGCGAAGGTTTTGCATTGCTTCGATCATTTTTTAATTTTTATGCCCATTTCAAACTATCGTCAAACTTCCTAAATCGAGGGGCATGATGATTCTTAGCTTGAGGACGAGTCTCACTAAACTTGCATTTGATATCTGATGAAATAGCATATTGTGAACCTAAAAATGATTTTTACAAAAAATCATGAGGAATATATCATGTACCTGTAGTTTAAATCTAACTCATTTCCTGCCGATTCAGCAGGAATTTGTCTTTTTCAGGAGAGGTGAACGGAAAGGTTTAAGATTCCTAGGTTGGGAAATTGTTCATTCAATATGGTCTAGTATTTTTAAAAAATGTGGTATTATCATTTTGAAACTTTCATTTGGTGGTTGCTTCACAAAAACACCCCGTTTTTTGCACTCGGAAAATGAAAAATGGCTTTTCGGTGCGACGAAAAGGAAAACTTTCTCCTGCAACATTGTTCACCATCCCATGATACACATGTGTGCATAATATGGACACATTATTGCAAACTATACCGCGATTATAGCAATAACATTGGTTATTTGACCTGAAATCCAGAAAACCTCGATTGAGATAGGCCATTTTGTGAAGGTTTTTTTAATACTCAATGAATATACCAAGTCTGATATTTTTCCATGGAACTATGTCATATAATATGACACCACGCGAAGGTTTTGCATTGTTTCGATCGTTTTTTAATTTTTTATGCCCATTTCAAACTATCGTCAAACTTCCTAAATCGAGGGGCATGATGATTCTTAGCTCGGGGACGAGTCTCACTAAACTTGCATTAGATCTGTGATGAAATAGCATATTGTGAACCTAAAAATGATTTTTACAAAAAATCATGAGCAATATATCATGTACCTGTAGTTCAAATCTAACTCATTTCCTACCGATTAAGCAGGAATTTGTCTTTTTCACGAGAGGTGAACGAAAAGGTTTGAGATTCCTAGGTTGGGAAATTATCCATTCAATATGGTCTAGTATTTTTAAAAAATGTGGTATTATCATTTTGAAACTTTCATTTGGTGGTTGCTTCACAAAAACACCCCGTTTTTTGCACTCAGAAAATGAAAAATGGCTTTTCGGTGCGACGAAAAGGAAAACTTTCTCCTGCAACATTGTTCACCATCCCATGATACACATGTGTGCACAATATGGACACATTATCGCAAACTATACCGCGATTATAGCAATAACATTTGTCATTTGACCTGAAATCCAGAAAACCTCGATTGAGATATGCCATTTTGTGAAGGTTTTTTCAAGACTCAATGAATATATCAAGTCTGGTATTTTTCTATGGAACTATGTCATATAATATGACACCACGCGAAGGTTTTGTATTGTTTTGATCATTTTTGAATTTTTTATGCCCATTTCAAACTATCGTCAAACTTCCTAAATCGAGGGGCATGACGATTCTTAGCTCGGGGACGAGTCTCACTAAACTTGCATTAGATCTCTGATGAAATAGCATATTGTGAACCTAAAAATGATTTTGACAAAAAATCATGAGCAATATATCATGTACCTGTAGTTCAAATCTAACTCATTTCCTACCGATTCAGCAGGAATTTGTCTTTTTCACGAGAGGTGAACGGAAAGGTTTGAGATTCCTAGGTTGGGAAATTATTCATTCAATATGGTCTAGTATTTTTGAAAAATGTGGTATTATCATTTTGAAACTTCCATTTGGTGGTTGCTTCACAAAACACCCCGTTTTTTGCACTCGGAAAATGAAAAATATATTATACGAAAGTATTTGTATTTTTTATGTATTTTTTTGAATAAAAATATATAATATTTGAGGTTATATAGATATATCTTATTTTTCTGCAAATTTTGATATATTATATGTATTTTTCTGAATTTAAATGATTTAGTTATGATTTTTCTAAAATTAATGTGGCAAAAAAAGAAAAATAGCTACGCCGACGACAAAGCCGTCGGCATAGGTCTGAAACCTACGCCGACGGCTTTCCATCGGCGTAGACTTGACGCCGTTGCTCTGCCGTTAGCCCAATAGGCTACGCCGACGGTTATGTTTACACCGACGGCGGCCGTCGGCCTATTTATTCTACACCGACGGCCAAACTGGGCCGACGGCCCGTCAAGCTACGCCGACGGCCCTAACATTTTGCCGTCGGCCTATTTAGTTATTCCCGTGGTGGGAGTACTTTACATGAGAGAAGCATGGCGAAAGCTGGGCGGCACTTGGATCCTTGTCACGCGGCCGTGCATGCCTTAAAAGACGTGCCACATGTGCGTACGGATGGTCTGTGATCGAGGTGGGAGCTGGTGGTGGCGTCGGCTGAGGAAGTCGCATCCGGCTGAGGCGCGCACGGAGAGGCTGTATCCAGCGCAGGCGCGTCGGGGGGGGGGGAGAGGCCGGATCAGCCGGCGGGCTGTTCGTGGCCCCTTGCGGAGACTTGTTCGGCCGGTACGGTTGATGGGTTAGCGACGTATGTTTGTCTGCCAGCCTACGAGCATCTCTTGCAGGTTCCACGTGTTTGTCCAGAACTGTACTCATTTTTTTTAGAAAAACATTTCGGCAAATTCTTCGCAAGATTGTACAGTGCGAAATCGATAATGTGCACACAAAATCGAAACTAACAGTCACGCCCGCGAACCCTAACCCTACTCACGAAAATTTGGCTCCGGGATGCCTTACCAAAGCCAAGGACAGAGCGGCGACCCAGTCACTGATCTCAGTCTAAGTCAGAGGGGACCTCGATGAGCTCATGCTTGATGCGATTTGTTCAAAGCTCGTGCTCTTTCTCCTCGACCTCCCTCTTCGCGTGGAGCTTCTTGCGCTCCTGCTCCTGGGAGATGGTCGCATCCACCATCACCACGGCCTAACGCGTGTCCTGGCGCTTGCGCTTCTGCTCTACCGCGTGAGCTCGCTTGGAGTGGGGCACAATATTTTCTTGAACACGTGCCTCGGCCTCGTCGTTGTGGACGAAGTCATCCCGCACCACCTTGTCCCCCTTCGACTCATCGGTGGAGGTTTGTACTCCTCTAGTGAAAGGTATTCCTCGTCAGAGTCCGAGGGCGATAGGAGGGAGAGCTCAATGAGGGCTTGATCTCCCAGCCTCCGCCTCGTGGGCTTCACAACACGTGAAGGCCGGCGGAGGCGTATGGCCATGGATGACGTAGCGTCGGGCGCCACGCTTCCTCGGCCTGTCAGAGTGGATGCGGCGCTTCTGCTCCTCCTCGGAGATGTGGTGGCAGGGGTGTTTCCGCTGCGGCTGATTTGGCCACCCCCGCATCCTATTGAACAGTGGCTAGAAGACATCTCATGGTATAGTGGCAGATCTAGTGCAAGCGGTTGCGGATTTGATTGGCTTCGGCGGATTGATAGGTAGCAGAACGATGTCGGAGGGAAAATGCGGTTGGAAAAAGCACGAGGTTAGACCTAGAAATCTTGAGCGGAACACTACAAATAACGGCATCAGCCTAGCATTTTTGGTCCATCTACAGGCCGGCCGAGTTTGTGGGATCTGTTAGGGGAAAATAATAGCCAAAAACCCGCCGGATCTTTACGAGTTTTCCCTCTTTAATTTAGAGGGTCTTCTAGCAATGCTTTAACTGCCCTGCAGATTGCTTCATAAGCAAGACACGTAGAAACCTGGTAGTACTACTTAATTAGCAGCATCGTACCTGAGCTTGCACACACTATAGCACTGCACCCATCATCTGCCATGGATGTTGACCACAACAGAGAGAGCAACGACGAGGCGATGGTCAGGGTCACGGCGAGCTGCGGTCTGCTGCTCCACTCGCTTCTCGCCGGGCTCGGGCGTCGTGCCTCTGGGTTCGCCGGGAAGGTGGGCCAGATCGCCAGGGAGGACCCGAGGCGAGTGGCGCACTCGCTCAAGGTTGGCCTGGCGCTCGCGCTGGTGTCCGTCGTCTACTTCGTCACGCCGCTGTTCAATGGCCTAGGGGCCGGGGCCTCCACCATGTGGGCCGTGCTCACCGTCGTCGTCGTCATGGAGTACACCGTCGGTACGTACACGTACATACGTACTGTATGATTTAACCATACGCGCGCGCAAATAATAATGCAAGAATGTTGTCCATCTGAATTAATTGTATTTTCTGCAACACACAGGAGCCACGCTGAGTAAAGGCTTGAACAGAGGTTTCGCGACGCTGGTAGCTGCCTGCTTCGCCGTCGGTGCCCATATGCTAGCAGAATTAGCTGAACGAATTAGTGTACAGGGAGAACCCATATCACTCACAATCTTCGTGTTCATCATAGGTACTGTACGCTTTTTATTTATTGATTCTTCTTCTCAGTATATATACATAAATGAACTAATTCTGCATGCGCATGTACGTACTTGTGTCCGGCGATGCAGCATCGGCGGCGACGTTCCTGCGGTTCATCCCGGAGATCAAGGCCAAGTACGACTACGGCGTGACCATCTTCATACTCACCTTCGGCCTGGTGGCCGTGTCGAGCTACCGCGTCGAGGAGCTCATCCAGCTCGCGCACGATCGGTTCTACACCATCGTCGTCGGCGTCTTCATCTGCCTCCTTATCACCGTCTTCCTCTTCCCCGTCTGGGCCGGCGAGGGCGTCCACAAGCTCGCCGTCGGCAACCTCGACAAACTAGCTCAGTTCTTTGAAGGTATGTTCGCTTTATTGTTGCATTCCAAAATTCAATGACAAAGATTCTCAATCGTAATCTAGTTTCTCGACAATTCTTGTTTGAGTAATATTATACTGTACCTCGTAACCTCGACCGTCTACATTACAAATGCAACTTGTTGACGCGGGGATATTAATCTGAAATAGAATGCCAGAGAGAGACGGTGCTGTCGAAAAGAAAAAGGACCAGATCACAAAGGAACATCGCTGATACATAACGCAACACTATCTTCGACCATTTTTTTTAAACGCAACAAAACCTTTGATCCAATCTGTTAATTAAGGAGTTTAACAACAATATCAAGAAAAAAGTTACAACGGGTACTACTCTCCCGGTATTATTTTACTTCTCGAAACAGGTTTTTACGCTCAGTTTTATAAATAAAGCAACGACTATCCAACATACAAACGAGACATGGTGGAGACGTGCTTAGAACCTGCGGTCACCCAAATGCAAATTTCTCTTTTAATCTTATATAGAGGATTGACATGGTGGAGACGTGCTTGTTGTTGAAGACTCGTGTGTTGCGTTTATTCCAAATTTCCCAATAAGTAGCAAAGGTGAGGGATCGGCCAATTAATGCTGTGCGTTTAGGAGTTGCCACCAATTTTCAATGTTGTGCCTCAACCATTGTTTTTTTAAATGGGGGCAAAAGCTTTGTTCCAATCTATTAATTAAGAAGAATTGCCTAGTTAATTAATGGAAAACTGAGCGAAAACCGATACAACAACACCACAAACAACATCGAAAGCTCCGACCAATAACACAACCAACAAGCGCTCTCAACCTACAACAACCACAAACTGATGACACAAAGAGCACCACACCACAAAGAAAACCAAACTACACGAACCCGCCAACTCGAAGGGGGGCCATCAATCAAGCAGCCGTGGAAACTTCCAGGAGACAACCCTCTTCTTTCTTTTGCTCATGAGAGACTTCTCCATCTTTTTGTTCATGTCCTCAGATGCCTTCCCTGCTAAGACGCAAGAAATCTCCATGCCATATCCTGGATTAACGTCCTCTAAACTGAAGAGTAAGTCGAACAACTCTTTTTCAAAGAGAGCCTCAGAGTTAGGTGCTAGCACACCTATCTCAGCAATCTCGTCATTCAAAGACACCACATGCCCAATGACCATGAACGGGAGGGAATCTGAAGCATCCAAATCTCCACTATCCACATGCCCGAGTGTCTGGCAAGGCTTAGATGACGGTGGTGAGGGTGTCATGCACACCACCACCACCACAGAATGTTTCCCACACAATTCATTAAGCTCTTGATATCCAACCATTGTTGGATATCAAGAGTGTAAAGCCCCAACCAATCATTAAGGAGGCCTCAAATATGCATGGTGAAGCGGCAACTAACAAGAAGGTGGGTGACCTATTCCAGTGCTCGCTTGTATAGAGGACATAAACTATTAGGTCAACCACTCTTAGCGAGCCGGTCGGCTGTCCATAACCTATTTTGCAAGCCATACAAAGAATTTTTACTGGATCTTTCACTACATTTTATTTATGTTGGTGGATTAGCTCCAATAGATTGCGCATTATGAGTCGAGGCCGCCGAGTAACCTCAACCATTTCTGCATGCAGGAATGGAATCCGAATGCTTTGGCGAAAACACAGTCATCGATAATTTCGAGAAAAAAGACTTTCTTCAAGAGTACAAGAGTGTTCTTAATTCGAAGGCTACCGAGGACTCCTTGGTAAGCGTGCTTTACATGATTTTTACGGTACACCAACTATCATGTGGACCCTTAATTATTCCATTGTAATCTAATGACATGGAGATTAGACATGTTGACTACTACAAACATTCTACAAAACCTAATCTTCCATTTGCCGCAAAAAAGAGATGGCAAGATTAAAGATGGCAATGAGTAGGGTACGGACCTGGTACAATATAGTACCATACACATATTTTATAGTTTATGGATATAAATTTTGTGCATACCTACCCATGTGTATAAAACTTTACATGCACCCATAGCGGATGGGTGCCCTTAACCCCAACAGGGTATTTATTGGGTAGATCAACAATACACGATAGTTTACAACTTGACGTGCGCGTCACATTACAGCCATGTTTTCGTACTTTCCGCTACCCAGTTGCCTCCCTGTTATGCTCCTACTTTGCCGCTGACCTGCGGGCTGGAAGAAACAGAGAAATGACTAAGCTTAGAGAGGGTGGACGATGGAGAGGCCGGTATCACGTTTGCAGCCGACTCCATGTCTTCCGATGACGGCATATATGGAAGAGTCGGTGGATCGAGAACTCAAGGGCACACATCTCAGGTCAAGATGGGCAGGGTTTGGAATATACCCGTGGACATATGATTGTACTCATGCGGCATATGACTATGCTCATGCCCTACAAGCAACTTGACAGATACTATATATACTATATGAATACTGTCCGTGGGTATAATAATATCGCAATCCCCTACCTATATGCCTATATGGGTATGATATCCGCGGGCGGGTACCCGTTCCTATGGGATAAAATGTCATTGTGAGTGGGGATGGTACCAAACATGAGGAAAAAATAGGCCTGTAAGGGATGACTAGAGAATGCCGAGCTGATGGCGGTTGCGGGTTTGAAAATATAAGGCTAGGAGGGAGAACTAGTGGTTAATTTTGTACTCTGAATTTTCGAACCTTGTTGTTCTTATTTATTCTAGTTAGATCGTCTTAAAACGCTGGTGGGAGTCTTGCTTGCTACCAATCTTAATAGCTAAACACTCAAAAATATCTATATATTGCTGTGTCATTAGCAAATGATTACTCCCTCTGTTGAAAATATAAGATGTTTTAGGTTTGTAAAAAAATATATTTAGACTTATTTTATTATATAGGTTCACTCAGATTTAGAATGAACCTACACATTAAAATAAGTCTAAATACATTTTCTTCATAAACCTAAAACATCTTATATTTTAAAACGGAGGGAGTATATCTCACAGCGCAAACTGGTCGGAAGATCGTCAGCAACAAAATTTATAAAAATGTTTGGATAAAATAAAAATCATACACTCTCGTATCCAAGCTAATAGACTCAGATTTGGATATATCCAGACATGTTTAGTATTAGATATATCCGAATCTAAACAAACCTAAGTTCACTAATTTGGATCGAACATAAGAGGAAATGTTTTACGGTGTTATTCTTCAAACCGCAGTGCACCTTTGCGAGCTGGGAGCCTCGCCACGGCAAATTCAGATTTCGGCACCCATGGAGCCAATACCAGAAGCTCGGAACTCTCTGTCGGCAGTGCGCATCTTCCATGGAAGCTCTTGCTTCATATGTCATCACGACCACAAAAACCCAGGTATGCATATATAGTCCCCTAATGAAATCACTCCATATCATGCATGTTCAAAACACTACGGAACGAAATAACTGAGAAGCATCAATGATTCCTGTCTCCTGTTGATCACCAGTACCCTGCAGCAGCCACCCCAGATCTGTCCTGTAAGGTTCGAAAAACATGCGGCGAGATGAGCTCGCATTCCGCCAAGGCGCTCAGGCAGCTCGTGGCGGCAACTGAAACCATGACCGTGCCGCCTCCGGCGAACCTCACCATGTCCGCAGCCATGAAAGCAGCGGAGTGCCTTAGAAGCGAGCTTGCAGAGAACGCGGCTATGATGCAGCTGATGCACGTGGCCGTCACTGCATCGCTTCTCGTGGACTTGGTTGCCCAGGTGAAGGAAATCGCGGAATGTGTGGATGCCCTGGCAAGACACGCCCACTTCAAGAATCCTAAGGACTCACGGAAAGATGTCGCCGTCGGCGTCGATAGTCGACCGAGAAGCGGACCTTTGCCCGACGTTGTTATTCAATGTGCGGAGTAAACCCTAAGGTCTCTCGAGAGCATCAGTAAGAGATGATATATACGGGGAGAATTGCATTTCTAGAGTTTCTAGTTCTAGCGTGCCAGAGCCGTTGCTTTGCTTGGAGATTGAGAAGCTGCTTCTGTACTCCCTTTGTATTCGCATGTTTCTATACTTTTCTGCAGTCTGTATATTCTCCATATGGGACCTACGCACGTCTCTTCTTCCTTCTCTGTTCTTCTTCCATGAAGGAAGCACCGCAGCAGCGCCACCAAAAGACATGGCTCTGTCTGCGCGGAACCTGGAGACGCCCACGCCCCACATGCTTAATCATGGAGTGTCCTTGGTCGAGGAAAATTTGGGCAGCTATAGCTATACAAATGGGACTCCCAGCTCTCCAGCCGGCCTCCTGTATGGATTCGGCTATATTATCGGACTGGCTGAAATGTTGCCGGTCAAATGCGCCTGTGGATAAACGCAGAGGAACACGATCCATGCTTCTCCTCACATCGTGGGAAATCTGGAAAGAAATGAACAGAAGGACGTTTCAAAAGTAAGAAATGTTAGAAATATGGGCTAAATACTTTGGGACATGTGATATTTCAGATTTTTTCTTAAATCCTAAAACTCATGTATGTGGAAGTCTATATGTGATTTTGCCTAACTTAGTAGCACCCTCGTATATGTATGTTAAGAGGAGTGGAAGGTAAAGTTTAATCCCACATAAAAAATTGGAGAAGAGTTACGACACCTTATAAGGTGGAGTGTCTCACCACTTCGTAAGTAAGCGAGAATAGAAGTGCTACACGCACGCTCCTCCTCTGACAAGGGCGTCCATATTGTCGTCACGATGTGCGCACCCCATTGTTTGCGTTTTGCGGTTTGAGCCTCAAGCCGAAATTATCTTTTTGCGGCTCAAAAAAACTATTGAGGTTTTGACAGACGTATCAACAGTTAGCTCTTGGACTGTGGGCTATTGTAACTAACTCGAACTCATGCGCGACATGGTCTCGGACGATGTTGTGACCTGTACGGGTTTTTCCGAGCCGCTCTATATAAGCACGTGCGTCTTTCACCACGCAACACACTGAGACCAATCTAGAGTTTTCCCAGCCTCTCTATTTGCGCCACTATCGTAGTCTACTCCATCTCGCGCTTCGGCAATGCACCGGCCAACAAGAGAGCAGATCTCCGGAACCTTTCGAATTTGCAATCCTATACGGGAGAGGGCAAATAAGGTTTTTGGAAAGCGCTATGCGCGACTGCTCAAGTTCGTCATCACGACGCGTCTTCCCGGTCATCAAGCCAGACCTCGTACACGTCGTCTTCAACGCCGTCTTTTTGACAAGTATTGACAACCTCTGCACCAATAATGACTTTATCGACAACCGATCATTACGTATACCATGGTCCGATCTGTGCACTACTACTATTCGTGTTGATTAATACGTCTAGTATGTTAGAGTTTCACACGTTCATAGATGCTGAAATCATATTTTATATTCTGAAATTATTTTTGAAAATTATGCTAATAATCTAACAATCTAAAAACCTTATATGATATGCAATTTCCTGAGTTAAATATGGAACACATAGCCGATGCAGTGAAACTGGATAAGTTTACCGGGATGCATTTTAAAATTATTCGAGGCCAGTGAGGGTTTACTTGAAGGAACTATATCTGACGAGGTTCAGAACAAGTTTAAGGAAATCAATCTTTCCTTTGTGAGATGCGTTCTAAGTGTTTTTTCAATAAGCTGTTTGATGTGTACATGCACATCAAAAATGAAAAGGAGCTTTGGGAGACACTCAATGCTAAGTTTGGTGTAACAGATGCTAGCAGTGAACTATATATCATGGAGACCTTTCACGATTACAGAATGGTTAACGACCGTTCTGTAGTCGAACAAGCTCTTGAAATACAGTGCTACATCAAGGAGCTTGAACTTCTTAATTGTGTCCTACTCGACAAGTTTGTGGCTGGGTGCATTATTGCAAAGTTGTCCTCTTTATAAAGTAACTTTGCCACAACTCTCAAACACAAGACGATATCGGTCAAAATCCTAAGAGAGTATCTTGATGTTGAGAAGAAGGTTCAGGCTAAGAACATTGCTGAGAAAGGAGGCGTGAGTCAGTATAGCGCCAACATGGTGCAGAAGTAAACCTTCAGCAAGAACAAAGGGAATTATAAGCCCTCCTTCAACAAGCCTAAAAATACTAGAACCTTCAAGAACAAGAAATAAGGATGGGCTAGGATTGCTATACCTGTGAGATCATAGAGGAAAAGAGTGAAAGACTCCCAATGTCATGACCACTAGCAACACTGATGGGTATGGTAAACAATTTATTGTTCTTTTGATATTTCAGTCACCATGGGTGGATTGATACGGGTGCTAATGTTCATATGTGGCTGACATCTCATATATGAGAGCATATCATATAGCTTGGATCCATCCCATCCCAATAGGTAATAAAACAAATGCTTTTGTCCGTGGTGTTATCACGTTGGATCTGAAGTTTACTTGAAAGATATGCTGCTAAGGAACATACAACATGTCCCTAATATATCAAGAACCAGATACAATTAGAGGCTCAATTTACAATGTACGAGAGATGAACCAAATAAAAAGGTTTTTATGATGCTCAAATGCAAGGTGGCATGATGACATGGCATATATGATTATGATGCAAAATTATGATATGAAGGAGCCATTATATACTAGACCGATGGCATTAAATTTTAGAATTGGGATGCTACAAAGGGGTGAATAGGCGAATAAAACTTTTCCTAGAGTGGATCAACAAACGGAATAAAACTAGTGTTTACTTTGTTATGCACAACCTAGAAAACTAAGGTTCACCTATGTGCACCAACAACTTATGCTAATAAATACAAATTTCACTATTGCAAGATATATATTACTTCAATCAGAAGGTGTCACAATGTAAAGTGCAAAGTAAAGAGCTCGTGTATAGAGATAACCGAGGCACGCGGGGACAACGATTTTTACCGAGTTCCTCCCAACATGGAGTACGTATCGTTTGGAGAGGGTGTGGTACAAAACCAATGCCACAAAAGGATATTTCGGTGAATCTCCCCCCAACGGGATCAACCACGCTTCCACTATCGGTGCACTTGTCGGTGGCAACAGGAACTCACAAGGTTGGGGCACTTCTGCACAACTTAATTGGAGGCTCCCAACAAACTCCACCAAGGCCACAACGCCAGAGGCCACAAAAACGTCTAGGGTTCCAAGAACCCAAGGGGACAAGCTCCAATGAGTAACTCAAACCAAATCCTCCGAGGAGAACACAAACCGATGCACCAAATGCAAATGGCAAGAACACCACAAAGGTGTTCAAATCCTTCTCTCCCAAATTCCACCAGAGCTACAAAAGCTTATGGGGAATAAGAGAGGAAGAACAATGGAGGAAATCCACAAAAGACTCCAAGATCTAGATCCCAATATGTTCCCCTCACTTAGAGGAGAGATTGATTTGTGGGATTGTAGATCTAGATCTCCTCTTTCAAATCCCTCAAGAATATGCAAGAATCATCGGAGGGATTGAGAGAAAGCAAGCTCAATAAGGTCAACAATGGAGGGGAAAACTTGCAATAAGTTAAGGAACCATTGGGGAAGAAGGCCCCTTATATAGCTCAAATCCAAACAGCAGAACGCGATCTTTCTAGGATATGCTTTTTGGAGTATACTACCGGACTTTCCTGGCACTACCGGACATTCTGGGGTACCTGAGGCACCAAAAGATTTTTCATAGCGCTCCCCGGTACCAAAATGCGGTACTACCGGACCCCGGTACTACAGGATCCTGGTCCGGTACTACCGGTCATCACAGAACGAAAACATTCATAACTTTTGCATCCGGACTCCAATTTCGATGATCTTGGGCTCGTTTCGAAGAGGACAACAAACTCTACAAGATCATGAGAAGAAATATCATAGTCCATCAAGGGATTATAGATACATATGACGAAGTAAAAAACCTTCTACCGCGCTAGGTACTAAAATGCGGTACTACCGCTTTTTGTTACCTAGCCCGGCAGTGGCTTTTGGAAACTTGTCAAAAACCTTCTGCCGTGCTACCGCATTTTGGTACCTAGGAGGGCAGTGGCATTTGGCAACTTTCCAAAACCTACTACCGCTCTAGGTACTAAAATGTGGTACTACCGCATTTTGGTACCTAGGAAAATTCAAACCTCTATAACTTTTGATTGGTAACTCCGATCGACCCGATTCCAATTGCGTTGGAAAAAGGATGACATGAGCTACCCTATGAAAGTTGAATATATTAGTTATCACCGAATGTATCATGTATAATAATGTGAGATACCTCACTTGGTGAGAAACTGAAAAGCCGCGAAGATCAAAATCGCAACAAGATACAAACGAAAGATCCGATTTTGATGAACAAGATCTTGTTATGGAGATTACCACAAGATCTATATCCTCACATGGATAATACCAAATAACAACCAAATATGATGATGCAAATATGCAAAGGTTTGAGCTCTCTCCGAACAAAGTGAACGAGTTACTCATTCGAGAGGCCCTCTTGATAGTACGGCTATCTATCCTAAACCCGGTCTCCTACTAACAATATGACACCGGCAAAAGGGAAAACCTATCAAGATTATACCTTTGCCTTGAGAATTCCACTTGAGCTTGATGTATACGATCTTGCCCTTCTCAAGATGTAACGCCTTCCTTAATTCCTCATCATCGATCCATGATCACCGGGAATGGCAAGCATCAAACATGAGATCTTCTATAGATGGTGCATTTTGAGCTTGCACAACACATCTTCTTCTCATTTCATCGACCTTGAAGCCAACACATGCTCCAAGCGATGCTAATGGAAAAATCCTACAAGTATAACTTAATACACACAATAGTCCATAAATATTGTCATTAATTACCAAAACCACACATGGCGGCCCACATGTTCTTTCAATCTCCCCCATTTTGGTAATTGATGACAATCCCTTTAAGAGGGTTTATATAAGGAATCTTAATGAACAAAATGGTAACACCAATATCAAATACTACATAAGTATGTTATATTGGTACCACCACCATATATAGAGCAAACTCCCCCACAATCTATGCATGTGTGATGAACTTGAATTTCATTGCATATATTGCCAATCATTATTATTGGTGGAATTTCCTCTATATATACCACATGCTAAGAAACAACAAAGATGCAAGAGCATGAAAGGCAAATGCTTGGAAACAAACTCAAAGCATAAACCATTTCCCTTAAACCCTCTAAAACTTCTCCCCCATTGGCATCGATTGCCGAAATGGGTGACAAGTTCTAGAAGGAAAATATAGTAATATTTCCTCCAAAGATGTGCATTCGCACATATCCAATGATGAATACTTGGGAGGGAGTAGAACTATATCGAGGACCCGAATATTGCCAAAGGAATAAAATAAAACGACGCATCACAAATGACGCAAGCAATCACAAGATAAGACAAACCAATTTGGAAACAACAAATGAGTCCAAATGGAAACCACAAGATATTATGATACGAGTAGATGAGTGTTTTAAATAACAAATTGAGAAGCTCCCCAAGATTTTGCAAACTTTAAAATAGTTGCATTTCAATACAAATTGCAAAAATATGGAATCCTCGCTCCCCCATAAGCATTTAAAACACATCAAATGAAAGATCAAATAAATGCTTAAATAAAATAGAGAAGTTCCCCAAGATTTGTGCACACTTTAGAATCGTTGTATTTCAATACAAAAATGCACAAATATGGAATCCTCACTTCTCCATAAACATTTAAGGCACAATAATTGAGAAATAAGACAAATGAGCATTATTAAATGAATTAGATGAGCTCCCCAAAGATAATGCACCAATTATGATAATTGTATTTGGGAACAAGGTGCATAATCATGGAATCCTCACTCATCCAAGTTTATTTAACAATGCAAGGCATGAGAGAACAAATATGATTGCCCAAATATGCAAACAAGAGGAGCTAACACTCATAGGAAATTAAATTTGGAAGCCACTGAAGAATCAAAAGGAATAGAAATATGGTCTCCAAGGATTAAAAATCAACTAAAATTATCTTATCATATGTGTATATATGTCTATAAGTGGAAAACATCACAGAGACATATGCCAACAAAGAAATATGCACACATAAAGAAGATATATAAGAAGGCATATGAAAAGCAAAAATGAAGTCATAATATATACCAATAAGATTTTTGCTTCAAAGCATGGACAAAGGCTCAAATCTATCTTATTATACATTAATGAACTTCAAACACCAACACACTACATATATTACAACTATCACCAAGGGAAAAAGGAGAAAGTTGAAATATATGGAGAAAGGCAACAAGTATCACTAAAACTAGCAATTAACTGGTTCCCAATCCGTTGGATGCACCAAGCTCGTTATGCCAAAATCCCCATGACAAAAATATTGAACTTACAGTTACAGTTCATCCACTTGAAGAAATCTTTGGGTTCAATGCTAAAAATATCTTGTAGACTCAACCCGAATCTGCGATTTGAGTGGAGCTTCGGGTGCTACTGACATGGGTATGACTTATCGGTTCCCGTGATTGGTATAACTGGTAATTACCTAAGCTAAGGCCCATGAGGCCCACAAGAAACCGAGAGTCCTGAAAGCATCTGAATCCCAGGAACCAGACGTGGTGATCAAGGCAGAAGCCCAAACTGACATAGTCCTTGAGTTGCATTTCCAACTTATAACCGATCCATACTTGACTCTGAGACCCAGCCTCTCATATAAAGGTTGGGAGAAGCCGACAGAGAGGGTATCGTAATCTTGATTCATCACAACTAGCCGCAAGCTAGATCGCATCTAGTAACACGGCAACGTTGTAATCTCCAATGATAATAATCAAACAGGCATCACCGAAACCCTAAGTCCGTAATAATGAGCATTGTCGAGGTTACCCCTAGTCACGTGCGCTCTCCTTCCCCGTTCCGCTCACCTACTCCCGTGCCGCCGCCGCATCGATTCGCCCCGGCTGCGCTCTCCCGTTGTAGTTTCGCTGCCGCGCCGCCTCCACATGGATCTGCGGTAAACCGAGCTAGCCGCCACCGCTGTGCCCTCTTTTTTCCACCGCCAGACTCGATGTTTCAGCGCCGCGCGCGATCGATTTGGTAACGATGTGCTTCCTCGGCACCGCGCATACCTTGACAGCGGTGATGTCATCCTCTAGTAGAGATGCAACTTGGTGCATGAAAGGTGCTCGTTGAAATCACCGCAAGGCATGCGCCGTCGCCGCTGACGCGCCCTTTTTCCTTTAGATTTAGTTGATAGAAGTAAGTTCAATTGTTTTACATGCTTGTAGATGAGCTCGTTTTACGATTCATCAGACGTTGAATTTGATATAGAGCGGCTGTTAGAGTTACCCTTGAACCTACTTCCGCACCGGCAGTGCGACTGGCAGCACCGCGCTGCACATTTAGGTACTCTCTCCGTTTGAAAATATAAGATGTTTTAGTTTTATGAATTTAATGTATCTAGACATCTTTTAATGTACAGATTACACTAAAAGATATCTAAATATATTTATTTTATTAACCTAAAACATCTTTTTATGTTTTCAAACGAAGGGACACTACAGGAGAAGCCGAATACGCCGACGGCCGGGTCCCGTCGGCGTAGGCTCTAAATACCGTCGGCGTAGGCTGGCCCGACGGCTGCCGTCGGCGTACAACCCCGTAGGCGTAGCCTATTCTACCGTCGGCCTAGAAAATCCGTCGGCGTATATAGCTACGCCGACGGCAAAAGCCGTCGGCGTAGACCATATAGGGCCCACCTAGATGACTAACGGACCGTTTGGCTATGCCGACGGCTTTACCGTCGGCCTAGATTTTTTCAATTTTTTTTTCAATTTTTTTTTCAACTTTTTTTTTCAAAATTTTTTTCAACTCTTTTTAACATTTTAACTTGTTAATCTCACCTGGACATTTTTAATTCTAAGTATACTTAGTCTCAAATCAAATTGCACAATTAGTCAAACTTCCTAACCGATCACCCATCCTAATACTACTCCAGCCCAGCAAGCTTAACTTCTTCGTTCCTTCCACATGAGCTTCCGACAAAGAAACTAGAACTTGTTGTGAATATTATCATATCAAACCTATTAACCATTATACTATAATGTTAGACATATTTGTTTTTTTACATTCCATACAATTTTTCGAGTAAACAACAATAAATTAGTAATAATAATCTTGAATCAAATAAAAATAAAATAAATTTTATTTATTTTGCTTTTTTATTTAAATTTGAATAATTCATATCTACAAATCCGTAAATCACAATTCGATAAATAATATATCCAAATCGATCAGAAAAATGAGAGGAATCCAAATATGACATCCCTATCATCTATTTAATAACATATCATAAATTTTAAATATTAGACCAACTGAAACAATGTCAAGATTCATGAAACACCCCGTTTTTGGCACTCGAAAAATAAAAAATGGCTTTTTGGTGCGACGAAAAGGAAAACTTCCTCCTACAACATTGTTCGCCATTCCATGACACACATGTGTGCATAATATGGACACATTATCGCAAATTATACCGCGATTATAGCAATAACATTGGTCATTTGACCTGAAATCCAGAAAACCTCGATTGAGATATGCCATTTTGTGAAGGTTTTTTTAAGACTCAATGAATATACCAAGTCTGGTATTTTTCCATGGAACTATGTCATATAATATGACACCACGCGAAGGTTTTGCATTGCTTCGATCATTTTTTAATTTTTATGCCCATTTCAAACTATCGTCAAACTTCCTAAATCGAGGGGCATGATGATTCTTAGCTTGAGGACGAGTCTCACTAAACTTGCATTTGATATCTGATGAAATAGCATATTGTGAACCTAAAAATGATTTTTACAAAAAATCATGAGGAATATATCATGTACCTGTAGTTTAAATCTAACTCATTTCCTGCCGATTCAGCAGGAATTTGTCTTTTTCAGGAGAGGTGAACGGAAAGGTTTAAGATTCCTAGGTTGGGAAATTGTTCATTCAATATGGTCTAGTATTTTTAAAAAATGTGGTATTATCATTTTGAAACTTTCATTTGGTGGTTGCTTCACAAAAACACCCCGTTTTTTGCACTCGGAAAATGAAAAATGGCTTTTCGGTGCGACGAAAAGGAAAACTTTCTCCTGCAACATTGTTCACCATCCCATGATACACATGTGTGCATAATATGGACACATTATTGCAAACTATACCGCGATTATAGCAATAACATTGGTTATTTGACCTGAAATCCAGAAAACCTCGATTGAGATAGGCCATTTTGTGAAGGTTTTTTTAATACTCAATGAATATACCAAGTCTGATATTTTTCCATGGAACTATGTCATATAATATGACACCACGCGAAGGTTTTGCATTGTTTCGATCGTTTTTTAATTTTTTATGCCCATTTCAAACTATCGTCAAACTTCCTAAATCGAGGGGCATGATGATTCTTAGCTCGGGGACGAGTCTCACTAAACTTGCATTAGATCTGTGATGAAATAGCATATTGTGAACCTAAAAATGATTTTTACAAAAAATCATGAGCAATATATCATGTACCTGTAGTTCAAATCTAACTCATTTCCTACCGATTAAGCAGGAATTTGTCTTTTTCACGAGAGGTGAACGAAAAGGTTTGAGATTCCTAGGTTGGGAAATTATCCATTCAATATGGTCTAGTATTTTTAAAAAATGTGGTATTATCATTTTGAAACTTTCATTTGGTGGTTGCTTCACAAAAACACCCCGTTTTTTGCACTCAGAAAATGAAAAATGGCTTTTCGGTGCGACGAAAAGGAAAACTTTCTCCTGCAACATTGTTCACCATCCCATGATACACATGTGTGCACAATATGGACACATTATCGCAAACTATACCGCGATTATAGCAATAACATTTGTCATTTGACCTGAAATCCAGAAAACCTCGATTGAGATATGCCATTTTGTGAAGGTTTTTTCAAGACTCAATGAATATATCAAGTCTGGTATTTTTCTATGGAACTATGTCATATAATATGACACCACGCGAAGGTTTTGTATTGTTTTGATCATTTTTGAATTTTTTATGCCCATTTCAAACTATCGTCAAACTTCCTAAATCGAGGGGCATGACGATTCTTAGCTCGGGGACGAGTCTCACTAAACTTGTATTAGATCTCTGATGAAATAGCATATTGTGAACCTAAAAATGATTTTGACAAAAAATCATGAGCAATATATCATGTACCTGTAGTTCAAATCTAACTCATTTCCTACCGATTCAGCAGGAATTTGTCTTTTTCACGAGAGGTGAACGGAAAGGTTTGAGATTCCTAGGTTGGGAAATTATTCATTCAATATGGTCTAGTATTTTTGAAAAATGTGGTATTATCATTTTGAAACTTCCATTTGGTGGTTGCTTCACAAAACACCCCGTTTTTTGCACTCGGAAAATGAAAAATATATTATACGAAAGTATTTGTATTTTTTATGTATTTTTTTGAATAAAAATATATAATATTTGAGGTTATATAGATATATCTTATTTTTCTGCAAATTTTGATATATTATATGTATTTTTCTGAATTTAAATGATTTAGTTATGATTTTTCTAAAATTAATGTGGCAAAAAAAGAAAAATAGCTACGCCGACGACAAAGCCGTCGGCATAGGTCTGAAACCTACGCCGACGGCTTTCCATCGGCGTAGACTTGACGCCGTTGCTCTGCCGTTAGCCCAATAGGCTACGCCGACGGTTATGTTTACACCGACGGCGGCCGTCGGCCTATTTATTCTACACCGACGGCCAAACTGGGCCGACGGCCCGTCAAGCTACGCCGACGGCCCTAACATTTTGCCGTCGGCCTATTTAGTTATTCCCGTGGTGGGAGTACTTTACATGAGAGAAGCATGGCGAAAGCTGGGCGGCACTTGGATCCTTGTCACGCGGCCGTGCATGCCTTAAAAGACGTGCCACATGTGCGTACGGATGGTCTGTGATCGAGGTGGGAGCTGGTGGTGGCGTCGGCTGAGGAAGTCGCATCCGGCTGAGGCGCGCACGGAGAGGCTGTATCCAGCGCAGGCGCGTCGGGGGGGGGGGGGGGAGAGGCCGGATCAGCCGGCGGGCTGTTCGTGGCCCCTTGCGGAGACTTGTTCGGCCGGTACGGTTGATGGGTTAGCGACGTATGTTTGTCTGCCAGCCTACGAGCATCTCTTGCAGGTTCCACGTGTTTGTCCAGAACTGTACTCATTTTTTTTAGAAAAACATTTCGGCAAATTCTTCGCAAGATTGTACAGTGCGAAATCGATAATGTGCACACAAAATCGAAACTAACAGTCACGCCCGCGAACCCTAACCCTACTCACGAAAATTTGGCTCCGGGATGCCTTACCAAAGCCAAGGACAGAGCGGCGACCCAGTCACTGATCTCAGTCTAAGTCAGAGGGGACCTCGATGAGCTCATGCTTGATGCGATTTGTTCAAAGCTCGTGCTCTTTCTCCTCGACCTCCCTCTTCGCGTGGAGCTTCTTGCGCTCCTGCTCCTGGGAGATGGTCGCATCCACCATCACCACGGCCTAACGCGTGTCCTGGCGCTTGCGCTTCTGCTCTACCGCGTGAGCTCGCTTGGAGTGGGGCACAATATTTTCTTGAACACGTGCCTCGGCCTCGTCGTTGTGGACGAAGTCATCCCGCACCACCTTGTCCCCCTTCGACTCATCGGTGGAGGTTTGTACTCCTCTAGTGAAAGGTATTCCTCGTCAGAGTCCGAGGGCGATAGGAGGGAGAGCTCAATGAGGGCTTGATCTCCCAGCCTCCGCCTCGTGGGCTTCACAACACGTGAAGGCCGGCGGAGGCGTATGGCCATGGATGACGTAGCGTCGGGCGCCACGCTTCCTCGGCCTGTCAGAGTGGATGCGGCGCTTCTGCTCCTCCTCGGAGATGTGGTGGCAGGGGTGTTTCCGCTGCGGCTGATTTGGCCACCCCCGCATCCTATTGAACAGTGGCTAGAAGACATCTCATGGTATAGTGGCAGATCTAGTGCAAGCGGTTGCGGATTTGATTGGCTTCGGCGGATTGATAGGTAGCAGAACGATGTCGGAGGGAAAATGCGGTTGGAAAAAGCACGAGGTTAGACCTAGAAATCTTGAGCGGAACACTACAAATAACGGCATCAGCCTAGCATTTTTGGTCCATCTACAGGCCGGCCGAGTTTGTGGGATCTGTTAGGGGAAAATAATAGCCAAAAACCCGCCGGATCTTTACGAGTTTTCCCTCTTTAATTTAGAGGGTCTTCTAGCAATGCTTTAACTGCCCTGCAGATTGCTTCATAAGCAAGACACGTAGAAACCTGGTAGTACTACTTAATTAGCAGCATCGTACCTGAGCTTGCACACACTATAGCACTGCACCCATCATCTGCCATGGATGTTGACCACAACAGAGAGAGCAACGACGAGGCGATGGTCAGGGTCACGGCGAGCTGCGGTCTGCTGCTCCACTCGCTTCTCGCCGGGCTCGGGCGTCGTGCCTCTGGGTTCGCCGGGAAGGTGGGCCAGATCGCCAGGGAGGACCCGAGGCGAGTGGCGCACTCGCTCAAGGTTGGCCTGGCGCTCGCGCTGGTGTCCGTCGTCTACTTCGTCACGCCGCTGTTCAATGGCCTAGGGGCCGGGGCCTCCACCATGTGGGCCGTGCTCACCGTCGTCGTCGTCATGGAGTACACCGTCGGTACGTACACGTACATACGTACTGTATGATTTAACCATACGCGCGCGCAAATAATAATGCAAGAATGTTGTCCATCTGAATTAATTGTATTTTCTGCAACACACAGGAGCCACGCTGAGTAAAGGCTTGAACAGAGGTTTCGCGACGCTGGTAGCTGCCTGCTTCGCCGTCGGTGCCCATATGCTAGCAGAATTAGCTGAACGAATTAGTGTACAGGGAGAACCCATATCACTCACAATCTTCGTGTTCATCATAGGTACTGTACGCTTTTTATTTATTGATTCTTCTTCTCAGTATATATACATAAATGAACTAATTCTGCATGCGCATGTACGTACTTGTGTCCGGCGATGCAGCATCGGCGGCGACGTTCCTGCGGTTCATCCCGGAGATCAAGGCCAAGTACGACTACGGCGTGACCATCTTCATACTCACCTTCGGCCTGGTGGCCGTGTCGAGCTACCGCGTCGAGGAGCTCATCCAGCTCGCGCACGATCGGTTCTACACCATCGTCGTCGGCGTCTTCATCTGCCTCCTTATCACCGTCTTCCTCTTCCCCGTCTGGGCCGGCGAGGGCGTCCACAAGCTCGCCGTCGGCAACCTCGACAAACTAGCTCAGTTCTTTGAAGGTATGTTCGCTTTATTGTTGCATTCCAAAATTCAATGACAAAGATTCTCAATCGTAATCTAGTTTCTCGACAATTCTTGTTTGAGTAATATTATACTGTACCTCGTAACCTCGACCGTCTACATTACAAATGCAACTTGTTGACGCGGGGATATTAATCTGAAATAGAATGCCAGAGAGAGACGGTGCTGTCGAAAAGAAAAAGGACCAGATCACAAAGGAACATCGCTGATACATAACGCAACACTATCTTCGACCATTTTTTTTAAACGCAACAAAACCTTTGATCCAATCTGTTAATTAAGGAGTTTAACAACAATATCAAGAAAAAAGTTACAACGGGTACTACTCTCCCGGTATTATTTTACTTCTCGAAACAGGTTTTTACGCTCAGTTTTATAAATAAAGCAACGACTATCCAACATACAAACGAGACATGGTGGAGACGTGCTTAGAACCTGCGGTCACCCAAATGCAAATTTCTCTTTTAATCTTATATAGAGGATTGACATGGTGGAGACGTGCTTGTTGTTGAAGACTCGTGTGTTGCGTTTATTCCAAATTTCCCAATAAGTAGCAAAGGTGAGGGATCGGCCAATTAATGCTGTGCGTTTAGGAGTTGCCACCAATTTTCAATGTTGTGCCTCAACCATTGTTTTTTTAAATGGGGGCAAAAGCTTTGTTCCAATCTATTAATTAAGAAGAATTGCCTAGTTAATTAATGGAAAACTGAGCGAAAACCGATACAACAACACCACAAACAACATCGAAAGCTCCGACCAATAACACAACCAACAAGCGCTCTCAACCTACAACAACCACAAACTGATGACACAAAGAGCACCACACCACAAAGAAAACCAAACTACACGAACCCGCCAACTCGAAGGGGGGCCATCAATCAAGCAGCCGTGGAAACTTCCAGGAGACAACCCTCTTCTTTCTTTTGCTCATGAGAGACTTCTCCATCTTTTTGTTCATGTCCTCAGATGCCTTCCCTGCTAAGACGCAAGAAATCTCCATGCCATATCCTGGATTAACGTCCTCTAAACTGAAGAGTAAGTCGAACAACTCTTTTTCAAAGAGAGCCTCAGAGTTAGGTGCTAGCACACCTATCTCAGCAATCTCGTCATTCAAAGACACCACATGCCCAATGACCATGAACGGGAGGGAATCTGAAGCATCCAAATCTCCACTATCCACATGCCCGAGTGTCTGGCAAGGCTTAGATGACGGTGGTGAGGGTGTCATGCACACCACCACCACCACAGAATGTTTCCCACACAATTCATTAAGCTCTTGATATCCAACCATTGTTGGATATCAAGAGTGTAAAGCCCCAACCAATCATTAAGGAGGCCTCAAATATGCATGGTGAAGCGGCAACTAACAAGAAGGTGGGTGACCTATTCCAGTGCTCGCTTGTATAGAGGACATAAACTATTAGGTCAACCACTCTTAGCGAGCCGGTCGGCTGTCCATAACCTATTTTGCAAGCCATACAAAGAATTTTTACTGGATCTTTCACTACATTTTATTTATGTTGGTGGATTAGCTCCAATAGATTGCGCATTATGAGTCGAGGCCGCCGAGTAACCTCAACCATTTCTGCATGCAGGAATGGAATCCGAATGCTTTGGCGAAAACACAGTCATCGATAATTTCGAGAAAAAAGACTTTCTTCAAGAGTACAAGAGTGTTCTTAATTCGAAGGCTACCGAGGACTCCTTGGTAAGCGTGCTTTACATGATTTTTACGGTACACCAACTATCATGTGGACCCTTAATTATTCCATTGTAATCTAATGACATGGAGATTAGACATGTTGACTACTACAAACATTCTACAAAACCTAATCTTCCATTTGCCGCAAAAAAGAGATGGCAAGATTAAAGATGGCAATGAGTAGGGTACGGACCTGGTACAATATAGTACCATACACATATTTTATAGTTTATGGATATAAATTTTGTGCATACCTACCCATGTGTATAAAACTTTACATGCACCCATAGCGGATGGGTGCCCTTAACCCCAACAGGGTATTTATTGGGTAGATCAACAATACACGATAGTTTACAACTTGACGTGCGCGTCACATTACAGCCATGTTTTCGTACTTTCCGCTACCCAGTTGCCTCCCTGTTATGCTCCTACTTTGCCGCTGACCTGCGGGCTGGAAGAAACAGAGAAATGACTAAGCTTAGAGAGGGTGGACGATGGAGAGGCCGGTATCACGTTTGCAGCCGACTCCATGTCTTCCGATGACGGCATATATGGAAGAGTCGGTGGATCGAGAACTCAAGGGCACACATCTCAGGTCAAGATGGGCAGGGTTTGGAATATACCCGTGGACATATGATTGTACTCATGCGGCATATGACTATGCTCATGCCCTACAAGCAACTTGACAGATACTATATATACTATATGAATACTGTCCGTGGGTATAATAATATCGCAATCCCCTACCTATATGCCTATATGGGTATGATATCCGCGGGCGGGTACCCGTTCCTATGGGATAAAATGTCATTGTGAGTGGGGATGGTACCAAACATGAGGAAAAAATAGGCCTGTAAGGGATGACTAGAGAATGCCGAGCTGATGGCGGTTGCGGGTTTGAAAATATAAGGCTAGGAGGGAGAACTAGTGGTTAATTTTGTACTCTGAATTTTCGAACCTTGTTGTTCTTATTTATTCTAGTTAGATCGTCTTAAAACGCTGGTGGGAGTCTTGCTTGCTACCAATCTTAATAGCTAAACACTCAAAAATATCTATATATTGCTGTGTCATTAGCAAATGATTACTCCCTCTGTTGAAAATATAAGATGTTTTAGGTTTGTAAAAAAATATATTTAGACTTATTTTATTATATAGGTTCACTCAGATTTAGAATGAACCTACACATTAAAATAAGTCTAAATACATTTTCTTCATAAACCTAAAACATCTTATATTTTAAAACGGAGGGAGTATATCTCACAGCGCAAACTGGTCGGAAGATCGTCAGCAACAAAATTTATAAAAATGTTTGGATAAAATAAAAATCATACACTCTCGTATCCAAGCTAATAGACTCAGATTTGGATATATCCAGACATGTTTAGTATTAGATATATCCGAATCTAAACAAACCTAAGTTCACTAATTTGGATCGAACATAAGAGGAAATGTTTTACGGTGTTATTCTTCAAACCGCAGTGCACCTTTGCGAGCTGGGAGCCTCGCCACGGCAAATTCAGATTTCGGCACCCATGGAGCCAATACCAGAAGCTCGGAACTCTCTGTCGGCAGTGCGCATCTTCCATGGAAGCTCTTGCTTCATATGTCATCACGACCACAAAAACCCAGGTATGCATATATAGTCCCCTAATGAAATCACTCCATATCATGCATGTTCAAAACACTACGGAACGAAATAACTGAGAAGCATCAATGATTCCTGTCTCCTGTTGATCACCAGTACCCTGCAGCAGCCACCCCAGATCTGTCCTGTAAGGTTCGAAAAACATGCGGCGAGATGAGCTCGCATTCCGCCAAGGCGCTCAGGCAGCTCGTGGCGGCAACTGAAACCATGACCGTGCCGCCTCCGGCGAACCTCACCATGTCCGCAGCCATGAAAGCAGCGGAGTGCCTTAGAAGCGAGCTTGCAGAGAACGCGGCTATGATGCAGCTGATGCACGTGGCCGTCACTGCATCGCTTCTCGTGGACTTGGTTGCCCAGGTGAAGGAAATCGCGGAATGTGTGGATGCCCTGGCAAGACACGCCCACTTCAAGAATCCTAAGGACTCACGGAAAGATGTCGCCGTCGGCGTCGATAGTCGACCGAGAAGCGGACCTTTGCCCGACGTTGTTATTCAATGTGCGGAGTAAACCCTAAGGTCTCTCGAGAGCATCAGTAAGAGATGATATATACGGGGAGAATTGCATTTCTAGAGTTTCTAGTTCTAGCGTGCCAGAGCCGTTGCTTTGCTTGGAGATTGAGAAGCTGCTTCTGTACTCCCTTTGTATTCGCATGTTTCTATACTTTTCTGCAGTCTGTATATTCTCCATATGGGACCTACGCACGTCTCTTCTTCCTTCTCTGTTCTTCTTCCATGAAGGAAGCACCGCAGCAGCGCCACCAAAAGACATGGCTCTGTCTGCGCGGAACCTGGAGACGCCCACGCCCCACATGCTTAATCATGGAGTGTCCTTGGTCGAGGAAAATTTGGGCAGCTATAGCTATACAAATGGGACTCCCAGCTCTCCAGCCGGCCTCCTGTATGGATTCGGCTATATTATCGGACTGGCTGAAATGTTGCCGGTCAAATGCGCCTGTGGATAAACGCAGAGGAACACGATCCATGCTTCTCCTCACATCGTGGGAAATCTGGAAAGAAATGAACAGAAGGACGTTTCAAAAGTAAGAAATGTTAGAAATATGGGCTAAATACTTTGGGACATGTGATATTTCAGATTTTTTCTTAAATCCTAAAACTCATGTATGTGGAAGTCTATATGTGATTTTGCCTAACTTAGTAGCACCCTCGTATATGTATGTTAAGAGGAGTGGAAGGTAAAGTTTAATCCCACATAAAAAATTGGAGAAGAGTTACGACACCTTATAAGGTGGAGTGTCTCACCACTTCGTAAGTAAGCGAGAATAGAAGTGCTACACGCACGCTCCTCCTCTGACAAGGGCGTCCATATTGTCGTCACGATGTGCGCACCCCATTGTTTGCGTTTTGCGGTTTGAGCCTCAAGCCGAAATTATCTTTTTGCGGCTCAAAAAAACTATTGAGGTTTTGACAGACGTATCAACAGTTAGCTCTTGGACTGTGGGCTATTGTAACTAACTCGAACTCATGCGCGACATGGTCTCGGACGATGTTGTGACCTGTACGGGTTTTTCCGAGCCGCTCTATATAAGCACGTGCGTCTTTCACCACGCAACACACTGAGACCAATCTAGAGTTTTCCCAGCCTCTCTATTTGCGCCACTATCGTAGTCTACTCCATCTCGCGCTTCGGCAATGCACCGGCCAACAAGAGAGCAGATCTCCGGAACCTTTCGAATTTGCAATCCTATACGGGAGAGGGCAAATAAGGTTTTTGGAAAGCGCTATGCGCGACTGCTCAAGTTCGTCATCACGACGCGTCTTCCCGGTCATCAAGCCAGACCTCGTACACGTCGTCTTCAACGCCGTCTTTTTGACAAGTATTGACAACCTCTGCACCAATAATGACTTTATCGACAACCGATCATTACGTATACCATGGTCCGATCTGTGCACTACTACTATTCGTGTTGATTAATACGTCTAGTATGTTAGAGTTTCACACGTTCATAGATGCTGAAATCATATTTTATATTCTGAAATTATTTTTAAAAATTATGCTAATAATCTAACAATCTAAAAACCTTATATGATATGCAATTTCCTGAGTTAAATATGGAACACATAGCCGATGCAGTGAAACTGGATAAGTTTACCGGGATGCATTTTAAAATTATTCGAGGCCAGTGAGGGTTTACTTGAAGGAACTATATCTGACGAGGTTCAGAACAAGTTTAAGGAAATCAATCTTTCCTTTGTGAGATGCGTTCTAAGTGTTTTTTCAATAAGCTGTTTGATGTGTACATGCACATCAAAAATGAAAAGGAGCTTTGGGAGACACTCAATGCTAAGTTTGGTGTAACAGATGCTAGCAGTGAACTATATATCATGAAGACCTTTCACGATTACAGAATGGTTAACGACCGTTCTGTAGTCGAACAAGCTCTTGAAATACAGTGCTACATCAAGGAGCTTGAACTTCTTAATTGTGTCCTACTCGACAAGTTTGTGGCTGGGTGCATTATTGCAAAGTTGTCCTCTTTATAAAGTAACTTTGCCACAACTCTCAAACACAAGAGACGATATCGGTCAAAATCCTAAGAGAGTATCTTGATGTTGAGAAGAAGGTTCAGGCTAAGAACATTGCTGAGAAAGGAGGCGTGAGTCAGTATAGCGCCAACATGGTGCAGAAGTAAACCTTCAGCAAGAACAAAGGGAATTATAAGCCCTCCTTCAACAAGCCTAAAAATACTAGAACCTTCAAGAACAAGTCAAATAAGGATGGGCTAGGTTGCTATACCTGTGCAGATCATAGAGGAAAAGAGTGAAAGACTGCCAACGTCATGACCACTAGCAACACTGATGGGTATGGTAATTTATTTATTGTTCTTTTGATATTTCAGTCACCATGTTGGTGGATTGATACGGGTGCTAATGTTCATATGTGTGCTGACATCTCTATATTTACTTCTTATCATATCGCTCGGGATTCTTCCATCCCAATAGGTAATGCAACACATGCTTTTGTCCGTGGTGTTAGCACGATGGATCTGAAGTTTACTTCCGGAAAGATCATGCTGCTAAGGAACATACAACATGTCCCTAATATGAACAAGAATCTCGTTAGTGGCTCCGTTCTATGTAGAGATGGGTTTAAGGTTGTCTTAGAGTCTAATAAAGTCGTAGTTTGAAAACATGGATAATTTATTGGTAAAGGTTTTGAGTTCGGAGGCTTATTCCGATTTTAACTTTCAGAGTTTTGTAATAAATCCGCAAATAATATTTGTGATGGTGTTAACGATAATACCAGTGTTTGTCATTATCGTTTATGCCATATTAATTTTCGTTTGATGCCTCGGATGTCTATTATGAGTATAATTCCAAATTTCACTATTGCCAAAGGTTCTAAATTCCATAGTTGTGTGCAATCAAAGCAACCTCGAAAGCCTCACAAGGATGCTGAGGAGAGAAACTTGGCACCTCTAGATCTCATACATTATGATATATGTGAGATGACTGGTGTGTTGACAAAAGGTGTAAAGAGATATTTCATGACGTTGATAGAAGATGCTACTAAATTATGCTATGTTTACTTGTTGCAAACTAAAGATGAGGCTTTAGACCACTTTAAAATTTATAAGGACAAAGTTGAAAATCAATTAGAGAGTACGATAAAGCGTCTCAGATCGAATCACGCAGGTGAGTATTTTCCAAAAATATTTGACAAATTTTGTGAGGAACACATAATTATTTATGAGAGGATGATTCCCTACTCAACCCAATCAAATGGGATTGACGAGAGGAAAAATCGCATGCTGACTAAGTTGGTGAATTCCATGTCATACACTGCTGGTTTATCAAAGGCATAGTGGGGGAGGTTTTGTTGACTTCATGTCATGTCCTGAATAAAGTTCCTAACAAAAATAAAGAAAAGACCCCTTATGAGGAGTGGGCTAGGAGAAAACCATCACTTTCGTACTTGCGCACTAGGGGGTGTCTGGCAAAGATAAACATACCAATTTCCAAGAAACACAAGCTCAAACCTAAGACAGCAGATCGTATCTTTCTAGGATATGCTCAATGGAGTATAAGCTATAGATTTTTAGTGGTTAAATCTAAGGTACCTGATATGCATAATGATACTATAATGAAATCTCATGATGCAACATTTTTTGATAATATGTGACGAGGGATAACCTTGGTAATGCCCATGGTTATGGACTTAAGGTTTCCTGGAAAAGAGAGTGCTGGTGATTTCGTTGGCTCATCAAACAAACAAGGGCATCGATGTAGTCTGATTATGGTGGTTAATACGATTATAAGGTCGTTGATTTACTACTTCTGATCTATCTCACGGAGGATTGCAAATTACTAGAAAAATAAGGTTCCCTCTCCATCGGCTCCTCCCATCCTTTATATGATAGGCTAGGTCCTGGAGCTATATACGGATAGTTTACAGGTTATAATTACAACACTAGAACTATGCTGGTTCGTACTTTTATTTTAGTCATCAAGTCAAGTTTATGTCCATCGGATGCTTTTGTTGGGTGATGACTGCAAGTGCACAAATCGTTTGTAGCTAGTTTCGAAATAAAGATATCGATCCCACAGGGAGCATAAGTCTGAAGTCTAATAATTCTTGAAGTAAATACTAAAATAGAAATGTTGAAATAAAGTTCTAAATAACAAGATAAAATGCGAGAGTTGTGTAAAAATGTGTTTTTGGGGTTTGGTATAAGAGAACAATAAGTAAAACAAACCGAATACAAAAAATAAGTATCGTGTATGTAAAAGATATTTGAAACTATAGTGGGGAAAAGCGTTCTCAAGGAGTAGTAGATACACCTCTAGCATTTACAAAGGGCTAAGGTAAAAATTATTATCATGAATATTCTCAACTATGTATGTGCGGAAGAATCTCCGTATTTGGACAAATAGGCAGCAACCACTACTCACATTATCCTGATAACCACAGCAGACATTAATCAACATCAATTGAATTATCGCGCTATTAAGGGACTTGATCACGTAGGACGTATCCCATGGTATGGTAGTGTTTTGTGAGTTTACTTGATTCCCAAGTTGATACGTAAGGAGTGCCAACTTCTTTATAGTCACTGTAAGTGCCAACACACCTTAGTCCACCAACAATTAGTTCCCTCCATCAAGTCCCCACAAAAGGAAAATATTGAGAGGTCGACTTCTTCCAACATCAAGATTAAGACAATCTAACACATGGTCATATCGATGAATATCATAATAAACTTTATCTTATTTCAATTTCATGCTAGGGTTTCTCCATCTCCCTAAGAAATAATAATCTACTCAGACATGTGGGCAATCAACATCATGGCAAAGACAATGGAATCTATCATAAATAAATAGTACTTGTATAAATCCACAACTAGTATGGAAATTACAGCAAGATCTAGATAAGATGTAGATGGGATGGATGGAGATGGTAGTGATGCAGCGGTTGATGATGAAAATCGATACCTTAGCCTCCCGGATCTGCGTAGGGCGAAGACGGATCCCCGCTGGATGAGTTCCCCCTCTAGATGCCTTCCAGAGGTGAGGTTTTGGTGATTTCTAGGTGTTCTGTATGTCGTCTCCCCGATCCAGTTGCATGAGGTGAAACTATTTAAGGAGGCGGTGTCGGTGCCAACTATATGGCGGGAACTATACGGCTGGAAAAATTCCTCCCGCCGTATAGTTGGTTGTTAAACCCACTGTATCCTCCAATTGCTTCGGGTTTTCTTCTAGTGTTATTGATATTTCCCAAATAAGCGATTTACATTTTTTGACTCTTTTTCGCTGCAATACAACTGGTCCAAGAATTGTATCCATCATATCCTGATCCTGGTGAAAATAGAAATAAAAAATGCGTGCGAACGCCGTAAAATACCAAGATCCTACAACTACAATGCAAAAATAATAATATAAACAATGATGCAAATATGCACTCATTAACTTTCCCAAGCTTAGACTCTTGCTCGTCCCGAGCAAGTTTAGCTTTAAAGGATGTGATTCTCATATTCAAGAAGCTGAGTCGATAAAATAAATGAGGCAGTTGCAGCATGTGTGTATCATATATGATACATAGGAACAATTTCATGAATAGTACCTTACTTGAACCATCCTAATAATATTAACAGGCTTCCACACCTTAGCATTTAATAGTTCACAAAATATCACTCTCAACATGATGTAAAAGTATTCGGTTCGACCAAATGAGTTAGTGAGGTAGTCCCAAGTGTTTTAGGATTAACATATTCACTTGGGATTCAAAATCTCAATCATTTCTTCGTCTTACTATAATATAGTGGTATATGCCTATTTTCTCTTTGCACATTCACTCTTTTTCTTCTTTCTTTTTATATATATGTTCTCACACTTTTGTTTAAGTGTTGTGCAAAGGATCTAGCCATACATTCCACTTCATGTAGGAATTCAAAGTTTAACAATCTCAATTACCAAATTTCAATTGTATATGATGCATCTTTTATAGCTTGAATATTCTACCTCGTCCTGTTCTCACTCTAATTTGATAGCACTTTTGATTTTCCTTTGTTTAAGGTTTCTTTTTCAACTCTAATTTATTAGAAAAAAATTCCTTTATAAATCAAACCATGAACTTACAACATATTGACCAAATTATCTTTATATGTTCCATTAATACCAATGATGTGGAAGACTCCTATTGCTATCATCAAGTTCAAGTAAAATTATACTCAAGCCATTCATATATCTTGAACTGCAAACTTGGCTTCAGCATCTCGTTCTTCATAGCGGGCATCTCGGACGGGTAGATGGTCTTCTTGATCTCCTGGTACTCTTGGGTGTGCAGCACGGCTTCAGCGAAGGCAGTAGATCATTCGTCACACTCTCATGCATTCCTCGGATTTCCCCGGATGGTGATTACGCCCTTTGGACCTGGAAGTTTAATCATATTGTAGATGTAACAGGGACGATCCATGAACACCTAGTAAGTCGGACGTCCGAAGATGGCGTGGTAAGCACTTTTGAACGGCACCACCTCAAAAGAGAGTGGCTCGGTCCGGTAATTGTCTCGGGTTCCGAATGTCACGTGCAGAGTAATCTCACCCAGAGAATCCCCCTGTCTCCCTGGTACAATTCCATGGAAAGTTACACTACTGTAACTCAACTGGCTCTCGTGTAGATTCATGCGGTGGATCGTCTCGATGTAGAGGATGTTAATGCTACTTCCACCGTCCATGAGTGTTTTAGAGAACTCATAGCCATAAATAAGAGGATTGACGACCAGAGGGTATTTTCCCTGACGATGTGTTTTCCTCGGGTGATCTGAGCGACCAAAGGTGATGGTTACGTCCGACCAGTCCAGAAATTCTGGGATAGCCGAAACCGTGGCATTAAGCTCACGGAGAACCACCTTATTTTCTTTGGCAAATTGGGATCCAAGGAAGCAGACATATGTGTCTTTCTTAGTCGAAAAATTCTTCTTTCCATCCGACTTGGGCTCTGCGGCATCCGCTTCTTCCATGTTGGAATCTTCCTTAGGCTCCTTTCCTTTCTTGGAATTTTACTTTCCTTTTCGTCGCTTGGCTCTGTAGCGAGCTGATTCGTCTTTCTTGATGTCGTCATTCAAACGACACTCGACATTTGTGTGGGTAGATCCTCCGTTACTATCCAAGTGGTGGACACATTGATTATTGGCAATGTCGGCCCAGGTATAGGTTCTTCCGGGTTGCTAATATCCTCTGCCATGGATTCGGGAAGTTCCACGGCCTCTACCCCGGCCGCCTCCGCGCCCTCCTCGTCCTCCATATCCGAACGTTATGTTGACAGTTGCGTTGTCCGGTGCCGGTTTATCTTCTGAGGTGTTCTTGCACTTCTGAGCTTGTTGTTTTGGCTGTTTGGCCGCATTGGGATTGGCCAGAATATTTAGCAGCCCTTCTGAATCATCATCGACATCAGCATATTTGCTTGTCGTCTCTATCATTTCTCCCAAATCTGTTACGTGGTCACGCTTCAGTCTGTGACGCAAAATTCCGAATGGGAGTCCTGCAATAAAATCTTCTATCGTAGTTTGATCGTTTACTCCTTCGCAGGAGTTTTTCGTGTCAATCCAGCGTCCGAGGTAATCCCGACAAGTTTCTCCGGGTCTTTGTGTGCAACGCTGCAAGTCTCTGACTGTGTAGGACCTCCTGTATGTTCCCTCAAAGTTTGAAAAGAATGCACTTTGCATATCATACCAGTTATGAATTGAATTCTCTTGTAGTTCATTGAGCCACGATCGAGCCTTCTTCCTCATCATAAGCGGGAGATATCAAACTGCGACCAGGCTATTTCCTCCTTTGGCGATGCAACAAGCCTGGAAAAAATCCTGGAGCCAGGTATCTGGCCGAGCCACGCCGTCATAGGGCTGAATGTGTTTGGCAATACCAAATTCAACCGGAAATTTGGTCCGACATATGCGTGGTCCAAAGAACTTGGGTCCCACATATACATATTCTTCTCGTCCCGCCGCGCCTCTATGTTTGACTCGATGTGATGGCGAGTGTCGTTTGGCGAGAGAGATCTGCGCCTCGGAGGCTCACGGCTTCTGCGTGACGGAGTCGGATTTCTGCTTCTCCTCTCACCATTTCCGCCTCCGCCCCTGCGGCTTCCATGGCTACGTCGGGATCCTTCATGGTCGCTGCCAGGAGGCGATGGTGGCCCTGGTGAATTATTTTTGGCTGGGTTACGTGGTGGTGGCGGTGGAGCCTCATTATGCTGACTCCGATGCCGGTTTCTTCGGGATCTGTCCCTACTTGATTCAGTACGTCTGGATCATCTCTTCATCCAGTGTTACTAGCCGGACGGCTCGGTGGTGGCATCCTTATCTGATCTTGCTCTTCTCACTGGCGACGTGTTTCCGGGTCTTCTCTATAGAGGTCGTTTTGCCGACGATGGTTCTAATGAGGAACCATTGCCCTTATGGCGTCTTCGAACGCAGCCGGAATAACTCTTGCCCAGTCACGCGCCGACCGGCGAGAGTGTCCGTTTGAGCCGGTTCTTGAATTCTCTTCTTCTCCAAGGGTACAATAGCGCTAATCCGTATCCCTGCGGAGCCTTCCATCAGCTCTTTGGGAAGCACCAATGTGGCAAAATTCCGACTTTGAGGCCAGCTTTCCACTGAATGACGCGGCTGTTTTCTGCTGCTTTAATCCTTTGTCCAACAACGCAACACACTGCTGGACCTGCTATGGGGACGGATTATTGGCGAGGATGGCTCGATCTGCAGTAGAGTTTTCCAACGGCGTGCTGTAGACTCGGATCTTCTCTCCTATTTTTCCATCGAACAGATCTCTGTGGATATCCGGGTTCTTGTTGGCAAGAAACGGACCTCCCCTTGTTTTGGTTGGGTGTCGCTTGAAATATGACTGATATTTGGCTTGATCAATATCTAACTTCTGCCTAAGCTCGACGATGCGCGTGGCCTCTTCGAGCATAAACAGACGATGCTTTTCCAGGTCCTTAGCCCTTTTCTCCAGCGCCTCCGGTGTAAGATCCGAAGCCATAGGGATTGGAATTGTGAGAGCATCTCCGTAAATTTCACGTGCACCCTTGGTGACGTCGTGTCCATCCACAGGAGCGTCGATCGGCGTGGTAATCGGATATCCATCCTGATTCTCCATCTCGATCTCTTCATCAACTTTTTCTTCGTTGGTTTCCTCGATGTACGGCTCTGCCGGTGTCAGATTCTTGTTCTTGTTCTTCTTCTTTGACCGCCCAGTAGCCTTAACGTGCGTACTAGTGGCAAAGACAGCTTTTGGTCCGGTACCGGGGGATAAAATTCTGTCGGTACTTTCCGTCGTGGTTGGCTTGTGGACCTCGGAGGAATCTCTGGTATCCATATCATCCTGCGAGGTGTAGCTTTCATCCATGCTATCATATGGAGTAGGAGAATTTTCCAGCTCACCTTGTGTTGGCTTGGAGGCGTGCTCTTGCTCGTCCTCCTCCATATCTTTGTCAAAGTCTCAAAGTTCCTGCGACGTTATTGACTCCTGAGGGGATCTAGGTAAGTCGGCGTTTTCTTCGATTGCATCTAGGACTGAATCACTGCCGCTCCAGTGTCGACAGAGTCGGATCCAGAGCTTATGTGGTACACGAAACAATGCTTCTTCTTATTTATGTTCTTGAGTTAGTGGTACAACTTGGTTTCCTCCTCTGCCATCTCGAAGTTCTCCTTGATGTCGGAGATTGCTTCGTAATCGATGTAGGGGCTTCTCGTAATCTCTGTTATCTTGCTCATCAAGAGTTCTTTTTTTGCTATGACATCGGCAAGGCCAGATCCGTAGTGGATGTATTCTCCATCCGTGTATCTGATCTCGTCATGGAGATCAGATCTCGATTTTTCTTCCACCTCTTCTTCCACTACGGGAGTGGGCTGGGTAGGTTCGATTTTCTCCGGGATCTTAAACTCTTCCGCCTCTACGGACAAAGTAGATCCGGATTTTTCTTCCGCCATGGTCATCACCTCAAGGGTGGGTTGGGCGGGTTCAACGAAAGCTAGATAAATATCGATATCGCTGATAGACACGATCGTGTAGGTCGTCACGGGTTTTGAAGCCGAAATCCAGGTCTCGTCGAGAAGGAAGAGAGGGACATCACTAGCATAGACCACGTAGCCCATGGCGATAGTTTTGCCGATTACTGCACGCACAGATTCCGCCTGGAACAAAGCTCCAAAGGTCACCTGCCCCATGGTGGGCGCCAACTGCCGTCGGATTGTCGACAAGTACGCCATAGGGGGTCCTAGTGGCGTTGGAAATATGGGGTGTGAGACGTCGGATGTTCCAGGAGCGGTGAGAACAAGTTTACCCAGGTTCATATCTGACTGTGGTGATTGATACGTCGGAAACGTATCTATAATTTTTGATGCTCCATGCTTGTTTAGTATCTACTTTGCTATGTTTTGTCTACACTTTGAGGTATTTTTATACACTTTCTGGTACTAACCTATTAACAAGATGTCGTAGTGCCAGTTCCCTATTTTCGCCTCTTTTTGGTTCCAGAAAGGCAGAAAATCAATATTCTCGGAATTGGACGGGACAAAAGCCAAAGTCAATATTTTACCGTGGGCGTCATGAAGCCAGAAGGGGAGACAGAGAGGTGCCAGAGGGCCACCACACCCCCCCAGGCACGGGCTAGGGTGGACCCGCGCCTGGGAAGGGTGTGGGCCCTCCGGCCACCTCCCAGCTTTGCCTCTTCGCCTATAAGAATCCCCCGGAGAGAAAACCCTAAATAATCCATTAGACTTCCAGAAAAGGTTCCGCTGCACTGCCGCCACCGAAGGGGAGATTCGAGGGACAAAAAGTCTCTGTTCTGGCACCCTGCCGAGACGGGGAAGTGCCCCCAGATCCATCTCCATCGATCTCCATCACCGCTGCTGATTCCCATGATGAAGAGGGAGTAGTTCTTCCTCGAGGCTAAGGGCTCTACCGGTAGCTATGTGTTCATCTCTCTCTCTATGCATGATCGTGTTGTGGTCATGAGCTTTGTAATCAAGTAGATCTACCTTGCTAGTCAAGTGCTTCAATAGATCTCTGCTCTCCCCATGTGTGTGAAAGTGATAGCGTGCACGCCATGGTGGCACTTAGGCTTGAGTCTACATAAATACTCTTTGTGCTTTAATAGATCTATGCTTTTCCCCACGTGTGTGAAAGTGACAACATTCATACCGTGTGTGGCACTTTGGCTAGATTGAATATTTGTTATGAGTTATATTTGGATTTGGATGTCTCTATGAAATTGTGGTGTTTGTTGGAACCATCTAGCGCTCAAGGTGACAGTGTGGGTTTATCTAGATTGGGGAAGGCGGACTTTGAGGAGTGCTGTTATAGCCCTACCAATGATTAGAGTGTCCAACCGGAGAGTAGTTAAGAGTAGTATCATGAAGAGAGGATATTTATATGAGAGAGTGTTCACTAGTGAAAGTATGATCCCTAGGCCTTGTTTCTAAACATTGAAACACCGTTTGCATCTAGATCTGTTGCATGTTTGCTTGCTTTAGTATTTACCTCACTGTCAAGCTATTTTCTGGCACCGTTACCACTTGTATTTCACTATCTCTTCGCCGAACTAGTGCACCTATACACCTGAAAAGTGTATTGGGTGTGTTGGGGACACAAGAGACATCTTGTATCTTGATTGCAGGGTTGCTTGAGAGGGGATACCTTTGACCACTTCCTCCATGAGTTCGATAAACCTTGGGTAATCCACTTAAGGGAAACTTGCTGCTGTTCTAAAAACCTTTGCACTTGGAGGCCCAACAACTGTCTACAAGGATAGAAGTGCGTAGACATCAAGCTATTTTCTGGCGCCGTTGCCGGGGAGGTAAGGTAAAAGGTACTCATATCCTCCAGTGTGAGTGCTCAAAGTTATTTCCTTTAGATTCTGTAATTTTGTATTTTTGTTTCTTGTTTTCACTAGTTAGGCTTAATGGAAAACAACAACAAAATTAGAGAGCTCTATAGCATTTTATCTTGAGTTAGGACATGAAGTGTTTGAAGAGAAAATTAAAAAACCTATGGAACTTTATTTGCATGCTAATAGCAATGTTATTAGTATGAATTCTTTGGACACCATTATTGCTAATGCTATGGAAACGTCTAAGCTTGGGGAAGCTAGTTTTTATGAAAATGATCTTTTTAGTCCCCCGGCTTTGGAAGATAGCTATTCTATTGCTTATGATGATACCAAACCTCCAATGTATGATGATTACAGTGATGAATATGGTATTTTCAGTCCACCTACTATTGAGGAGAAAATTAATTGTGATTACAATATGCCTCCTGTATTTGATGATTATGGTGATGAGAATAATAGTGATAGCTATGTTGTTTGATTTTCTCCCACTACAATTAATAAGAATGGCTATGCTTATGTGGAGAGTAATAATCATTTTGTGCATGTAGCTCATGATAAGAATGTTTTATGTGATAGTTATATTGTTAATTTTATTCATGATGCTACTGAAAGTTATTATGAGAGAGGGAAACATGGTCTTATGTATCTCAATATTGTTAATTGAAAGTCTCGAAGTTGCACTTGTTTTGCTTTACTATGCTTATTGCTTTCTGCTTTCATGACTTGTTTCTTTACAAGATTCCTATGCATAGGAAGTGGGTTAGACTTAAATGTGTTTTTAATTTGCTTCTTGATGCTCTCTTTTACTTCAACTCATATTTCTTATGTGAGCATCTTCTTAAACTATCAAGCCTAACTTAAAGGCGTTAAAGAAAAGTACTTGTTGGGAGATAATCCAAGAGTTTTCTTGAGTCTTGGAAGTTATTACTTCAGTAATGACCTCTCCTTATCCTTTTTGTTTTCTTTGTGTGCCAAGAATGACCTCTAATGAGAGGGAAGTAAGATTTGGGGAGTTGCTGTCCCGAAACAGATTTCTATCCTCCACCATAAAAATTCGTGAGGAGTATTTGTAAGTCGGATTGAGCTTAAAATTTACGAATAAATCCCCAGTATGTTATCTAACTTTCGTTAGTTTAACACTTTTTGATTTTAGCAACATAAGGTGTTCGAAAAAATTGGTTTCTACCTGCTGGTCTGTTTTGACAGATTTCTGCCATTATTTGCATTTGCTTCTTATTGATTCCTTTTTGAGTTCTCATTTGGGGAATTGAGCTTTTTGAAGGAGTTGCTGCAGTAGCATATGTTTTTAGTGAAAAGTCTTTCTATTCCAAAGCTTTACCTAAGGGTCTATTATCTTTTGAATACACTAGTGTTGCTAATGAAGATTGTGTGAAGTTTTGTATATAGGAAAAAATTTCAGGTGTAGAGAGAGAATGATGTAATGAGATGAAGAATGGACAAAAGCTCAAGCTTTGGGATGCCACCCCGGTGTCATACCAAAAAAATATCCAAGAGATACAAGCGTCAAAGCTTGGGGATGCCTTGGGCATCCCCTTCTTCATCAATAAAAATCTTAGGTCTTTCTAGACACTTCGTTTTTATTTTTTTCATTCATTGTTGTATTGTTCTGGGAGCGTCTTAGTTTTCGTTTTTGGTTTTTATTTACTTAGTTTGCTTGAGTAAGTTGGTTGGATCCCAGCACACTTCTTTTGGCGAGAGACACACTCTGTTTCCATTTCCTATAACACTCTAGTTTTCATTCTTATTGTTTTGTGAGTGTTCTCTTTTGCTAGCACTGTGTTTAGCCTTAGTTTTATTATGCTTTTAGCTTAGAACTTTTTATTTCTTCTTTGTGGATTTGTGAGACGTGCTCACTGATATTTATTGATGATTATCTTTGTGAGTTGTTTCAAATAAGTTGATTGGTGTGGGAAATGAGTAGAAAGTTCTTGCTTGAGTAGTATAAGAGGAGCTTGCTTTGACTGTGACTTAGACTTTAGCATGTCATGCTAGGTGTTGTTTTGACCTTATTATTAGTAATTATTGTTGTAGCATGACTTGTTCCAAACAATTAGGATTGCTTAGTGTGCCTTGAAGGAATCATGAGTTTTTTTAGCATACAAAAGCATAGTATTGTGGTATTCTCCTTTGATGCTTTGTTTGGGTTGACTTGGCACATGCTCACACCATGTTATGACTATGCACAAGTCACCATAGCCTCTATGATCATTTAGTCCTTGAATTGTAGTACCACTCTATGCTTTGATTAGTAATGTTTTGGCCATTATTGCTCTCTTAGTTGGTTGCTCCCAGTCTTTTGCTAGCCTCCACTTGTATGAGTAAGCTCTACTCATGCTTCCAACTCCCAAGAAACCAAGTTATTCCAAAGTGTCAACTATAAATTCCTATGCATGGTGTGTTACACCATTCCAAGTATATTCTTGTTTTCAGCTATCTTCCGATTAAAAAGTATTTTGTTATGTGAAAACTTAGTGATTAAAGCCCTCACGAACTTGATGGCACTTTATATTCTTTGCCGCTAATAAACTTGAACCATTGTGTCATCTATGTTGTATATGCTTGAACTTATACGTTGGAATTAGCAGAGCCGTGCTGTCACGGGGAACGTTTTCAACATTCCACTTGTACTTTGTACTCAGTTAATATCATGTTCTTTTGTCAATGGATGTCACCTGTGTGAAATAAAGAGGGAACTTGTAAGTCCATGGAGCTTGTATTTTGTGTTAGTGAAACGCCTGGTCCGGTAGCCTAAGCCATGCCTAATCAGGGTGGAAACTTGCAGCATCACCATAGTGAGCTATCTATGAAGCATCCTCAATAAAAAGCTATGCATATAGTAAATAAAAAGAATGCTGAGATGCTCATTGTCTGCTTGCCTTGTCATTTTGGTTATGGGATAGCTCCTGTACCATGTGTAAGGGGTACCCCGTTGGCGCTTCTCTATGATACACATGTACTTACAATGACAAGAACTTACATGTGACTGAAGTTGAGTAGCATGAGGTGTGGCCCTCGCATTCAAGGGACTTGAGATTGCCAACTTATACTTTGTCAAGCATATACTCCATCTTTGTTCACTTTAACCTTAATTACTTCAAGATGCTTATGATAGGGGCAATGAGGGATGAAAGCTAACAAGTACCATAATTTTTGGAAGATCTTTTTGAAACATGAAATCCCTGCTTCCCTTTGTGAAGGGCCTTTCTTCCACTATTATATTGAGTCTCCACCTCCTACCTTTAGGCATCAGTTAAGAGAGCATAGTTGCCATTCTTAGTTCTATGTGCATTGTCCCAAAACATATTGATTGATGAATATTGTGATATTGCTTATTCTTGTGCTATTTGTATCTAGTCACTCTTATGAACTTTGAAGGTGTCCTATGCATATATTTGCTACTCTATGAGTGACAAGCTGAATGCCACTATGCCATGTTTTCTGTATGTGAAACAAACAAACGTTTTTCAATGCATGTTATTCATGATCTTTGTTTGTAGCCTTTCATGTTGCATGCATAGTTACTATGTCGTATTGTTAGAACTCCATCTTTCATGCTCATGTTTAGAGTTCTTTGATCCCAGCTTTCAATGCTTGCAAATGGTTTGATCTTGGTTTTGATGGTGCATGTCACCTCAAAAATTATTATTTCATCACTTACCTACTCGAGGACGAGCAGGAGTTAAGCTTGGGGATGATTGATACGTCGGAAACGTATCTATAATTTTTGATGCTCCATGCTTGTTTAGTATCTACTTTGCTATGTTTTGTCTACACTTTGAGGTATTTTTATACACTTTCTGGTACTAACCTATTAACAAGATGCCACATTGCCAGTTGCATGTTTTCTTCTGTTTTTGGTTCCAGAAAGGCAGAAAATCAATATTCTCGGAATTGGACGGGACAAAAGCCAAAGTCAATATTTTACCGTGGCGTCACGAAGACAGAAGGGGAGACGGAGAGGTGCCAGAGGGCCACAACACCCCCCCAGGCGTGTGCTAGGGTGAACCCGCGCCTAGGCAGGGTGTGGCCCCTCCGGACGCCTCCCAGCCTCGCCTCTTCGCCTATAAGAAGCCCCCGAGGAGAAAACCCTAAATAATCCATCATACTTCTAGAAAAAGTTCCGCTGCACCGCCGCCACCGAAGGGGAGATTCGGGGGACAGAAAGTCTCTGTTCCGGCACCTTGCCGGGACAGGGAAGTGCCCCCGTAGCCATCTCCACCACCATCTCCATCACCGTTGTTGATTCCCATGATGAGGAGGGAGTAGTTCTTCCTCGAGGCTAAGGGTTGTACCAGTAGCTATGTGTTCATCTCTCTATATGCATGATCTTGTTGTGGTCATGAGCTTTGTAATCAAGTAGATCTACCTTGCTACTCAAGTTCTTCAATAGATCTCTGCTCTCCCCATATGTGTGAAAGTGACAGCGTGCACACCATGGTGGAACTTAGGCTTGAGTCTACATAAATACTCTTTGTGCTTTAATAGATCTATGCTTTTCCCCACGTGTGTGAAAGTGACAGCGTGCTTACCGTGTGTGGCACTTTGGCTAGATTGAATACTTGTTATGAGTTATATTTGGAGTTGGATGTCTCTATGAAATTGTGGTGTTTGTTGGAACCATCTAGCGCTCAAGGTGACAGTGTGGGGTTATCTAGATTGGGGAAGGCAGACTTTGAGGAGTGATGTTATAGCCCTACTGATGATTAGAGTGTCCAACATGAGAGTAGTTAAGAGTAGTATCATGAAGAGAGGATATTTATATGAGATAGTGTTCACTAGTGAAAGTATGATCCCTAGGCCTTATTTCTAAACATTGAAACACTGTTTGCATCTAGATCTGTTGCATGTTTGCTTGCTTTAGTCTTTACCTCACCGTCAAGCTATTTTCTGGCACCGTTACCACTTGTATTTCACTATCTCTTTGCCGAACTAGTGCACCTATACACCTGACAAGTGTATTGGGTGTGTTGGGGACACAAGAGACTTCTTGTATCTTGATTGCAGGGTTGCTTGAGAGGGTATACCTTTGACCACTTCCTCCCTGAGTTCGATAAGCCTTGGGTAATCCAGTTAAGGGAAACTTGTTGCTGTTCTACAAACCTCTGCACTTGGAGGCCCAACAGCCGTCTACAAGAATAGAAGTGCGTAGACATTAGTGATCGGATCCTACTCCTGCTAGCAACCCGGTAATATATCGGCGTAAGCCGGATGTTATAGCGGATTACAAGAGAGGTTCGCCTATGCGAGTTGTGATTGTGGTAGTAAGATTGGTTCTATCCTAAAGGCTCCCATAGGGCCGGTTTATATAGTCACGAGGACCTAAGGTTACAGGAGAGACCTATCCGGCTACGTTATAGATCGGTAACTAGATACAACTTGGATTACAAGTATTACTACATGCCTAAGTCGGTAACTCTTCTGGGCCTTGTCGTAGCCTGAACTGGCTCCTCCTCTTTCTCTGAATGGGCCGCCCGTGAAATAAAGTTCTAACCTGTTGGTGGGCCACCCTGGTCAGCGAGTCCTGTGGGTATACTCGGAAAGTATATCCCCAACAACAAACACAACTCAATAATGCTCCATATATTATAATAAACTCAGAATTTCATAAAAGGGATCAACTATTCCTGAAGGGAATTCTAATAATGCAAACTTTATTTCTAAACTCGAACTAATGCAAAACTAAAACAGTAATAAAAATGTATAAGATACATTACAAGGTCTTAAAGATCTCCCCGAGCTTAGAACCAAGCCAGGCGGGATCAAATAATCCCTCGCGATTATTTGATACCGTGATTATTGTAGATCACTATGGAGCCATGGCATGTAGCACCGTGGTGAGCATCTTCATGTTGGTATCCTAGGGCAGTGATGCGGCTGTAGCACCTGTGCAAATCAGATTGCAAAGTGTCCACCTTATCTGCGAGTTTAGTCACCAATGAGAGCAGATCATCCTTCTTCTCTATCTCCTTGAGACATTGACGGACTTCAATGTGATGGAGTAGCTCCTGCTTCTGATATATCTCCAGTGCTTGTTGATGACCCACAAGTATAGGGGGTGTATCGTAGTACTTTAGATAAATAGGAGTGTCGATCCCAACGAGGATCAGAAGGTGCTAAACGGTGGTATTGAGCAGGAAATCCCTGTGAATACTTAGCAAACGGATTTTTAGTGGTTTTCTGACAAAGCAACAAAACATGGAGCAAGTAACAAAGGTAACGAACAAATGGAGCAAGTGGCCCAATCCTTTCTTAGCAGAGGACAAGCCGGTGGAAATACTTATAAGGACCAAACGTTCTTAAGGACACATGGGAATTCTGTCAAGTGCTTTTGCTTCAAATAGCTAAGTACTTGTCACATCCCAAAATTTTCCAAATTTTGAAATGTGAAAAAGAAATAAACAAAATAAATAAAGAATGAAATTTATGGGGAAAAGAAACTTTTTGCTTCTAATTGGAAACATTAAAACCTTTTAAACTATTACAAAAGTTCCCCCCCAAAAAAAAGGTACTCCTTAAAATAAAAATAGCATTTAACAAAAACCCTAAGATCAAAGCATCAAGATTATCCATATAACTCCTCTACTTCAAAATTTTAATTGTAAGGTTCCCCTTCAAAATCTTTTTCACAAACTTCCTGTATTTGAAAATCTATTTTTAATCTTGAGGAATGTTCTCAACCAAAAACCATCTATACATCTCAACTACTTCATTTACATTTTTCAAACAACCTTTGTTTTGTTTTGAACCAAAAAAATAAAAGCAAAGAGTCTCGTTTTAAAATAAGCACCATAGCTTATGTGAGCTATTTTAAGATTTTATAAAATTATCCTCTCATATTTTAAAACTTTAATTCATGTTTATCCATGTAAAGTGGAACTAAATCGAATCAAATTCAAATAAGAAAAGAATCCAAGTCATTCCAAATATATTGCCCTGCAACTATGCCAATATCGTACACACGCAATCGTAGAATAATTGACTAATTAATAATTGAGAAAAATAAATATTTCCAAATATATAAAATTTATATCCTAAAATATTGCCCATGAATTTACAAACCCGCAGAAATTTGAATCGGTAAATTTGGAGCTCTAAATCAAAAGTTATGAAAGAATTAAGAAATAGAAAAAAAAAATATAAAACAAAAAAAAAGCCAGCTAGGCCAGCCAAAATGGGCCGGCCCAACCAGGCCGATCGGCCAAGGCTCCACCAGGAGGGAGTATGAAGGTGAAGGAGCAAACAAGGAGCACCTTATTTGTATCAAATGCTCCTAAATGACTCTTAATTGCATTCCTAAATTGCATTAAATATCCCCTAATTCCTCTTCTCTTTAATCTCCTTTAATCCAGCCCCCACCCCCCTCTTATATAAACCCCACTACATGAAAGTTTGAAGTTTTCAACTCATCATACCTCAATTTTCGTCCAAAATTCTTCCCAATCTTCTCCACCAAAATAGACCTTCAAGACGACCTCGGATCGTGGCGGCTTGAAGACGGAAGTTGTTCCCCTCGTCAAGACGGTTCCATTCCCACCGGTTCACCTCGTTTCGTTCATCGATCGGAGAGAAAAACACGGTCAAAGATTCAGATCTTAGAAGGTATAATCTATTTTACGCCCACCTCGTTGTTCCAAACACAATTTCCTTTAAACAGTAGATAAATCTAGTTGTTATCTACAACTTTCATGTAGAAAGTTTTTCCATCTGAGCAACTTTTTCTGTAGTCAAATCTGACATCATCATGACATCAGCGTAGTCAACAGTCAACTTAGTCAGCTTAGTCAAAGTCAATTTCAGTCAATTCCCGACTTTGACTTTTCCAGATTTTAGTATGAACTTGTATAATTCATAGAAAAAGATTTAGAAGTCCAAGAATTATAAATTTGGTATCCCTGAAAAGCTGAGATTCTATAGAATCCATTTCTGCAATAATATTACTTATTATCTGTACAAAATTTTGATTTATAAGTTAAATGGTTTAATTGGTCATTTTCACCATAAAAATTATATCTTTAGTTCTGTATATCCAAATTTAGCAAATAATATGTCTATGGATTCACAAAAATGAGTAGAACACAGTGGACCCATAATTCGGTATTTTTGAGTCTGTTAAAATCACGTTTTATACAGAACCATTTGTTGAATATTTTGAGTATAAAAATTGTTGTGTAAATTATTTTTAAGTGAATCCTTTTGTAGATGGTTGTATATTGAACCCTCTGTACAGTAAGACCAAAACATAATTTTATTCTAGTATAAATAAGATCGTGGAAATTATTTAGTAAGAACATACTTTCCAAGTGTTAGAAAATATTGCTAATTGCTACAATTGCACAAATGGTTGCATTTGTAATCTTGAAAATATAAAATGTTCAGAAATCACTTAGTAAATGTTCAGAACCTTGTTATAAAAATTTCCATCTTGCATGTTTGCATACTTTGCATGATTTTTGTGTTGCCATTAGTGTTGATCTTGTGTATGTTTTGTCTTGGTTGTTTTGCTTGATAGATTGTGTTGATTGTCAAGTGTGTTATTGCGAAGAGTGTACCAACACCACCAACTACTAAGGCAAGTGACACTATCATTCAAGTCCTACTATTTTCATTGCACTTAGTGGATTTTTGAAACATGCATGATAAAGGTTACTATATTTTTATGCTATGCTAAATCCTAATAGGATACCCTTATATCTCCCTTAGTGGAAACATTGTAGTTGCAGTATGCTTAGCCCTGCTATATATTGGGATGGGATACATGTTATGATTATATGAAGAGTTGAAAAGATATATGTTTTATATAATAAAACAAGTACTCAATGAACCACCTGGGTGGACAAGGATACTCAAGTTTGGACAAGGTGGCAACAAAGGAACCATGTTTATATGGCTATCTCTTTTTGTATGTGCACTAGAAGAAAACCACCCAGGGACTTAGAGATTTAACATGTTTCTCGTACAGTGGCTTCCGTGTACAGCCACATGCTAAATGGGCTCTGGCTTAGTCAACTACATAGTGGAAGACCCATGCATTGGCATCTTCAGGCTAACTAGAATTGTGTAAGGGAACTTGAAACCCTACATTGGTGCCTGGATGACAAGCTAGCATTGTTTATTGGGAGGACTCCTATGGAAAGACTTTGTCACATTCTCAATCTGCCAGTACTCCATCTTGGTGAGTACTTATCCAGCGGCCACTGGTGGCATCAAGATGAGACTGTGTCATGTGGGTAAAGTGTACAACTTCTGCAGAAGATGAAATTCTAAGTACTTAGCCGTGTCCCCGGTTATGGACAATACTGAGCAACTAAGGCCTGAAGCTATGGAAGATCTCGACATTCCAGTTTCTCAAAGTAAAACTTGATGGTGACAACAAGGGATTTGAAGCACTTGGAGTTTTCCAAGGAGTTCAGAAAGATTTGACAAATATCAAAAACTATTTTGAAAAGATAGGATAAAACTATATTGCTTTCTGCAAAATAGCCTAAACCCTACTTAGCCAAATATGCATGTAAATGATAGGATCCACTTAAATCTACATAGTAGTGAAGCTTGCCAATACAATTCAAATGTATTGACCCTTGTGGCTGCAACTTATTATGTTGCAGGTTTGTTTGATGTTAGTGAAGTTTGTTGATTAGGATTACAAGTCTACAACCAACATGACTGCCTGTGGCACTTTGAAGATGAAGGACCCCATGCTTTATAGATTTCTGCTGCAATGTAATGTGATAGCCAAATGAGCTATGTAAGATGTAATGTATTATTTTATTCCTGGTTATAAAGTTGTATTATGACCTTTGTTTCTTGATATTACATCTTAACTGTGGGTGCTAGCTATTGATCCAGGGACTAGCATTGTAAACACAGGGATCTCTACCTTATTAAAGGTTGGGAACCTTACAGTACTCTTCTCTGGTGTTGTAAGTGTTGTGTGGGTGAACCTGTGCTAACATACCGACCTTACTTGGACTAATACATACTTGTGTTTAAACCCCCTGCAAACATCCGTAACTACATGAAAGTAATTAAGATATAAATCTAACCACAGCCTTAAACTCTAAGATCCTGCGCTCCCTTGTGCAAAGTTGTCCTAACGGGGTTCATGTTTCTGTCACTCCGGCAACCCCACAATTAGTAGCCAAATACACAATGCATCCCCCTAGGCCCATAAATGGTGAAGTGTCATGTAGTCGACGTTCACATGACACCACTAGAAGAATAGAACCACAACTTAAATACTAAACCATTGAATAATAACTCATCACAGATTCACTACTAACAACATGACTTCTCCCATGTCCTCAAGAACTAAACAAACTACTCACGAGACATCATATGGATCAAGATCAAAGATTATATGGTAATGGATAAAAATCTGAACATAAACAATAATCCAATGGTTCCACTCACAAGAATCAACTACAATAGTAATCAACACCGAAAAAGTTTCCCCTAAGAACTAAAGCAATATCCAACACAATTGTTACAGCGGGACGGAGTGGTGATGATGGTGCTGGTGGAGATGATGGTGTGGATGATGATGATGATCCCGATGAAGTCTAGCTTGATGATAGTGTTGATGGCGACGGTCTCCCCTCTCCGGGAAGGAATTCCCCTCACAGAAATCTGTTTACCGGAGATATCTTTCTCTCTCGGTGTTTTCCATCCCCCAGAGGCGGAGGAAATCTATCTGTGGTCGCTCCCCGAGGCTTAGGGTTTCGTAGGGAATATATAGGCGAAGGGGCGGAATTGGAGGCCGGGCAGGTGGGCCACACCTGCCCTAGGCGTAGGGTCAGGTGGACCCGTGCGGGTGTGGGCCCCTTGTGGCCCCTTTTCTATCCTCCTTCTGGCTTCCTTCGGCTTCTGGTAAAATATTATGTTTCCATATTTTTCTGGTATTTTTCTGATCTTCGCGAAATTGCACCAAAACGCCTTCTTTTCCATCAGAATCCAGACTCCGGCAGTCCATCCTCCAAGAATCATCCAACATGCATAAATAGATGAAAATCCATAAGTAATACCTCATAATAAGACAAATATCAATGAATAGAGGTAAATTATGATATAGAATGGTGATGCAAATTGGGCGTATCAACTCCCCAAAGCTTAGACTTTGCTTGTACCCAAGCAAAAACTGAGCTTAGTAAACATGTCCACAGGTTTATGGAGTGAAGTGTCGATAAAATAATACAGACAAGAAGCATCACACTTACCGTTGCACAACTCATAGAAGAAAGAAACTCACCATTATATAACTTAGCTTGCAACCAAGTACAACAGTCACAATAGAGATGCATAAAGATAAATCATAATTGGAATTGGCAAACTTGTTCTTGGTCAGAGAACACCTGGCAAACAGTTTCACAAAAGCCTTTTGTAGAAGTTTCAAAACAGGAGTACTCTTTACTCAAAAGGTTTTTCATAAGTGAAGGCTTTCAAAGTAATACTCAATATATAAGAGTTTTGTGCAAACAAGGAAGATAAAGAACATGATTGAATAAATTACCATATGAATGCTTGAAACACAACAACTCAAATGCTTGCTGGAGATGGAGAGTGTAACACCCTCAGAATCGGCCCTATGCAAGTTTCAGCACTTCCCGCCAAACCCGCATAGAAACGATTCAAAGGTGCCCACCAGGCACTTGCGTGCGGGTGGAAAACGAAGTAATATCATTACACAATAGTCCTCGATGGAACCCACAAAACAGATATATACAACAACGACCCAAAGAGTCAAGAATGCAGATATACAGTACAAAGATCCAAATCACCTTGAAAATGATACAGCGTCCGACTACGGACAAGATGCAAATGGGGCTAAGAGCCCTGAAGAATAACCAATGGCGTCCATAACCCTGCCCAGGCCAAGCCGGAAGGGTAACCCTGCTAACGACGTCGATCTCAAAACCTGCTTAAACAAAAGGGGTGCCGACAAAGGGCAAAGGAAAAAGAGAGAGCGGTCAGTACTGAGGCCAGTACACGGCGAGGCTAGAATTCGGCGGTCCTCGCCTACATAGGTATGGTGGACTGAGCGGCAGCGCGACATGCACTAAACAACCTATAGAGACTCGATACAACTAGCGGCTATCAGAGAGGGGTAAGAAAGACCTATTCGGAACCAACCTGATACTACCACCAAACATACCCATCCTGGTGTTTCCCCCTCGAGACCAAACGAGGAAGTCAACCGAGGAACTCACACAGTTGGCAGTTTTATTTATTCAGTTATCGTTGCAGCAATTACTAGTCAGGTATAGATAGTCATCCTGATATAATAAGCAGTGGGAGGTTTTAGTTAACCATTCCGTTGTAGTTGCAACACTTACTAGTCAGATACAAATAGCATGAGATATCCCCAAACCCAGCAGTTATTGGTACTTTTATTTAGCCATTCCGTGGTAGTGGAGCTGATTACTAGTCATATCGGATACAAGTCAAATTATAACAGTAAACTTTAGTTATAGTTGTCTATGATCGAGAACTGTGCTCCAAGTCGTCCATAACCGCGGACACGACTTTTCGAAAAGATTTAACCCTGCAGGGGTGCACCAAAGTATCCACACGCACTTCGACCCTTTTTGCCAGATCAGTTAACATACACCCATCGGTGTCGGCGGGGCCTAAGTCATGACGTTTCCCAGACCCAAAGCAAGTACATGGGGGCCACCCCACTAAGCTACCCGCAACGAAGTCGGCCGGTCTCCGAGACGGACTCAGGGTTTGCGTCAATGGCTGTAAACGACTGGGAACCCGAAAATGAGACTGGGCTTGTCGATACCGCGAAAACACTCCGCTTACCTGAACACTACAGGTGCAGTACTTCGCACAATTTAAATTAAGCAGTAAAGCATGGCATAAGTACAGAATAGTAATAAAGCCCCAAACTACTTGTGGCCCCCGGTACAGTACTTTGAAATCAGGTACTAATCGATGGGGTGCCCATACACCCCACCTGTGGTTGGCGCGCTCGATCTCGGAACAGGTGTCAAGAACTCGGGGTCCTACGGGACACAAGTGGACGGTTAACAACCAAATAACATCTATTGCCCACCTGTGCCTCTGCATTTACCTACTTTCAATTTTAGTTATTAAACAGTAATTAAAGCCATGATCATCTCCAACATTAAACATGCGGAAACACTCCAACAACTGTGGTACTTGACGACACGCAACAACACTTGAGCAAACGACTACGACGCGCAGGTCCAACTATCTACCAAACAACAGGTAATAGGATGTGTCCAAGGCAATATAAGGCTGCAAGGGATATCACGGGTACGAAAACTAGAGCATCGCAACACAGATAGCAATAGATCAATAGGAGGGAGTAAATACTATAAAAGTAAGATAGGTAGAAAGGGGGAGGTGCTCGCAGGGAGAGGCCGGAGGTGGCGGTTGCCGGCGGATGGTGGCGACCAGAGAAGATGGGCACGGGCTCTAGTAGGAAGGAGGCGGGCAAGGGACAGGCGGCGGCGCAGGCGTCTGGCACGGGAGGAAGGGAGAAGGGTCGAGAGGCTGGGGGGCGTGTGAGGTGGGTCCCGGGGTGGGGCCAGGGGGAGCGGGGTGGATGGTGAGTGCGGGACGGTGAGGGAGACGTGAGCGAGGTGGGGCCAGGGCAGACGTGGGGTGAGTGGCTTGTGGACGGGGTTGGGTGGGGCCAGGGAGAGAGAGACATGGCTAGGGGCAGGTGGCGTTGGGTGATTGGGTGGGGTTTGGGCCAGGGGTGATGTGGCGACATGGGATTGGAGGGGGTGAGGTGGAGGGGCTGGGTAGGGAAAATAGGGTAGGGTTTTTGGTAGAAAAGGTTAGGGTAGATTCTGGGTAGGTAGGATTTTATCTGGAGGTGGCCGGCTAGGCTTTCGGGCCTGGCTGACTGCCTCCCAAAAATAATTTAACTATTTTATTTATTTAAAACGAGGCTTTTGCAAACCGCTGGTAGACAAAACAAAAAAATCCGGAGACCCGGGTTTTGGATTTGAAATAGAGGCGGGGTATTTAGAAAACAAAATATGCTTTTCGAAAATAGTTTCAGATAAACAAACCATGCAAGATGATGACGATGCTCAAATGCAATGTGGCATGATGACATGAGCATGCGGTCATGATGATGCAATGCACAAAAACACCGCGATTTTCTAGTAGTGGTTTTTGCGGGATGCCACAATTCTTCACCAATAACAATGGATCTCGCCCTCGAGATCCGCCTCATGGTACCGGGAAGAAGAGCGGCGATCTGAATCTTCTCGCATCGCGTAGATCCTCGCGACAGCACTAACAAGAGGTCGTTGTCCGTGATCGTCGAGAGAACACTCCGGGAACAAAAGGTCGAAGGTAGAGGTATCAACAAATAAAGCCACCTCTAACTCCGATAGAAAGAGAGAACCGATGCATTCTCATCCACTTCAATGTACACAAGTGAATAGAGTGAGTAGTCGGCATGGGGGCCAATCCATCACGCACCCAAACTATTACTCTGCACAATCAGTAGAAAAGCGTGCAACCATTCTCGGAATCAGACTGAAGATCTCGACAATCGAGGTTCAGAAACAAAGGAGTGATGCAGACTCTGCATCGGATCTGGCGTAGATGATGTCGTTGCGTCGGAAAACACCGGAAGGCACGAGAAGGAACAAAGAGAAGTCCACCAGACGAAGGGTTCCTCGGATAGCATGAAGACCAGATGTAGCAACACCGTTACCAAAGGAGGAAGCGAAACCCTGAAGGTACGATGGAACCCAACCACGAGAAATCCTGGACTCGAAGAGAGAGAAGAGAGCGGATTCAAAACACGCAGAGGTGAGAGGAGAGCAGCAGAGGGGTAAGGAGTAAAATCAGACCTAATCAGAACTATCCAACCGATTTTTCAAAAATAGTTTTGACACTCTACTTCGACCGTTAGCTAGGTTATCCTACAGGCTGGACTTGTGGGGTATCGCAACTGCTGAGCTCTGATACCACTCTGTAACACCCTCAGAATCGGCCCTATGCAAGTTTCAGCACTTCCCTCCAAACCCGCATAGAAACGATTCAAAGGTGCCCACCAGGCACTTGCGTGCGGGTGGAAAACGAAGTAATATCATTACACAATAGTCCTCGATGGAACCCACAAAACAGATATATACAACAACGACCCAAAGAGTCAAGAATGCAGATATACAGTACAAATATCCAAATCACCTTGAAAATGATACAGCGTCCGACTACGGACAAGATGCAAATGGTGCTAAGAGCCCTGAAGAATAACCAATGGCGTCCATAACCCTGCCCAGGCCAAGCCGGAAGGGTAACCCTGCTAACGACGTCGATCTCAAAACCTGCTTAAACAAAAGGGGTGCCTACAAAGGGCAAAGGAAAAGGAGAGAGCGGTCAGTACTGAGGCCAGTACACGGCGAGGCTAGAATTCGGCGGTCCTCGCCTACATAGGTATGGTGGACTGAGCGGCAGCGCGACATGCACTAAACAACCTATAGAGACTCGATACAACTAGCGGCTATCAGAGAGGGGTAAGAAAGACCTATTCGGAACCAACCTGATACTACCACCAAACATACCCATCCTGGTGTTTTCCCCTCGAGACCAAACGAGGAAGTCAACCGAGGAACTCACACAGTTGGCAGTTTTATTTATTCAGTTATCGTTGCAGCAATTACTAGTCAGGTATAGATAGTCATCCTGATATAATAAGCAGTGGGCAGTTTTAGTTAACCATTCCGTTGTAGTTGCAACACTTACTAGTCAGATACAAATAGCATGAGATATCCCCAAACCCAGCAGTTATTGGTACTTTTATTTAGCCATTCCGTGGTAGTGGAGCTGATTACTAGTCATATCGGATACAAGTCAAATTATAACAGTAAACTTTAGTTATAGTTGTCTATGATCGAGAACTGTGCTCCAAGTCGTCCATAACCGCGGACACGGCTTTTCGAAAAGATTTAACCCTGCAGGGGTGCACCAAAGTATCCACACGCACTTCGACCCTTTTTGCCAGATCAGTTAACATACACCCATCGGTATGTCGGCGGGGCCTAAGTCATGACGTTTCCCAGACCCAAAGCAAGTACATGGGGGCCACCCCACTAAGCTACCCGCAACGAAGTCGGCCGGTCTCCGAGACGGACTCAGGGTTTGCGTCAATGGCTGTAAACGACTGGGAACCCGAAAATGAGACTGGGCTTGTTGATACCGCGAAAACACTCCGCTTACCTAAACAGTACAGGTGCAGTACTTTGCACAATTTAAATTAAGCAGTAAAGCATGGCATAAGTACAGAATAGTAATAAATCCCCAAACTACTTGTGGCCCCCGGTACAGTACTTTGAAATCAGGTACTAATCGATGGGGGTGCCCATACACCCCACCTGCGGTTGGCGCGCTCGATCTCGGAACAGGTGTCAAGAACTCGGGGTCCTACGGGACACAAGTGGACGGTTAACAACCAAATAACATCTATTGCCCACCTGTGCCTCTGAATTTACCTACTTTCAATTTTATTTATTAAACAGTAATTAAAGCCATGATCATCTCCAACATTAAACATGCGGCAACACTCCAACAACTGTGGTACTTGACGACACGCAACAGCACTTGAGCAAACGACTACGACGCGCAGGTCCAACTATCTACCAAACAACAGGTAATAGGATGTGTCCAAGGCAATATAAGGCTGCAAGGGATATCACGGGTACGAAAACTAGAGCATCGCAACACAGATAGCAATAGATCAACAGGAGGGAGTAAATACTATAAAAGTAAGATAGGTAGAAAGGGGGAGGTGCTCGCAGGGAGAGGCCGGAGGTGGCGGTTGCCGGCGGATGGTGGCGACCAGAGAAGATGGGCACGGGCTCTAGTAGGAAGGAGGCGGGCAAGGGACAGGCGGCGATGTAGGCGTCTGGCACGGGAGGAAGGGAGAAGGGTCGAGAGGTTGGGGGGCGTGTGAGGTGGGTCCCGGGGTGGGGCCAAGGGGAGCGGGGTGGATGGTGAGTGCGGGACGGTGAGGGAGACGTGAGCGAGGTGGGGCCAGGGCAGACGTGGGGTGAGTGGCTTGTGGACGGGGTCGGGTGGGGCCAGGGAGAGAGAGACAGGGCTAGGGGCAGGTGGCGTTGGGTGATTGGGTGGGGTTTGGGCCAGGGGTGATGTGGCGACATGGGATTGGAGGGGGTGAGGTGGAGGGGCTGGGTAGGGAAAATAGGGTAGGGTTTTTGGTAGAAAAGGTTAGGGTAGATTCTGGGTAGGTAGGATTTTATCTGGAGGTGGCCGGCTAGGATTTCGGGCCTGGCTGATTGCCTCCCAAAAATAATTTAACTATTTTATTTATTTAAAACGAGGCTTTTGCAAACCGCTGGTAGACAAAACAAAAAAATCCGGAGACCCGGGTTTTGGATTTGAAATAGAGGCGGGGTATTTAGAAAACAAAATATGCTTTTCGAAAATAGTTTTAGATAAACAAACCATGCAAGTTGATGACGATGCTCAAATGCAATGTGGCATGATGACATGAGCATGCGATCATGATGATGCAATGCACAAAAACAACGCGATTTTCTAGTAGTGGGTTTTGCGGGATGCCACAGAGAGGAAGTAGGTTTACTGACTCAACTTTGCAAGTGGGAGAAAGGTCCCTTCTTAGAGGGAAGCAGGGATTACAAGTCATAAAGATCTTCCAAAATATTATGGTACTCGCTAGCTTTGAGCCCTCATTGCCCGTATCATAGGCATCTTGAGATGATTAAGTATAAAGTGCGCAAAGATGGAGTATATGCTTGACGAAATATAAGTTGGCAATCTCATGTCCCTTGAATATGAGGGCCACTCCTCATGCTACTCAACTTTGTCACAGGTAAGTTCTTGTCATTGTAAGTATTTGCATATCATTGAGAACCGCCAATGGGGTACCCCTTGCACATGGTACAGGAGCTTTCCCATAACCAAAATGACAAGGCAAGCAGACAATGAGCATCTCAGCGATCTTTTTATTTACTATGTGCATAGCTTTTTATTGAGGATGCTTCATAGATGGCTCACTATGGTGATGCTATAAGTTTCCACCATGATTAGGCATGGTTTAGGCTAGCGGCCCAGGCGTTTCTCTAACACAGGATACAGACTCCATGGCCTTACACGTTCCCTCTTTATTTCACATCGTTGGCATCCATAGACAAAAGTGCACGATATCAACTATGTACAGAGTACAAGTGCAATGTTGAAAACGTTGCTGTGACAGCACGGTTCTTCTAATTCCAACGTATAGATGCAAGTATATACAACTTTGATGGCACAATGGTTCAAGTCTATTAGGGGCAAAGAAATAAAGTGTGTTGTCAAGTTCGTGAGAGCTTTACTAACTAGTTTTCACATAACAAAATACTTTTTAATTCGAAAGGTAGACGAAGCTTGAGAATTTGCTTGGAATAGCAACAATGCTACTAGGTAGATATGGTGGACACAAATGGCAAAAGTTTAGTTCAAAGGATTTTGGAAACATGAGAAGTATGGCTTCTCAAAACAGCTTTTTGGCTAGCAAGGTTGGGTAGCAAGCAACAGAGTTGAAAGAAACAAGCAAACATACAAGTAATAAAGCTAAACATGCAATCTTCCTTGAAGACACAAAAGATCTTAAATAAAGAAAACTAAGCTTATGAGCCAACAAGAAAGAAAACAAATGATATAAAATACCTGTAAGCTTTTTCTATTTTTGTTTCAAACTTCAAAAAGTATTGCTACTGACCAGACCTCGGTTTGCCAAAACCAATTTAGATCCACTTGATGCTCCCAAAGTGGTGACAATGCTGATCAACAAGATCCATCATATAATAGAGATTGCAAACTAAAATAAGAAGTGCAAAAAGTAAAAGATGAGACTTCTCATTAATATTCCAGTAAAGGCACTCACACCAAGGGATACATAGATAATCAACTAAAGGAGAGATACTTCCACATGAAAGCCAAACTATAAGATAACCTCTCTACCACGGATATCAATCCACTAAAAAGGTAAAAGATAAAAGATAATGGTGGTGATACCGCGGCACTCCCCCAAGCTTGGAACAAGCCAAGGGGATGCCAAACCTGATGACGAATTACTCCCTCGGTGGTGGTGTCGCCCCCTTGTTTAGGATAAGAAAACCCTCCAGCATCTTACTATTCTTGTTTTTCTCCTCTTGAAGTTCATCCACCTTTATCCTCAAAGCACGGTATCTTTCACAAAACTCATCAGTGGTTCGAAGGGATTCTGCTGCCTTTGTCGTTGGCGGAGGCCATGGTGCTCTTAAACTTGAGAAGATTTCCTGACAGAAACAGATTAAAACGAAAACACGATGAGATGCAAAAACCTCAGGGGATCCGGGGGGTTATATATTATGAAGTTTCAAGGTATAAGGAAGGTACTGACATGGAAACGAGGCGGAGACGGAGTTCGAGGGTGGCACACCCCCCTCAGGCGCGGCCAGGCTAGGCGCACACCTGGGGTCGATCTGTCCACCCCGGACTCCATTTCCTCTTAAGTTCTGTCTCGTAGTCTTCCTTATGTATTAAAAACATCAAAAATATAAAAAGATTGGGGTTTCACGAACCTTCTGTTTTCACCACTTTTACCTATTCAAAGACGAACTCTACAGATTCCTTTTCTCTTTCTCCTGAGGATTTCCTTCATACAAAACCCTTACACAAACTCAATGACAACATTAGTGTAAGCAAAAACAATAACCCTTTGGGTACACACTTGAACTGAAAACCCATCAAAACAAAAGCTTCTGTAAGAGGCAAATGCATATGATGGCAGAAATCTGTCAAAAGAGACCAGAAGGTAAAGATGGATTTTTCGAAGACCTTCTGTTATTCAAATCAAAAAGTGCAGAACTGATGAAAGTTAGGTAACAACTTGGAGAACAAGCTCAGAATAATGCATCTCCATCCGAAGTACTGAGCTTCCTCGCGAATGTTTACAATACAGCACAAAAATCTGTCCTAGGACAACCACTTTTCATAACTCCTCTACTTGACAAAAGTAGTGGAACTTGACACAAAAACCAAAACAAAAAGGATAAGTGTAACATCCCAAGTTTGTAATATATGTAATTAGTACTTAAGCATTGCATGCATGTGTTAAATTTAATAAAGTATGCATGTGAGCAAGTTCTTGAATAATGCAAACCCTAAAATCCTAGCCTTTCCCTCTCCCTTTGAAAGCAATTCAAATAGTTTTGAATTTTGAAATGACAAAATGTTTGGAGCCCAAAAGGATTAATAGGGCCCCTACAATATTTCAAATATTTCTACAAAGTCTTGTATTTTTTAAATTATTCAAAACAGATTCCAAATGAAAATTAGAAAGAGAAAACAGTAAACATAAAAACAAAAAGGATTTTTGTTAAAAAAATGGGCAGCAACAGCCAACGGGCCGTGGACCATCTTTCCTCTCCTCTTCCTGTTGCCCAACGCCTCTCCTAGGCCCAGCAACCGGCCCACGCCAGCCCGCAAGAGGCCTCGTACCGTTTTGGCCCCGGCAGCTCCTCGTCGTCTTCGTCCCCGACAGAGAAGCTGCTCGTTGGCGCCGTGCTCACCGTCCGCCGCCGTGCCGCGCGCCAAGATTCGCGCCACCGACGATGTCGGCGCCTACAAGAACCCCACGCCGTCGTAGTGGAGAACCCTACCCTTCTTTCTCCCCCTCGCGCGCCTTCTTCTCCTCTCTGGCCAAACCCTATCCGTTCGGGCTCCGGCGAGCCTCGCCGTCTCCGGCCGCCCCGTGCACCGTGGAGTGGTCTGGGAGAAGTGTCATGTTGCCGTCGTCGTCTCTATAAAGCCACGCAAGCTGGAAGGACTTCATATGGGCGGAATCAAGCATGACCTCAACTCCGGCCACCGCAGTCGAATCGTCGATTCCCCTCCCTCCGGCCTCCCCTCGCTTCATCAACCTCACCGTCGTGCTCGTGGTGAGCTAGCGGAACTCCTGGTCCCCTTCGTTCCTTCCCTCTCGCACTGTGTTGCTGTCCCGACGAACACCCGACGCTGGCACCGCTGTTTCTTGTCGCCGCCATCGCTCCGGTGACCATACAGAGGCGGCGCCGCCACTATATTGCTCGCCGCAGTCTCCTCTTTCCAGCAAGCCCACCCGCGCATCCCCAGACGCTGCCAATCCCTCGCTCCACTCTTGATCTGAGAAGATTAGCCATTGATGACGTCACAGTGACGTCATCATGATGCAATAAATCTTTTTATATTTATTTAAATGTTTTCAGTAATTATTTTCTGTAATAAGTAAAATGCTGATAGGTGGGCCCTATCTGTCAGGGTTTTAACCTTTTTGTAAATCATTTCTGAAATTAATAAAAGTCTGACATGTGGGCTCAAGTTGGAAAATAATTTAAATATTCCAAAAATTATTTAAAATGAATTAAAATTTGGGAAATTCATAACTAATTCATTTTAAATCAGAAAAATACAAATAATATAACAAAATGTTCAGAAAAATAAGAGTTATGCAATAGCAACATTATCATACATTGTTAACCAACTTTCATGACAAGTTTAATTAGAAGAACCAATTGAACCTGCAGGTGATTCCGAGGATCCCCCTGTTCTAGGGTTTGGACCTCTCGGACCCCGTTTAAAATGACCAAGCATGTTCTAGGGTTCATTTCAACACTATTTAACTTTTCATATCATCCATATTGTATGAGCATTGCACATGTCATGTATTGAATGTTGTTTTCCCTTTTCCGGTATTTGGTTCTTCGCGAATAGGAACCGAACCCGAGGCTGAAGTCAACAACATCGAAGATCCATACCTATCTACTGACGGACAAGGCAAGCGTAGCCTCTCATTTTGAACCTACTTTTACAAAGTATATTAGTTTCTCGCTATGATGCACACGATTCCAATGTGGTCTTTTGTCAGTAGCTAGGGTTACCTATCTGCTGCACAGTTTCCCTTTTGTAGCCTTATACTCCTGATCCACTGCTCCTAGCATACCTAGGTGTGGCATCTAAGTGTTGCTAGAGATTTTATGACCGACAACTTAGCCATGCTTACTAGTACCGTCTGATACATACGGATAATGATTCAGTGGTGCCGAAGAATCTAGAAAGATAGGAGGTGGAGGTATCATCAATTGAGATAAATAAATATGCTAAGGTTCGTATGGGAGGCCACGTTAGGTATGGTTTTTGTAGTACCATGCTCGCCAACACTAGGAACTGAGTTCCTACCTTTGGAACCAAGATGAGCGTACAGCCACACGGGGCCTGGACAACCCCTTGACTAACTAACTTGCCTAGTAGATTCCATGAGTCACATAGTTCGGGCTTTCCATCTGGCATACACATTGAAAACGTTTTCGAAAGAGGGGGTGAAGGAGGTGCATCATAACAGGTAGGGAAGCATGGTCGCGGTTGCTTGGGGTCGATGGAGCCCCTGGTGAACCAACCTCGCCTCACATCTTTAAGTACCGGCTTCAGTATTTGACCCGTTACGGCGGAATCATACTTATTGCGTGACTCATGGTCTCGGTGAAAGCAAGGCAAAGGTCGTGGTCAACCACCCTCTGTCGGCCTTACAAGGAAGAGGGCTAATAATTTGGCATTAAGAGACGGTTGCTATGTGTGGGTAAAGTTGTACACCCCTACAGGGTTAAATCTTTTCGAGAAGTCGTGTTCACGGTTACGAACGACTTGGCAACCGGACTTAAGATCATACATAACATTAACCACTATAAAACTTGTTGATACACGTGTGCTTAAGGATGCTTCCTCTGGGTCGAGGGGGTGATCCTAGATAGGAGGTTCTGATGAAGCTGGTGGTTATCAAGTGTTAGACCCCTCCTTTATAAAGGAAAGGATCCCTGTGATTGCAATGCTAGTCCCTGGATCAATGCTAGCATCCACAGTTTAAGATGAAGTACACAGATACAAAGTTCGTTTATTACATTCATTCCAGAGATAAAACATAGTCTTTTACAACTCAGGGCCAAAGGCCTAATACAAGAGTTTAAGGAATAAGTAAATAAACATAAGTCTTCATCTTCATTTGCCACAGGCAAGCATGTTGAGTGTAGACTCATGACTCCTATTCATCATCGGAGTAACCTGCAACATCACAAGTTACAGCCACAGAGGGTCAATACTTTGGAATAGTATTGGCAAGTGATACCTTAGTATATTTCAAGTGGACTATATTACTATATGCATTTTGGCTAAGTGTAGCTTGGCTTGCTTTGCTTGAAAGTATGTTTTACCTATTAGTTGAAAACACTAAGTTTTTCTTTATCAAAAACTTCCCAAGAAACCACCAATAGACATTGGGGTTCTTCACCCTTGTTCACCCACCAAATTTTACTTAGAAGTTGGAGTGATGAGATTCTTGTAGCTTCCATGTCTTGATGCTCAAATTGTCCATTGCCTTGGACTAGGCTAAGTACTTAGATTTTCCATCTGCAGAGGTTGTGCACTTTCCCCACCAGACTTGGTTTCCCAAGACAGGACCTTTCAGAAGCCTTTCCTTAGTCAAATGGACACGCTCCAACCTATCATCCCAACTACCACCAACTGTCCAAATGACTAAGTTCTAGCAACCTATATGATCAAGGAAGAGCCCATATTGCCAAGTGGTTGCACTGTAAGCTTTCTCAACACTTGGCCTCCAAATCCCTTTGTGCCTGGGTGGCATACCACAAGTGAGATACACAACCCAAGTCCATGGCCTTGTGTAACCACTCAACATAACCCAATCCTTCCATTCCACCCAGGAGGTTCATTTGACTTAGTTGTTTTATTAAGAAAACATAAGTCTCATGACTTAGAAATATTTTCATCATAGTAAGTATAGGTTTTCACCAACCCTTGTTTGCTAAATATCTAGGCTAAGCATGGTATGATACTTAACTTAGGAAAAATTCCCTAGCAATTCTACCATTCTACACTACTTAGGATTTCCGATCTTAGCATTTAGGCAAAATAGCATGCAAGACTTAGCAAAATATCTAATGCTAGTACAAAACATAGGATAGAAATATTCATGAAAATATCACTTGCCTTGGTAGTGGGGAGAGTAGCACTCTTCACAATCACAATCACTAGCAAAATCTACACAAAATTGTAGCATACAATTACACACAATTATATACAACCAAAAATATTATGAATGCATGCATGCAAGAATTAACTAAGTGGTGATTTAGAAAACTCTACCAAGAATGCACATGTTTACAGAAACTTATCAAGTCACAAGTTTACCAACTAAACTTATTTGGCACCAATACAATTTACCAAAATAAATCTATACTTAAAATAGCCTTAAACATGTTCTACAAATAAAGTCATTTTAACTGTTACTATTTGTTAAACAAATTGGATATTCAGAAAGGTCTTGTTTCACTGAATCCAACGGTATAAAGTTTGTAAAATTCTAACGTGGCATTCAAAAGTTATAGCAGTTTAAAGTTTGGATCTAAATCTGATTCAAATTTCTGTTTTTGAATTATCCCTAGCCACGTGTCGCAGCCTCACTGGTGCGTACCGCTTCATGCGGATCGGCAGTCGCAGGCCGTAGGATCTAACTTAGATCTGGTGGCTCAGACGCGCGCGTACCTCTTCGATTAAGATCTATCCTAGCCCTACGATGCAGATCCAACTGACCAAATCATCAAGCCACAAACTGGCGGTGCTAGCGGCGTTGTCCGGCGGCGGCGCGTCTGACTACGGTGGCGCCGGTGCTCTAGGTCGTCCGGGGAAGCAAGAAGGCGCTTACCAAGACCGCGGTGGCGTGCTGAAGCTCGAGGTGGCTCTGGTTTGTCAAGGGGCGTGCTGACGCGGTGGCGATTCCTCATCGGAGTTGAGTCCGGCGACAGGTGGTTCTGCTCGAGGTCGAAGGCGACGTTGCCGATCTCTAGGAGGCAAACGGAGACTGTAGTCAGGTGCAGAAGATCACGGGGAATACGCGCGTGTGAAAGACAAGGCTTGGGGCGGTCTGGTCTTACCACCGGAGGTCGTCGGAGTTGATGCCGAAGACGGTGGCGGCCAGTCGTCGACGTTGCTGGAGCTACAGGTCATGCGAAGGTAAGTGGGGTGTATCAGTAGATGCGCCGAGACTCACTGGACAAGATAGCATGAATGAGAGGCAGAGGGGAACACGAGACTCACCGGAATTCGCCGACGCAGTCGTCGGAGACGGCGGGGTTGCAGAGAGCAACGTGCGCAGCCTGGGGGCGTTCTGTGCTTGGGGTTTGGGGGAGAAGAGAGAGGGGGAAGAGGGGGTTTATGTAGCCTGCTCGCGAGCGAGAATCACTCGTGCCTTAACGCGAATTTAAGCTGCGTAATCAACAGGAAACGACCGCGCCAATTTGGGGACGAACAGGTCGTGGGGTGGAGACAACGATGCTCGGGTGGGCCGTGGTTATCAGCGAGAGAGGGGAGTGGAAGCGGGTCCCTTCTGTCAGTGAGCTGGTGGGTGCGAGAGTGGGTAAAGAAAAAGATTCGCGGGGTGTGCACTGCTGGGCTGGTCTGGGCCGTGTTGGGCTGGGTCGGCCAGATTGGCTGATTTGGCTATTTTTTTCTTCTTAATTCCTTTTCTTTTTCAGATTGAATTTCTAGAAATGGTTTTTAAACCTAAATTCAAATCTGTTTGAATCCAAAGCTTTACAGGAATTTTGCAAAATAAAACTTGCTCTTAAATGAGTGTCAAACACATCTGAACAATTCAGAACACCTGGATCCTTTTGAAAATAAACTATGCCTTTATGAGAGGTGATAATAGGCATAGGATTTGTTTTAATTCATATTTTGCTTTTGTTATTTTGTTCAAGCTTTTGAGACCACTTAAGTTTGAATTCAAAACATTCTGAATGAATAACAGCATCTTTCCCAAAATCATGTAGCACAAAGGCTAGGGTTTTCATACATAAAATAATGAGCCACAAATGCTCCTGTTTTTGAAATGATTTTGAGAAAATCTTAAATGATGATGAATGCAAGGATGATATGAATGAGTTTTGGAATATGAATTTAGGGATGTTACAAATCTAACCCCCTTAAGGTGAATCTCGCCCTCGAGATTCGGATTGGCTAGCAAATAGGTGAGGGTGGTCTTTCCGAAGATCATCCTCTCTTTCCCATTTGGCTTCCTCTTTGGAGTGATGGTTCCATTGCACCTTGCAAAACTTGATAGTTTTTGTTCTTGTGACTCTTTCTGCGGTCTCAAGAATCTTGACAGGCTTTTCTTCATAGGTGAGGTCACTTTCTAGTTGAACTTCTTCCAAGGGTATGGTATCCTTCAAAGATGATTCTTCCATTTCTGGGTGACATTTCTTAAGCTGACTCACATGAAACACATTATGGACAGCTGACAGAGACTATGGCAATTCAACTTCATATGCAACTTCTCCCTTGCGACTTAGAATCTTGAATGGCCCAACATATCTTGGTGCCAACTTTCCTTTGACTCCAAATCTTTTCACTCCACGAAGTGGTGATACTCTAAGATAAGCTCTATCCCCAACTTCGTAGGTGACTTCTCTACGCTTAGAATCCGCGTAGCTTTTCTGTCGGGACTATGCTATCTTCAATCTGTCCTTAACCAATTTGACTTTCTCTTCGGCGTCTTTGATAAGATCAGGTCCAAATAAGCTTCTCTCTCCCACACCATTCCATAACAACGGGGTGGTACACTTCCTTCCGTAGAGTAACTCAAATGGTGCCATTCCAATACTAGATTGATGACTGTTGTTGTAAGAGAACTCTGCGTAAGGCAAACTTTCATCCCAACTTGCTCCATAGTCTAGGGCACATGCCCTCAACATGTCTTCAAGAATATGATTAGTCCTTTCCGTTTGTCCATCAGTTTGAGGATGAAAAGCAGTGCTGAATTCCAACCTCGTTCCTAAGGATTCATGAAGCTATCTCCAAAAGTGAGAAGTAAACTGAGTTCCTCTATCTGACACAATACTCTTAGGCACACCGTGAAGGCATATAATTCTGCTCATGTAGATCTTTGCTAACTAGGCACTTGTATAAGTTGTCTTCACGGGTATAAAATGAGCCACTTTAGTTAGGAGATCCACTACTACCCATATGGAATCATACCCTGACCTTGTCCTTGGTAATCCGGTAATGAAATCCATACCGATATTTTCCCACTTCCATTCAGGAATAGGCAGTGGTTGAAGTAAACCCGCTGGTTTCTGATGCTCCGCTTTTACTCTGCTACACACATCACACAAAGCAATATGCTCGGCGATGTCCCTTTTTAGATTGTTCCACCAAAATCTTTCTTTCATATCCATGTACATCTTGGTGTTTCCTGGGTGAATAGAATACAGAGAGTTGTGACCTTCTTGTAAGATCAGTTTCCGTAACTCCGGGTCTTGTGGAACACATATACGTTTCCCGTGCCATAAAGTACCTTGTTCGTCTATATGGAAACTCTTAGCTTTCCCTAGACTAATATTTTCCTTAATCTTTTCAATTTCCTTATCAGTCTTCTGAGCTTCTCGGATCTTGTCCAACAAAGTGGGTTGACCATCCAAAGACATGAGATGTCCCTCAGGCACAATTTCTAATCTGAGTTCTTTGAATTGCTTACACAAGTCATCCGGCAATTCTCCTTTGGTAAGGCTATTTGCAAACGTCTTACGACTTAGAGCATCTACTACTACATTCGCTTTACCGGGGTGGTATTGCAAACTCAAGTCGTAATCCTTGATAAGTTCTAGCCATCTTCTTTGTCTCATCTTGATTTCCTTCTGGGTGAAGATATACTTCAAACTCTTATGATCGGTGAACACTTCGCATCGTTTTCCCAAAAGGTAATGTCTCCATGTTTTGAGTGCATGGACGACAGAGGCTAACTCCAAATCATGAGTAGGATAGTTTACTTCATGAGTTTTGAGTTGTCTCGAGGCATAGGCCACAACTTTACCGTCTTGCATAAGTACGGCACCCAAACCTTGATGAGACGCATCACAATATACTTGGAAATCCTTTTCTAAATCTGGCAGACATAGAACTGGTGCTGTTACAAGTCTCTTCTTTAATTCTTGGAAACTGACTTCACAACCTTCAGACCATGCAAATTTCCTGTCCTTCTTTAATAATTCAGTCATTGGCTTAGCAACCTTGGAGAAATTTTCAATGAACCTTCTGTAGTAACCTGCTAAGCCGAGGAAACTACGAACTTCTTTCACATTCTTGGGTGATTCCCATTCTGTCACAGCTGAAACTTTGGCAGGATCAACTGCCACACCATCCTTTGTCATAACATGACCAAGAAAACCAACTTCCTCTAACCAGAACTCACACTTGCTGAATTTAGCATAGAGTTTATGCTCTCTTAACTTTTCAAGTATCAAGCGTAAGTGTCTTTCATGTTCTTCTTTACTCTTGGAGTAGACTAAGATGTCATCGATGAAAACGACAACAAACTTGTCGAGAAATTCCATGAATACCTTGTTCATCATATTCATGAAGTATGCTGGAGCGTTGGTTAAACCAAAAGGAATCACAGTGTACTCATACAATCCATACCTTGTGGTGAATGCTGTTTTAGGTATGTCTTGCTCTCTTATCTTGAGTTGAAAGTAGCCTGACCGAAGGTCAATCTTGGAGAACACACATGCTCCCTCTAGCTGATCAAACAAGTCGTTGATTCTTGGCAAAGGATATTTGTTCTTGATGGTTACCTTGTTGAGTGAACGATAGTCAATACATAATCTTTGTGTTCTATCCTTCTTTTCCACGAATAAAACTGGAGCTCCCCAAGATGAAGAACTTGGTTGAATAAACCCTTTCTGCAACTGTTCCCCTAGTTGCTTCTTGAGCTCTTTCAGTTCATCAACTGACATTTTGTACGGTCTTTTTGCCATAGGTCCAGAACCTGGTACCAAATCTATCAAAAACTCCACATCTCTATATGGTGGCATTCCCGGCAACTCTTCCGGAAATACATCCGGATACTCACACACAATTGGCACATTGTCCATGCTAACCCCCTTAAGAGAATTCAGCTTACTTCCCTTGGATTCAAAGTTTGACCTGAATTTTATTATTTTTCCTTCTGGGGTTGTGAGTGTAACTGCACGATTAGCGCAATCTAGTACTCCCTCATACTTAGCCATCCAATCCATTCCCAAAATCACATCCAATCCTTGGGAATTCAGGATTATCAGGTTTACTGGAAACTTATGCTTTCCAAACTCTATGACGAGATCCCGGCATCCAAGGCTTACTATCATATCTCCCCCCGGAGAACTAACCTTTATTGGACACCCAATGTTTTCAGATGCAAACCCATTTCTATCAACAAATGCTTTTGATATGAATGAATGAGATGCACCAGTGTCAAAGAGTACAAATGCTGGAATTGAATTGAGTCTGAACTTACCAGCAACGGCATCAGGCTCCTCATAGACCTCCTCCACATTGATGTGGTTAACCTGTCCTTTCTGAAAAGGATTTGGCTTGTTAGGTCCTTCAACTTTCTTCTCAGGGCACTCATTAGCATAATGCCCCAGCTTCTTGCATTTGAAGCACTCAACCTGACTGATGTCCTTTTTAGGAGGCTGGCTTCCACTTCCACTACCATTTCCACTATAGTGGCTCTTATGTCCACCCTTGTGGTTCTTGTACTTGTCATTGTCATGACTGCGGTGATGTTTGTTGTCATGCCGGTTGTGGTTGTGGTGCTTGTTGAATTTCCCGTGCTTGTGGGAACCCGAACTGCCACTGTCATCATGGTGAGATCGTTTGTGAGACGATCCCGAGCTGTGCTTGTCGGTGTGTTTCCTCTTCCTGCTCTCGACTTGCTTCATTTTACTCTCCAAAATAGCAGCCTTGTCACACAGAGACTGATAAGTTGGAACATATGCCACAGAAAACTACAGATTCAGCTCATCATTCAAGCCTTCCAGAAACTTTTCCTTCCTTTTGGCATCTGTGTCAACCTCATCCGGTGCATAGCGTGCCAGATTGTTGAACTCTTCTATGTATTCAGCCACGCTGCGGTGGCGCTGCTTCAGGTTGTGAAACTCCTTCTTTTTCAGACTCATCATTCCTGATGAGATATGAGCAGTGCGAAAGCCATCTTCAAAGATAGCCCAAGTCACCTCATCTAAAGGAGTGGTGATTTGGAAGTTGTCCCACCATGTGGCGGCTGGTCCTTCCAACAGATGTGCTGCGAACCTGACTTTTTCAGCATCCGTGCATCCCACGGTCACTAAGTCCTTGTTCACGGAACGTAGCCAATCATTGGCCACCATGGGATTAGTTGTTCCCAAAAACTTTGCTGGCCTCAATCACAGAAATCTGGTGAGCATATCAAAACCCGGAGGGTTGTTGTTGTTGTTGTTGTTGTTGGGGTTGTTGTTGTTGTTATTGGGGTTGTTGTTGTTGTTATTGGGGTTGTTGTTGTTATTATGGTTTTTGAATGAATGTCGTCATCATTTGCATAAGCTGTGTTTGTGCATTCATCATTTGTTGCATTTCCGGGGTGATGTTGTTGGGGTTGGGGTTTGCGCGACGGGGAGGCATCTGTGGTTTGTTCAAATAGATAAGAATGAGATACCCATAGATGTTTTATGCACAATACATCACAAGAAATCACATAGCATGCAACTCAAGAGTAAAAGTTCAACAACCAGATAATAAGTTCATGAAATAAAACACACAAGAGGCAAGCCATCCACATGTCGGATGGTCCAATAACAAGTTCACAAATAACAAATATGATAATGAAAGATAAACGAGTAGTCAAGTCTACTCATCAGCATCAATCTCCTCCTCGACGAAGGTGAGACCTGCGTTCTCCATCGCGGTCTTGTTCTCCTCAATCGTAGTGGTCAAGGAATCGACCTTGGCCTTGAGAGCCCTCTTCTGGGAGCGAAGCCTCTCAATAACCATCTGCTGCTGCTCTAGCTCGAAATCCTTGGACTTCAGTTCCTCGGTCATGTCCCGGATTTTCTTGTTCCTATCCTGGACGCGTTTCTCCTGACTCTTGAACTTGCGATCCTGAACCTCGAACTTCGTCTCCATTTCCTTGATCATCTCATCCTGCTGTGCGAAAAGCTTGTCCTTCTCGCGAAGCTGCACCTGGAGCTCGTCATTGTTGAGCATGACGTTCGTCCTGTCCGTGTCCACGTGCCTAAGGAGAGTCTCTAAGTCCTGGAGATAGAGACGTATCGGCTCTGCTGTGTCCCTCGAGTCGTCCTCAAAGTCGATGGACTCTCCATCAACATCACGTCTTCCAAAGACGTGGAAGTGAGTGCCCCTAACCTGTCGGGAGTGACGGCCTAACAGACGTCCTATCAGGTCCTGCATGACTACCTCCATGCCTCTCTCCCTGTCGTCGTGCATCAGCTTGAAGACGATGGCCTCCATAGTAGGCTCTGTCTGGCGTCCGGGCTGGTTCACCTTGAAGCCCCAGAGGTCCTTCCTCTCGAACTTGGTGAGTGGGTACACCGTGATGGTGGGAAGAGGGAGATCGAGCAAAGTGGTAAGCTCAACGATACGGGGTCCAAAACGGGTAACCTGGAACTCCTCAACGGTGCTGATGGCAATAGGCATCTATTTATAAGAATGAAAAAGTTAGAACAACACAATTTAAGACAAATAAAGACAACATCACATACACATCCTTGGAATCACAAAATCACACAAGTCATGCATACATGAAACCATTACATCAATCAAGGTCCATCTTATTTAAGGTATCATCTTTGGAAAATAAGGTGATAAGTGGTGGTCCAACTAACGAAGTGCCCTTACAATCCTATCTCATTGGATCTATTAGCAAACACAATGTTCCTAGAGGCAATCCAACAATCTTGTTCTCTTGATTCCATCACTAAGTCTATAACATCTCCCCTTAACTCTTGGTTGGTGGCTTCCAACTCTTGGGTAAGTTCCTTCTCTTTCTCTAAGTCTTTTTGGAGGTTGAGCATTCTGCATTTGACTCTAGCACTTAGTTCTTTGATAGTCCTCCAAGCTGCATCTCTGGCTGACTCAAAGAATGTGGTGTGCATTATAGTGTTGGTGTACATGCAGAATCCCCTTTCTTTGTGGTTGTCTTCCTTGTTTTTGTACAAGTGAAGTTGCACCCACCAATACTCCACTACTTCATCCATCACTGGAAAGCCCTTGTACACGGCTGCACCATGTGCTTCCATTGCCACCATGAGGTCTTTGAGAATATTGGGAAACTCAGTTTCACACTCCAAGGTAATGGTCATGAGTGGTCCTTTCTTCACGGCTTCGTTGATGGAGTTCATCTACAAATGGAGTTGAGAATGAAAAGGTTAGAAAAGTTTTACGAGAAGAATAGACAAGTGTAGATGTAGTTGAAAACTTTTTCCTTAGTGGTTTTCCAATCCTAGGGTCATAATCCTACAGGCAACACAGTGCTCTGATACCATCTGTTAGACCCCTCCTTTATAAAGGAAAGGATCCCTGTGATTGCAATGCTAGTCCCTGGATCAATGCTAGCATCCACAGTTTAAGATGAAGTACACAGATACAAAGGTCGTTTATTACATTCATTCCAGAGATAAAACATAGTCTTTTACAACTCAGGGCCAAAGGCCTAATACAAGAGTTTAAGGAATAAGTAAATAAACATAAGTCTTCATCTTCATGTGCCACAGGCAAGCATGTTGAGTGTAGACTCATGACTCCTATTCATCATCGGAGTAACCTGCAACATCACAAGTTACAGCCACAGAGGGTCAATACTTTGGAATAGTATTGGCAAGTGATACCTTAGTATATTTCAAGTGGACTATATTACTATATGCATTTTGGCTAAGTGTAGCTTGGCTTGCTTTGCTTGAAAGTAGGTTTTACCTATTAGTTGAAAACACTAAGTTTTTCTTTATCAATAACTTCCCAAGAAACCACCAATAGACATTGGGGTTCTTCACCCTTGTTCACCCACCAAATTTTACTTAGAAGTTGGAGTGATGAGATTCTTGTAGCTTCCATGTCTTGATGCTCAAATTGTCCATTGCCTTGGACTAGGCTAAGTACTTAGATTTTCCATCTGCAGAGGTTGTGCACTTTCCCCACCAGACTTGGTTTCCCAAGACAGGACCTTTCAGAAGCCTTTCCTTAGTCAAATGGACGCGCTCCAACCTATCATCCCAACTACCACCAACTGTCCAAATGACTAAGTTCTAGCAACCTATATGATCAAGGCAGAGCCCATATTGCCAAGTGGTTGCACTGTAAGCTTTCTCAACACTTGGCCTCCAAATCCCTTTGTGCCTGGGTGGCATACCACAAGTGAGATACACAACCCAAGTCCATGGCCTTGTGTAACCACTCAACATAACCCAATCCTTCCAATCCACCCAGGAGGTTCATTTGACTTAGTTGTTTTATTAGGAAAGCATAAGTCTCATGACTTAGAAATATTTTCATCATAGTATCTATAGATTTTCACCAACCCTTGTTTGCTAAATAGCTAGGCTAAGCATGGTAAGATAACTTAACTTAGGAAAATTCCCTAGCAATTCTACAATTCTACACTACTTAGGATTTCCCAACTTAGCATTAGGCAAAAATAGCATGCAAGACTTGGCAAAATATCTAATGCTAGTACAAAACATAGGATAGAAGTATTCATGAAAATATCACTTGCCTTGGTAGTGGGGAGAGTAGCACTCTTCACAATCACAATCACTAGCAAAATCTACACAAAAATTATAGCATACAATTACACACAATTATATTCAATCAAAAATAATATGAATGCATGCATGCAAGAATTTACCAAGTGGTGATTTTGAGAATTCTACCAAGCATGCACATGTTTACAGAAACTTAACAAGTCACAAGTTTGCCAACTAAACTTATTTGGCACCAATACAATTTACCAAAATAAATCTATACTTAAAATAGCCTTAAACATGTTCTACAAATAAAGTCATTTTAACTGTTACTATTTGTTAAACAAATTGGATATTCAGAAAGGTCTTGTTTCACTGAATCCAACGGTATAAAGTTTGTAAAATTCTAACGTGGCATTCAAAAGTTATAGCAGTTTAAATTTTGGATCTAAATCTGATTCAAATTTCTGTTTTTGAATTATCCCTAGCCACGTGTCGCAGCCTCACTGGTGCGTACCGCTTCATGCGGATCGGCAGTCGCAGGCCGTAGGATCTAACTTAGATCTGGTGGCTCAGACGCGCACGTACCTGTTCGATTAAGATCTATCCGAGCCCTACGATGCAGATCCAACGGACCAAATCATCAAGCCACAAACTGGCGGTGCTAGCGGCGTTGTCCGGCGGCGGCGCGTCTGACTACGGTGGCGCTGGTGCTCTAGGTCGTCCAGGGAAGCAAGAAGGCGCTTACCAGGACCGCGGTGGCGTGCTGAAGCTCGAGGTGGCTCTGGTTTGTCAAGGGGCGTGCTGACGCGGTGGCGATTCCTCGTCGGAGTTGAGTCTGGCGACAGGTGGTTCTGCTCGAGGTCGAAGGCGACGTTGCCGATCTCTAGGAGGCAAACGGAGAGTGTAGTCAGGTGCAGAATATCACGGGGAATACGTGCGTGTGAAAGACAAGGCTTGGGGCGGTCTGGTCTTACCACCGGAGGTCGTCGGAGTTGATGCCGAAGACGGTGGCGGCCAGTCGTCGACGTTGCTGGAGCTACAGGTCATGCGAAGGTAAGTGGGGTGTATCAGTAGATGTGCCGAGACTCACTGGACAAGATAGCATGAATGAGAGGCATAGGGGAACACGAGACTCACCGGAATTCGCCGACGCAGTCGTCGGAGACGGCGGGGTTGCAGAGAGCAATGTGTGCAGCCTGGGGGCGTTCTGTGCTTGGGGTTTGGGGGAGAAGAGAGAGGGGCAGAGGGGGTTTATGTAGCCTGCTCGCGAGCGAGAATCACTCGTGCCTTAACGCGAATTTACGCTGCGTAATCAACAGGAAACGGCCGTGCCAATTTGGGGACGAACAGGTCGTGGGGTGGAGACGACGATGCTCGGGTGGGCCGTGGTTGTCAGCGAGAGAGGGGAGTGGAAGTGGGTCCCTTCTGTCAGTGAGCTGGTGGGTGCGAGAGTGGGTAAAGAAAACGATTCGCGGGGTGTGCACTGCTGGGCTGGTCTGGGCCGTGTTGGGCTGGGTCGGCCAGATTGGCTGGTTTGGCTATTTTTTTCTTCTTAATTCCTTTTCTTTTTCAGATTGAATTTCTAGAAATGGTTTTTAATCCTAAATTCAAATCTGTTTGAATCCAAAGCTTTACAGGACTTTTGCAAAATAAAACTTGCTCTTAAATGAGTGTCAAACACATCTGAACAATTCAGAACACCTGGATCCTTTTGAAAATAAACTATGCCTTTATGAGAGGTGATAATAGGCATAGGATTTGTTTTAATTCATATTTTGCTTTTGTTATTTTGTTCAAGCTTTTGAGACCACTTAAGTTTGAATTCAAAACATTCTGAATGAATAAAAAGCATCTTTCCCAAAAGCATGTAGCACAAAGTCTAGGGTTTTCATACATAAAATAATGAGCCACAAATGCTCCTGTTTTTGAAATGATTTTGAGAAAATCCTAAATGATGATGAATGCAAGGATGATATGAATGAGTTTTGGAATATGAATTTAGGGATGTTACATCAAGATATGATGAACAAGATGAATAAGTCATTATCTTATCCCCTTTTTAAAGATTCTGAGTAGACGAACCTCTTCTCTCTCTTGTTTACAAATAAAGATTGCTTTCCGCAAAAGAAAATCCAGAGAAATCCTTTCTAGCCAGAGCATGTAGATACTAGGTTATCTAAGTCTTGCGGAGTACATTCTCGTACTCAGCCTTGCGCAATTGTTGTTTTTCTACAGATGATCTAGTTGCGACTGAAGGTGGCTTCTTCGTTGACATCGACGAGTAGTTGGGGGTCCCAGGTAGCAGCCTGAGGACTATGGGATGGACGTCGCTTCTGTTTATGGCCTCTTAGGCCCTTTGCTAAGTTGTTGTGTAGAACAACATTATTTGCTTTCGCTGTGTGATGTAGTGTTGGGTCTATGACCTCTGGTTTGTAATAACTCTAATATCTTACTATGTTAAGAGTTTAAACTCATGCTGTTGAATCCCTGAGTTCTGTAATATTACCGAATCGTACTATGATCTTCTGTGATTAGAGTTGAGCTTATCTTAGATGTGATCTGAGGTTAGTTTAACCCTAATCCCAGGGGTGTTACAATAAGGAGCGGTTATTAATGAAGTAATAACTTCCAAGACTCGACAAAAATCTTGGGTTATCTCACATAGGATATATATATTTGAAGTGAAAGAGAGCATCAAGAATCAAATAACCAACGCACTTGAGTCTAACCCAATTCTTGTGCATGGGGGTATCATGGGAAAATGAATTGTTGAAACAAAAAGCCACTAGCATAGGAAGACAAACCGGATGCAACTTCAAAGCTTTCAACATAAAACGGGGAAACTTAACATCATTGAGATGCATAAAACCATGTTTCCCTCTCTCATAATAACTTTCAGTAGCACTTTGAATAAAGTTGACAATATAAATATCACTAGCAACAACTTTATCATCAGAATAAGCATACTTACAGTCATCAAAAAGAGGCCCATGGTCATAGACTGGATCAATAGAAGCAAGTTGTTCCATCCTAAAATCTTTATTAGGCAAGCTATTTTCACAAGGAGCTTTAGCAAATTTGGAAAAGTTGAACTCATAAGAATCTCCACCAAACTTAGTTAAAACTTTTTCCTTCTTACAATCAATAATGGCTCCACAAGTGTTCAATAAAGGTCTACCAAAAATGATAGGACAAATTTTGCTAGCTGCTGAATTAAGCACTAGAAAATCAGTAGGATATTTGATCTTACCACATAGAACCTCCACATCTCTTACAATGCCAATGGGGCAAATGGTTTCCTTATTAGCAAGGTGGATAACCACATCAATGTCCTCTAGCTCACAAGGACCAATCTCATGCATTATTTCCCTGTAAAGCTCATAAGGAATAACACTAGAACTAGCACCAATATCACATAAACCATAGTAGCAATGATCACCAATTTTAACAGAAGGCACAAGAACACTAGCTTTTCTAGCCTTACTAGGATGAGATATAATATTAGAAGCATCTTCACAGAAGACAATGTGCTCATCCTATATATTTCTAGTGATAGTGTCTTTCACAATAGCTACCACATGTTCAATATTCAATTGCTTACCAGGCTCCACAGTTTTCATTATACCTTTGTTATTTGCACTAATAATCATAGAATACTCCTTTACTTAGTTGGGAAAGGCATTTTCTCAACATGATGTTCAGGCATAATATGATTAGTAGTACAAACTTGAGTACTTCTAACTAGAACATGACTAACAACATATTTATAAGGAGCATGGTACTTATTCCACTTCTTCTTGGGAATTTCTACGTAAGAGGCAAAGGCCTTAAAACAGTTGGCAATACTTTGGGAATCAAGACCAGACTCATTACTAATATCACGGAAGTCATCAGTTCCCATAAAAGATTTAATGCATTCATAATCATAGTTTATACCTGACTTTCTTCCTTTGTCATTCTCCCAAGATTCAGTGTTATCTTGAATACGGTCTAAGAGATCCCATTTAGCTTTTCCTTCATACGTGTAAATGATCCAGCACAAGATGCATCTAGTACATCTTTATCATGAAGATAAAGCCTAGCATAAAAGTTATTGAGAATAATATTGTTAGGGAGTTCATGAATAGGACATTTAAGCATTAGTAACTTCAATCTCCCCCAAGATTGAGCTGTACTCTCTCCATTAATAGGCCAAAAGTTATATATAAGATTTCTATCCTTGTGAATTTCACAGGGAGGATAAAATTTAGAGTAAAAGAGAGATGTCATCTCCTCCCATTCCATGGATTGTCCATTCTTTAGCAGCTTATACCATTCTTCAGCTCTCCCTTTCCAGGATATGGAGAGTAACTTCTTCACTTGTTCAGTTGTGCTACCTGCACACTTAAACAACCCACATAATTCATGGATAAAAAGCAAGTGATCACCAGGATGGACAGTTCCATCCCTAAAATAATAATTATTCATAACACGATTAACAATACTTGTAGGTATCTTAAAAGGATCTATCTCAACAGGTGGTGGTTCATCTACTACCCTAGCAGTGGTAGTAGTTTTCACAAATAGAAAACCAAGTGGGTTATCCATATTGGAAACAAAGTAACAAGCAGTAACAAAAGAAATACTCATAGTAAAAGTTTCCCTTACCAGTTCCACTCTTCAATAGTGCTTCACTCCCTGGCAACGGCGCCAGAAAATAGTCTTGATGACCCACAAGTGTAGGGGGTGTATCGTAGTACTTTCGATAAATAGGAGTGTCGATCCCAACGAGGAGTAAAAGGTGCCGAACAGTTGTATGGAGCAGGAAATCCCTGTGAATACTTAGGAAACATAATTTTAGTGGTTTTATGAAAAAGCAAGAAAACAAGGAGCAAGTAACAAAGGTAATGAACAAATGGAGAAAGTGGCCCTATCCTTTCTTAGCAAAGGACAAGCTGGTGGAAATACTTATAAGGACCAAACGTTCTTAAGGACACATGGGAATTCTGTCAAGTGCTTTTGCTTCAAATAGCTGAGTACTCTTGTTTGGTGTTGTAAGTGTTGTGTGGGTGAACCTGTGCTAACATACCGACCTTACTTGGACTAATACATACTTGTGATTAAACCCCCTGCAAACATCCATAACTACAGGAAAGTAATTAAGATATAAATCTAACCACAACCTTAAACTCTGAGATCCTACACTCCCTTGTGCAAAGGTGTCCTAACGGGGGTTCAGGTTTCTGTCACTCCAGCAACCCCACGATTAGTAGTCAAATACACAATGCATTCCCCTAGGCCCATAAATGGTAAAGTCTCATGTAGTCGACGTTCACATGACACCACTAGAAGAATAGCACCACAACTTAAATACTAAACCATTGAATAATAACTCATCACAGATTCACTACTAACAACATGACTTCTCCCATGTCCTCAAGAACACAACGAACTACTCACAAGACATCATATGGATCAAGATCAAAGATGATATATGGATAACAATCTGAACATAATCAATAATCCAATGGTTCCACTCACAAGCATCAACTACAATAGTAATTAACACCGGGAAAGTTCCCCCTAAGAACTAAAGCAATATCCAACACAATTGTTATAGCGGGACGGAGTGGTGATGATGGTGCTGGTGGATATGATGGTGTGGATGATGATGATGCTGATCCGGATGAAGCCTAGCTTGATGATGGTGTTGATGGCGATGGTCTCCCCTCTTCGGGAAGGAATTCCCCCGGCATAAATCTGTCTGCCGGAGAGATCTTTCTCTCTCGGTGTTTTCCGCCCCTACAGGCGGCGGAAATCTATATGTGGTCGCTCCTCGAGGCTTAGGGTTCCGTAGGGAAGATATAGGAGAAGGGGAGGAGTCGGAGGCTAGGCAGGTGGGCCACACCTACCCTAGGCGCAGGGTCAGGTGGGCCCACGCCTATGGGTGTGGGCCCCCTGCAGCCCCTCTTCGCTCCTCCTTCTGGCTTCCTTCGTCTTCTGGTAAAATAATATGTTTCCATATTTTCCTGGTATTTTTCTGATCTTCGCGAAATTGCACCGAAACGCCTTCTTTTTCATCAGAATCCAAACTCCGGCGGTCCATCCTCCAAGAATCATCCAACATGCATAAACAGATGAAAAACCATAAGTAATACCTCATAATAAGACAAATATCAATGAATAAAGGTAAATTATGATATAGAATGGTGATGCAAATAGGGCGTATCACTCGCACACGGTCCTTGGTCCCAGGAACAACTTATTCTTCCTCATCCATTATTGATGGATCGGGGATGTAGAAACTGTTCCTCCACTCTTCTTAAGGCTTCACCCTCATACGAGTGCCAGTGGTAGGCGTCGAGCGGGGCACCGTCGGTTCCTTGCTAGCACCTGCACCAATGTTAGGTATTTTCTTACGCTTGTGCGGCCAGGGGTCCGTGGTGGTGAACTTGACTGTCTCCACACGCCCTTTTCCATGCGGCTTATGACCTTCTCTCTCTCTTATTGAGCTCTCTTCAATGCCGCCTAATTGATCTCCAGGGGGATCATAGACATCACAGATGATGTAGATGTCACTCCAATATTCATCGGCATCGTTGTTGTAGAAGCTTGGCTCGACGTACTAATTATACCTCGGGCTAAACCTCTCCACATCCTCGTTGTCGTCTTCCATGTACGGGTTGCGAGAGCTATTCCTAAAAGGAGCAATGAGATCCAGGGGTTTACCACGGCCTTGGACAGGATAGAGCATGGCTATATTAGTTCCTGGTGATTATGATTAGAGAGAAACAATAGCAGTATATAAGAGGGTTCAGAGGTCGGTAAAACTCACGAGAAACACAAAATTCATGCCCAAGAAAATAATCTTAACGAAATAGTAAAAGAAATCATGATTTTGGAGGAGTCCTGCCGCGTAACGACCAACTATACGGTCGCAGCATGTATAGATCCTGTCGTATAGTTGGTTCCAGATAGATATTTCCAAATATCTCGTGTCCAGGTCGATTTAATTACCGACTTGAAACCGATAACATTTTTTTAGATGAATAAAAGCAGAAAAAGGGTCGAACCATCCAAAAGGTTTAATGACCAACTATATGGCAGGAGGTTTTTGCTCTGGCCGTATAGTTTCCAGAGGCCGAAAATTATTTCGCGAAGGGGATACCGTACCTTTCACGACCAACTATACGGTGGGAGATTTTTTTGTCTGTATAGTTATGCCCGTATAGTTACAAAAACCCCTCAAAAACTTCAGAAAAACAAGAGGAATTCAAAGGCAAAAAAAATTAGAAGTAAAAACTGTTGTAAGATCCCTCCTTTGTAAAGGAAAGGATCCCTATGATTGCAATGAAAGTCCTTGGATCAATGCTAGCATCCACAGTTTAAGATGAAGTACACAGAAACAAAGGTCATTATTACATATCATTCCAGAGACAATCATAGTCTTTTACAACTCCATGGCCACAGGCCTAATACAAGAGTTCAAATATATAATAAGATAAATAAGTCTTCATCTTCATGTGCCACAGGCAAGCATGTTGAGTGTAGACTCATGACTCCTAATCATCATCAGAATATCCTGCAACATCACAAGTTACAACCACAGTGGGTCAATACATTGGAATAGTATTGGCAAGTGATACCTTAGTATAATATTGGTGGACTAAATATTATATGCATTTTGGCTAAGTGTAGCTTAGGCTTGCTTTGCTCAAAATAGGTTTTGCCTATCAGTTGAAAACACTAAGTTTTTATTTGTCAAAACTTTTCCCAAGGAACCACCAATAGACATTAGGGTCCTTCACCCTTGTTCAACCACAAGTTTTACTTAGAAATTGGGATGAGGAGATTCTTGATAGCTTCCATGTCTTGATGCTCAAATTGTCCAATACCAGGGACATGGCTAAGTACTTAGATTCTTCCATCTGCAGAGGTTGTGCACTTTCCCCACAAGACTTGATTTTCACGAAGACAGGACCTTTCAGAAGCCTTCCCTTAGACCAAATGGACGCGCTCCAACCTATCAATCCCACTACCACCAACTGTCCAATTGGCTAAGTTATTGCAACCTATATGATCCAGGCAGAGCCCATATTGCCAAGTGGCTGCACTAGAAGCTTCTTAACATATGGCATCTCAAATCCCTTTGTTCCTGGGTGGCTTTCCACAAGTGAGATACACAAGGTAAACCATAGAAATGGGCCTTGTGTAACCACTCAACATAAACCATTCCTTCCATTCCACCCAGGTGTTTCATTCACCTAGTTGTTTTATTAAGCAAAACACAAGTCCAAAGACTTAGAAATATTTTATCATAGCATGAATTTTTTACCACCCTTGGTTGCTACTAGCTAGGCTAAGCATGGCATATATAAACATCTTAACTTAGAAATTTCTAGCAATTCTACAACTACTAGGATTTCCCAAGCATAGCATATAAATCAATAATATCCATGCAAGACTAGCAAAATATTTCTAATGCATATTTGAAAAACATAGGAATAAAATCATGAAGCACCACTTGCCTTGGTAGTTTTGAGAGTAGCTACAATCCTCACGATCACAATCACTATTTGCACCAAAATCTACACATAAAATGATAGCACCAAACCACATACAAAATAAATACAAGCAAAATATATGGATGCATGCAATATGATATGTGATAATTTTCTATACTCAACAAGACAAGTGCACAATACTGGTTCATAAACAAGTTCAAAACTTGCCAAACAACCTTTATTTGAATATTAAAACATTTCTCAAATAATTAATATACACAAAATAGGTCTACACATGTTTCTATAAATAAAACCATTTTAACAGAAACAAAACCTTAAACACATTGCATAAATGGAAAGGGATTTCTCTCCTGATTCCATTGATATAAAATTTGTCAAATTTGGACGTGGGAATCAAAAGTTATGATTAAAACAAAATCAAACATCTAATAGATTCAAATCAGAAATGTAAAACGAGGAACATGCCACGCGGCGCTATCTTACTGGCTGGTACCATTTCGCGCTGGATCGCGTCTGCGAGCCGTTGGATCTAGCTTAAATGCACGGCTCAGATCTGAACTTACCGCTTCGCCTAAGATCTATCCTATGCGTTAGATCTAGATCCTATGGCCACAATCTAATTGACCATAGACGGGCGGCGCTAGCGGCGGCAACTGGCGGCGGCATCTCTGTCAGAGTTGCTGCCGGTGTTCTAGGTCGCGCGGGAGAGGGAGAAGGGGCTTACCGTGCTCGCCGTGTGTTGCTGATGCTCAAGGTGGGCTTCGTTGGCGAAGGGGCGCGCAAAGGTGGTCGCTAGAGCTCGTCGGAGTCATGCACGGCGTCGGGTCCTTGCAGACTAAGTTGTTGCCGATGCTCTGGACCTTCCTAGTACCAACCAGAGGCATCAGTAGCTGCTCAAGGACAAGGCGAACCTAGTCGTATGCGAGAGGGGTCAAGGGGCGCTCAGTGCTTACCGCAATCGATCACCGGAGAGGAGGAAAGCGTCGGGCACTTGCGGTCATCGTCGTTGGCGAGTCTCCAGATGGTCCTAGCATGCACCAATAGGATGAGAAGATGCGCATGGATGCGGTGATTAGTCTGGCAAACTTAGACGGCAAGGGGCGATGGGGTCTTACCGGAATCGCACGCCGGAGGTCGTCGGAGCTGCGGTGGTGCGGGCAAGACTACAGGCAGCCTGGTGGCGTGGAGAGGAAATTGAGTGAGGGGAAATGTCCGCGGTGGCGAGGTGATTAAGTAGCCAGGAGGGGCGAGGAAATCACGCGGTGGTTCAATGCCAATTAAGCGAGGATTCAATCGCGGCGTTTCTGGAGGAAACGACGGTGGCGACAGGGTCTGCGCGCGCGGGGTGGAGAAGAAGGTGCTGACCTGGCTCGGGCACAGTGGCAGTGGCAGTGGGGCAGAGCGGGTGCGGGTGAGAGAGAGAAGGGGAAAACGACCCGGGTGGTCTTAGTGGGCTGGTTCCTCTGTTGGGCCAAATGACTGGCGCCGGCCCTTTTCCTTTTCTCTAATCATTTTCTATTTCTGAATGAATTTCCAGGAACCTTTTTCAAATGATTTCAAAAGCTATTTGAATTCAAACCTTTTCAGGATTTTTGTAGAGTGCAACATTCATAATTCTGGGCATAAAAACATGTGGTCTCTCTGTACAAGCTTGGTTCTTTTGACAAATAAAATAAACAGTGACACTGCACTTGGTTTGATCAAGTTTTGGATTTGGTTTAAAAATCCATAATTGTTTTGTAAATTTTTGGTTTAAGCTCTAGCAATCAAGCAAAACAATCTGAGAGAAACTAGGTTTGATTCATGATCAACAATCTCTCATTGGAGAGTAGCATTTGATTTAATGCTGAACGCATAAAATAATGAGCTCATATGCTCCTGTTTTTGAATTTATTTTTCAAATGAAACTCTACATGATCATGGATGCATGGATGATATGCATGAGTTTTGAAACATGATTTTAAGGATGTTACAACTATGAAGATAAATCACTTATTAGAGGAAGAAAACTTACCTTCCACTTACCGTTTATTTAGTCAGGAATGACAACCTCCTCCAACAACAAGGACTTCTTATCTTTGGGAGGAATTTTCCTTTGTTCATCTAATAATTCTCGAAAACGAAAATCACCGGGACTAAATTTCCTCTCAAAAAGATTGGTGTCTTGCTAGGCAAATATGGACACTGCATCCAACATCTTTATTTCTTGCCTCTGCATAATCTGCAACTCAAATTCTTGAAGTAAAAGGATCCAACGGATCAGTCTTGGCAAATGATTTTTCCTCTCTAGTAGTTCTTTTAAGCCACCACGATCCGTATGAACTCGTACTTTTGCATCAACTATATAAGAACGAAATTTATCACAGGAGAAAAATACAGCAAAGAGTTCTCCTTCTTCCTTAGGATAATTCTTTTGAGCACTGTTGAGAGTTCTACTAGCATGATGTATAATATTAAATCTACGACTTATGTGTGTCCTAGAGTTACTACTACAACATCATCACTAGCTTCACATATTAACTCAAAAGTCATATCCCAAATAGGTGGTTTAATAATGGGAGCATGAGATAAAGCATATTTAAGTTTATCAAAGGCAATAAGGTATTTATCATCAACATTAAATCTTACTCCCTTTTGCCTATTTTCTGTTTTCTATTTTCTGCTTTTTTTTGTTTCAGAAAAGTTAGTATTAAATATTCTTGGAATTGGACAGAACAAAATCCAAAGTCAATATTTTACCGGAGCGAATACGGAGTCTAGAGGAGGGACGAAGAGGTGCCACAGGGCGGACGCACCACCCCTGGCGCGGGCCCACCCTAGGTCGCGCCAGGGAATGGTGTGGGCCCCCTGGCCCTCAACCGACCTTGCCCCTTCGCCTATATAAACACCCATATGTAGAAACCCTAAACACCCGATCAGAAATCCACGAAATAGTCTATAGCTGCTGCCACCATCTTCCCTAGATTGGGGGATTCGATGCTCTTCTCGGCACCCTGCCAGAGGGGAGAGATCATCCCGGAGGCCTTCTTCATCACCATGCCAGCCTCCGGAGTGATGCGTGAGTAGTTCACCCTTGGACTATGGCTCCATACAGTAGCTAGATGGTTGTTTCTCCTCCTTTGTGCTATCATATATTTGTAATAATACATGTTGTATTTTGCGGGGATCCAATGGATATTGAGATACTATGTCAGATTGATTATTGATTCTATCATGTCTATGTTATTTGTGATCTTGCGTGATCTCAGTTGCTAGTAGATACTTTGACCAAGTAGATGCTTGTAATTCCAAGAGGGAGTATTTATGCTCGATAGTGGGTTCATGCCTCTAGTAATCTGGGAGAGTGATAGAAACTTCTAAGGTTATAGATGTGCTGTTGCTACTAGGGAGAAAACAACAATCCTTTGTCCATGGGGCAATTGTATTGTTTACTTTACACACTTTGCTTAATCCAATTATCCATTGCTTGCAACTTAATACTGGAAGGGGTTCGGATGATAACCTGAAGGTCGATTATTAGTCATAGATGCAGTTGGATTACGGTCTATGTATTATGTTGTAATGCCCAATCAAATATCGTAGAGATCAAGATGTCTAGTATATGCATTATTATGCATCCTCAATCTGTCAATTGCCCCGCTGTAATTTGTTTACCCAGCATGCTATTTATTTTATGGAGAACACCTCTAGTGAACTGTGGACCCCGATCCATTCATTACCGTTGGTATACCATCTACTATTACCGTTTAATATTTACTTTCCGCAAGAAATTACTATCTTCCACACTATACGTTTAATCCTTTCTTTTTAGCAAACCGGTGAGATTGACAACCTCACTGTAAGTTGGGCCAAAGCACTATGGTTGTGTTGTGTAGTTTCCAAGTTGCTAGCAACACCTTGGATTTGTTTCCTTACTGTCACATCCCAAGATTTTCCAAATCTTGTAATGTGAAAAATAAATAAACAAAATAAATAATTGTTGAAATTTAGGGTGAAAAGAAACTTTTGTTTCTAAATGGAAACTTAAAATCCCACCTTGAACAAACTTTGGTTAATATTTGAATCCAACTAAATTCAAATCAAGTGGAATGCATTCCTCATAAAATGCATCTTGAAATTTAAACACTTGGAGAATAAACCAAAACCCTAAACCCTAATAGAATAAAATCATTTCCAAGTTATCTCCAAGTCTATGGATTTGATCCATATAAAAATTTGTCAAAAAACATTTATAAATGGTCAAGAATGACAAATAGAAATATTATAAAACCATAGAAATTGGTTTCACTTAATTGGAGCCATAGATAAATTCTTATAAATTTAATAAGATAAGAAAATTGAATTTCCAAAGCTAATAAGGCATCTATCTATAAATCCATACCAAATGGTGAGCAAATAATCCTAAATATATTTAAAAGGATAAATAAATATTAAATAAGATTTTACAAATTGGAATCACCAAGTTTGGATCCATAAATAGGAAGATATGGATTTTATAAGATAAAGAAAGAAATTATTCAATGAGGAATATTTAAAGACCAAATTAAAACTTGGCCAAGACCATAAGCAAATGGAATGAATATAATCCAAATCCAAATGAAATAATGGTTAAGGAATTTTCAAATTAATTAATAGGGCATTAACCAAATCCTATTCTATTTGGAATAAAGATAAAATCCCTATTAGAAATAATTAATTAAATCATGGGAAAATAATAATTGGAATTTACCCAAGTGGAATAAAATTTGTTTGATTAACTTAAATAAGATCAAAGAAATCCTCCAAATAAAATTTATGGAATTAAAATTAAATTTAATTTCATGAGAATATAAGACAAGTACCCAAATTAAAAATGATTAATAAATCATTTTTCCAAATAAGTCAAGGTGAATTATTTGACACCCTAATAAATAAATAAAACCTACTGAAAAGATTTGAAAAGATTTAGATTTCAAATGGAGTTTGAAAATATTGTTAAATCTTATTTGAATAAATGCAAGGGCCTATTTTAAATAATTAAAAGACCCTAAAAAGAATAAATTAATTATTCTAAATATGACTTCAGAATGTATTGTTAATCAGTATTTGATTACACACAAAGTATGAGAGAAGTTTGAATTAAAATTGTTGTTTGAAATGATTAATCAAAATCAAAACAGAATATTAGAAATGGAAAAGGAAAAAAACAATCAGAACAAAAAAAATGAAAGGAGCAGCCCAGCCCAGCTAAGCCCATCTGGCCCAGCAGCCCACCACTCTCCTCTCACCCCCGAAGCATTTTTCTCTCACTCATGAATTGACCCGCACAGATAATGACAACCGGACCCCACCCCCACTCTCTCTCTCGCAGACAGTCAGGTCCCACCTCCCTAGTCATCTTCCTCCCCGCGAAGACCACGCCTCATCGCCGTTTGTGCCGATTTATTGCGCCCTTGATTCCCCTTTAACCTCGCGTTGATTCAGCCCCGTGATCACGCGTACATAACCTCCTGCCCCTCCTCTCCATTCCCCTCTCTCGCTCGCACCATCTCGCCACCGGGCTACGCCAATTTTACCAGAGACCATGCTCTGCTCCAGCGAGCACTTCCACCAATTCCGGCCACACCTCGCCGCCCCTTGCCTCCTCGACCATGCTAACTTGTTCCCCATCAACCACCGTACCTCCCAGTTGCCTCATCTTGCTCGCGCTTGACCCGCAGCGTTAGCAACGACGACAGCTGAGCATCGCCGCCATCGGCCTCGACTCTGGCGAGTCCTCCTAGTAAGAATAGACCGCCCCTTCCCCTATCTTGGATGCTCACATGTTTGTGACTCTCATGCGAACCTAACGGTGCCCTCCATTTCTCTTAGCATACCATAAATCGTCGCCCCGTCGACGAACACACGAGCCCGAGGCGCAGCTCAACTCCGGCGAGGAATCCACGAAGACTCTGTGCGCCCCTGTCCCTGCAATGACCATCGCAAGCTTCAGCATGCCACAGCGAGTTCGGTAAAGACCTCCTTCCTCCCCCGTGCTTTCTAGTATCGCCGGAATGCTTCTGGCCGAGCGTCGCCGCCACGCGCCACCGTCGAGCGTCGCCAGAGTATGGTTAGATCATTTCAGGCCGTTAGATGTTGATCTAATGGACACGTTAGATCCACTTAAGCGAAGGGGTATGTTAGATCTAAACCGTGCGATCTCACTTAAATCCTACTGTCTGTATCGCTCGATCCAAACAAAACGGTACTAGCGAGTAAGATTCAACCACGTGTCTACTGATTTGTTTTAAAAAGAGAAACTTGTCTATTAGATGTTCCAATTTGAAAAATTCATAACTTTCAAACCACATGTCCAAATTTTGCAAATTCTATATCAATGGAATAAGCAAGACAAGTTCTTTCTGACCATGCACTTTGTTTAGTAAATTGCTTCTATTAAATTGTTTGTATTTGCAGAAACTTGTGTAGGCATATTTAGAATATAAAATTTGTTCGAAAATGATTTTTGAGATAAAACCTTTAGAAAATGGTTTGTTTTGAACCTACTAACCATAGAAATAAATTGGTGGTTTCAAAAACATATTTTGTGAAGCAAAAGAATAAATCTTTGTTTTAGACCATTTCTAGTCAAATAAAAATGTTGTTATATGGTAAAAATACTTTTTGGAGGAAAATATTTGGGAAATGTTTTGATTTAAACTCTCTGACCCCAAGCACCAAGTTTTATGATTTAAAAATGTATTTGGTGAACCCTATAAAGATTGTTACTTTGATAAAGGCATTTTCAACCACATAAAATAATGATTTGGTTTAAAAATGGTTTATAAGTAAAATATTTTTGCAAATGGTTTTGCCACTTTTATAAAGTGACCAATAGGTGTTTTAGAATGTTTATAACCCGTTAGGAATCACTTTTCCAAATAAAAAATCTTTGTCATGCTTGCATGCATTGTTTTGATTCTATTATTTTATGTGATGTTTTGCGTGAATGTTAGATTGAATTTTTGCTTGCTTGATTGAATTGTAGTGGAATTTGAAGAGTGTGAATATTGCAAGATCAAGGAGTGTACTTATACTCTCTACCAAAAAGGCAAGTGATGCTTCATACTTTTGTCCCATTATTTTCACTATGCATTAGTGATATTTCTATGTAGGACTTGCATGGAATTTTTGCTAAATATAAACTATGCCATGGGAAATCCTAGTAGATGAAACCTTAGTAGAAATTTCCTAAGTTAAGATTCCTACTACTATCATGCTTGGCTTAGCTAGTAGAAAACAAGGGTGGATTATATTCATGCTATAGAATATTTCTAAGTCAAGGACTTGTGTTTTGTTTAATAAAACAACTAAGTGAATGAATCACCTGGGTGGAATGGAAGGAATGGTTTGTGTTGAGTGGTTCACAAGGCCCATTTCTATGGTTTACCTTGTGTATCTCACTTGTGGATGACCACCCAGGAACAAAGAGATTTGAGATGTCAAATGTTGAGAAGCTTCAAGTGCAGCCACTTGGCATTATGGGCTCTGCCTGGATCATATAGGTTGCAATAACTTAGCCAAATGGACAGTTGGTGGTAGGGGATGATAGGTTGGAACGCGTCCATTCTGGTCTAAGGGAAGGCTTATGAAAGATCTTATCTTGGTGAAACCAAGTCTTGTGGGGAAAGTGCACCACCTCTGCAGAGTGTAAAATCTAAGTACTTAGCCATGTCCCTGGAAAATGACAATTTGAGCATCAAGACATGGAAGCTATCAAGAATCTCCACATCCCAATTTATAAGTTAAAAACTTGTGGTTGAACAAGGGTTGAAGGATCACCAATTTCTATTGGGAGATGCCTTGGGTGATTTTTGACAAACAAAAACTTAGAGTTTTCAAATGATAAGGAAAATCTATTTTGAGCAAAGCAAGCCTAAGCTCCACTTAGCCAAATGCATATAGATGATAGACTCCACTATACTACCATAGTATCACTTGCCAATACAATTCAAATGTATTGACCCTTGTGGCTGTAACTTGTTCAGTTGCAGGTTTGTTTGATATTAGTGAAGTGTGTTGAAATAGGATTACAAGTCTACAACCAACATGTTTGCATGTGGCACTTTGAAGATGAAGGAGCCCATGCTATTGTTATATTCTGCTGCATTGTAATGTGATAGCCAAATGAGCTATGTAAGATGTAATAAATTATTTTATTCCTGGTTATAAAGTTGTATTATGACCTTTGTTTCTTGATATTACATATTAACTGTGGATGCTAGCTATTGATCCAGGGACTAGCATTGTAAACACACGGACCTTACAGATGGTATCAGAGCATTGTGTTGCCTGTAGGATTTGTAACCCTAGGATTGGACAAAACCCCTTAGAAAAATAGGAGTTGTATTTGTTCCAAAACTTATTTACAAACAATCTTGTAAACTCTTTCCTCAACCATTTTTGGTTTTGATTCTACATCTCTTCTATTTCAAATTTGATGGACAAAGCCTACCCCATGGCCAAAGACTTCAACATGAGCAAAGTACTCCACCAACTCAAGTGATTTCAACCTTATTCTCAACAAGGACTTCAACTTGGATATCACTAAGGACTACAAGTGAGACAAGAAATATTGCTCAAGACTTGAAGACTAAGGAAACACAACTTAGGAATCATCATCACCTTTGAAGTTTTTGTGACCAAGACACAAGAATTTTTCCAAGGAAACCATGATCTCATTCAAGAAGAATCAACTAAGAAGGAAGGAATGATATCATGTGAACCGTATAGTTGGACCAACATATTTAGATTAAATCAAAACACACCAACTTATGTGGTGTAGCAAAAATATTTTGTTGCCTAAAATGTGCTGGAAACTTGTTATTTGAATGGAATGATTGTTTGTGATTGCTTGCACATTTCTTGTGTGAATTGTGCTGTGTGTGATTAGAACTATTTCCTTAGAAATATCTTGCTTATTCTAATCCCAATCCAACCCAAACAGATGACTACACCAAGAAACTCCAACATCAAGAATGGTGACAACAACAACCAAGAGATGCACATGAGAGAACAACTACTAGTAAACCAAACCCATTTGAATCAGATGACAAATCAGTTTTTAGCCAACAACAATGAGTTAGACCCAACCATACAAAAGTTTTTGGTAATCCAATCCCAATTGCTGCAAGGGATGACCACTCAAATGATCAACATGGGAAACAACTCTTTCCAAGGAGTTTATGACAACAAGGATGTCAAGGATGATATTTTAGAAGGAACTCAAGCTTGCAATATTTGTGGAGACAAGGATCACACTTCCAAGGAGCATGAAGACCGATGTCCCAATTGTGAAGAGAAACATCCAACTGACCAATGCCCAACATCTCAAGCTACTTGTTTCCTATGTGAAGGAAATAACCATGTCCCTATCCAATGCCCCATCTATTCCATAGTTCAACAAAGGAAACAAGGTGGAGTGCATCAACAGTATGCAAACCTTTATGAAGGAACAACTTCTACCAAGAAGGATGAAGTCAAAGTCAAAACCATGCATCATAAGGCCAAATCCAAAGTGTCCACAAAGTGTTTCTACTCTTGTGAAGAAGAAGGTCATATCTCTAGTAACTGCCCCAAGGAGAGCGAAAGATTTCCCACCTTTGTGGTGAAATATGAAGAGCATGAACTATAAGAACTCCTAGCTTTGGAGAGACCCAAGAAGAAGAAGAAGAAGAAATGCCCCAACCCCAGCAAGAAGGATATTATCCAAGAGCAATGTTACACTTGCAAAGATATGGGACACTATGCCAATGAATGCGCAGAAAAGAAGAAGAACCAAGAAAACAAACAAAAGGCAATGATACCAAAAGAAAAGAAAGATATCAGCCAAGTGATGTGTTTCAAATGCAAAGAACCAGGACATTATGCAAGCAATTGTCCAGAAAAGATGAAGCACAAGATAAACAAGCCTATGAAGGATCTCAGCCTTGTCACATGTTCCAAGTGTGGAAACAAAGGACACTATGCAGATGTTTGCCCAGAGAGATTTCAACAAGATCCCAAGCAAGCCAAGAAGTAATCAAGTTGGAAATTTTTTAAGGGTGGTAGTACCCTAGCTGCTTTGAGCCAACTTGTAACCCTAGCCTTCCCAAATCTCGGGACGAGATTTATTTTAAGGGTGGTAGCCTGTCACATCCCAAGATTTTCCAAATCTTGTAATGTGAAAAATAAATAAACAAAATAAATAATTGTTGAAATTTAGGGTGAAAAGAAACTTTTGTTTCTAAATGGAAACTTAAAATCCCACCTTGAACAAACTTTGGTTAATATTTGAATCCAACTAAATTCAAATCAAGTGGAATGCATTCCTCATAAAATGCATCTTTGAAATTTAAACACTTGGAGAATAAACCAAAACCCTAAACCCTAATAGAATAAAATCATTTCCAAGTTATCTCCAAGCCTATGGATGTGATCCAAATAAAAATTTGTCAACAAACATTTATAAATGGTCAAGAATGACAAATAGAAATATTATAAAACCATAGAAATTGGTTTCACTTAATTGGAGCCATAGATAAAATCTTATAAATTTAATAAGATAAGGAAATTGAATTTCCAAAGCTAATAAGGCATCTATCTATAAATCCATACCAAATGGTGAGCAAATAATCCTAAATATATTTAAAAGGATAAATAAATATTAAATAAGATTTTACAAATTGGAATCACCAAGTTTGGATCTATAAATAGGAAGATATGGATTTTATAAGATAAAGAAAGAAATTATTAAATGAGGAATATTTAAAGACCAAATTAAAACTTGGCCAAGACCATAAGCAAATGGAATGAATATAATCCAAATCCAAATGAAATAATGGTTAAGGAATTTTCAAATTAATTAATAGGGCATTAACCAAATCCTATTCTATTTGGAATAAAGATAAAATCCCTATTAGAAATAATTAATTAAATCATGGGAAAATAATAATTGGAATTTACCCAAGTGGAATAAAATTTGTTTGATTAAATTAAATAAGATCAAAGAAATCTTCCAAATAAAATTTATGGAATTAAAATTAAATTTAATTTCATGAGAATATAAGACAAGTACCCAAATTAAAAATGATTAATAAATCATTTTTCCAAATAAGTCAAGGTGAATTATTTGATACCCTAATAAATAAATAAAACCTACTGAAAAGATTTAGATTTCAAATGGAGTTTGAAAATATTATTAAATCTTATTTGAATAAATGCAAGGGCCTATTTTAAATAATTAAAAGACCCTAAAAAGAATAAATGAATTATTCTAAATATGACTTCAGAATGTATTGTTAATCAGTATTTGATTACACACAAAGTTTGAGAGAAGTTTGAAATCAAATTGTTGTTTGAAATGATTAATCAAAATCAAAACAGAATATTAGAAATGGAAAAGGAAAAAAACAATCAGAACAAAAAAAATGAAAGGAGCAGCCCAGCCCAGCTAAGCTCATCTGGCCCAGCAGCCCACCACTCTCCTCTCACCCCCGAAGCGTTTTTCTCTCACTCATGAATTGACCTGCACAGAGAATGACAACCGGACCCCACCCCCACTCTCTCTCTCTCTCTCTCTCTCTCTCTCTCTCTCTCTCTCTCTCTCTCTCTCTCTCTCTCTCTCTCTCGCAGAAAGCCAGGTCCCACCTCCCCAGTCATCTTCCTCCCCATGAAGACCACGCCTCGTTAGCCGTTTCTGCCGATTTATTGCGCCCTTGATTCCCCTTTAACCTCGCGTTAATTCAGCCCCGTGATCACGTGTACATAACCGCCTGCCCCTCCTCTCCATTTCCCCTCTCTCACTTGCACCAGCTCGCCACCGGGTTGCGCCAATTTTACCAGAGACCACGCTCTGTTCCGGCGAGCACTTCCACCAATTCCGGCCACACCTCGCCGCCCCTTGCCTCCTCGACCATCCTAACTTGTTCCCCATCAACCACCGCACCTCCCAATTGCCTCATCTTGCTCGCGGTTGACCCGCAGCGTCGGCAACGACGACAGCTGAGCATCGCCGCCGTCGGCCTCGACTCCGGCGAGTCCTCCTGGTAAGAATAGACCGCCCCTTCCCCTCTCTTGGATGCTCACATGTTCGTGACTCTCATATGAACCTAACGGTGCCCTCCATTTGTCTTAGCATGCCATAAATCGTCGCCCCCGTCGACGAACAGACGAGCCCGAGGCGCAGCTCAACTCCGGCGAGGAATCCACGAATACTCCATGCGCCCCTGTCCCTGCAACGACCATCACGAGCTTCAGCACACCACAGCGAGTTTGGTAATGACCTCCTTCCTCTCCCGCGCTTGCTAGCATCGCCGCCACGCGCCACCGTCGAGCGCCGCCAGAGTATGGTCAGATCATTTGAGGCCGTTAGATGTTGATCTAATGGACACGTTAGATCCACTTAAGCGAAGGGGTATGTTAGATCTAAACCGTGCGATCTCACTTAAATCCTACGGTCTGTATCGCTCGATCCAAACTAAACGGTACCAACGAGTAAGATTCAGCCACGTGTCGAGTGATTTGTTTTAAAAACAAAAACTTGTCTATTAGATGTTCCAATTTGAAAAATTCATAACTTTCAAACCACACGTCCAAATTTTGCAAATTTTATATCAATGGAATCAGCAAGACAAGTACTTTCTGACCATGCACTTTGTTTAGTAAATTTCTTCTGTTAAATTATTTGTATTTGTAGAAACTTATGTAGGCATATTTAGAATATAAAATTTGTTCTAAAATGATTTTTGAGATAAAACCTTTGGAAAATGGTTTGTTTTGAACCTACTGACCATAGAAATCAATTGGTGGTTTCAAAAACATATTTTGTGAAGCAAAAGAATAAATCTTTGTTTTAGACCATTTCTAGTCAAATAAAAATGTTGTTATATGTTAAAAATACTTTTTGGAGGAAAATCTTTGGGAAATGTTTTGATTTAAACTCTCTGACCCGAAGCACCAAGTTTTATGATTTAAAAATATATTTGGTGAACCCTATAAAGATTGTTACTTTGATAAAGGCATTTTCAACCACATAAAATAATGATTTGGTTTAAAAATGGTTTATAGGTAAAATATTTTTGCAAATGGTTTTGCCACTTTTATAAAGTGACCAATAGGTGTTTTAGAATGTTTATAACCCATTAGGAATCACTTTTCCAAATAAAACAATCTTTGGCATGCTTGCATGCATTGTTTTGATTCTATTATTTTATGTGATGTTTTGCTTGAATGTTAGATTGAATTTTTGCTTGCTTGATTGAATTGTAGTGGAATTTGAAGAGTGTGAATATTGCAAGATCAAGGAGTGAGCTTATACTCTCTACCAAAAAGGCAAGTGATGCTTCATACTTTTGTCCCATTATTTTCACTATGCATTAGTGATATTTCTAAGTAGGACTTGCATGGAATTGTTGCTAAATATAAACTATGCCATGGGAAATCCTAGTAGATGAAACCTTAGTAGAAATTTCCTAAGTTAAGATTCCTACTACTATCATGCTTAGCTTAGCTAGTCGAAAACAAGAATGGATTATATTCATGCTATAGAATATTTCTAAGTGAAGGACTTGTGTTTTGTTTGATAAAACAACTAAGTGAATGAATGGGTGGAATGGAAGGAATGGTTTGTGTTGAGTGGTTCACAAGGCCCATTTCTATGGTTTACCTTGTGTATCTCACTTGTGGATGGCCACCCAGGAACAAAGAGATTTCAGATGTCAAATGTTGAGAAGCTTCAAGTGCAGCCAGTTGGCATTATGGGCTCTGCCTGGATCATATAGGTTGCAATAACTTAGCCAAATGGACAGTTGGTGGTAGGGTATGATAGGTTGGAACGCGTCCATTCTGGTCTAAGGGAAGGCTTCTGAAAGATCTTGTCTTGGTGAAACCATGTCTTGTGGGGAAAATGCACCACCTCTGCAGAGTGTAAAATCTAAGTACTTAGCCATGTCCCTGGCAAAGGACAATTTGAGCATCAAGACATGGAAGCTATCAAGAATCTCCTCATCCCAATTTCTAAGTTAAAAACTTGTGGTTGAACAAGGGTTGAAGGATCACCAATTTCTATTGGGAGATGCCTTGGGTGATTTTTGACAAACAAAAACTTAGAGTTTTCAAATGATAAGGAAAATCTATTTTGAGCAAAGCAAGCCTAAGCTCCACTTAGACAAATGCATATAGATGATAGACTCCACTATACTACCATAGTATCACTTGCCAATACAATTCAAATGTATTGACCCTTGTGGCTGTAACTTGTTTTTTTGAAGGTTTGTTTGATATTAGTAAGTGTGTTGAAATAGGATTACAAGTCTACAACCAACATGTTTGCCTGTGTCACTTTGAAGATGAAGGACCCCATGCTATTGTTATATTCTGCTGCATTGTAATGTGATAGCCAAATGAGCTATGTAAGATGTAATAAATTATTTTATTCCTGGTGATAAAGTTGTATTATGACCTTTGTTTCTTGATATTACATCTTAACTGTCGATGCTAGCTATTGATCCAGGGACTAGCATTGTAAACATAGGGACCTTACACTTACTCCTACTGGTTCGATAACCTTGGTTTCATAACTGAGGGAAACTTGTTGTTGTGCTCATCCTACCTTCCTCTTTGGGTTCCCAACGAGCTCTACATATCCGAGCCATCAAAATTCACAAGATAAATTACACCAAGTAGTAGTGGCTTCTGGGGGTAAAGATCCATACCATGAGAGAGTTATGCTAGTCAGAGTCTGACTAAATTTTTTAACCCTTACCTCATTAGCAGTGTACCCCGACAATTTGAAAGTGCCACATATATATTTGAAGCATGCAATATGCTCATATGGACCAGTATCTTCTTCATCCCCAGTAAATTGCTTCTTGTGTAGAATACCAAGTAGTATAGGATTTATTTCAAACCCCCTTGTCTTCTCGTTGGAGTTGTCTCTTTTATTAATATCATAGGGCTTCCTAAAGTGGCTGAGTGGGTTAGCACTAGTCAAATGCTCAAATTCCATCATGTTGGTGGAAATCTGTAATTCAAAACAAAACTTAGCAAGACTAAAATAAATAAGAAAAAACTAAAAGACCTACAACGCTTAGCTCCCAGACAACGGCGCCAGAAAATAGCTTGATGACTACAAGTGCATAGATCGTTTGTAGCTGTAGGGGTTCGTAGCATGGAAAACAAAAAATTTCTACCGCATGAACACACAATCAAGATCTTATCTATGATCAAGCCAAGATCTATCTACTAGATTGTAGCAACGAGTCAATAGAGTACTAACCCTCGAAGATCCAAAGCGGTTAACGAGAGCAGATTCTCGTGGATGATGTAGTCGTACACTTTCGATCTCAAGATCGCGTAGACGATCCTTCCAGCGCTGCGTTCCGACAGCGCTTCCGCAGTCGGTCACACGTTCGGTACTCGATGAAGACCTTCCTCTCCCTTGTTCCAGCAGGTAGCGGAGGTTGTAGCACTCTCCTCGCGATTCCGGCAGCACGACGGTGTGGTACCGGAAGTAGAGGGGAGATCTCGCAGGGCTTCGCCTTAAGCCGGAGCGAGCATGGTGGACTATGAGAGAGGCCTTGGCGGTCTAGGGTTTAGAGGCACCAAGGAGAGAGAGCTAGGCCGGCGGCTAGGGCAAGGGGAGGGCCCCAACTCGGCGGCTAGGCAAACCCTAGGGGCAGCGGCGACTTGGTGGAGGCCGGCGGCTAGGGCTAGGGTTTAGAGGAGAGAGGTGTAGGGAAGAGAGGCACCCTTGCCCCTCCTTTTATAGGTGGGAGGGAGGTGCGGTTTGGGAGGAGGGAGTCCTCCTCCAACTCCTCCTCCTTGGCCGACGGGTGGAGGGAGTAGGACTTCCTCCCTAAGTAGGTTTCCTACTCTCCCTCCACCAAGCAAACTTGCCGTTTGACTTTTCAAATTGGTGTTTGACTTTTCAAACTAGGATTTGATTTATCCCTTTATTTTTCTCAGCGATGACACCTAGTACATGATGCAACCATTCCAACTTGTTATGACACATTCATGTACCCTTCCCCTCCGGAGTGCCGGACCTTCCGGAACCTTCTAGAACATTCCCGATGAAAACACCGGAATCATTCCCCAACTCCGAAACAGGACTTTCCTTATATGAATCTTATTCTCCGGACCATTCCGGATCTCCTCGTGATATCCCGGATCCCATCCGAGACTCCGAACAACATTCGGTCTCTTTCTCATCATTCCATAACTACTCAACAACATCGAATCCTTAAGTGTGTCTCCCTACGGTTCGTGAATTATGCGGACATGACCGAGACACTTCTCCGATCAATAACCAATAGAGGAATCTAGAAATTCATATGGCTCCCACATATTTCTACGATTACTTTGCGATCGAATGAACCACTTACATACGATACCAATTTCCCTTTGTCTCACGATAGTTTACTTATCCGAGGTTTTGATCGTCGGTATCTCTGTATACCTAGTTCAACCTCGTTACCGATAAGTACTCTTTTCTCGTTCCCGTGATATGTGATCCCTTGTGAGCCATTCACATGCTTGCAAGCTAATTGGATGACATTCCACCGAGAGGGCCCAGAGTATATCTATCTGTCATATGGATGGACAAATCCCACTCTTGATCCATGTGCCTCAACCCATACTTTCCAAACACTCAATGCCACCTTTATAGACACCCAGTTACGGTGTGGTGTTTGATGTCATCAAAGCATCCTTCCGGTGATGGTGATTAACATGATCTCATGGTCGAAGGAATTAGGTTACTATGTATCAGAAAGCTTATAGCAAATGAACTATATTAAATGACTTGATCTTTATGCTACGCTTAACTATAGGAGTATGTCCATCACATCATTCTCCTAATGATATGACCCTGTTGTTAATAACATCTCTATGTTCATGATCAGGAAACTATGATCATATATTAACCAACAAGCTAGTTTAACAAGAGGCTTTACTAAGGACTCTTTTATGTTTACAAATCACACAAGTATTAATGTTTCCGGTTAATACAATTATAGCATGGTATGTAAACATTTATCATAAGTATGAAGATATGATAATAGCCACTTTATTATTGCCTCTTGTGCATATCTCCAAGAGTCTCCCACTTGCACTAGAGTCAATAATCTAGTTTCAAACCTTTGTGTATTCAACACCTATGGATTTCTGGTGTCGTATGTACACGATTGCTAGTGGTCAACTGATCTCCGGATCTGACACTTCCATGTCCGTGTGTAATTGCATGTCTTTGCGTCACTACGCATCACTCATTCTCTAATGAGATGGCTTTGTACAAATTTGGTCCTTTGGTGTGATCTTTAGTTCTTTGGGGTTAAAACATGTTGATAATATTGTCGTACAATATATCTTCATAGCATTATCCCTGCTGTGAACTACACCTAGTTTGATAACAAACTACTTGACACAAGTGCCCTCTTTTGCTGCTATAATAGCAGTTATATACTTAGCCCTTTTGTTGTAGTATCTGTCACAATATATTAACTTTGGAACTCATCCAAATCCATTATGGAACTTACTTTCCATTATATTGTGCCACCCTTAGTTTAGATTGAGATAAACTTAATTTGTACTTTGTGACAAAACTAGTATCAATGTAGTACTTTTACAATGAACTAACCATCTATTTGTCACTTCTACAAATAATATACTCTTAGTTCTTCCAAAAGATCATAAGAATATCCTTACTATTGTCCAATGATCATCTTATGAATCATTCTGGTATATGCTCATAACATTTAGAGTATAGGACGTATCTGGATTTGTACATATCACAGTATGATTGATATAAATACTCTTTGTGATTTCATACATCAAGTATCAATCTATACTTGAATCTTTGTTTCACTTACCAAGTGTCAATATACTTGAATATATCATCAATACTGAACTCATTCAATCCTTTCTGTGTGACAAGAACCTTTCTTATAGTCTCTATATTGAAATCATTCAATACATCATCTATGTAATTTCGGCACAACCATATTACCGTCTATTGATGCCAAATATTTGGGTTTTTCCTAAGTCTTTCATCGGGATGAAATTCTTAATATGTGTTAATGAAAGATACATCATTTCCAATCAACAATATGTTTTCCACATAATGTATTAGAAACATGTCTTAGCGCTACCACTTAATTTCTTGCAAATGCAAGCATCTTCATCGTCTCCGACGAATTTAAACTCCTTTAACAGTTTCACCATGGTGAAGATTCCAACTCCGCAATGCTTACTTCAACCATTGAAGTTTGCATATGCTTTTAGCATCCTTTGAATTAACAAAACCCTATGGACCGCGTTATGCACATGTCCTAGGTAACAATTCTATTAGAAGAAATTGTGTTGTTTATTCAATTACCACATAACAAAATTATATGTAGTGGTTGCTACATTAATCCGTCTAGTCTAAATATCGCTATGAAAGATCAAATCTTGTCATAGTCAACCTTTGAACATTGTTGTGAACTCTTTCCCAACATGTCGACTATTTCATAGATGTGCAACATCCATGTCTATTTATTTATAGATCCAAACACAACTGTAAGGTCTTACACCTTTCTCGAGGGTCCTTCAAGTTCAAAACTTGATTTTTCGTGTATGGAACTATCACGGATTTTATGGCTTCAAGCCATTTTACGGAGTCAGGGCCCATCATCGCTTCTTTGCATGAAGTACGTTCATTATTCTCAAATAATGATTCAACCCTCAAATCTTGGTATTTGATTGTTTACTCGATCTACTTGGTTCAATAGAAACTTTGACCTTTGTAACCACAACCTTTGAGGCACGCGAGCCATGAGCATTGTTGCTGCCTCCAGAATACTTTTCGGCGCTGCGCAACATTGCACATATAGCTAAGGTTCTTTTAACCTTATCAAAGTTCTATTGTCCTCCCACTTATCTTTTCACGAAAAATTCCTTCTCAAAGAAACTTGACGTTCTAAGTGACAAACACTTTTGTCTCCGATGTTATGGAGGATTACTTAACAGTTATTCGAAATAACATACAAAGGCAGGTTCATCCGACTTTGGTTGCAAACATCTTTCTTATGCATAGCATACCAATGTTTAAGAAAGGACAACTTGGGTTTTATCCCAAACCATAACTTTATATGGTGTCATTTCAACGGATTATGATGGAGCTCTTTTCAGTGGAAAAACGGTAGTCTCTAAAGCTTTTAATCTTTAAAATATAATGGCAGTTTTATGAATTACACATTCGATCTTACCATGTCAAACAAGGTTTAATTACATATCTCGAACGCTCCATACTCTTATGGTGTTTCGGGACATGCAAATTCACAGAACGATTCCTTAAATCTTAGGTATTATGCTAAACGTGTAACTCAAATATCTTACTTTATGATCTTATCATAAACTATTTATATTCTTGTTACAATGATTTTGCACTTCATCTTGAAAGTCTTTGAACTTTTCAAATGTTTCATACTTCATCCTTATTAAGTAAATATTCATATATTCACTCAAATTTTCAGAGAAATCATATGAAGTTGAAATCCATCGCTCTTGACTACACATAATGGACTTTGTACAACAATATGTACAAGTTCCAATAAGCTAGTCATTCGTTCCCTTTTGGCCTACGAACGAAGTTTTAATTATCTCTAGGAAAGTTTCACAAGCGTCATGTGATCAAAAATCAAAAGACTCCAAAATTCCATCCACATGGAGTTTCTTCATGTTTTCTTTCCAATATAATTTAAACGGCGATGTCACTTCCTAAGTGATCTTTCAATCAATTTGTCTTTCGACATTTTTATCACTAGTTTTATGGATGTGATTTCTCCAACGAGATTTGTGAATCATCCATCTTTTATGGATTACGGCAATTATTTGAACAACCCTTTTGTTCTCATAATACCCGATAAAACAAATCTTGAAGGCAAGCTTTGATGTTTAACGAGCAACACAATAACCCTTTATTTGTTCTCGATGAACATCATCACATATTCTTTTGCTAGTTACTTAGGCCATTGTAGTTCATGAATTGTGTTGTTTCGTATGATGATTCACACCAACAAATTCAGTATCAAATACTTAAGAACCACATTGTTTAATAAGCAAAGAATATAGCCATAACATGTATATCATCTATATACTTAAACTGAACAATTCTAGTCTTTTCTTTTCTGCCATATATTTATGAGATTCTCTTTCAGTATTTCCTTTTCTGTTTGAAAGAATCTATCAACATCAATAGTGGAGTCATACATATGACACATAGTCCAAAGCGTGTATAATTAAATACCAATGTCTTTGGACTTTCACTTTGAAGTAGATCACCATCATCAAATGTTTGGTGTGCTTTCAAATTCCATTCTTTAGTAATCTCTTGGTGTGGTAAATATTTTACCTACATCAAATATTCACCCTTATCATGGAATTATTCATGATCAAGCTACTTTTATCTTATAAAGATGAATCACGAGTATAATGTTGCTCTCCAAAACCTTTTGGTGGATTAGGACAACTAGTGTCTCCAACCCTTTGCAAATTCTCATCAAATATGAGAACATGACTTTTGCCATATTATACTCTATCATGTTGCAACCAAAACTTCGTTTCAGATATCACAATATCTTCCACACATCATGGTTTCTGAAACAACTCTTTCAGATCCTAGATAACCTTGATATTAAGACAATTCTTTGAATATCAAGAATCATGGAGACAAACATGATACTCATACACTAACTCTTGGAATTTTCACTCTCGATTTAATACCAGTTATTAAACTTCATGGAGTAACCGAAACTTACTGAAAGTTTGCAATAGGACTTTTAAACTTTAGATTAACACTTCAAAACAATACGATACCAGTTCGTAAAGTAACTAACCAGAATTCTATAGTTCTATCATCTCAATTATAACTAAACGCAAGGTGGTAAACGGATGCCAATGACTACAACAATTATGCAAATTCACTTTGATTTAATTTATGATAAATATTGTTCAACTTTTAATCATATTGCCGTTGAACTCCCACTCAAAACAATATCCCTCACATTGTTTTAGTGATCACACGAACCAAATCCACCACATTAAAACCGATCATCACGAGAGTTGATGTAGCTTCAATGGCGAACAATCAACATGTTCATCATATCTACTATATGACTCATGCTTTACCTTTCGGTGATCCGTGTTCCGAGACCATGTCTGTACATGCTAGGCTCGTCAAGATCAAACCTTAGCTTCCGCATGAGCAAATCTGGCTTGCTCACGTTGTATACACTATCAGAATCTAACACACCCGATCATCACGTGGTGCTTCGAAACAACGAGCTTTAGCAACGGTGCTTCCTAAGGATGAACACTTTAAAACTTGAAATTGTGTGCTTGAGGGATCATCTTATAATGCTACCGTCGTGAACTAAGCAATACAAGATGCATAAAAGGATTAACATCACATGCAATTCATAATATGTGATATGATATGGCCTTTCTACTTGTGCTTCCGATCTCCGTCCTCAAGCACGGACATGATCTCCATCATCACCGGCATTGCATCAAGGTCAATGACGCCTCTCCATGGTTGTCGTCCACCAGCTTCAACTATTACAACTACTTTGAATAGACACGTGGGTCTTAACAGAATTTAAAGACAACCATATGGCTCCTGCCGGTTGCCAACTTACAATAAGGAACATTGCATACATCAAATATAATCACAATCATGCCCATATCACATCACAGCACACCCCTGCAAAACAAAGTTAGACGCCTCTAATTTTCTTTGCATATTTTACGTGGTTTGGGGCTTTCAATAAGTGTCGCTCTAACTTACGAACAAGAACCACAACATTGATACTAGTATTGTCAAACACCCGTTGTAAATTGAATCTTAACTATGTTGGGAGAAACAGGCACCCGCAAAGCCACTTATGCAATACAAGTTGCATGTCAAGCGTGGAGCAAGTCTCATGAACGATGTCATGTAAGGTTAGCCCGGGCCGCTTCATCCCACCATCCCGCAAGATGCAAAGTACAAAGAAGCAATCGACAACAAAAGCATCAACGCCCACAATGACCATTGTGTTCTACTCGTGCAACAGATCTACATATAGACACGGCTCTGATACCAGTGTAGGGGTTCGTAGCATGGAAAACAAAAAATTTCTACCGCATGAACACACAATCAAGATCTAATATATGATCAAGCCAAGATCTATCTACTAGATTGTAGCAACGAGTCAATAGAGTACTAACCCTCGAAGATCCAAAGCGGTTAACGAGAGCAGATTCTCGTGGATGATGTAGTCGTACACTTCCGATCTCAAGATCGCGTAGACGATCCTTCCGGCGCTGCGTTTCGGCAGCGCTTCTGCAGTCGGTCACACGTTCGGTACTCGATGAAGACCTTCCTCTCCCTTGTTCCAGCAGGTAGCGGAGGTTGTAGGACTCTCCTCGCGATTCCGGCAGCACGACGGCGTGGTACCAGAAGTAGAGGGGAGATCTCGCAGGGCTTCGCCTTAAGCCGGAGCGAGTATGGTGGACTATGAGAGAGGCCTTGGCGATCTAGGGTTTAGAGGCACCAAGGAGAGAGAGCTAGTCCGGCGGCTAGGGCAAGGGGAGGGCCCCAACTCGGCGGCTAGGCAAACCCCAGGGGCAGCGGCGACTTGGTGGAGGCTGGCGGCTAGGGCTAGGGTTTAGAGGAGAGAGGTGTAGGGAAGAGGGGCACCCTTGCCCCTCCTTTTATAGGTGGGAGGGAGGTGCGGTTTGGGAGGAGGGAGTCCTCCTCCAACTCCTCCTCCTTGTCTGGCGGGTGGAGGGAGTAGGACTTCCTCCCTAAGTAGGTTTCCTACTCTCCCTCCACCAAGCAAACTTGCCGTTTGACTTTTCAAATTGGCGTTTGACTTTTCAAACTAGGATTTGATTTATCCCTTTATTTTGCTCAGCGATGACACCTAGTACATGATGCAACCATTCCAACTTGTTATGACACATTCATGTACCCTTCCCCTCCGGAGTGCCGGACCTTCCGGAACTTTCTAGAACATTCCCGATGAAAACACCGGAATCATTCCCCAACTCCGAAACATGACTTTCCTTATATGAATCTTATTCGCCGGACCATTCCGGATCTCCTCGTGATATCCCGGATCCCATGCGAGACTCCGAACAACATTTGGTCTCTTTCTTATCATTCCATAACTACTCAACAACATCGAATCCTTAAGTGTGTCTCCCTACGGTTCGTGAATTATGCGGACATGACCGAGACACTTCTCCGATCAATAACCAATAGAGGAATCTAGAAATTCATATGGCTCCCACATATTTCTACAATTACTTTGCGATCGAATGAACCACTTACATACGATACCAATATCCCTTTGTCTCACGATAGTTTACTTATCCGAGGTTTTGATCGTCGGTATCTCTGTATACCTACTTTAACCTCGTTACCGATAAGTACTCTTTTCTCGTTCCCGTGATATGTGATCCCTTGTGAGCCATTCACATGCTTGCAAGCTAATTGGATGACATTCCACCGAGAGGGCCCAGAGTATATCTATCTGTAATATGGATGGACAAATCCCACTCTTGATCCATGTGCCTCAACCCATACTTTCCAAACACTCAATGCCACCTTTATAGCCACCCAGTTACGGTGTGGTGTTTGATGTCATCAAAGCATCCTTCCGGTGATGGTGATTAACATGATCTCATGGTCGAAGGAATTAGGTTACTATGTATCAGAAAGCTTATAGCAAATGAACTATATTAAATGACTTGATCTTTATGCTACGCTTAACTATAGGAGTATGTCCATGTCACATCCCAAGATTTTCCAAATCTTGTTATGTGAAAAATAAATAAACAAAATAAATTAGTGTTGAAAATCAGGGTGAAAAGAAACTTTTGTTTCTAAATGAAAACATAAAATCCCATCTTGAACAAACTTTAATTAAATTTTGAATCTAATAAACTCCAAATCAAGAGAAATGCATTCCTCTTAAATGCATCTAGAAATTTAAACACTTGGAAAATAAAACCAAACCATAAACCCTAATGGAATAAAAACCATTTCCAAGTTATCTCCAAGCCTATGGATTTGATCCATATAAAATCTTGTCAACAAACATTTACAAATGATCAAGAATAACAAATAGAAATATTATAAAGCCATAGAAATTGGTTTCACTTAATTTGGAGCCATAAATAAAATCTTATGAATTTAATAATATAAGGAATTGAATTCCCAAAGCTAATAAAGCCCTTAACTAAAATCCATACCAAATGGTGAGCAAATAATCCTAAAAGATATTTAAAAAGATAAATGAACATCAAATAAAATTTTACAAATTGGAATCACCAAGTTTGGATCTCTAAATAAAAGATATGGATTTTATAAGATGAAGAAGGAAATATTAAATAAAGAATATTTCAAGACCAAATTAAATCTTGGCCAAATCCATAAACAAATGGAATGAATGTAATCCCAATCTAAACAAAATAAAGGGATAAAGAATACTCCAAATAAAATAAAAATGACTTTGACCAAATCCTATTTTATTGGAATACAGATAAAAATCCCTATTAGAGATAATTGATTAAATCATGAGAAAATAGTATTTTGGAATTTACCCAAGTGAAATAAAAGTGGATTAGTTCAACCTAATTAAGATTAAAGAAAACTTCCAAATAAAAATTAGGGAATTTAAAACTATATTAAATTCCATTGGAATTAAAACAAATACCCAATTCAAATGAATTATGAATCAAATTAAATATTTTCCAAATAATTCAAGATGAATTATTTGAACCCAAATAAACAAATAAAAACCTACTGAAAAGATTTGGAAGGTTTAAGAATTTAAATGGAGATTTAAAAATATTATTAAATCATATCTAATTAAAACTAGAGCCTATTTTTGAATAATTAAAAGACCTTAAAAATAATAAATAAATTATTCTAAAATGATTTCATAATGCTTTATTAATCAGTTTTGAAGCTACACAAATTTTGGCAAAGTTTTGAATTCAAATGGATGCTTGAATTGATTAAATGAAATCAAAACAGAATATTAAGAAAGGAAAAAGAAAAACAAACAGAACAAAAAAAATATAAAAGGTGCAGCCCAGCCTAGCGAGCCCACTAGGCCCAGTCCAACCCACCTCTCCCTCTCACGAGCAAAACGTTTTCTCACCGCAGACTTAACCCACGCCCTCACTGACAGCCTGGACCCATTCCCCCTTACCCTCTATCGCTGACGAGACGACCCCACTGCCACCTCACCTTCTTCCTCCCCGCGATGAACACGCCTGGTCGTTTCCTGCCGTTGATTCCTCTGCTTGAATTCGCCATAATGCTGCGTTTAATCCTTGCCGCGACACCGCCCTCTTAACCGCCTCCCCCCTCTCCATTTCCCCTCAGACCCCCTTTCCCCTCCGCCACCAGGCTGCCTCGAATCAACCTTGCACTGCCGCGGCCTCCGACGACTTTCCCCGGCTGATTCCGGCAGCCCCTCGTTGCCCCTCGCCTCCTCGAGCACACGGACGTGACCCCCAAGCCCTAGCGCATCTCCCAGTGGCATTAGCTCGCTCGCGCGTGCCCCAGAGCCTCGACAACGACGACACCAAGCGCCGCCACCGTCTGCTTTCTTCTCTGGCGACTCCTCTGGTAAGAACCTGACCGCCCCTCTCCTTCTCCTTCACGCACACATCATCGCCGCATCCTCATGCTTCTAACTATGTCTTCCGTTTGCTTCCTCGTGACCCGTAGCGCCGCCCTCGACGACGACAGAGCATGGCCGTCGTCAGACGCAACTCCGACGAGCAATTATCAGCAACCCTGTGCGCCCCTTCGTCAACCGCGAGCAGGTTGAGCATCCCCGTTCCACGGCGATCACGGTGAGCCACCTCTCCACCTTCCTTGCTTCCTCTATCGCCAGCTCCGCCACTAGCCGAACGTCGCCGCTGCGCGCAGCCGTCGAGCGCCGCCAGAACATCGTCAGGGTGATGATGGCCGTTAGATGATGATCTAATGGATGCGATAGAATCACTTAACGCCGAAGGGGTATGCAACCTGTGCCATGCAATGTAACTTAATCCAGCGGTCCTCAGTGCATGATCCGAACGAATCGGTACCAGCCAGTAGGAAAGTGACGTGTGGGCAGTATGTTGAATTAAAACAGAATTTGATCTATTAGTTACTCAATTTTGTAAAATCTATAACTTTTAATCTACACGTCCAAATTTTGAAAACTTTATATCAATGGATTCAGAAAAACAAGCCCTAGCCAACCATGCACTTTTTTTTAGTAAAAAGCTTCTGTTAAATTGTTTGTTTTTACAGAAACTTGTGTATGCATGTTTAGGATATAAAATTTATTCCAAAATGATTTTGAGGATAAAATCTTTGGAAGATGGTGTGTTTTGAACCTACTGACCATAGGAAACAAATTGTGGTTTCAAAAATATATTTTGTGAAGCAAAAGAATAAATCTTTGATTTAAACCATTTCTAGTCAAATAAAGATATGGTTTAATTGTTAAAAATGATTTTGGAGGGAAACCTTTGGGAAATGTTTTGGAAATAAACTCTCTGACCCTAAACACAAGATTTTATGGTTTGAAAACATATTTTGTTAAACCCATAGAATGTTGCCTTATTAAAAGCATTTCTTCACCACATAAAATGATGACTTGGTTTAAAAATGGTTTATGAAGTGAAATCTTTTGCAAATGATTTTGCCACTTTATAAAATGACTAATAAGTGTTTTAGAATGTTTATAACCTATTATAAATCAATTTTTGTAAACAAAACAATCTTTAGCATGCTTGCATGCATTGTCTTGTCACTATTATTTTATGTGATGAATTGCTTGAATGGTAGATTGAAATATTGTTTGCTTGATTGAATTGTAGTGATTTGAAGTGAGTGAACATTGCAAAGATCAAGGAGTGAACTTATACTCTCTACCAAAAAGGCAAGTGATGCTTCATACTTTTGTACCATTATTTTCACTATGCATTAGTGATATTTCTAAGTAGGACTTGCATGGGAATTTTGCTAAATATAAACTATGCTATGGGAAATCCTAGTAAATGAAACCTTAGTAGAAATTTACTAAGTTAAGATTCCTACTACTATCATGCTTAGCTTAGCTAGTAGAAAACAAGGGTGGAATATATATTCATGCTATGGAAAAAATTCTAAGTCTGAGGACTTGTGTTTTGTTTAATAAAACAACTAAGTGAATGAATCACCTGGGTGGAATGGAAGGAATGGTTTGTGTTGAGTGGTCATGCAAGTCCAGTATGCTGGGGAAAACTTGGGCATCACCAAGTCCAGCATGCTGGGGAAAACTTGGTGTCTCACTTGTGGATGGCCACCCAGGAACAAAGAGATTTGAGATGTCAAATGTTGAGAAGCTTCAAGTGCAGCCACTTGGAATTATGGGATCTGCCTGGATCATATAGGTTGCAATAACTTAGCCAAATGGACAGTTGGTGGTAGGGGAATGATAGGTTGGAACGCGTCCATTCTGGTCTAAGGGAAGGCTTCTGAAAGATCTTGTCTTGGTGAAACCAAGTCTTGTGGGGAAAGTGCACCACCTCTGCAGAGTGTAAAATCTAAGTACTTAGCCATGTCCCTGGCAAAGGACAATTTGAGCATCAATACATGGAAGCTATCAATAATCTCATCATCCAAATTTCTAAGTTAAAAACTTGTGGTTGAACAAGGGATTGAAGGATCACCAATTTCTATTGGGAGATGCCTTGGGAAAGATTTTGTCAAGCAAAAACTTAGTGTTTTCAAATGATAAGGAAAAACTATTTTTGAGCAAGCAAGCCTAAGCTCCACTTAGCCAAATGCATATAGATGATAGACTCCACTATACTACCATAGTATCACTTGCCAATACAATTCAAATGTATTGACCCTTGTGGCTGTAATTTGTTATGTTGCAGGTTTGTTTGATATTAGTGAAGTGTAATGATTAGGATTACAAGTCTACAACCAACATGTCTGCCTGTGGCACTTTGAAGATGAAGGACCCCATGCTTATAGATATTCTGCTGCAATGTAATGTGATAGCCAAATGAGCTATGTAAGATGTAATGAATTATTTTATTCCTGGTTATAAAGTTGTATTATGACCTTTGTTTCTTGATATTACATCTTAACTGTGGATGCTAGCTATTGATCCAGGGACTAGCATTGTAAACACAGGTATCTCTACCTTATTAAAGGTTGGGAACCTTACAGTCCATCACATCATTCTCCTAATGATATGACCCTGTTGTTAATAACATCTCTATGTTCATGATCAGGAAACTATGTTCATATATTAACCAACAAGCTAGTTTAACAAGAGGCTTTACTAGGAACTCTTTTATGTTTACAAATCACACAAGTATTAATGTTTCTGGTTAATACAATTATAGCATGGTATGTAAACATTTATCATAAGTATGAAGATATGATAATAACCACTTTATTATTGCCTCTTGGGCATATCTCCAACAGTAGCTAGTTTTGAAATAAAGATATCAAAGCCATAGGGAGCAGGAGTCTGAAGTCTAATAATTCTTGAAGTAAATACTAAAATATAAATGCTGAAATAAAGTTCTAAGTAACAAGATAAAGAGAGTTGTGTAAAAAGGTGTTTTTGGGTTTTTGGTATAAGAGAACAATAAGTAAAACAAACAAAATACAGAAAATAAGTATCGTGTATGTAAAATAGATTTGAAACTGCGGTGGGGAAAAGCGTTCTCAGGGAGTAGCGGATACACCTCTAGCATTTACAAAGGTCTAAGGTAAAGATTGTTATCATGAACATTCTCAGATATGTATGTGTGGGAGGAACTCCGTATTTGGACAAAAGGAATCAACCACTTCTCACATCATCCTCATAACCACAGCAGATATCAATCAACATCAATTGAATTACCATGCTATTAAGGGACTTGATCCCGTAGGACGTATCCCATGGCATGGATAGTGTTTTGTGAGTTTCCTCGATTCCCAAGTTGATACGTAAGGAGTGCCAACAGTTTTATAGTCATTGTAAGTGCCAACACACCTTCGTCTATGAACAAGTAGTAACCTCCATCAAGCCCCCACAAGAGGCAAATATTGAGACGTCGACTTCTCCCAACATCAAGATTAAGACAATCTAACACATGGTCACATCGATGAATATCATAATAAACTTTATCTTATTTCAATCTCATGCTAGGGTTTCTCAATCTCCCTAAGAACTAATGATCTACCCATACATGTAGGCAATCAACATCATGGCAAAGGCAATGGAATCTATCATAGATGAATAGTACTTGTATAAATCCACAACCAGTATGGAAATTACAACAAGATCTAGATAAGATGTAGATGGGATGGATGGAGATGGTGGTGATGCAGCGGTTGATGATGAAGATCGATACCTTAGCCTCCCGGATCTGTGTAGGGCGAAGACGAATCCCCGGTGGATCAGTTCCCCCTCCAGATGCCTTCCAGAGGTGAGTTTTTGGTGATTTCTGGGTGTTCTGTATGTCGTATCCCCGATCCAGTTGCACGAGGTGAAACTATTTAAGGAGGCGGTGTCGGCGCCAACTTTATGGCGGGAACTATACGGCTGGAAAATTTCCTCCCGCTATATAGTTGGTCGTTAAACCCACTGTATCGTCTAATTGCTTCGGGTTTTCTTCTGGTGTTATTGATATTTCCTAAATAAACGATTTAAGTTGTTTTTTAATCCTTTTCGCTCCAATACAACTGGTCCAAGAATTGTGTCCATCATATCCTAATCCTCGTGAAAATAGACATAAAATATGCGTGCGAACTCCATAAAATACCAAGATCCTACAACTACAATGCACAAATAATAATATAAAACATGATGCAAATATGCACTCATCATTGGGGAACGTGTTACGGAAAACAAAAAATTTCTAGCGCATAACCAAGATCCAATGCAAGGGTGAAGTAACGGAACATACCCACGTTGACCGAATTAGAAGAAGTTTTTCGATGACAAGGTTGATCATGCGTTGATCCCTGCAATAAGCCTTAGCGAGTCGCGAGGAGATGTATTATCCCAAGTCGCGAGGAGATGTATTATCCCACGGACAGCTCCGAAGAACTAGTGCTCCAAGTTTCACACCTCCACCGATATCCACACGTGCAACAAGGACAGCACCATGTCGAGGCGAGATCAAGAACTCGCGGATGAAGCGGGAACATGTCGATGAAGATCCGGCATCACTCCATCATCCTTCAAGATTAGATCTAGACGGGCTAGAAGAAGGAACTTCTCTGGGCGTTGGTGAAGATCTCCTCCACGCAATGAAGACAATGACGTGAGGAAGAGGAAGGGGACTGGGCCGAGGCGGCGGCAGCCGGTGACGGCGGGCAGCAGCCCGGCGGTGGTGGCGGTGGCTCGAGGTTAGGGAGCGGATTCCCTCCTCCATAGACGAGAGTAGGCCTAGGATCCGTATCCTCCAAGGACTCCTCATTTTTCCTTTCTTCCGTGTGCATTATTCCTCCATTATTGTTGTAAAGCCGGAGCTATCTAACAATTACTAAGTTCTTATAATAAATCTCATAGGCCAAGTAAGATGCCAACGATGAACATAATAACACTTTATTTTGTTCTCGATGTGCATTATCACCACATCCTATTGCTATTTACTTAGGCCATTGTAGTTCTTGCATTGTGTTGCTATGTATGAAACTTCATACCAGCCAATTTAGTATACAATACCTAAGAATTATATTGTTAACTAGCCAATAATACATCCATAAATTTGTATATCATCTACATACTCATGAGCTGGACATTTCTAGACTTTCGTTTCTGCCATATAATTTTGCGATTTTTCTTTTGGTTTTTTCTCTTGTTGTAGAAGAAGCACAAACATCAATAGTGGTGCCAGCTACACTGGCACAATGATCCTAGGTGTGTTATTCAAGTACTAGCACCTTTGGATTGACACTTATGAATCGATGATTTATTCACTATCATCACATGACTAGCATTCTTCCAGATTCAACTTTTAGTAATCTTTAAATATAGTAAATAATTTACCCATACCTTTTTATCCATCCCATCTTGACTACTTCATGATGAAGCTACAATAGCTTAATAGGAGGGATATGAGAAAAATATTAGTGCATCAACCTTTGATTGATTTAAGCGCCTAGAGTCTTGAATCTTTACATACACTCATACAATATGAGCACATGTTTCACCTGAATAATTCTCAATCATCTTGCAACAAAACAAGGTTTTAGATATCAAATATCTTTCACTCCTTGCTTGTTTCTAAAACAATCTTTTTAGTTCGTAGAACACTTAGATACTCAAACCATATTTTGAAGATCAAGTTTCATGGAGGCAAGCATGATGTATATACTAATTGGAACCATTGCTATTTGCTCAAATTGCATCGAGCACGGGAGGGTTTACCAAAAGGTTGCAATATGACTCAATATTTATATTTCACTCTAATATTATGGTACTAGTCCGTAAAGTAAAATTACTAGATATATATAGTTCTTTTATCTCAATTAACAAACTAAGTGAAAAGTGGATAACGGATGCCAATGACTACTATGAACTATGCAAATTTACGTTAGACATTGTTTCATAATTAATGAACTAGATTAACAATTTTAATCCAGAGTGTAGCTCCCACTAAAATCAATATCTCTCATGATTGATACTTAGTGATTCAAGATCCATGAACTTATTTTCCCGTCACCAGTGTTACATCGCGCACCGAGGAATAAGACCGGTAGGTACTCATACCAATCATATCTCCATATGACTCTTGTTAATCGTTTGATTCTTGTGTTACATATTCTTGACGTTCTAGGTAGTATGTCAAGTTAACCTTAGTATGCTAGTAGTGCGATAGTTTCACATCTACATTATGAATGTCGCTAGGTGCACCCATGTTACATGACCCACACCAGTTCGAAGCCCATGTTATGTGGTGCCTCACTTAAGGGGGGCACATTATTACTTGATAATTTTAAGTGAGAGATGACCCTATTTGTTATGACTACCACACAACAAATAAAGTTCATAAATAGATTAACATCACATGAAATTCATATAGTGATATGGTATATCACTTTGTGTCAACGATCTCCATCATTAAAGTCTTCCGGAGTTATGTACTATTCCATACCCCATGGGAATAGCACTGAGGTCCATTGTTGCTTGATTGTCGCCAATCTTTTCTTTTACACCTACTGCTACTATTAGCTAATAAAGTAAAAAACAACTATGGCTATTACAATAATATTATGAAAATCATCGCGGCTCCTTCCACTCACGCCCTACGCGATTAAAACATAATACATATCATATATCACATTGCTATACCACATTACTTCCCTACAAAAAAAAGTTAGATGCCTCTAACGCGCTTTGCCAACTTATGTGGCTCTATGGTTACATACAGATCTGTTCATTACCTACATGGTAAGTAAGCATCATTATGATCGACTTGCTTTCTGACTTGTTCAGGGTGTGTCCCCAATCCCCATTGCACTATAAATAGTACAAAATCTTCACTAGACTTCATGAATACGCGTGACCCCCATGTGAACTTCACCAAATTCACATAAGCCCAATGTGCAAAATTTCTCTCGACTATTGCAGAAAAACAGGCACCCAAAAAAGTTTCTTTGTGTACCCAAAGTACACTTCACAAACCAGTCTCAATCCGAAGATCGTAAAGTCGGCTTGGGCCGCTAATCACACAATACCGCCAAGATTCAAATTGAAACAATTGGGTAGAAAGAACGAGATTAACAATTACTAAATTCAATGATTCCACTATTCGTACTTGTGCCTAGGCATAGACTACTCTGATACCATTGTTTGGGAACGCTCTACGGAAAACTAAAATTTTCTAGCGCATAACTAAGATCCAATGCAAGGGTGAAGTAATAAAACATACCCTCGTTGATCGAACTAGCGGAAGTTTGTCTATGACGAGGTTGATCATGCGTCGATCCCCACAAAAATCCTTAGTGAGTCGCGGATGTATTATCCCATGGAAGACTCCGAAGAACTAGTGCTCCAAGTGTCGCACCTCCATTGGTATCCACACATGCAATAAGAACGACATCACGTCGAGGCGAGATCAATAAGTCACGGACGAAGCAGGAACATGTCTATGAAGATCTGACAACACTCGGTCATCCGTCAAGATTAGATCTAGACGGGGTATAAGAAGGAGTTGATGTGGGAGTTGGTGAAGATATCCTACACGTGACAAAGACGACGATGCGATGAAGAGGAAGAGTACCGGGCCGAGCCGGCGGTGGGTGATGGCTGTGAAATATAGCCATCCACGTCCGCATTTAAACTAGATATTATTCATACATTTGATGAAATATCTCACTAAAACCTTCCTCTAATGCCTAATGATCAAAGGGGTATGCAATCCTTTTTTGCCATTTTTTCTTGCGCAGATAATGACGTATGATGATGGGAATCACTACATAAATACCAAAGATACGAGATTTCCAACACGTCAAAGAAACCATGAGCCGTGAAGAGAATCCAGAAGACTTAACGACCAATTATACGGGCTGTCGCCGTATAGTTTGCACCGACTTCATTAGGTCAAACAGACCAACTTTCGTGAAGGGAACCCTATATAAAGAGGCTTCAGGCGACGAGAAACTGGCCCTCGACTCCACAATCTCGCTTCTTTTCGACCTCAACTCTCCCTGCCGCCATGCCGGAGGAATAGATCTAGATCTAAATATCTAAACTCTTCTCCACCACCATAGCCATCTTCCACCACTTGTAATAATAGATTTCATCTCCAATTGGCGACATTGTAAGACTATTTGCTATCAACCTTATGATCTCCATTACAATGTTTTTGATTTTCGATTTCATCTCTATGTTTGAGTAATTCTCCTTGGGCCAAGTGATTCGGTCTAGAAATGTAGCCTTTGTGCATGTTATTTATCATAGATGGGATCATGTATTAGTTTGTATGAAATGATGATTGTAGTACCCTTTGTTGCCTCAATCTAAGGAATTGTTAGGTACCCAATACCCTGAGGATTTATCCAGGTAAAGGGAGTGTGAGTATTGAATGATTTGTAGGATAGGAACCCCAGTGACAGAAAGAGTAGTACGGCTATATGTGAGGAATTTACTTGGGATTAACAGTGACATCACGATGCTTATCATTAGTTCTATTTCTTCTATGGATGAGACTAGTAGGTTATTGCTATAAGCGGTTGCGGAGGCGTAACAATTATGGATACACTTACCACATATAATTATCTTACTCTAACAACTACATGCATACTTTATTATTATCTATTATTCCCATCAGATGTTTTGCACAGCTACTGGTGAAAACCGAAGACCCTAGTACCTCTCTCTCTCCATCGTCAGCGACAACAACAAGATCGCAAACTCTTGGTTCTATGAAAATGGAATAGGAATTCTAATACTCTCAAAGGTCTGTTTAAGTAATCTCACTTTGCTTTCTACTTCCCGAGGATTCCATAAACCTAGGTCTACTAGGGAAAACGAGCTATACTACATCTGTAATTCGGATTGAAGGTATCAACCATTTTACTGGCGCCGTTGCCGGGGAAGCAATAGATACCCTGGTGAGGTTAGTAGGAACCTTGCTAGTTTTAATTCTCGTTTTTAATTTTTTTAGTTTGCTTTTAGTTTTTATTTGAAAAACCAAAAAAATAGTTAGTCTATTAATTCTTGCTTTATCATCATTAGTACTTGTTTAAGAAAATACAAAAACATAGGAAGTATGGCTGAAAAGAAACTTGGGGAGTTTGTAACTCCTAATAATGATTATTTGCGTACTCCTATTACACAGCCAACAATTTCTACTGAATATTATGAAATTAACCCCCACTATTTATGTTTGGTTCAAAATAATCAATTTGGAGGCTCTACTGTAGAAGATGCAGGTATGCACTTAAATACTTTCACCAAAATATGTGATATGATGCGCATTAAAGATGTTGAACCCAATGCAGTCAAGTTGTGCTTATTTCTTTTCTCTCTTAGACAAAGATCAAAAGAATGGTTGCTATCTTTGCCTAGAAATACTATTGCATCATGGGTGGAATGTACTTCTTTATTTATGACCAAATTCTTTCCACCCGCAAAGACTATGCAACTCAGATCTAATATTACTAGTTTTAGACAGGAAGAGCGTGAGCCACTAGCTCTTGCATGGGAGAGAATGAAAGAGTGCATGAGAAACTATCCCAGCCATGGGATGGAAGATTGGTTAATTCTCCATTTATTTTACAATGCTCTTAACCCTGTTTCTAAGTCTATGCTAGATACTGCAACTGGAGGAACATTTATGGGTAAGAAAATTACCGAAGCAAAGCAGCTGCTAGACAATATGCAAGACAACCATGCCCAATGGCATGTGGAAAGATCAAACACAAAGAAGGTGAACTCCATCACACCTCAAGAAAATGAAGAACTCAATGCTAAGTTGGATGAGCTCATATTAGCCGTTAAAGGTAAGGAAACCCAGGTAAGAGCTAGTCCCGAACCAACTATTGAAGAAGTAGACTTCATAGCTCGTAATGATTATAACCCTGCTTGGAAGAAAAATTATCATCCTAATTTTTGGAAACATTATTCTAGTCCTATGGGTAACTCTAATAATAAAATGGCATCAAGTAATACTAGTCTCCAAGAAACTCTTAAAGCTTTTATGGACTCACAAAATGAGCAAAACAATATTCTAGTAAAAATTACGGAAAATCATGATGCTATGCTTGGTAAATTATCTAACCAAGCTGGTAGTTTGAAAATTGATTTGCAGGCCCTCTAAGAAAGAACAAGGATTGTTAAGGCACAACTAGGTAAGATAACCGAGAGTCAAACTCTCATTCTAGATAAATTTGTAGGTAGAGCTGAGCCCAATCCTGTTGAAGACCTCAAGATGATAAGAATCCAAAGGGAGGATCCCGAAGAACTTGACTATAGCAATGTTCCTTCACCAAACTACACAGTTGAAGATCTTGTAAAAAGGATCAATGTCAAGATTCTGATAAGTGAAGGAAATGAGGAAGCCATGTATCAACACTTCGTTAATCAGGTAGCAATAAAGTTACGTGAGCTTGAGGAAGAATATAAGAAAATTTCTGAAAAATTGCTTGTTAAGCTAGATGATATATTTGAGCATACTATTAAGATCAAAATTGGGACTAATGAAATAGCTGCACTCTGTGATCTAGGTGCAAGTGTTTCAACAATTCCAATGAGTCTTTTAATAAGTTAAATCTTTGCTCTTTTGAAATTACCGAACTAAAATTACATCTTGTAGATTCTACCTATAAACAAGAAATATGCATTAAAGAAAATACCTTAGTATACATAAAAGGTTGTCCTGCTCTTACTGATTTTGTTATTGTTGACATGCCTGCAGATCCTCCTGTCCCTATTATATTAGGTCGTCCTTTCTTAAGAACTATTAAGGCTTTAATCAATTTGCATGAAGGGAACGTGAAGCTCCAGTTGCCTTCACGGGATCCTTTTGTTATTCATTTCCCCAGGAAAAAGAAAGCCAAGCAAGATGATAAGGAGGCCATCTCTTTGAAGGCCAATTACTTTGGAGTGGGTGTTCCACTCATTTGGCCTAAGTGAGCAGTATCAAGATCAAGCTATTGACCATAAAAGAGCGCTGCATGGGAGGCAACCCATGTGAAATAAAGGTTTGAGTTAAGTTTTAGTTTAAGTTTTATATAGAATAAAGAGTGCTAAAAACTCCAGTGAGAAGAAGAGATTTAGCGGTACTAAAAATTCATGTTTTATAGAGTTCCCAACCTTTAATAAGGTAGAAATCCCTATGTTTACAATGCTAGTCCCTGGATCAATAGCTAGCATCCACAGTTAAGATGTAATATCAAGAAACAAAGGTCATAATACAACTTTATAACCAAGAATAAAATAACTTATTACATCTTACATAGCTCATTTGGCTATCTCATTACAATGCAGTAGAATATAACAATAGCATGGGGTCCTTCATATCCAAAGTTCCACAGGCAGACATGTTGGTTGTAGACTTGTAATCCTAATCATTAAACTTTACTAATATCAAACAAAACCTGCAACATAACAAGTTACAGCCACAAGGGTCAATACATTTGAATTGTATTGGCAAGTGATACTATGGTAGTATAGTGGAGTCTATCATCTATATGCATTTGGCTAAGTGGAGCTTAGGCTTGCTTTGCTCAAAATAGATTTTCCTTATCATTTGAAAACACTAAGTTTTGCTTGACAAAATCTTTCCCAAGGCATCTCCCAATAGAAATTGGTGATCCTTTCAACCCTTGTTCAATCACAAGTTTTTAACTTAGAAATTGGGATGATGAGATTCTTGATAGCTTCCATGTCTTGATGCTCAAATTGTCCTTTGACAGGGACATGGCTAAGTACTTAGATTTTTTTTTACACTCTGCAGAGGTGGTGCACTTTCCCCACAAGACTTGGTTTCCCAAGACAAGATCTTTCAGAAGCCTTCCCTTAGACCAAAATGGACGCGCTCCAACCTATCAAACCCCTACCACCAACTGTCCATTTGGCTAAGTTATTGCAACCTATATGATCCAGGCAGATCCCATAATGCCAAGTGGCTGCACTTGAAGCTTCTCAACATTTGACATCTCAAATCTCTTTGTTCCTGGGTGGCCATCCACAAGTGAGATACACAAGGTTCCCCAGTCCCCTGGCCTTGTGTAACCACTCAACACAAACCATTCCTTCCATTCCACCCAGGTGATTCATTCACTTAGTTGTTTTATTAAACAAAACACAAGTCCTCAGACTTAGAAATATTTCTGAGCATGGATATATATTCCACCCTTGTTTTCTATTAGCTAAGCTAAGCATGATAGTAGTAGGAATCTTAACTTAGGAAAATTGTACTAAGGTTTCATCTACTAGGATTTCCCATGGCATAGTTTACACTTAGCAAAAATTCCATGCAAGTCCTACTTAGAAATATCACTAATGCATAGTGAAGATAATGGGACAAAAGTATGAAGCATCACTTGACTTTTTGGTAGAGAGTATAGGTTCACTCCTTGATCTTGCAATACTCACTCACTTCAAATCACTACAATTCAATCAAGCAAACAATATTTCAATCTACCATTCAAGTAATTCATCACATAAAATGATAAAAACAAAGCAATGCATGCTAGCATGTCAAGGATTGTTTTATTTGAAAAAAAGTGGTTTCTAATGGTTCATAAACATTTGAAAACACCTAATGGTCATTTTATAAAGTGGCAAAATCATTTGTATAAGATTTTACTTCATAAACCATTTTTAGATCAAGTTATTATTTTATGTGGTGATGAAATGTTTTTAATAAGGCAAAATTCTATAGGTTTCACAAAATATGTTTTCAAACCATATAAACTTGTGTTTAGGGTCAGAGAGTTTATTTCCAAAACATTTCTCAAAGGTTTTCTTCCAAAACCATTTTTTAATAATTAAACCATATTTTTATTTGACTAGAAATGGTTTAAATCAAAGATTCATTCTTTTGCTTCACCAAATACATTTTTGAAACCACCAATTGATTCCTAGGGTCAGTAGGTTCAAAACAAACCATTTGTCAAAGATCTTATCCTCAAAATCATTTTAGAACAATTTCTATATTCTAAACATGCATACACAAGTTTCTGCAAAAACAAACATTTTACCAGAAGCTTTTTACTAAACAAAGTGCATGGTTGTCTAGGGCTTGTCTTGCTGAATCCATTGATATAAAATTTGCAAAATTTGGACGTGTGTATTGAAAGTTATAGATTTTACAAAATTGAGCAACTAATAGATCAAATTCTGATTTTAAACCAGATTCTGTGACACGCGACTATCCTATTAGCGCATACCGTTTCGTGCGGATCGGCAAATATGGGCCGTTAGATTTTAGTTGCATCGCACGGCACAGAGGCACCACTTACCCTTTCGCTCACGTTCTATCGCATCCGTCAGATCTAAATCTAGCGGCTCAGAGCATGTGACCAAAAGTCAGCGGCGCTCGACGGCGGCTAGCGGCGGCGACGCTCGGGCGGCGACGCTCTGGCTATTCCAGGAAGCTAGGGGAAGGGAGGGTATGCTCACCGTGTTCGCCGGGATGTGCTGGAGCTCAACGTGCTCGTGGTTGGCGAAGGGGCGCTCGGAGATGATCGGAATCGCTCACCGGAGTTCTCGCTGGCGTCGGGTACGGTCAGACGTCGACGGGGCCGACGCTATGGTGCACAAAAAGACAAAGTATGAACGGCATTAGCTGCGCACGAGGTTGGCGATCATGCGTGCATCATCGAGAGGAAGAAGGGCGGTCGGCACTCACCGGAAAAGGCTGACGGAGCGGAGGCAGACGACGGCGGCGTTCAGACGAAGACGGAGTCGACGCTACAGGGCACGCGCGAGTGAGCTGAGGGTGTAGAGAGAAGCGCCAGGGGGTGGGGATCATGCTCGGGTGCTCGAGGGGGCGAGGGGCGGCAGGGCTTGGCCGTAATTGTCACCGGAGCTTGTCGGAGACAGTGGCGGTGTAGGGCGAAATTCTGCAGCCTGGGGGCGCGCTAGGGTGAGGCGACTGGGGGAAATGGAGAGGGGGCGTGGGCGTTTAAGTGTGCGTGATCACATCAAGTAATGGCTGCAGCGTTAAGGCGAATTAAGCCCGCGGAATTATAGCCAGAAACGGCGACGAGGGAAGGAAGAAGGGGTCGTCGCGGGTAGGAGAGAAAGCTGACAGGTGGGGCGTGTCTGTCTGCGTGAGAGAGAGAAGGCGAGTGGGGTCCAGTAGTCAGTGTCTCTGCGGGTGTATGTTTGAGTGAGTAACGATTCGCTCGTGAGAGGGAGAGGTGGGATGCTGATGGGCTAGTGGGCTGGGCTGGCTTGGTCGAGTCCATTTCATTTTTTTTGTTCAGTTTGTTTTTCTTTTTCTCATTTGATTTTTCTGTTTTGATTTTGAATAAGCAATTCAAACACTTATTTGAATTCAAACCTTAACCAAAATTTGTGCAAATTTAAATACTGATTAGTAACAGATTCTGAAGTCAATTTTGGAAATAAACTTTATTCTGTTGGGTCTTTTTATTTCTTTAAATAGGCCCTTGTTTTAATTCAAGTGGGATTTAATAATAATTCAAACACCATCTAAATTTCCAAAATCTTTCAAATCCTTTCAGTAGGTTTTTATTTGATTATTAGGGTGTCAAATAATTCATCTTGAATTATTTGGAGAGTATTTATTATGATTCATAAATCATTTGAATTGGGTATTTGTTTTATTTCCAATGGAATTAAATATAGTTTTTAATTTCCTAATTTTATTTGGAAGATTTCTTTAATATTAATTAAGTTGAATTAAACAATCTTTTATTTCACTTGGGTAAATTCCAAATATCATTTTCTCATGATTTAAATGATCATTCTTATTAGAGATTTGTCTTTATTCTAATAGAATTTGGTTCATGCCATTTTATTTTATTTGGAAAATTCTTTATCCTTTTATTTTATTTGGATTTGGATTCTATTCATTCCATTTGCTTATGGATTTGGCCAAGATTTGATTTGGTCTTTAAATATTCCTTGTTTAATAATTCTTTCCTTATCTTTATAAAATCCATATCTTTTTATTTAGAGATCCAAACTTGGTGATTCCAATTTGTAAATCTTATTTAATGTTTAATTATCTTTTTAATTATCTTTAGGATTATTTTCTCACCATTTGGTATGGATTTCTAGGTGGTTGCTTTATTAGCTTTGGGAATTTAATTTCATTATCTTTATATTCATAAGATTTTATTTATGGTTCCAATTTAAGTGAAACCAATTTATATGGTTTTGATATATTTCTATTTTTCATTCTTGATCATTTGTAAATGTTTGTTGTCAAGATTTTATATGGATCAAATCCATAGGCTTGGAGATAACTTGGAAATGGTTTTTATTCCATTAGGTTTTAGGGTTTGGTTTTATTTTCCAAGTGTTTAAATTTCCAGATGCATTTAATAGGAATGCATTTCTCTTTATTTGGATTTTTGTTGGATTCAAACTTTAATTAAAGTTTGTTCAAGATGGGATTTTAAGTTTCCATTTTAAAACAAAAGTTTATTTTCACCCTAAATTTCAACAATAATTTATTTTGTTTAATTATTTTTCACATTACAATATTTGGAAAATCTTGGGATGTGACACATAGTTGGTCGAAATTTTAGTCTATCCTTTTTCTGTAAAAACAAGGTGTTTCGCTAAGTTTTAGTCTCACAAGTAATTCTTGAATAAATAGAATTTTTTTGATGTGTACAGAAAGGTTAACGACCAACTATACGGCGGGAATAAAAATTCCCGACGTATAGTTCCGGCCATATAGTTGTGTTACCCATCGCCAATTTTTGATCCCAGGATACAGAAGGTTTGACGAACAACTATACGGTAGGAACAAAAGTTACGGCTGTATAGTTGCCGCTGTATAGTTACAGCCGCCAGAAAGAAACCCTAGAAGTATTCTGTCCATATAGTTGCATCCTACCACTTAAACGCACGGGGAGTTACCCAAAACATTAAAACATCAATCCTTTCTCTCTCTTCTACCTCCAAACTCTCTCAAAACCTCAAGGGATCTTCACCCCTACTCAATTTCGTTCGAATTCCTCGCACACAAGTGATCTATAGTATGTTTCTCCTCTAATAGTCCAATTACTTTTTGGAAATTCATATCTGATCTATTGTCATGATCAATCTAGGGTGAGACTTATTTATAACTATTTGCCATGATTATCTTGCCTAGATTATTATTTTGAGGAGATTCTTTAGTGTGCTATGATGAGGATTATGCTATGACTATTACAACTGGATCAAAAAGTTTTACATTTGTCTCTCTTTTTTGTTTTTAGAAGATGAACATGAGGAGCCAGACACATGCTATTGTCGCTGCTAGTTCTTCTCGGGCTGCAGCTCAGGAACGCATGGGGATTCGATTCAAGAACGAATCCCACCGTGATCATTTTGACAAGATCAAAAACTGATAAGTCAAGGCAACCAAGTGGGCTTGCCCCGTCACTTTGAACCAACTCGGTATCTCTAATGACTTTAATTTACTTTGCAATAGAGTTGGCCTGCAAACCTTTGTATTTCATGATGCACCAACCAATCGCCGATTAACCATTGAATTTCTTAGTTCTTTCAACAGCACCATTAAGACATGGCATGGGGAGGATAGAATTTATTTCTGACTCATGAATAATAATTATTCTCTATCACTTGATGAATGGTGCAATTGGTTTGGTTTACCCAACAATGATCCTAATGCTCTGCGTGCAACTTTTACCAACATGGAACCTTCCCTTGAATATTGTTATGATAGTATAAGTCAGTAAGGGGAAGAATATTCAACATCCTACTATTTGCTATTTGTTCTATGTTAATGCTAAAACCTTGCAGGCGCGCAATGAGTTTACAAGACTCAATGAGGAGGACATCTTAGTCCTCACAAAAGCTGCTTTCAACTATGACAACTTGTCACTTCACTTGGGCACAATACTTGTGCGCTACTTGGAGTACCAATCCCACCAAAGCCAAGGACCAATCACTTGTGGAGGCGTCATCACCATGCTTGCCAACGCATTGGGCATAGACCTAGGTGAGTTACAACCAGTGCTAGGTGAGCGACGTGTTGGTTTCTCTTCTTTGAGGGCTCTTGAAATGCTCACAAGGAGAGGTAGTGTTTATTATTTGCATATTGATGGAGCTGGGCGTCTCTATCCCGCTCATTTTCCTAATGGTCTTTTCTATATCGAGGAAGGACGTGTGCTTTATGACTTGCAGGTTGAGCAACAACAACCCGAGGAGGAGATTCCGGAGGAGGATGAGTACCAAGAGGAGGAGCAAGAAGTCCCTCATCAGGAGCAGCAACCACCAAAACGGTTCGCTACATATCAATATTTCCAAGAACTTGGAGGAACTATGGAGGGAATGCATAATATATCCCTGAACCTCTGAGAAACAACAAGTAACCTCTCAACTCAATTTGTGAATAGGAGTTACAACTATTTTCCCCCACCATAGTGATTCGAAGGGCTTGCAAAAGCCTAAGATTAGGGAGGTTTTATATCTATTTTATATTTTGGTTTTCATTTTCGTTATCTTATTTTCGAGGTTATGCTTTTATTTGAGTTTATAAGAACTCGTGTTGGTTTCCCCAACACTTTATCTTAGTTATTTTATTTTGTTTGATATTTTCAAGTCGAGCTTTGCCGCTAATTTTCTAATATTTAATTCCCTTCTCAAAAACCACAAAAGATTTCTCTGTTTATCTTTATTTTCCCTCTCTCTTTTTATTTTCGCCTCGAAGTTCTCGATGATTTGCAGGAGAGTGATTGACTTCGAGTTTCCAAGAAACAAATAAAAAGGGAAGAGAGAAGTGGAACCAAACATGAGAGGTATGCCTTATGACTCCCCACTTTTGAAGTTTGAGAAACCCATGCTAGTTAGTAATAATGTTGAGATGTTATATCGGTGGAGTGAGTCTCTATATTGAGTAAAATTTTGTTTGCATGGGTATTTAATTGGGTTCATTTTGTTCCAGCTCTTGTAGTTAACCAAAGTCTTGCCTAAAAATTTGTTAAACAATTGAAACAAGAAAAAGTCTCACAAATTGAAGACTTGGGTGTTGTAGTGTTTAGTCTTGAAATCTTATTCCTAGAGACACTCGACACCACAGAAAATAATGATTGACTTGATAGCTCTCTTTCAAAAGATTTGTTCAATTGAATTAATGTTTAGCAGTTTTTGTGAGCATGCCAAAGTTTGACTTATAAATCATAAGAATGATATAGATTTATGTGTGTCAAACTTCATGGGATACCAACAACTCCGCTATCCTATGAACGATCTTCATAGAGGAAACTCCTAGATTTCAGCTATGAGTTGATTAAACATATGTAGCAACAATGCTATAATGAGTAAGATTCATGGCACTCCCGGGTAGTTGTAACATGATGGAATCACTCCTCTGGATGATATGAGTAATCATTATGCAAAGGGAACAAAAACCTTAGTGATTCCATGAGTGTCCATCTCAGCACGATAAACTAATGAATTTTTTTTGCATGCTCTCAATTACTTAAGAACTAAAATTCTTGAAGAACAATGAATAGAAAAGTAGTGCTTGAAAATTCTTGATTTATTGATGTGGGAGAATTGAGATACTTTAGTGTATATGCTTTTCATGACAAACTCTCACACTCTTAATACTACATGATTACACCTTATTTTTCAAAGGCAATCATATGAGTTGATTACATGACATGGAATAAAGTTTACCTTTTTGAATCATCCATGCTTATAATAATTTTTCTATGCTATAAGATTCATGAAACCCGTATGATATGTTTGCCATTACTCTATCTATGCTAAAGTTTTTCAGATTAATAAAGTGGAGGAAACATGAGACTACAAATCATGAGTAAGATCATCATCTCGTTATTTTAGTTTAAATGTTGAGTTCCCTTTTGATTTTCATTTTCTTGCTTGGGACAATCAAGTTTAAGCTTGGGGAGGTTGATGGCTATGAAATATAGCCATCCACGTCCGCATTTAAACTAGATATTATTCATACATTTGATGAAATATCTCTATAAAACCTTCCACTAATGCCTAATGATCAAAGGGGTATGCAATCCTTTCTTGCCACTTTTCTTTGCGCAGACAATGACGTATAATGATGGTAATCACTACATAAATGTCAAAGATACGAGATTTCCAACACGTCAAAGAAACCAGGAGCCGTGAAGAGGATCTAGAAGACTTAATGACCAACTATACGGGTCGCCGCCATATTGCCACCATATAGTTTGCACCAACTTCATTCGGTCAAATAGAACAACTTTCATGAAGGGACCCCTATATAAAGAGGCTTCAGGCGACGAGAAACAGGCCCCTCACTCCACCATCTTGCTTATTTTCGACCTCAACTCTCCCTGCCGCCATGCCAGAGGAATAGATCTAGATCTAAACCTCTAAACTCTTCTCCACCACCATAGCCATCTTCCACCACTTGTAATAGTAGATCTCATCTCCAATTGGCGACATTGTAAGACTATTTTCTATCAACCTTATGATCTCTATTACAATGTTTATGATTGTCGATTTCATCTCTATGTGTGAGTAATTCTCCTTGGGCTAAGGGCTTCGGCCTAGCCATGTAGACTTTATGCATGTTATTTATCATATATGGGATCATGTATTAGTTTGTATGACATGATGATTGTAGTACCCTCTCTTGCCTCAATCTAAGGACTTGTCAGGTACCTAAGACCCCGAGGATTGATCCAGGTAAAGGGAGTGTGAGTATTGACTGATCTACAAGATAGGAACCCTAGTGTCAGAAAGGGTAGTACGGCTGTATGTGAGGAATTTACTTGGGATTAACCGTGACATCACGATCCTTATCATTATTTCTCTTTCTTCTATGGATGAGACTAGTAGGTTTATTGCTATAAGTAGTTGCGGAGGCAATAACAATTATGGATGCACTGCCCACATATAATTATCTTGCTGTAACAATTACATGCATACTTTATTATTATTATCTATTATTCACATCAGATGTTTTGCATAGCTACTGGTGAAAACCAAAGACCCTATGCCCTCTCTCTCTCCATCGTCAACAACAACAAGATCGCAAACTCTTTGTCCGGTGAAAACGCAATAGGAATTCTAAAACTCTCGAAGGTCCGTTTAAGTAATCTCAGTTTTCTTTCTGCTTCCCGAGGAATCGATAAACCTAGGTCTACTAGGGAAAAATAGCTATACTATATCCGTAATCCGGATCGAAGGTATCAGTGGCCGGCGGTGGCGGTGGCGGCGACGTGGCGGTGGCTCGGGGCTAGGGCGTGGATTGTTCTGTCTTCCCCTTGACCCTCTCCCCTCCGTATATAGACAGATTCCCTCCTCCATAGAGGAGAGTAGGACTAGGATCCGTATCCTCTAAGGACTCCTCCTTTTTTCCTTTCTTCCACCAATATGAGAGAGAGAGGAAGTCCGTATCCAATATGGAGTCCGCATCAAATATGGAGTTTTCCTCAAAACCAACTTGGAAGGCAAGTTTGAGATCGAGAAGGACTCCTACCTCCACACGCCCTCGCCCCTCCCGTCCTCCTCCACCCACTGGCGCCTAGAGGAGGCCCTGGCTGATTCAGCTAGGGTCCCCCCCCTGTGTGCATGTATGGCCCAGTGGGCCCATGCGACCCTCCTGCTCATTGGACCCACTGGGATATTAATAAATAAAAATTTCTTATCTATTATTAATATAAATATATATTCTTAAGCTTTCCAAATTAACTTTAGGACACCTCCGAATTAATTCGAAACCTTTCTAAAATATTTCCAGTGTCCTCTTTTAATGTCTAGAACCATTTTGTCCACTCTTGGAGATAACCCAGACTCCTCAAGAATATTCTGAGATGCTCTGAAACATCCTTTCGGAATTACTTCATCCAACTATCTCATTCACACTCACATTCTAAAATATCGTAAATGTCTTAAGTGTGACCCGGTAGGTTCGAATATTTGCGAACATGGCCGGAACTCATTCTGATGACAATGATTACTATCAGTGTCTTGATACAAGTAGAAACCCCCACAAATAACACAACGTTCTTTATCGTGTGAGCCATAGGATTGAGTCCGATACATATAGTATTGATTCATTGATACTTTACATTAGTCAAAATGAAACACTAGGTTATTCTCATTTCCCGGCATGAACTCTTTGCTGGAATTATGCCCTAGAGGCAATAATAAAGATGTTATTGTTATAATTCTTGTTCATGATAAAGTTTATATTCCATGTTAGAATTGTATTAAGCGGAAACTTTGATACTTGTGTGGTTTATGAACAACATCGTGTCCCTAGTACGCATCTATGGACTAGCTCATTGATTAATGATGGTTAAGGTTTCCTAACCATAGACATGAGTTGTCTATTAATAATGATATCATGTCATTAGGAGAATGATATGATGGACAGACCCAAATTAAGCAGAGCAATTAGATCGTGTCATCGTGTTCATCTTTGTGAAGCTTTTTCTTATGTCAAGTATTGTATTCCTTAGACCATGAGATAATACAACTCCCTGGTATCGGAAGAAAGCTTTGAGGTCATCAAACATCATCCTATGTGAGCGTGATCATAAAGGTGTCTCTCAGGTGATCGGAAAGTACTTGTTGGGTTGTATGTATCGAGATGGAATTTGTCCCTCCCGAGTCGGAGAGATATACTTAGGGCCCACTCGGTAATCGATATCAACACCGCTTGCAAGCACGTGGTTAAGGAGATAATCACAAAGTGATATCGGATTACGGAACAAGTAAAGTACTTGCTGTGAACGAGATTGAACTAGGTATGCCGATACCAACGATCGAATCTCGGGCAAGTAAAATATCGCGTGACAAAGGGAATACATATATGGGATTAATTGAATCCTGGCATCGTGGTTCATCTGATATGATCATCGATGGATATGTGGGAGTCAATATGGGTTTCCAGATCCCGTTGTTGATTATTAATAGAAGATCATGTCTGCATATTCTCGAACCCGTAGGGTCACACACTTAACGTGCCTCGACGCTAGGATAGAATGGATAATTGGTTTATGAGTTTTTGTTCGGAGTCTTGGATGAGATCCAGGACATCACGAGAGGTTCCGGAATGGTCCGGAGAATAAGATTCATATAAAGGAAAGCAGTTTTTGGATTTCGGAATCGTTTCGGGGTATTCGGTATTGTACCGGAAGGTTCTAGAAGGTTCCGAGGTGGGACCAACGTGGGCCCACTTGTCGAGGGCCTACGTGGGCCTAAGGGGAAGTGCCCTGGCCGCATTGGGCCAGGGGAACAAGGCCCCAAAGGCCCAGCCGGCCAACCTAGGGGAAACCCTAGGGGAGATCTTCTAGAAGGAGGGGGAAACTTGCCCCCCACTCAAACCCTTGGGGCCGCCGCCCTAGGGCTTGGAAGAGGGGCCAAGGGGGCCGGCCAGCCCCCTATATAAATAGGGCAGGGGCGCACCCTCCCCCTCCCACTCCTCCAAACCTAGCCGCCGTCCTGCTTCCCTCCACCTCTCTCTCTCCCGACTGCGCGTAGGCGAAGCCCTGCCGCAGAAACTCTCCACCATAGCACCACACCGTCGTGCTGTATATCCAATCCATCTCTCCACCCCACTTGCTCGACCAACGAAGGAGGAGACATCACGACACCGTACGTGTGCATCTCTCAGAGGCGCCGTCACTTCCGGCGTCGGATCAGATCGGATCGCGAGGAGGAGAAGGCTAGTTCGACTACATCAACCATGTTCTGTTGAACGTTTCCGCTGTGCGATTTCTTCAAGGGTATGAAGATCTCATCTATCTCTCTTGTTGATTGCATCTCCTAGATTTGATCTTGGCTTTCTTGTTCGCATCCGTAGAATTTTTTTGATTTACTATGCTGCGAAACCCTTCAGTGGTATCAGAGCTAGATCTATGCGTAGATGTGCTTCACGAGTAGAACGCAACATGCTTATTGCGGGCGTTGATGTTTTCTGTTGCAAGCCTCTTGTTGTGTATTTATCATGGCACGGCATAGTGAGATCGAAGCGGTCCTGGCCAACTTTACGTGACCTCGTTCGCGAGACCGGCTCCGCACTTGACGTGTGGCTTGTTCCACACATGCGGCTGGTGGATGCCAGTTTATCTCACTATAGTAGTCATGGGATTTACACCAGATGTTAGCAACCATAATATCACCATTGTGGCTTTCCGTAGGTAAGAATCGTTCTTAGCTTGTTACTCCCATAAGCCACGTAAAACATGCAACAACAAAGTAGAGGCGTCTAACTTATTTTTGCAGGGAGTGTTTTGTGATATGGTATGGCCCAAGACACGATGTGTATGTTGTAAGAAATGATCATGTTTTGTAATATTTCACGACTTGCATGTCGATGAATTCACAACCGGCAGGAGCCATATGGTTGTCTTTATAATTGTGTATGACCTGCGTGTCAACTTCTTATACGCCATGTAATAGCTTTACTTTATCGCTAAGTAGTTAGCAATAGTTGTAGTTGCTATTCGTGGTGGAGGAAATCATGATGGAGTGATGGAGATCATGCTGGTGCACACAAGATGGAGATCATTGCGCGGAGATTGGCTATACCATGTCACATAAAATTATATGCATGTGATGTTTATCCTTTTATGTATCTTATTATGCTTAGATCGCGACGGTAGCATTATAAGATGATTCCTCACTTAAAGATCAAGAAAAAAAATTGTGTTCTCCCCATGTATGCACCATTGCGAAAGTTCGTCGTGTTCAAGCACCTCGTGATGATCGGGTGCTATAAACTCTATGTTCACATACAATGGGTGCAAGCCAGTTTTGCACACGTGTAAATACTTGGGTTTGACTTGACGAGCCTAGCATGTACAGACATGGCCTCGGAACACACGAACCGAAAGGTTAAGCATGAGTCATATGAATGATATGATCGACACTTTGTTGTCCACCATTGAAACCACATCTCTTCTCGTGAAGATCGGATTAGGTGTGGTGAATTTGGATCGTGTTCACTAAACAACTTGAGGGATATTGAATTTAGTGGGAGTTCATCTAGTAATTTGATTAAGTTGAACTAGTTATCATGAACATAGTCTAAATTGTATTTGCAAATTTTGTAGATCAAATGGCTAAGTCCAACTTCAACTTCAACGTTTTTTATGATAAAGAAAAGCTTAAGAACAATGGGTCTAACTTCACCAACTGGTTCCGCAATCTGAGAATCATTCTCGCTGGCAGACAAAAGGACTATGTCCTTGAGAAAGTGCTAGGTGACGCCCCTGCTATTGATGTGTCGGCTGATGAAAAAGCTGTTTATCAGTCGCGCAAAGATTATTATGGAGTGATTAAGAGTACCATGTTTTTTGCTATGGAACAGGACCTTCAAAATCGTTTTAAGGAGTTCGCCGGGCCTTTTGAGATTCTTGAGGAACTGAAAACCATGTTTCAGACTCAGGCCCGTTCTGAGAGATATGAGATCTTTGAGAAGTTCTTTAACTACAAGATGGAGGAAGGGAGTTCCGTTAGTGAGCATGCCATTAAGATGTCGGGCTACACTCAACGTCTTGAGCAACTGGACTGCAAGATTCCAGAAGAGCTCAAGATTGACAGAGTTCTGCAATCACTCCCTCCTAGCTACAAAGGTTTTGTAGTTACTCACAATCAAATTGGTTCCACTGATACGATCACTGAGCTCTTCACTAAGATGAAAGCTGTGGAGGTGGATATCAAGAAAGATAATCATGTGTTGATGGTCAACAAGACCCCTAGCTTCAAGAAAGGTAAGGGTGAAAAGAAATCCTTCAAGAAAGGCAGCGGCAAGCGCGTTTACCCTGCTGAGAAGAAGCTCAAGTCTGGACCTAAGCCGGACACTGAGTGCTTCTATTGCAAGGACAAGGGTCACTGGAAGCGCAACTGTCCGAAGTACTTAGCGGACAAGAAGGCTGGCACCATTAAAGATATATTTGATATACATGTTATTGATGTTTACCTTACTAGCGCTCGTTGTAGTGCCTGGGTATTTGATACTGGTTCAGTTGCTAATATTTGTAACTCGAAACAGGAGATACGGAATAGACGGCGGCTAGCAAGGGATGAGGTGACGATGCGCATTGGCAATGGATCAAAAGTTGATGTGATGGCCGTTGGCACGCTCTCCTTAGTTTTACCTTCGGGGTTAGTTTTAAACCTTAATAAGTGTTATTATGTGCCTGCGTTGAGCATGAACATCATATCTGGATCGTGTTTATTGCAAGACGGTTATTCATTTAAATCAGAGAATAATGGTTGTTCTATTTATATGAATAACATCTTTTATGGTCATGCACCTATTGTGAATGGTTTATTTCTTCTGAATCTTGAAAGCAATGAAACGCACATCCATAACATTGAGGCTAAGAGATGCAAAGTAGATAGTGATAATCCAACTTATTTGTGGCACTGCCGTCTAGGTCATATTGGTGTTGTAACATCCCTAAAATCATGATTTCAAAGATTTCACATCATTCATGCATGCATATAGTTTTGAGTTCAATTTCAAACCAAATTCAAAGAAAACAGAAGCACATAGTGCTATCATTTTATGTGAGCAAACTTAATTCAAATGACCATCCCCATTGAGAGCTTAAGTGTTTTAAAACCAAGTTGTTTGCTTCCTTGTTGATTGGTTTGAGTGTGGAGTTTGAACAAAATTATACAAAATAAAAATGGTTTCAAAACCATTTTCAAAACATTTGCAAATCAAGTGTTATGGCACTGTTTATTTTGTTTATTCAAAATGACCAAGCCAATTCAAAGTGACCACATGGTTTTATGCCTAGAATTGTGACTGTTGCACACTGCAAAAATCCTGAAAAGATTTGAATTCAAATAGAGTTTGAATTCATTTGAAAATCATTCCATAAAATCAAATTAGAAAAAGAAAAGGAATAAAGAAAAGGAAAAGGGCCGGCGCTACTATTCTGGCGCAACAACGAAACCAGCCCAGCTAGCCCACCCGGGTCCCTCCTCTCTCTCTCTCGCACGCGCAGACGCACCCATGGAGTCACTGACACTTGGACCCCACCCCCTCTCTGTTTATTTCGCTGACAAGCGGGCCCTGTCTACGTCGTCATCGTCTTCCCCAGATTCCGCGCACGAACACCGCCGCTGGCCGTTGCTGCGTTGATTCCGTGGCGTAATTGGCATTGAATCACTGAGCGTTTCTTGTCGAGCCTCTGCCTACTTAAGCCCCTCCCTCTCGCGGCCATTTCCCCTCACCCAATTTCCTCTCCACGCCACCAGGCTGCTCCCAACTCGCCCGACGCTGCCACTGTTTCGACGACCTCGCCGACGAATTCCGGTGAGCACCGTGCCCCCCTCTATCCATGGTTCATACTAGCATGCTCTACAACTCCTAGCACATCTACTGACACACCCCATTTGTTCTCGCATGATCTGTATCCTCGACAGCGACAACATCTGAGCGCCGCCGCTCTCTGCTCAAACTCCGGCGACCTCTCCCCGTAAGAACCAGCCGCCCCTTGCCCTCTGTTTGTTACTCCTAGGAACCTTAGCACCTTGCGCGTCTAACGGTGCCTTCCTCTTGTCTTAGCGTGAAGCAGAACCTCGCCAACATTGATCAGCAGCCATACCCGACGCGTTCGCGAACTCCGGCGAGGAATCCCCGACGACTCCGAGCGCCCCTTGCCAAGCCACCGCCACGTTGAGCTTCACCTTGTCCCTGCGGTTCTAGTGAGCACCCTCTCCCCTCCCCGGGCGACCTAGAACATCGGCACCGCCAATGGCAGATGCGCCGCCGCCAGTCGCCGCCGCTAGCGCCGCTAGGCTATGGTCAGAGCAATAGTAGCCGTTAGATCTGTATCGTAAGGACCAGATTAGATCTGAGCGAAACGTTTTCTTTGAATCTTGCACGTTGGATCTGACTTGATCTGACGGTGCGGAAGGGTGATCCTGAGTGAAACGGTATCGGCCAATAGGATAGCGCCGCGTGGCTAGGGTTTGGTTTAAAAACAGAATTTGAAATCTGAATTATATCCAAATTTGTATTAGCTATAACTTTTGATCCACACGTTAGAATTTGACAAATTTTATACCGTTGGAATCAGGAGAACAATCCCTTTCTGTTTATGCAATGTGTTTAATGTTTAGCTTCTGTTAAAATGATTTTATTTGCAGAAACTTTTTTAGGACTAATTTGAATATATGAATTGTTTAGGAAATTGTTTTAGTATCAAATAAACTTGGTTTGGCAAGTTTTGACTTGTTCAAGATTTAGTACTATGCACTTGCTTGGTTGAGTTTTTAAAATCATCACTTAGCATTTTGCATGCATGCATATGTATTTTTGTTTGTTTGTATATGATGTGTGTAATTTGTTGCTACCATTCTTTGTGTAGACTTTGGTGCTAGTGATTGTGATTGTGAAGAGTGCTACTCTCACAACTACCAAGGCAAGTGGTACTTCATGAATATTTATATACCTATATTTTATACTAAGCATTAGAAATATTTTGCTAAGTCTTGCATGTTATTATTTTGCCTATATGCCATGTTGGGAAATCCTAAGTAGTTGTAGAATTGCTAGGAAATTTCTAAGTTAAGTTACTATCTATGCCAAGCTTAGCCTAGCTAGTAGCAAACAAGGGTTGGTGAAATATACATGCTATGATGAAAATATTTCTAAGTCTTTGGACTTGTTTTACTTAATAAAACAACTAAGTCAATGAATCACCTGGGTGGAATGGTAATTGCTTTGTGGTTTTTGGTTGAGTGGTTACACAAGGCCCATGTCTATGGTTTACCTTGTGTATCTCACTTGTGGTATGCCACCCAGGAACAAAGAGATTTTAGAGGACAAGTGTTGAGAAGCTTCTAGTGCAGCCACTTGGCAATATGGGCTCTGCCTGGATCACATAAGTTGCTAGAACTTAGCCATTTGGACAGTTGGTGGTAGTGGGAATGATAGGTTGGAGCGCGTCCATTTGGTCTAAGGGAAGGCTTCTGAAAGGTCCTGTCTTGGGAAACCAAGTCTGGTGGGGAAAGTGCACAACCTCTGCAGATGGAGAAATCTAAGTACTTAGCCAAGTCCATGGTAATGGACAACTTGAGCATCAAGACATGGAAGCTATCAAGAATCTCCTCATCCCAATTTCTAAGTAAAAATTTGTGGGTGAACAAGGGTGAAGGACCCCAATGTCTATTGGTGGTTTCTTGGGAAAAATTTTGACAAAGAAAAACTTAGTGATTTCAACTAATAGGAAAAACCTATTTTTGAGCAAAGCAAGCCAAGCTACACTTAGCCAAATTGCATATAGAAATATAGTCCACCTAAATTTTACTAAGGTATCACTCGCCAATACTATTCCAAAGTATTGACCCACTGTGGCTATAACTTGTGATGTTGCAGGTTACTCTGATGAGGATTAGGTGTCATGAGTCTACACTCAACATGTTTGCCTGTGGCACATGAAGATGAAGACTTATATTTATTTACTTATTCAGACTCTTGTATTAGGCCTGTGGCCTTTGAGTTGTAAAGACTATGTTTATCTCTGGAATGGATGTAATAAATGACCTTTGTATCTGTGTACTTCATCTTAAAATGTGGATGCTAGCATTGATCCAGGGACTAGCATTGCAATCACAGGGATCCTTTTCCTTTACAAAGGAGGGATCTTACAGATGGTATCAGAGCACTGTGTTGCCTGTAGGATTATGACCCTAGGATTGGAAACCACTAAGGAAAAAATTTCAACTTCTACACTTGTCTATTCTTCTCGTAAACTTTTCTAATCTTCTCTCTCATCTCTATTTGTAGATGAACTCCATCAACGAAGCCGTAAGGAAAGGACCACTCATGACAATGACTTTGGAGTGTGAGACAGAATTCCCCAAGGCTCTCAAGGACCTCATGGTTGCATTAGAGATACAAGGAGCAGCTGTGTACAAAGGTTTTCCAGTGATGGATGTAGGAGTGGAATACTGGTTTGTACAACTTCACTTGTATAATAACAAGGAAGACAACCATCAGGAAAAAGGATTCTGCATGTTCACGAATTCAGTGGTGCACCCTACATTCTTTGAATCATCAAGGGATGCAGCTTGGAAGACCATCAAAGAACTTGGTGATAGAGTCAAGTGCAGAATGCTCAACCTCCAAAATGATCTAAGGAAAGAGAAGGAACATACCCAAGAGTTGGAAGCTACCAACCAAACCTTAAGAGGAGACATTATAGACTTAGTGATGGAATCATGTGAGCAAGATAGGATGTTGCTTCTAGAAACATTGTGTTAGCCAATAGATCCAATGAGATAGGATTGTAAACATACTTCGTTAGTTGGACCACCACCTATCACCTTATTTTTCAAAATGTTGCTTAAAATAAGATTGAACCTTGGTTGTTGTAATGGTTTCATGTATGCATGACTTGTGTGTTTTGCTTCCCAAGGATATGTATGTGATGTTATGTCTTTTGTTTTATCTTGATTTGTGTTGTTCTAACTTTTCTATCTTATAAATAGATGCCTATTACCATCAGCACTGTTGACGAGTTCCAGGTTACCCGCTTTGGTCCTCGTATCGTTGAGCTTACCACTTTGCTCAATCTCCCTCTTCCCACCATCATGGTGCATCCCCTCACTAAGTTTGAGAGGAAGGACCTCTGGGGCTTCAAGGTGAACCAGCCCGGACGCCAGACAGATCCTACTACGGAGGCCATCGTCTTCAAGCTCATGCACGATGACAGGGAGAGAGGCATTGAGGTAGTTATGCAGGATCTGATAGGACGTCTGCTAGGGCGACACTCCCGACAGGTTAGGGGTACCCATTTCCACGTCTTCGGAAGACGTGATGAGGATGGAGAGTCCATCGACTTTGAGGACGATTCGAGGGACGCAGCAGAGCCGATACGCCTGTACCTCCAGGACTTAGAGTCTCTCATTAGGCACGGGGACACAGACAGGACCAATGTCATGCTCAGCAATGATGAGCTCCAGGTGCAGCTTCGCGAGAAGGACAAGCTCTTCGCGCAGCAAGACGAGATAGTCAAGGAAATGGAGGCGAAGTTCGAGACCCAGGACAGGAAGTTCAAGAGTCAGGAGAAGCGTGTCTAGGATAGGAACAAGAAGATCCGGGACATGACTGAAGAACTGCAGTCCAAGGACTTCGAGCTCGAGCAGCAACAGACGGTGATAGAGAGGCTTCGCTCCCAGAAGAGAGCTCTCAAGGCCAAGATAGAGACCTTGACCACTAGCATCGAGGAGAACAAGACCGCGATGGAGAACGCAGGTCTTACCTTTATCGAGGAGGAGATTGATGCCGATGAGTAGATTTGACTACTCATTTATCTTTTATTATCGTACTTGTTATTTGAGAACTTGTTATTGGACCATCTGACATGTGGATGGCTTGTTACTTGTGTGTTTGACCTTGTGAACTTGTTATCTTGTTGTTGAACTTTTATCTTGTGTTGCATACTTGTGTTAGCTTATGTGATGTAATGTGCATGAAAGCATCTATGGGTGTAATGCCCTAAAAAATATTCTGAAATAAAATTGGTTGTTTTATTTTTCGCATCATCATGCATATTTTATCCATAAAATTATTTTATCAAATCATATTTTGTTTTACTAAATATTCATGTGGTTTTATTAAATCTGTCTCTCTCTCTTATTTTTAAAAATTAAAACAAATAATATTATCGCAGCGAAAGTTTTTCTTGTTTTATAAATAAAATTAGGCTAAAATCCCGTCTAAAGTTTTAGTCCAAAACTAGCCCCATCTAGTCTATCTTGGAATAGATAAATAATTCTTCCCCTTTTCTTTCGCCCCAAAACCTAGACTAGACCGAACCCTAGAAATCATACCCTAATCCCCTAACCGCCGCCAGCCACCCATCTACACTGCTACCCCTACCAATCTCTCACCCCGCCGCCGGACACCACCCACCACACGCACACGCAACATGCTCGCACCCGCGCGATGCACGCAGCGACTCACACACGCACCAACCCACTCACGAACACATCCCACACACCACACACGACCCACATCCAGGAAACGCACACACCCGACCCAGACACACACGCACCAGGCCCCTGCCTCGTCTCTCCCTCGCCTACAAGCACGCGTCACGGCCGCGCCGCCTCCTTCTTCTGCGCCTGGCGTCGGCGGTCTCCCGATCTCGGTCCGCCGCCAGCGCCTCCTCCCGGTGCCGCCTCGCGTGCCCGCGCCCTCCACTTCTCGATCTCGCCACTCCTGGCCGGTGCCCGCCGCTCACATGTGCTCCTACACCGCGTCGTCCTCGCCTCTGCTCCAAGCGCCACCACCCATGGCCCCTCCCTGGACCTGGGGCTTCCCTACTCGCTCGCGGCTGAGCCTGTCCGTCGGCCATGGCCAGCAACACCCAACGCCTCCCTCGCCGCTCCCTCTCGTGAACCGGAATGCCCTGCCCCGTCCTGCAGTCCCAAGCGCTTCCTCATCAAATCATGGCCGCGAGCCTAGCTTCCGCAAGCCCGGCGGTCTCCCCGCGTGTGTACCAGAAGGAGGCATCCTGCCTAGTTGGTGGGCTTGATGTCCCTGTCCTTGTACGGCTGCCTCACGTCGACCTCCCCAGGTTGACCACCTGCTTTTGTTCTTCTATATGTGTTGCCATATCCATCACCTGTTTGTGCCTTTGTCTAAAAAAGAAACACCCGCCTACAAAAATCGAACTACTACCTATTTTAGTCGTTCCTTGGCTCCTGCCATCCAAACGATGTTACAAGCCCGCCACCGACAAGAGATGAACCTTAAGGACTTCGACATGGAATCTGACGGCGATGGCGTTGAAATACAAGAGGTCCTTTGAGGAACCCGAAGACCGAACCCCAACTCTCGTCGACTCTCAACACCTTCTTCTTGGATTCGAAAGTCCCGATTCCATAGAATCCAAGATCTCCGAAACCAATGTGCGATCCCTATCTGATACCCCTATTTTGTTATAATATATATAATATAACTTGCTGCATATTAATCCATCCATACTCGCATGCATGTTTATTTGTTTGAGGGACTTTGTCGAATCACCTAATAATTAAACATGGAGATTAAACGCGGGATATTTATATCATATTTCGGACTCCATTTAATATTGTAGCGAATCGATGCCATGTTTTATCTTGTTAAGTCAGCATTTAAATTTGCGGGGTAGTTAAATAACTTGAACCTACTAATTAAATGTCGGGATCCTGGTTCCGCTTAATATTTCTTAGTTAGGCCGCATATTGCCATGCCATGCATCATATAATAAACATGCCGGATCTTCCGTCCTAGTATTAAATATTGCATCCTGTGTTATTTCTAGTACTTTGCTTCTTCACCGGATAGGGCGATGAGTTGATGCGAGATGCGCCAAGCCTTCGGCTACCCGACTTTGTCTCATAGGCGAGCATTTCTCCCCCTTCTACCTATTTTGCATTTATAGTCTTTACTTCCTCCAATTGATCTATTGTTATCCTTATTATCGATGCTTTAGTATTGTCCCTTTAATCACCTGCTCCACTATATTGCCTTGGTTATCCTATTGCCTGGTTTGACTAGCTAGCCTTGTCCTAGCGAGTCGTAGGCATGCTTAGCACCGCTCTCATACAGGTGAAACATGATACTCGGATATTGATGGTGATAAGATAATTAAATTGGTAATGTTGGTTATGGTTATGGTTTCACCTAATGATAAGGCCCCGGCAGGGACCACCTTTGTGAACTGCTTGAGCCGACCTAGGACCCGTTCGTTCTACGATACTAGTTCTGAGTTGATCGCGCTAACCAAACGTGGGGCTTCTGGGATCCCCCCTCAACTACCGGAGCTATTCGTATATCCATAGGGTTACAAAATTGGTTTTCCATTTGGTGCATACGCATAATATGTCCTCGTACATGGGTGAGTTGATATGTCTTCGAACTTGATATTTTGGTGGATTGCCATGGCTTGCATACATAAATCGCGGTACACAGTGGCGGCACCCACTGTGTGTACAAGTTACCCCGCAGGGCCCGATCCACCAGTAGGCGCAAATTCTGTGCCTCCCTCGAGAATCGTCGTACCTCTTGGTTGGATTCCCCATAGTAGGTGATGCCTCTGGATATGCGCGTAGTTACGGGACAGTTCTTCTTGTGAGATTCGGATGGCACGCGTAATATGTTGCCTGATGGGTTGAGCATGTGTTTGGGTACAGTAGTGCACCCCTGCAGGGTAAATCTTTTCGAGAAGCCGTGTGTCCACGATTATGGACGCCTCAGGAGTACAGTGTCATGATCATAGACAACGCCACTAATGTTTTATCTTTAATAATATGATTAGTAACTAGTCTTATCAACTAAACACCTGCTTAACTAAAATTGTCATTGTGTGCGTTCCGCAAGGGGACTTCCTCGACTGGTCTTTGAGGGGGAAATCTTCGGATGGGTTATGTTTGGTGTTATATTATGCTATCGTATAGTGCTCTCTTTTCTCGCTCTAATAGCCGAAGTTGTAGCGTGTCTATAAGTTAGATAGTGCAAGCTTTGCTGCCGCTGAGCCCACCATACCTATGTAGGCGAGGACCGCCGAATTCTAGTCTCACCGTGTACTGGCCTCAGTACTGACCGCTCTCTTTCTGTTTTCCCTTTGCCCTTTGCCGGCACCCTTTTGGATTGACAGGTATGTGATTGACGATGTTAGCAAGGTTACCCTTCAGGCTTGGCCTGGGCAGGGTTGGACACCACTTGGTTATTCTTCAGGACTCTTAGTCCCATTTGGATCTTGTCCGTATTAGGATACTATTTTGCTTTCTTCTTGAGTTGTATCTTCGTATTGTATCTTTTGTATTCTTGACTCGTGGAGTCGTTGTTGTATATGTAAGTTCTTGTGGACTTTGTTGTAAACTACTGTGATGTAACTACTTGTATTCAAATCCCACCCACACGAAAGTGTCCGGTGGGCGTCTTTGAATCACTTCTATGCGGATTTTGGCGGTAAATGCTGAGATCTGCATAGACCCGATTCGGCGGCGTTACAAGCGGTATCAGAGCAAAGGTTTACGATACCCCACTGGTCCAGCCTGTAGGTTAACCTTGCCAACGGATGTTGTCTAGTGTCAAAACTATTTTGCTACAAATGCGTTGGATAGATCTAATTAGCTCTGCATTTACTCCTTATCTTTAATCTTTCACCTCTTATCTTTACGTGTTTTGATCTGATCTCTTACCTTCTTCAAGTAGGATTTCCCGCGGTTGGGTTTCCATCATACCTTTAGGGTTCCGCTTCTCTCCTTTTGTAACGGTGGAGCTACATTTGGATTTCATTCTATCTGATCTCTTCTCAAATGTTTTCCGGTGTCCTACAACTTCTGCGACGACATCACCTACCTGAACCTTTTGTTAATACCGAATGTCAAGATCTTAAGTCTAAATTCTGTGAGTTGGTTGCATGATCCTTTTATTCATGTACAGAGTAATGTTTTGAGTGCGGGATGGAGTAGCTACCATACCACTACTCTTATCATTCGCCCTTGTACATTGATTGGTGGAACCATGCAATTTTACTCCTTCCACGGAAGTTAAAGGTGGCCTTATCTTTGATACCTCTATTTTCGCATTTGCCTCTCCAGAGTGTACTCCCGAAGAACGTGCAACAACGCCTTGTTGGTGGTGTCGACGATTTTGAGACGGAGCGAGAACTCTTGTTAGTGGTGTCGCGGCCATTAACCCGACGCAAGAAGATTCGATAATCACCTCTCTCCCTCCCGGTTCCTTTATTTGGATCTCGGGACGCGATCCTTGTTAGTGGTGTCGAGTTGTAATGCCCTAAAAAATATTCTGAAATAAAATTGGTTGTTTTATTTTTCGCATCATCATGCATATTTTATCCATAAAATTATTTTATCAAATCATATTTTGTTTTACTAAATATTCATGTGGTTTTATTAAATTTGTCTCTCTCTCTCTTATTTTTAAAATTAAAACAAATAATATTATTGCAGCGAAAGTTTTTCTTGTTTTATAAATAAAATTAGGCTAAAATCCCGTCTAAAGTTTTAGTCCAAAACTAGCCCCATCTAGTCTATTTTGGAATAGATAAATAATTCTTCCCCCTTTCTTTCGCCCCAAAACCTAGACTAGACCGAACCCTAGAAATCCTACCCTAATCCCCTAACCGCCGCCAGCCACCCATCTACACTGCTACCCCTACCAATCTCTCACCCCGCCGCCGGACACCACCCACCACACGCACACGCAACATGCTCGCACCCGCGCGATGCACGCAGCGACTCACACACGCACCAACCCACTCACGAACACATCCCACACACCACACACGACCCACATCCAGGAAACGCACGCACCCGACCCAGACACACACGCACCAGGCCCCTGCCTCGTCTCTCCCTCGCCTGCAAGCACGCGTCATGGCTGCGTCGCCTCCTTCTTCTGCGCCTGGCGTCGGTGGTCTCCCGATCTCGGTCTGTCGCCAGCGCCTCCTCCCGGTGCCGCCTCGCATGCCCCGCGCCCTCCACTTATCGATCTCGCCACCCCTGGACGGTGCCCGCCGCTCACATGTGCTCCTACACCGCGTCGTCCTCGCCTCTGCTCCAAGCGCCACCACCCATGGCCCCTCCCTGGACCTGGGGCTGCCCTGCTCGCTCGCGCCCGAGCCTGTCCACCGGCCATGGCCAGCAACACCCAACGCCTCCCTCGCCGCTCCCTCTCGTGAACCGGAATGCCCTGCCCCGTCCTGCAGTCCCAAGCGCTTCCTCATCGAATCATGGCCGCGAGCCTAGCTTCCGCAAGCCCGGCGGTCTCCCCGCGTGTGTACCAGAAGGAGGCATCCTGCCTAGTTGGTGGGCTTGATGTCCCTGTCCTTGTACGGCTGCCTCACGTCGACCTCCCCAGGTTGACCACCTGCTTTTGTTCTTCTATATGTGCTGCCATATCCATCACCTGTTTGTGCCTTTGTCTAAAAAAGAAACACCCGCCTACAAAAATCGAACTACTACCTATTTTAGTCGCTCCTTGGCTCCTGCCATCCAAACGATATTACAAGCCCGCCACCGACAAGAGATGAACCTTAAGGACTTTGACATGGAATCTGACGGCGATGGCGTTGAAATACAAGAGGTCCTTCGAGGAACCCGAAGACCGAACCCCAACTCTCGTCGACTCTCAAGACCTTCTTCTCGGATTTGAAAGTCCCGATTCCATCGAATCCAAGATCTCCGAAACCAATGTGCAATCCCTATCTGATACCCCTATTTTGTTATAATATATATAATATAACTTGCTGCATATTAATCCATCCATACTCGCATGCATGTTTATTTGTTTGAGGGACTTTGTCGAATCACCTAATAATTAAACATGGAGATTAAACGCGGGATATTTATATCATATTTCGGACTCCATTTAATATTGTAGCGAATCGATGCCATGTTTTATCTTGTTAAGTCAACATTTAAATTTGCGGGGTAGTTAAATAACTTGAACCTACTAATTAAATGTCGGGATCCTGGTTCCGCTTAATATTTCTTAGTTAGGCCGCATATTGCCATGCCATGCATCATATAATAAACATGCCGGATCTTCCGTCCTAGTATTAAATATTGCATCCTGTGTTATTTGTAGTACTTTGCTTCTTCACCGGATAGGGCGACGAGTTGATGCGAGATGCGCCAAGCCTTCGGCTACCCGACTTTGTCTCATAGGCGAGCATTTCTCCCCCTTCTACCTATTTTGCATTTATAGTCTTTACTTCCTCCAATTGATCTATTGTTATCCTTATTATCGATGCTTTAGTATTGTCCCTTTAATCACCTGCTCCACTATATTGCCTTGGTTATCCTATTGCCTGGTTTGACTAGCTAGCCTTGTCCTAGCGAGTCGTAGGCATGCTTAGCACCGCTCTCATACAGGTGAAACATGATACTCGGATATTGATGGTGATAAGATAATTAAATTGGTAACGTTGGTTATGGTTATGGTTTCACCTAATGATAAGGCCCCGGCAGGGACCACCTTTGGGAACTGCTTGAGCCGACCTAGGACCCGTTCGTTCTACGATACCAGTTCTGAGTTGATCGCGCTAACCAAACGTGGGGCTTTTGGGACCCCCCCCCCCCCCCTCAACTACCGGCGCTATTCGTATATCCATAGGGTTACAAAATTGGTTTTCCATTTGGTGCATACGCATAATATGTCCTCGTACATGGGTGAGTTGATATGTCTTCGGACTTGATATTTTGGTGGATTGCCATGGCTTGCATACATAAATCGCGTTACACGGTGGCGGCACCCACTGTGTGTACAAGTTACCCCGCAGGGCCCGATCCACCAGTAGGCGCAAACGCTGTGCCTCCCTCGAGAATCGTCGTACCTCTTGGTTGGATTCCCCACAGTAGGTGATGCCTCTGGATATGCGCGTAGTTATGGGACAGTTCTTGTTGTGAGATTCAGATGGCACACGTAATATGTTGCCTGATGGGTTGAGCATGCGTTTGGGTACAGTAGTGCACCCCTGCAGGGTAAATCTTTTCGAAAAGCCGTGTGTCCACGATTATGGACGCCTCAGGAGTACAGTGTCATGATCATAGACAACGCACTAATGTTTTATCTTTAATAATATGATTAGTAACTAGTCTTATCAACTAAACACCTGCTTAACTAAAATTGTCATTGTGTGCGTTCCGCAAGGGGACTTCCTCGACTGGTCTTCGAGGGGGAAATCTTCGGATGGGTTATGTTTGGTGTTATATTATGCTATCGTATAGTGCTCTCTTATCTCGCTCTAATATCCGAAGTTGTAGCGTGTCTATAAGTTAGATAGTGCAAGCTTTGCTGTCGCTGAGCCCACCATACCTATGTAGGCGAGGACCGCCGAATTCTAGTCTCGCCGTGTACTGGCCTCAGTACTGACCGCTCTCTTTCTATTTTCCCTTTGCCCTTTGCCGGCACCCTTTTGGATTGACAGGTATGTGATTGACGACGTTAGCAAGGTTACCCTTCAGGCTTGGCCTGGGCAGGGTTGGACACCGCTTGGCTATTCTTCAGGACTCTTAGTCCCATTTGGATCTTGTCTGTACTCGGATACTATTTTGCTTTCTTCTTGAGTTGTATCTTCGTATTGTATCTTTTGTATTCTTGACTCGTGGAGTCGTTGTTGTATATGTAAGTTCTTGTGGACTTTGTTGTAAACTACTGTGATGTAACTACTTGTATTCAAATCCCACCCACACGAAAGTGTCCGGTGGGCGTCTTTGAATCGCTTCTATGCGGATTTTGGTGGTAAATGCTGAGATCTGCATAGACCCGATTCGGCGGCGTTACAATGGGTATCTCATTCTTATCTCTATTTCAACAAACCACAGATGCCTCCCCGTCGTGCAAACCCCAACAACAACAACAACATCACTCCACAAATGCAACAAATGATGACCGCTCAAACTCAGCTAATGCAGATGATGACGACGTTCATCCAGAACCAAAACAATAACAACAACAACAACCCACCGGGTTTTGATATGCTCACCAGGTTCTTGAGATTGAGGCCAGCAAAGTTTTCGGGGACGACTGATCCCATGGTGGCCAATGATTGACTACACTCAGTAAACAAGGACTTGGTAACCGTGGGCTATACGGATGCTGAAAAGGTCAGATTTGCAGCACATCTGCTGGAAGGGCCAGCCGCCACTTGGTGGGACAACTTCCAGATCACCACTCACATAGATGAAGTGACATGGGCTATCTTTGAGGATGGCTTTCGCACTGCTCATATCTCATCTGGAGTGATGAGTCTGAAAAAGAAAGAGTTCCACAATCTGAAACGGCGCCACCACAGTGTAGCTGAATACATTGAGGAGTTTAACAATCTGGCCCGTTATGCACCGGATGAAGTTAACACCGATGCCAAGAGAAAGGAAAAATTTCTTGAGGGCTTGAATGATGAGCTGAATCTGCAATTGGTTGTGGCATATGTTCCCACTTATCAGTCCCTTTGTGACAAGGCTGCTATTTTGGAGAAAAAAATGAAGCAAGTTGAGAGTAGAAAGAGAAAGCACTCCGACAAGCACAGCTCGGGATCGTCTCACAAACGATCTCATTATGATGACAGTGGAAGCTCAGGATCCCACAAGCATGGGAAATTCAACAAGCACCACAACCACAACCGTCATGACAACAAGCATCACCGTAGTCATGACAATGACAAGTACAAGAACCACAAGAGTGGACATAAGAGCCACCAAAGTGGTAATGGAAGTGGAAGTGGGAGTCAGCCTGTTAAGAGAGACATTAGTCAGGTTGAATGCTTCAAATGCAAGAAGATGGGGCATTATGCAAATGACTACCCAGAAAATAAAGTTGAAGGACCCAACAAGCCTAATCCTTTCCAGAAGGGACAGGTGAACCACATCAGTGTGGAGGAGGTCTGTGAGGAGCCTGATGCTGTTGCTGGTAAGTTCAGACTCAATTCTATTCCAGCATTTGTTCTTTTTGATACTAGAGCATCGCATTCATTCATATCAAAAGCATTTGTTGATAGAAATGGGTTTCCAACTGAAAACATTGGTTGTCCAATAAAAGTTAGTTCTCCGGGTGGAGATATGATAGTAAGTCTTGGATGCCGAGATCTAGTAATAGAGTTTGGAAAACATAAATTTCCAGTGAGTTTGGTAATCCTAGATTCCCAAGGTCTGGACATAATATTGGGAATGGATTGAGATGGCTAAGTATGAAGGAGTACTAGATTGTGCTAATCGTACTGTTGCACTCACAACCCCGGAAAGAAAGCGGATTAAATTCAAGTCCAACTTTGAATCTAAAGGAAGTAAGCTAAATTCTCTTAAGGGGGTTAGCATGGACAGTGTGCCAATTGTGAGTGAGTATCCAGATGTGTTTCCAGAAGAATTGTCGGGAATGCCACCAGATAGAGATGTGGAGTTTCTTATAGATTTGGTACCAGGGTCTGGACCAATAGCAAAGAGACCTTATAAAATGTCAGCTGATGAACTGAAAGAACTCAAGAAACAACTTGGAGAAAACAGTTGCGGAAAGGATTTATTCAACCAAGTTCTTCATCTTGGGGAGACCCAGGTTTGTTTGTGGAGAAGAAAGATAGAAGTCAAAGGTTATGCATAGATTACCGTTCACTCAACGAGGTAACTATCAAGAACAAATACCCTTTGCCTAGAATCAATGACTTGTTTGATCAGCTAGAAGGAGCATGTGTGTTCTCAAAGATTGATCTCCGGTCAGGATATTTCCAACTCAAGATAAGAGAACAAGACATACCTAAAACAGCTTTCACTACAAGGTATGGATTGTATGAGTATACCGTAATGCCTTTCGGTTTGACCAATGCTCCAGCATACTTCATGAATATGATGAACAAGGTGTTCATGGAATTCCTTGACAAGTTTGTTGTCGTTTTCATCGATGACATCTTAGTCTACTCCAAGAGCAAAGAAGAGCATGAAGGACACTTGCGTTTGATACTTGAGAAATTAAGAGAGCATAACCTTTATGCCAAATTCAGCAAGTGTGAGTTCTGGTTGGATGAAGTTGGTTTTCTTGGTCATGTTATGACAAAGGATGGTGTAGCAGTTGATCCTGCTAAAGTTTCAGCTGTGACTGAATGGGAATCTCCCAAGTCAGTAAAGGAAGTTCGTAGTTTCCTTGGCTTAGCAGGTTACTATAGAAGGTTCATTGAGAATTTCTCGAAGGTCGCTAAGCCTATGACTGAATTGTTAAAGAAAGACAAGAAGTTTGCTTGGTCTGATGGATGTGAACTCAGCTTTCAAGAGTTGAAGAAGAGACTTGTGACAGCACCAGTCTTATGTCTGCCAGATTTGGAGAAAGATTTCCAAGTATATTGTGATGCATCTCATCAAGGTTTGGGTGCAGTACTTATGCAAGACGGCAAAGTTGTGGCTTATGCCTCGAGACAACTCAAAACTCATGAAGTAAACTATCCTACTCATGATTTAGAGTTAGCCTCTGTCGTCCATGCACTTAAAACACGGAGACACTATCTTTTGGGAAAGCATTGTGAAGTGTTCACGGATCACAAAAGTTTGAAGTATATCTTCACTCAGAAAGAAATTAATATGAGACAAAGAAGATGGCTAGAACTTGTCAAGGACTATGACTTAAGTTTGCAACACCACCCCGGTAAAGCAAATGGTGTAGCAGATTCTCTAAGTCGTAAGGTATTTGTGAATGGCCTTACCAAAGGAGAATTGCCAGATGATCTGTGCACCCAATTTAGAAAACTCAGATTGGAGATTGTTCCTGAAGGACATCTCATGTCTTTGGATGTTCAACCCACTTTGTTGGACAAGATCAGATAAGCCCAGAAGACTTATAAGGAAATTGAAGAGATTAAGGAAAAGATTGTCAAGGGAAAAGCCAAAGAATTCCATGAAGACGAGCATGGTACTTTATGGCATGGGAAATGTATCTGTGTTCCACAAGACCCGGAGTTGCGGAAACTGATTTTGCAAGAAGCACACAACTTTCCGTATTCCATTCATCCGGGTAACACCAAAATGTACATGGACATGAAAGAAAGATTTTGGTGGAATAATCTCAAGAAAGACATCGCCGCACATATTGCTTTGTGTGATGTGTGTAGTAGAGTGAAAGCGGAGCATCAGAAACCAGCAGGTTTGCTTCAACCACTACCTATTCCTGATTGGAAGTGGGACAAGATTGGTATGGATTTCATTACCGGATTACCAAGGACCAAGTCAGGTTACGACTCTATTTGGGTTGTAGTGGATCGCCTAACTAAAGTGGATCATTTCATACCCGTGAAGACAACCTATACAAGTGCTAAGTTAGCCAGAATCTACATGAGTAGAATTGTATGTCTACATGGAGTGCCCAAGAGTATTGTGTCTGATAGGGGAACTCAATTCACTTCTCATTTTTGGAGACAGTTACATGAATCATTGGGAACGAGGTTGGAATTCAGCACTGCTTTTCATCCTCAAACTGACGGACAAACGGAAAGGACTAATCAGATTCTCAAAGACATGTTAAGGGCATGTGCCCTAGACTATGGAGGCAGTTGAGATGAAAGTCTGCCTTATGCAGAATTTTCTTATAACAACAGCTATCAAGCCAGTATTGAGATGGCACCATTTGAGTTTCTCTACGGAAGAAAGTGTACCACCCCATTGTTATGGAATGGTGTGGGAGAAAGAAGTTTATTCGGACCAGATCTTATCAAGGAAGCCGAAGAGAAGGTCAGGTTAGTCAAGGACAGGTTGAAGATAGCATAGTCCTGACAGAAAAGCTACGCGGATCCTAAGCGTAGAGAAGTCACCTACGAAGTCGGTGATAGAGCTTATCTTAGAGTGTCACCACTTCGTGGAGTGAAAAGGTTCGGAGTCAAAGGAAAATTGGCACCAAGATATGTTGGGCCATTCAAGATTCTGAGTCACAAAGGAGAAGTTGCCTATGAAATTGAACTCCCAGAATCTTTGTCAGCTGTCCATAATGTGTTTCATGTGAGTCATCTTAAGAAATGTCATCCAGAAATGGAAGAAACTTCTTTGAAGGATACTATACCTTTGGAGGAGGTTCAATTGGAAAGTGATCTTACCTATGAAGAGAAACCTATCAAGATTCTTGAGACTGCAGAAAGAGTCACAAGGACTAAGACTATCAAGTTTTGCAAAGTACAGTGGAATCATCATTCCGAAGAGGAAGCAACATGGGAAAGAAAAGATGATCTTCGGAAAGACCACCCTCACCTATTTGCTAGCCAAAACGAATCTCGAGAGCGAGATTCACCTTAAGGGGGTTAGATTTGTAACATCCCTAAAATCATGATTTCAAAGATTTCACATCATTCATGCATGCATATAGTTTTGAGTTGAGTTTCAAACCAAATTCAAAGAAAACAGAAGCACATAGTGCTATCATTTTATGTGAGCAAACTTAATTCAAATGACCATCCCCATTGAGAGCTTAAGTGTTTTAAAACCAAGTTGTTTGTTTCCTTGTTGATTGGTTTGAGTGTGGAGTTTGAACAAAATTATACAAAATAAAAATGGTTTCAAAACCATTTTCAAAACATTTGCAAATCAAGTGTTATGGCACTGTTTATTTTGTTTATTCAAAATGACCAAGCCAATTCAAAGTGACCACATGGTTTTATGCCTAGAATTGTGATTGTTGCACACTGCAAAAATCCTGAAAAGATTTGAATTCAAATAGAGTTTGAATTCATTTGAAAATCATTCCAGAAAATCAAATTAGAAAAAGAAAAGGAATAAAGAAAAGGAAAAGGGCCGGCGCTACTATTCTGGCGCAACAACGAAACCAGCCCAGCTAGCCCACCTGGGTCCCTCCTCTCTCTCTCTCGCACGCGCAGACGCACCCACGGAGTCACTGACACTCGGACCCCACTCCCTCTCTGTTTATTTCGCTGACAAGCGGGCCCTGTCCACGTCGTCATCGTCTTCCCCAGATTCCGCGCACGAACACCGCCGCTGGCCGTTGCTGCGTTGATTCCGCGGCGTAATTGGCATTGAATCACTGAGCGTTTCTTGTCGAGCCTCTTCCTACTTAATCCCCTCCCTCTCGCGGCCATTTCCCCTCACCCAATTTCCTCTCCACGCCACCAGGCTGCTCGCAACTCGCCCGACGCTGCCGCTGTTCCGACGACCTCGCCGACGAATTCCGGTGAGCACCGTGCCCCCCTCTATCCATGGTTCATACTAGCATGCTCTACAGCTCCTTGCGCATCTACTGACACACCCCATTTGTTCTCGCATGATCTGTAGCCTCGACAGCGACAACATCTGAGCGCCGCCGCTCTCTGCTCGAACTCCGCCGACCTCTCCCCGTAAGAACCAGCCGCCCCTTGCCCTCTGTTTGTTACGCCTAGGACCCTTAGCACCTTGCGCGTCTAACGGTGCCTTCCTCTTGTCTTAGCGTGACGCAGAACCTCGCCAACGTCGATCAGCAGCCGTACCCGACGCGCTCGCGAACTCCGGCGAGGAATCCCCGACGACTCCGAGCGCCCCTTGCCAAGCCACCGCCACGTTGAGCTTCACCTCGTCCCTGCGGTTCTGGTGAGCACCCTCTCCCCTCCCCGGGCGACCTAGAACGCCGGCACCGCCACTGGCAGACGCGCCGCCGCCAGTCGCCGCCGCTAGCGCCGCTAGGCTATGGTCAGAGCAACGGTAGCCGTTAGATCTGTATCGTAAGGACCAGATTAGATCTGAGCGAAACATTTTCTTTGAATCTAGCGCGTTGGATCTGACTTGATCTGACGGCGCGGAAGGGTGATCCTGAGTGAAACGGTATCGGCCAATAGGATAGCTCCGCGTGGCTAGGGTTTGGTTTAAAAACAGAATTTGAAATCTGAATTATATCCAAATTTGTTTTAGCTATAACTTTTGATCCACACGTTAGAATTTGACAAATTTTATACCGTTGGAATCAGGAGAACAAGCCCTTTCTGTTTATGCAATGTGTTTAATGTTTAGCTTCTGTTAAAATGATTTTATTTGCAGAAACTTGTTTAGGACTAATTTGAATATATGAATTGTTTAGGAAATTGTTTTAGTGTCAAATAAACTTGGTTTGGCAAGTTTTTGACTTGTTAAAGATTCAGTACTATGCACTTGCTTGGTTGAGTTTTGAAAATCATCACTTAGCATTTTGCATGCATGCATATGTATTTTTGTTTGTTTGTATATGTTGTGTGTAATTTGTTGCTACCATTCTTTGTGTAGACTTTGGTGCTAGTGATTGTGATTGTGAAGAGTGCTACTCTCCCAACTACCAAGGCAAGTGGTACTTCATGAATATTTCTATACTTATATTTTATACTAAGCATTAGAAATATTATGCTAAGTCTTGCATGTTATTATTTTGCCTATATGCCATGTTGGGAAATCCTAAGTAGTTGTAGAATTGCTAGGAAATTTCTAAGTTAAGTTACTATCTATGCCATGCTTAGCCTAGCTAGTAGCAAACAAGGGTTGGTGAAATATACATGCTATGATGAAAATATTTCTAAGTCTTTGGACTTGTTTTACTTAATAAAACAACTAAGTCAATGAATCGCCTGGGTGGAATGGTAATTGCTTGGTGGTTTTTGGTTGAGTGGTTACACAAGGCCCATGGCTATGGTTTACCTTGTGTATCTCACTTGTGGTATGCCACCCAGGAACAAAGAGATTTTAGAGGCCAAGTGTTGAGAAGCTTCTAGTGCAGCCACTTGGCAATATGGGCTCTGCCTGGATCACATAAGTTGCTAGAACTTAGCCATTTGGACAGTTGGTGGTAGTGGGAATGATAGGTTGGAGCGCGTCCATTTGGTCTAAGGGAAGGCTTCTGAAAGGTCCTGTCTTGGGAAACCAAGTCTGGTGGGGAAAGTGCACAACCTCTGCAGATGGAGAAATCTAAGTACTTAGCCAAGTCCATGGCAATGGACAACTTGAGAATCAAGACATGGAAGCTATCAAGAATCTCCTCATCCCAATTTCTAAGTAAAAAATTGTGGGTGAACAAGGGTGAAGGACCCCAATGTCTATTGGTGGTTTCTTGGGAAAAATTTTGACAAAGAAAAACTTAGTGATTTCAACTAATAGGAAAAACCTATTTTTGAGCAAAGCAAGCCAAGCTACACTTAGCCAAATTGCATATAGTAATATAGTCCACCTAAATTTTACTAAGGTATCACTTGCCAATACTATTCCAAAGTATTGACCCAGTGTGGCTATAACTTGTGATGTTGCAGGTTACTTTGATGAGGATTAGGTGTCATGAGTCTACACTCAACATGTTTGCCTGTGGCACATGAAGATGAAGACTTATATTTATTTACTTATTCAGACTCTTGTATTAGGCCTGTGGGATTTGAGTTGTAAAGACTATGTTTATCTCTGGAATGGATGTAATAAATGACCTTTGTATCTGTGTACTTCATCTTAAACTGTGGATGCTAGCATTGATCCAGGGACTAGAATTGCAATCACAGGGATCCTTTTCCTTTACAAAGGAGGGATCTTACATATTGGTGTAAAACGCATGAAGAAACTCCATTCTGATGGACTTTTCGAGTCTCTTGATTTTGAATCATTTGACACGTGCAAGCCCTGCCTCATGGGCAAGATGATCAAAACCCAGTTCTCTGGAATAATGGAGCGAGCAATGGACTTGTTAGAAATCATACATACCGATGTATGCGGACCAATGAGTGTTTTGACGCGCGGTGGATATCGCTATTTTCTCACTTTTACTGATGACTTAAGTAGATATGGGTATATCTATTTAATGAAACATAAATCTGAAACATTTGAAAAGTTCAAAGAATTTCAGAACAAAGTGGAAAACCATCGTAACATGAAAATTAAATTTCTATGATCCGATCGTGGAGGTGAATATTTGAGTTATGATTTTCTCACGCATCTTAAAGCAAGCGGAATCGTTTCGCAACTCACGCCACCCGGAACACCACAGCGCAATGGTGTGCTGAACGCCGGAATCGAACTCTATTAGATATGGTGCGATCAATGATGTCTCTTACAGATTTGCCGTTATCATTTTGTGGTTATGCATTAGAAACCGCTGCATTCACTTTAAATAGGGCACCATCTAAATCCGTTGAAACGACACCGTATGAACTATGGTTTGGTTCTAAACCTAAGTTGTCGTTTCTTAAAGTTTGGGGATGCGAAGCTTACGTCAAGAAGTTGATGCCGGACAAGCTCGGACCCAAAGCGGAGAAATGCATCTTCATAGGATACCCTAAGGAAACGATTGGGTATACCTTCTACCACAGGTCCGAAGGCAAAGTGTTTGTTGCAAAGAACGGATCCTTTCTTGAGAAGGAGTTTCTCTTGAAAGAAGTGAGTGGGAGGAAGGTAGAGCTAGACGAGGTTATTGAAACTTCTCTCGAGTTGGAGAGTAGCGCAGCACCTGAAATTGTTCCAGTGCCGTCTTCACCAACAAGAGAGGAAGCTAATGACGAGGATCCTGAAACTTCGAACGATGCTACTACTGAACTCGCAGGTCGACAAGGTCACGTGCCACTCCTGAATGGTACAGAAACCCTGTCTTACCCGTCTTGTTGTTAGACAACAGTGAACCTGCAAATTATGAGGAAGCACTATGAGCCCAGACTCTGAGAAATTGCTAAAGGCCATGAAATCCGAATTGGGATCCATGAGCGAAAACCAAGTATGGACTTTGGTGGACCCTCCTAGCGACCGTAAGGCGGTTGAGTGCAAATGGATTTTCAAGAATAAAATGGACGCGGATGGTAATGTTACTGTCTATAAAGCTCGACTTGTCGCAAAAGGGTTTTGGCAAGTTCAAGGTGTTGACTACGATGAGACTTTCTCTCCCGTAGCGATGTTTAAGTCCATTCGGATTTTATTAGCAATTCATGTGTTTCATGATTATGAAATATGGCAGATGGATGTCAAGACTGCGTTCCTCAATGGCAACATTGATGAAGAGTTGTATATGATCCTAAGGATGCTGATAAGGTGTGCAAACTTCAGTGTTCCATTTATGGACTGGAGCAAGCATCTCGGAGTTGGAACCTTCGTTTTGATCAAGAGTTTTGGATTTGTTCCAAATTTCTACGAAGCTTGTATCTACAACAAAGTGAGTGGGAGCTCAGTGACATTTTTAGTACTATATGTGGATGGCATATTGATTATTGGAAATGACACTGGTATGCTTAACGATGTGAAGAGTTATTTGAATAAATGTTTTCAATGAAAGACCTAGGAGAAGTTGCTTATATATTAGGCATAAAAATCTATAGAGATAGACAAAGATGCCTAATAGCTTTAAGCCAAAGTATATATCTAGACAAAGTTCTGAAAAGGTTCAGAATGGATAAAGCAAAGAAAGGTTCATTGCCTATGTTGTCAGGTAAGATATTTAGCAAGGCTCGGTGTCCAGCTACGGTAAACGATAGAGATACTATGAGCAAAGTGCCATATGCCTCGGCCATAGGTTCTATCATATATGCCATGCTATGTACTAGACCAGATGTGTCCAATGCTCTTAGTTTGATGAGCAGATACCAAAGTGATCCAGGAGTGGAATACTGGACAGCCGTAAAGAACATCCTAAAGTATTTAAATAGAACTAAAGAAATGTTCTTGGTCTATGGAGGTGATGAGTAGCTCGTCGTAAAAGGTTACATCGACGCTAGTTTTGACACCGACTTAGATGATTCTAAATCTCAGACATGATACGTTTATATTTTGAATGGTGGAGCAGTGAGCTGGAGAAGCTGCAAGCAAAGCGTGATCACGGGATCTACAACAGAAGCGGAATACATGGCTGCTTCAGAAGCGTCAAGTGAAGGAGTTTGGATCAGGAACTTCATCACTGAGCTTGGTGTGGTTCCAAGTGCCTTGGACCCACTGGAGATATTATGCAACAACACCGGTGCCATAGCACTGGCTAAGGAACCAAGATATCATCCAAAGACCAAGCACATCAACCGCCATTTTCATATAATTTGAGATTATATAGCAGATGGAGATCTGAAGATTAGCAAAGTACATACGGATCTGAATGTCGCAGATCCGTTGACTAAACCTCTTACACGAGCAAAACATGATCAGCACCTTAATGCCATGGGTGTTAGATTGTTGCCAGATGTAAACTAGATTATTGACTCTAGTGCAAGTGGGAGACTGTTGGAATTATGCCCTAGAGGCAATAATAAAAATGTTATTGTTATAATTCTTGTTCATGATAAAGTTTATATTCCATGCTAGAATTGTATTAAACGGAAACTTTGATACTTGTGTGGTTTATGAACAACATCGTGTCCCTAGTATGCCTCTATGGACTAGCTCATTGATTAATGATGGTTAAGGTTTCCTAACCATAGACATGAGTTGTCGATTAATAATGAGATCATGTCATTAGGAGAATGATATGATGGACAGACTCAAATTAAGCAGAGCAATTAGATAGTGTCATCGTGTTCATCTTTGCGAAGCTTTTTCTTATGTCAAGTATTGTATTCCTTAGACCATGAGATAATACAACTTCCTGGTATCGGAAGAAATCTTTGAGGTCATCAAACATCATCCTATGTGAGGGTGATCATAAAGGTGTCTCTCAGGTGATCGGAAAGTACTTGTTGGGTTGTATGTATTGAGATGGAATTTGTCCCTCCCGAGTCGGAGAGATATACTTCGGGCCCACTCGGTAATCCATATCAAAACCGCTTGCAAGAACGTGGTTAAGGAGTTAATCACAAAGTGATATCGGATTACGGAACGAGTAAAGTACTTGCTGTGAACGAGATTGAACTAGGTATGCCGATACCAACGATCGAATCTCGGGCAAGTAAAATATCGCGTGACGAAGGGAATACATGTATGGGATTAATTGAATCCTGGCATCGTGGTTCATCCAATATGATCATCGATGAATATGTGGGATTCAATATGGGTTTCTAGATCCCGCTGTTGATTATTGATAGAAGATCATGTCTGCATATTCTCGAACCCGTAGGGTCACACACTTAACGTGCCTCGACGCTAGGATAGAATGGATAATTGGTTTATGAGTTTTTGTTCGGAGTCTCGGATGAGATCCAGGACATCACGAGAGGTTCCGGAATGGTCCGGAGAATAAGATACATATAAAGGAAAGCAGTTTTTGGATTTCGGAATCGTTTCGGGGTATTCAGTATTGTACCGGAAGGTTCTAGAAGGTTATGGAGTGGGACCAACGTGGTCCCACTTGTCGGGGGCCTACGTGGTCCTAAGGGGAAGTGCCCTGGCCGCATTGGGCCAGGGGCAAAGGCCCCAAAGGCCCAGCCGGCCAGCCTAGGGGAAACCCTAGGGGAGATCTTCTAGAAGGAGGGGGGAAACTTGCCCCCCCACTCCAACCCTTGGGGCCGCCGCCCTAGGGATTCGAGGAGGGGCCAAGGGGGCCGGCTAGCCCCCTATATAAAGAGGTCAGGGGCGCACCCTCCCCCTCCCACTCCTCCAACCCTATCCGCCGTCCTGCTGCCCTCCACCTCTCTCTCTCTCTCCCGACTGCGCGTAGGCGAAGCCCTGCCGCAGAAACTCTCTACCATAGCACCACGCCGTCGTGCTGCAGATCCAATCCATATCTCCACCCCACTTGATGTACCAAGGAAGGAGGAGACGTCGCGGCACCATACGTGTGCATCTCTCAGAGGCGCCGTCACTTGCGGCGTTGGATCGGATCGGATCGCGAGAAGGAGAAGGCTAGTTCGACTACATCAACCACGTTCTGTTGAACGTTTCTGCTGTGCGATTTCTTCAAGGGTATGAATATATCATCTATCTCTCTCGTTGATTGCATCTCCTAGATTAGATCTTGGCTTTCTTGTTCGCATCCGTAGAATTTTTTTGATTTACTATGCTGTGAAACCCTTCACTCTTTACTCATCTCGTACTATAGATGTTCCTGTATTCAACAACTTGATCACGTGTCCGACCAGACGATGATGAACACCATAGTACATGAGCGGGCCTAGAATGTATCTCTCCATCGTCAGGAGTATCAATTCCCACAAGCACACCATGTGAATGATTGGCGAACCATCCAGTACGAACAAGAATCAACTTTATAATCACTCCATCAAAATCAATGTTTGGAGAATCTTGCCACGTCCATATTGATCCCAAGTTCACATGTGTCTCGTGGTCAAACGATTTCTATTAAAGGCAATACAATATTTATGAGATTAAATCGATAACAGTATTAACGATGTGATTCACGTATCTCATGCTTGGGTCTATCCATTGTTGTTGTTCTCCAACAACTCCAATCACATATGTCACCAGCAACACCACAATCACATTGTCACTTTGCCCATAGTTAGGAAACCGAAACTATCATTGACATACATACTAGTCATAAAGGCATGACCAGGGATATCTTTATATGGTGTTTATCATCCCCACACATGTATTAGGGTTTTCCTCCAAATACACATTATTAGGAACTAATACAATTATAACACAAAATGATAAACTTAATTATGAAACAAAAATATGAATAATAACACATTTGTTATTGCCTCTAGGGCATATTTCCATGAGCTTCCTGGACTCCTTATTCTGTGTGGTCCTCATGGGCCATATCTTTAATGCTCCTAGGGTAACAAATAAGGGGAACCCGATAATTCATACCCGTGTCAATATGTTTCCTATGAAAGATATGCATAGCATCGGTAGAATTTCTTCCGAACTACCTGAATCTAGTGCATCTATTGAGAATTCTAAATAACCACATGAGGGAAGTCCTTGAGAAGGATGACGATGAACCTCCCACAAGGAGTAAGAGCCAGAGGATTGCAAAATCCTTTGGTAATGATTTCATCGTGTACCTTGCGGACGATACTCCCAGATTCATTGCCGAGGCATGTGCATCTCCAAATGCAGTTGATTGGAAAGAAGTTGTCCAAAATGAGATGGACTCAATTATTTCTAATGGAGATTGTGAATTATTAGAACGTCCCTATGGTTGCAAGCATGTGGGATGTAAGTGGGTGTTCAAGAAAAATCTAAGGCCTAATGGAACTATTGAGAAGTATAAGGCACGGCTTTAGCTAAGGGATACACATGGAAAGTAGACAAATATTACTTTAACACCTATTCACCTGTCACTAGACTGACCACCATTAGAGTACTACTTTTTTGGCTGCCTCTTACGGTCTTCTCGTCCATCAAATGGACGTGATGACAACTTTCCTTAATGGAGAGTTGGAAAAGGAGATCTATATGGATCAGCTGGATGGGTTTGTGATAAAAGGTGAAGAGATAAAGGTGTGCAAGTTGTTAAAATATTTATATGGCTTGAAACAAGCACCTAAGCAATGGCATGCAAATTTTGATAGAACTCTACTTTCTGTTGGCTTTGTCATTAGTGAGGCCGATAGGTGTGTGTACTATCGCCATGGTGGGGGTGATAGTGTTATATTATGTTTGTACGTGGATGATATTCTGATATGTGGTACAAACATGAAAGTGATAAATGAAGTCAAGTCTTTCCTGTCAAAGAGTTTTGACATGAAAGATCCGAGGTAGGCTGATGTGATTCTAAACATCAAGATTATTAAGAACGAGAATGGGATTACCTTAATGCAATCTCTTGTTGATGACAAGACTTCTTCAACACCTTATGATCCCAGTTTAACATTATGAAAGAATAAGAAAGAACCAACAGATCAGTTGAAATATTTACAAATTGTTGGTTCTCTCTCATGTACTTAGCAAGCACCACAAGACCTGATATCTCTTTTGCTGTGAGCAAGTTGAGTAGGTTCATGTCTAACCTAGGTTTTGATCATTGGCATGCACTTGAAAGGATCATGCGCTATCTATCTGGTACAGTGAGCTATGTGATTCACTATTCAGGGCATCCTGCTATTCTTGAAGGATATAGTGATTCGAACTGGATATATGATGTTGATGAACTTTACGCTACAAGCGAGCATGTGTTTACCCTTGAAGATGGCGTAGTGTCATGCAAGTCTTGTAGATATACCATACTTATAAGGTCAACCATGTAAGCAGAACTTACTGCTTTAGACATAGCCACTGTTAAGGTAGAATGGATGCGTGAGCTTTTGATAGACTTGCGTGTGGTTGAAAAACCTGTGCTAGCAATCCTTTTGAATTGTAACAACCAAACTATTATTGTCAAAGTGGACAATTCTAAAATAAAGAGACGTTTGAAATCTATCATGAAATTGAGAAACTCCAAAGTAATAACTGTTACGTATATTCAAACAGACAAAAACTAGGCAGGTCCATTTACAAAGGGACTATCACGAGTTGTGGTAGAAAGTGCATCGAGGGAGATGGGGTTGATCCCCAAAGATGACATACCATAGTGGTAACTCAACCTATGTGATCGAAGATCCCATAAATAAGAAGTTGAAAAGAACAAGCTAGTGTTTAACCGAGGAGGGTATTTTTTAACCCTCTCTACGTAAAGATGCATAACTCTCAAAGTCTATAAGGAAGGTTGGAAACATGCCTTAATGTCTTTCTTTTGGATTTAACTAGCAAAAATACCGTCCGACGGGGCATTCTTGAAAGAACACATGAGCTCGACTGTAAATGTCATAGTCTATGAGACTTGGTTGAACTTCAGTAAACTCATGAAGAGACCAGGGAGTATGACGCATTTTCTCCAACCCGCGGGGTAGGCTACTGGCAGCCAGGTTATGGTTATGATTTTGAGTGAAATCGTTTTGCACCAAACTTGCAATTCAATATTTGTCCATTGTTCAAGTTGTTGATAGACGTAGCTCAAGACTCTAGGCCGAAGTTTAGTTTAACAGTCTCTGCTGAAACACCAGTATATAAATAAGTTGTAAGGATTAGCAAATCTTCAAATAGATATTTGAGATCCGGTGTGGGATTATTAGAAACATGGGATAAATACTTTGTTCGTGTGATATTTCAGATTTGCCCTAAATCTCAAAACGCATGTGTGTGGAACCCAATATATGATTTGGCCCTAGTTGGTGGTAGCTCATATGTGTGTAGCAAGAGGAGTGGGAGCTAAAGTTTAGTCTCACGTGAAAATTTGGAGGAGAGTTACACAACCTTGTGTCTCACCACTTTATAAGTGAGTGAGAAGCAAAGTGCTACACGCGTGCTCCTCCTCTGACGCCGCTCGCTCGCCAGCCCGCCCGCCTCGTCACGACGCGCGTGCCGCGATTTGTAGAATGAGCCTCAAGTCGAGCTTATATATCTTTTTGCTGCTTAGAAAACCTGCTACGATTTTGATAGATGTGTAAACAGTTCGTCAGTTCGGGTTGCATCCGGATCGCAAGCTACTGTAACTGACTCGAACTCTCGTACACGACGTGAGCTCGGCACACGTTGTGACCTGTACAGGGTTTTCCGAGCCGGTCTATATAATCATGTGTGCATTCCACCTCGCAACACAGCGAAACCAATCTAGGGTTTTCCGTCCTCTCTATTTGGGCTACCACCATCGACGGCAAGCACTGGTGAATGGGAGAGCGGGTCTCCGGAACCACTCGATTTTGCGATCCTTTACGAGAAAAGGCGAATAAGGTTTTTAAGAAGCACTCCACGTGACTACTCAAGTTTATTATCACGGTGCGTCTTCCCGGTCATTAAGCCGGACCTCATGCGCGTCGGCTTCAACGTCGTCTTCTTCGACAAGTCTCGGCAACCTCAACACCAACGATGACTTCATCGATAACCGATTAATATGTATACCGTTGTCTGATCTGTTGTTGTACTATGGCAGATTTTGTACGTGTACCGCTACTGTTCGTGTTGATTAATACGTCTAGTATATTAGAGTTTCATATATGTTTTATATTTTTTAATTAATTGCAAAACTGTCTAGAGGTGGTTTTCGTCCGTCGTCCGCGTCGGGTTGTTTCTGGTTTGCACACGCCAGCGTCCATTTTAACCTCCTATTTCAGTTGTACTCCAACTCGAGGCCCCACGCGCTGGCGAGCTGGCGGTGTGCAGCGCGACTGCTGCGCGCACGAAGAGGCAAACGACGGCATGCATGTATGGGAGCGGCGACAAGCCTGTACGGGAGAGGCATGCCAGTAGGGCGGGGCCAGCTGCTTCCGCTTCTGTCAGCGGGAAGAACAAGAAAAAAAAGGATGCGTCGAGATGGTACTCTGCTGGTAGCACACATAGAAAAAAAAAGCACGTGAAATCAAGCAGAATTTGGAGTAGACGTTGAGGAATTTAAGCATAAGACAAAGAAATAGAACAGGGCAAGAGAAACTACTTTGGGCCGCAGGACAAAAAGGAGCATAATTTTGGACAAGAAGCGCGTGGAATCAAGCAGAATTTGGAGTAGACTTTGAGGAATTTAAGCATAAGACAAAGAAATAGAACAGGGCAAGAGAAACTACTTCCGGCCGCAGGATAAAAAGGAGCATAATTTTGGACAAGATCTTTACTACTCCCTTTGTCTTAGAAAAGATGTCTTACATTTGTTCAAATATATATGTATCTATACACTAAAACATATTTAGATTCAATAAATTTTACATATATTAGCGACATCCTTTTTTTTTAGGATGGATGGAGTATTAAATCTAAATTTGCGGTAATTTTATCGGCCTATGTTCACATGGATGGATTAGCTGATACGTTTGGGTTACTCCAACTCCAAGCCGATGTACCTTACGACATCCCCGTCGGTGCATGCTGACAACGTCGTGACAGAGACATGCTGGAGTGCTGAACAATGACATAGCAGACAACAAACACATAGTTGAACGCAAAAGTTAAAAGTAATGGGATCCGCAATAAGACGGGGACATGAGAGAGTGTGACAACGCATGAACATTCAATTAGTATATATTACTATTATTTGTATTATGGTGGTTGTCATCGCACTTCCTCCGTCGTCCATCGTCCTCCCACGACCAAATGCTCGCCCTGAGTTGCTTCACGGTCACCCGCCCGCGTCCACCTGGGACGGGCCCTGCCTAGGAGAGAGGGGCGAAGAGAGGAGAGGTGAGGAAGGGAGGACGAGCTGTGGTGTTGCTAGGTTACGGAGACGGGGAGGTGTAGCCAGGGCTACATTTGAGGGTTTTTTAGCAAACAACTTCATATTATATGTGATGAAACTTAATCGAGAGGTGAGAAAGCCAAGTCTGTGGATTATACTAATGGTTTCGCAAGATGAATATTCGAATTTGTTAACCCGTAGCAAAGCACGGACATTCAACTAGTTTCTAATAATCTAACAAGAAATATCAGCCGAAGGCCTAGTCATGCGAATACGGGACGAAGCCACTCATTGGAACATGGCAGGGACACATACCCCCTTTGATCCTGGCTGAATAGGCCCTGTTTTTTCGTTTTTCTTTCCTTCTTGGAGCGGCTTGGGTTACTTTTACAAGTTTTCTCGCCTATATTTTGTAACTCAATTTCTATCTAATCAATGAATTTAGTAGCTCTCTTGCTAACGTTCAAAAAAAGACCCAACTCTGCCTCACCACACATTCACATCGGCCGCGCGGTACGACAGGTGACAAAGTAGTTGATTTGTCGTGACCGCGTCGTGGACCCAGTGGACCCGCTCTTTCTCGGCCATGACGGGCGCGTCGAGAATGAGGAGGATGCCAAGGCGCCACAGGGCGCCCACGCGTAGTAGCTCTCCAGCTAGCATATTCTTCATCGGTCAACGCGGACGAGGATGAATGTCGTCGGTACGGCGAGCCATTCTTCCACACTTGGGAATCCTCGAGGAAAAAGCCACCCGAGCTTCCCCCTCGTCCTCTAATCTGTTGTCGACGCCGACAGTGCAAGGTCACTAGTGTGCAACTTGGCATGGATGGCGGGACGCTACACGAATTGAGAGGATAGATGCATGCAACCTGCGGAGGAATCGTACCTTCGATTCTCCATCGAGTGGATCTTCTCCCTGCGGCTAGGAGGGATACTCCTACCTGCGGGGAACGACATAATCGTCATCAATTAAGTTAACTCTTATTGTTGGGAAGTTATATTCTACTATGCAAGATGGAGGAAACTTTGTGGGTGCATTTCCTCTCTAAAAGTTGTTCGCATGTAATCTTTACTCATAGTGCTAGAGAGAGTAATGGCTGGATGACCCGCCAGATTTTATCATTGAGCTACTGTAACCGATGATGTAACCTTGTTTATCAATCAATAAAATCTGTAGAAAATCGTGCGGCTTCACTCAATTTTTTTTACAAGATATATAAATATCGGAGAACTTACAAGTCGACACTCCTTTCTTTGTTACACTTCTGTACAACCGATCGATGGTTTCAAATAAACCAAAACCTGGCTCGTGACAGCCTGGAGTGACGCCCCCAAAATTGTACCATCCATCATCGCGGCGACTGAATTCCCATGTACGCAGTGTCACCGAAACTAACGTTTATGGTGCTGCTACCATTACCAAGCTCTAGACCAGAGTGGCCCGAGTAGGTGGTCGGTGACGGTGAGCCACGGAGCAACCCAACTAGCTCCCCGGAATCCGGCGGCCCCCATGGATGGTGCGCCAGCTTGCTCAGCCTATCAAGCTCCTCCGCGACCTCCCGCATCGTGGGCCTTTTCTCTCCCAGCATCTCCAAGCACTGCCTGGCCAGCTCCGCGGCCTGCTCAAGCAGCTCGATGCTCTGCTCGCTCTTTATCTGAGGGTCCAGCATCTCCTCCAGCCTCTTCTCCCCGAGGACCAGCAGGAACTGCGACGAGAGGTACTTTTCCTCCTCGAGCTCCTCCAGGTTGAGCGCCTTCCTGCACGTGAGCAGCTCCAGCAGGACGACGCCGAAGCTGTAGACGTCGCTCTTGTCCGTGAGCTTGCAGGTCCTCATGTACTCCGGGTCCAGGTACCCGCAGGTGCCCTGCACGAAGGTCACGAACTGGGCCTCGTCCGTGGGCGCCAGCGTGGACGCCCCGAAGTCGGAGACCTTGGCCGTGTAGTCCTCGTCGAGGAGTATGTTGGACGTCTTGACGTCGCCGTGGATGATGGGCGGCGAGGCCCAGGAGTGGAGGTAGGAGAGCGCCTCTGCGGTCTGGTGGGCGATCTTGAGGCGCGCCGTGAAGGGGATGCGCGGCCCGTCGCGCCTGCCGTGGATGAGCCTGTAGAGGGTTCCGTTGGGGATGTACTTGTAGACGAGCATGGGGACCTCCACCTCGAGGCAGCAGCCGTAGAGCTTGACGATGTAGCGGTGGTTGATCTGGGACACGATGAGCATCTCCTTGCCGAACTCCTTCTTCTGCCTCTCGCTGGCGAGCCGGCACTTCTTGATGGCCACGACGGTGCCGCCGTTGTTGTTGTCCCTGGTGGTGCCCTTGTACACGGTGCCGTTGGCGCCCTTGCCGATGACGTGGCGCTCGTCGAACCTGCCCGTCGCCTCTTCCAGCTCCTCCTGGGTGAAGAGCTTGAAGGACAGCCCCTGCCTCGACCTCATCTCCTCGAACAGCGTGATGCCCCCGTGCTGCTTGAAGTACTCGCTCTTGATCTTGGCCAGCCTCCGTTTCGCGTAGATCATGTACGCACAGGAGGCGGCGATGATCAGGACGATAAAGCTGACGCTGACTCCTGCAGCAGCCAACACGGATGGAACATATATAATGAGCCCGGCCGTAAATTGGGAAATGGGAAGCAGAGATCATATCATATCAGATCATGGTGGATGCATGATGGATGGCTTAATTACCAATGGCGATCTCCCATCCAAGCTGGGATTTGTTTTTCTCGCATGTTCCGTTGTATGCGTTGCCTGATGTCTCGTCAGGGCAAACGCAGCTGTATCCTCCGATGGTGTTCACGCAGGTACCAGCAACAGAGCACGGGTACCTGCTGGAACTTTTGTCTTGGCACTCGTTGATATCTGCATGCACACGCGAGTGAGTCACCATGATTTCGCTCGCAGCTAGCGAAGAATAAGAGAAGATGTCACACTATGCATACCTTGGCATCCGTCGAGGAGATACGGATTGCCGTCGTATCCCTCGGAGCAGTTGCAGAGGTATCCCTTGCCTGCACCGTACTTGGAGTCGACGCACTCGCTGTTGACGCTGACGCAGGCGTAGGCCGAGGCGTTTCGCTGGGCCTCCTGGCACGTCCTGTTCCCGATGGCCCAGTCGAGCACGAGCGGCACCTGGTTGGCGTTGGCGGCCATGAACTCGTCGGTGGTGACGTAGGTGGTGCGGAAGTCGAAGGAGGCGGCCTCCAGCAGCACGGCGTAGCTGCAGGGGCTGAAGCTGGAGGTTCCCGAGGTGTTGAACTTCTCCTCGAAGGAGATCTGGTAGCCGTTGAGGCCCGAGGGGATGGCGGTCTGGCAGCACCCGACCCCCGCGCAGGATCCGTTCTCCAGCCTGCTGACGCCGGGGCACATGGCCATGCAGCCCGTCATGTAGAGGTCGGTGGTGTCGTTGAGGGAGCGGATGTAGGCGAGCGAGTTGCAGCCGACGACGGTGAAGCGGTTGAGGGCGTCGTTGATGCGGAAGTTGGTGATGGACATGTCGTACCACCAGTTGTTCTGCCCGTTCATGGCGCCCGTGCTGCCGTTGTAGCACCACGGGTTGATCAGGCTGTAGATGCGCAGCTGGCCCTGCCGCACCGACATGTCCAGCACCTCGATCTGGTAGTTGTACAGCCGCTCCCGCCCGTCACCGGTGCGGTTGCAGCTCAGGGAGAAGGTCCAGTCCCCCGTATCCAGGTGGCACCCGCTCCCCACCCCGAACGGGTACGGGATCTCGATGTCGCCGCAACGCCGCAGGCACGTCTCCGCCGGCTGCATCGCCGTCTCCGTCGTCGTCCCGGCAGCTGCCGGCGGCGAACATGCTAGAGCCACGAGCAGCAGCGCCAGAATCATCTTCCTTTCCTTTCTTTCTTTCTTTCTCGCGCGCCCGGGAGGCGCGAGGTGATGGCTGGCTGGAGGGGAGCGAGTGTTTTAGTTGGTGATTACCGTGAAGAACTAATCGATCGAGTGAGGTTTAATCCTGAGCCCGTTGTGATGTTTGAAACGATCAAAAGCCAAATGGTCCCATCATGTGTACGCAGCCACGGCCTGACTTAGCGACACGACACAGACAGGTGTTGGGGAAAGTTTACCAAGGCGGCATGTTTAGTCCGATGTGGTAGTTGATGCACATTGATCTTCAGGCCCAAGCTGCATGCCTGCATATATGTACGAGTGGGTGGGTGCCGAGAAGGACCAATCCACCACCAAGTACTCCTTCAAACCAGCCAGCGCTCGTCATAATTAAATAAATTAATCTCCTTTTGACGTATGAGCCAAATTGATGTTGGTGACAGGATGAAAGCTGTAGGACGCACTGTTAATAACTTATTCAGTACTAGGAATTATGCGTTCCTAACAGGACGGGACAAACGTGCCCCCATTATCTGTAACTGGATTCAGACGTGGCAGCTAGAGCCAGCCTGCATCGGAGAGCTACGTACGTACCCCGCTCTTGGTTTTCGTTGTTCTCGATCAAGCCAGGAGCATATAGCTAGCTGTGTCCACGGGACAATCTATCCAGATCCACCCGCGACAAGCCAGTAGTCGGTGTCAAGGAATTGCCCTGCCTGTCGTGTCGCAAAGTGACAGTTTTACTCGTTTTCCGACCGATAGGAAATCAGGCACGCCATCATGCATAGAATATGCAGCAAAATGCAACGGCAAAGTTATGCTTTGCTGAGCACGCCGTGAAGTCCTCATTCGTATTGTTATTCTAGCATAAACGTAGCCATCCTTTAGCTACAAAAAGTAGTGGGGAAGAATTAGATCCGCAAGTTTAAAATTAGTCTGAATCCATCAGTGATTGTGCCTTGGATCGGTCCAAGTTGACTCAGGCAGCGCGATCGCTCCACTAAAATAGTCACCTTAGTCGCAAGGAGAGAACAGCTTATCAGCAGCTAGTAGATTAGTCTCAATGACCGTCTGAACATCGATAACTGGGTTGGTTTGTCATCGTACGTGTATTTGCTGTGCCAATCCATTTCCACGATTCTCGTTAAGCTTCCGAATGTACTACTGAACAATTCCGACGCCCGACAAGTTATGCAACCGCACGTAGAAAAGCTAGCTCTTTTTTTAACCAAAATGTCAAAAAATTATCTCACTCTGGATCGCACGTCACCGTATCAGAAGTTATTTGCGACCCGGAACGGAGCGCCACTGAACACACACGTCCGTTTTTTTGACATCTCCGTAGATCCTGTGCCAACTGCCAAGGCCATCATAAACTATGTGCAACTGGTCAACGACTCGGAGCAGCGCATGCTGTGGAGCAAAGACGGGGTCGCCAGACACACGTACGTGCTACTCCCTCCGTTTCAAAATATAAGATGTTTTCGATTCGTGAAAAAAATATATCTAGACTTATTTTAATGTCTAGATTCACTCCACAACTGAGTAAACTTAATACTAAAACAAGTCTAGATACATTTGCTTCAAAAAATGTAAAACATCTTATATTTTGAAATGAAGGAGTATCGTGGGAGCTTCTTCGGAGGCCGTGGCGCGGCATCCTCGACTCTAAAATGTCATTGTCAACACTTCAAAAAAAAAATGTCATTGTCAAGCACCTCAAAAGCGATATCTATTCTATTATCTATTATCTAGTAAAAGTACATTACGAGCTAACTAGAAAATAGAGAATTCATTAGAAATTCCTACAATAAACAGAAACATCTACCCGTCAGTTTTACTGCTTAATCAATGGAAAATGATAGGATACCCCCGGGGGATCGATCCCCCGGGTCGATCGCTTTGCGCTCCGCAATGGGTCTCACTAAAACCGTCGCGATGGTTCCTTATCTCTTTCCCCTTTTTTTTCCTAGTAGACCTGCATCCTACGCCAATCACCGACCATGCTCGCTCTCTCGCCGCCGCGCTCCGCTGCACACGCGCAGCCTGCCACAGATCGCGCGCCCTGCCGCCCGCCGCAGCCGGGGCGCCGCGCCGCCCGCCACAGCCTGGGTGCCGCGCCCCCTGCCGAGTTCGCGCGTTGCGCCGCCTGCCCCTGAAGTTCTCGTCGCCGTGCTTCCCCAATAGCTCTCCGCCGGCATTGAAGACGAAAGTGTTCTTCTGGCCCTCCTCCGCTGGCACCGGGTCATGCATGGATGCGATTTTTCCGACGACCATGGCCTATTCCTCACTAGTGCTCCCCTTTGTTTGTCACTTTGTCCTGGCCACGCACCGTCTCAGGCCAGGGTGCACGTGCCTGAGCTTGCCCACCGTCGTTGCTACTAAAGATGATTGGCACTGCTACCTATTGCCACCGTCGCTGATATCTACGACGTTGAGGGTTGCTACATGGGGCTGGCAAGCTGTTACGTGCGGTCGACGTGATGCTACAAGTGGAGTCAGGTTTTTGATTCAACGGCTTTGTTATTTTGCTACGAGATTTCCGGCGAGGTCTCCGACGAAATTGGATTTGCTACATATGATATTTTTCTGCTACATACATTTTGTGGTTTTTCTACAATAGCATAAATTTTTTGCTACACGTTCTCCGGCGAAAGTCTCCGGTGAGATCTCCGGTGAGGTCGGGTTTGCTATATTAGCACAACTTTTTTGCTACACGGTCGTCGGCGATGTCTGCGGCGAACTCTCCAGCAAGGTCCAGTCTATTTTTATATTTTCTGGGTCAAACTATTTTTTGCTATGTTGTAGCAAAAGCGGAACAATTTGTAGCAAAAACGAGTATGTTTATAGCAAAAACAGAATTTTTTTGACTCAAAAAAGAGGACACGTGATTGGCTGGGATCCGAGGGATAAAAAACACAAATCCCTGCGTAGTACTGCCCTTAATCAATTATCACCGTTGGATCCTAGAAGTAGTCTAGACATCAAGGTTTAATAAATTACCCACCAATATCCTTAATAAGTTGCTCATACCGTTTCAAATTATGTCTATGCTAAAAGAGAATTCCACGGTACAGGTGTGATTCTCAAATAAGAAAACCCTAGCTAATCTACACGCTGCAGCCGCCGCGGAATTCCGATCTGGGACCATGTCCTCACATCGCTGCCTCTGCCGCAATATATATTGATCTGCAAGATGTCCTCGATTACTTCTCAACCAACGCCATATTTACATCTGTGCCCAACGGTTGCAGGCCATCATGCAGGCTCCAATCTTGCCTCACGCATGCCAAAGGTGGATGGATCGATCGTGTACAAGCTTGCCTTGTGCAGTCATGCATGCACTACCTCATGTAAACAGAAAACAACCGGACAGCACCTAGCAGGTAACCACTGCAGGAGAAGTTGAATACGCCGACGGCCGGATCCCGTCGGCTAGGCCCTAAATGCCGTCGGCGTATGGTCGTCGGCGTACAGCTCCGTAGGCGTAGCCTCTTCTCCCGTCGGCGTAGAAAAGCCGTCGGCGTAGACTATCTGGGGTCCACCTAGATAACTAACGGCCGTTTGGTTACGCCGACGGCTTTACCGTCGGTTTAGTTTTTTTTTCAATTTTTTTTTCAATTTTTTTTAACATTTTTGTATTGTTTAACTTGTTAATCTCACATGGATATTTTTAATTATAAGTATACTTAGTCTCAAGTTAAATTGTACAATTAATCAAACTTCCCAACCGGTCACTCATCCTAATACTACTTCAGCCCCAGCACGCTTAACTTCTTCATTCCTTCCACATGAGCTTCCAACAAAGAAACTAGAACTTGTTGTGAATATTAGCATATCAAACCTATTAACCATTACACTATAATGTTAGACATATTTGTTTTTTTACATTTCATACAATTTTTTGAGTAAACAACAATAAATAAGTAATAATAATCTTGAATTCAAATAAAAATAAAATAAATTTTATTTATTTTGCTTTTTTATTTAAATTTGAATAATTCATATCTACAAATCCGTAAATCACAATTCGATAAATAATATATCCAAATCGATCAAAAAATGAGAGGAATCCAAATATGACATCCGTATCATCTATTTAATTATATATCATAACTTTTAAATATTAGACCAACTGAAACTATGTCAAGATTCATGAAACACCCCGTTTTTGGCACTCGAAAAATAAAAAATGGCTTTTTAGGGCGACAAAAAGGAAAACTTCCTCCTACAACATTGTTCGCCATCCTATGATATACACGAGTGCACAATATGGGCACATTAGCGCAAACTATATCGCGATTCTAGCAATAACATTGGTCGTTTGACCTGAAATCCAAAAAACCTCGATTGAGATAGGTCATTTTGTGAAGGTTTTTTTGAGACACGATCAATATACCAAATTTTGTATTTTTCCATGCAACCATGTCACATAATATGGCACCACGCGAAGGTTTTGCATTGTTTCGATCGTTTTTGAATTTTTTATGCTCGTTTCAAACTATCGTCAAACTTTCTAAATCGAGGGGCATGAAGATTCTTAGCTCGGGGCTGAGCCTCACTAAACTTGCATTAGATCTCTGATAAAATAGCATATTGTGAACCTAAAAATGATTTTTTCAAAAAATCATGAGCATCATATCATGTACCTGTAGTTCAAATCTAACACATTTCCTACTGATTCAGCAGGAATTTGTCTTTTTTACGAGGGGTGGACGGAAAGGTTTGAGATACCCCGGTTGGGAAATTGTCCATTCAATATGGTATAGTATTTTTGAAAAATGTGGTATTATCATTTTGACACTTTTATTTGGTGGTTGTTTCACAAAACGTCCCGTTTTTTGCACTCGAAAAATAAAAATTGGCTTTTTGGTGCGACAAAAAGGACAACTTCCTCCTGCAACATTATTCGTCATCCCATGATACACATGCGTGCATAATATGGGCACATTATCGCAAACTATATCATGATTCTAGCAATAACATTGGTCATTTGACGTGAAATCCAGAAAACCTCGGTTGAGATAGGTCATTTTGTGAAGGTTTTTTTGAGACACAATCAAGGTTTGGTATTTTCCATGCAACTATGTAATATAATATGACACCATGCGAATGTTTTGCATTGTTTCGATCGTTTTTGACTTTTTTATGTCCGTTTCAAACTATCGTCAAACTTTGTAAATCGAGGGGCATGAAGATTCTTAGATCGGGGCTGAGCCTCACTAAACTTGCATAATATCTCTAATGAAATAGCATATTGTGAACCTAAAAATGATTTTTTCAAAAAATTATGAGCATCATATCATGTACCTGTAGTTCAAATCTAACTCATTTCCTACCGATTCAATAGGATTTTGTCTTTTTACGAGGGGTGGATGAAAAGGTTTGAGATATCCGAGTTGGGAAATTATGCATTCAATATGGTCTAATATTTTTGAAAAATGTGGTATTATTATTTTAAAACTTTCATTTAGTGGTTGCTTCACAAAACACCCTGTTTTTGCACTTAAAAAATAAAAAATATGTTATACTAAAGTATTTATATTATATATATATATATTTGTAAACAAATATGTAATATTTGAGTTTATATAGATAGATCTTATTTTTCTGCAAATTTTGATATATTATATGTATTTTTCTGAATTTAAATGATTTAGTTATGATTTTTCTAAGATTAATACGACAAAAAAGAAAAATGGCTACGCCGACGGCAAAGAGCCATCGGCGTAGACTTGACGCCGTTGCTCTGCCATTAGCCTAGTATGCTACGCCGACGGCCTATCTATTCTACGCCGACGGTAAAACTGGCCGACGACCCATCAAACTACGCCGACGGTAAAACTGGACCGACGCCCATCAAACTACGCCGACGGCCCCGATATATTGCCGTCGGCCTATAAAAAGTCCGTCGGCCTATACTGTTATTTCCGTAGTGAATAGCACGTGAAAACTATTCTTTACTGCTCCGTCTATTTCTTTATTTTGTAGGATACAGTCGTCAGAACTTTGTAAGCTTCAAAATCAGCATGAGCCATGTAGAATAAGAGGTACATGTCATGCGAGAAGAATATTAATGGTGCATTTTGCATTATGGTCTGTTCCATTTTAACTGTTACAGATTTTTCAAAGTTCGTATATATCTATAATTTTACACACTAAAAATTGTATGATGCTATTAATATGTTTCTTAGAAGTCTTGCAAGCATACCATCTTAACGAGGTCAACTAAAGAAGCAGAACTCACAACATTAAACACATCCACTGTTGAAGCAGAGTGGCTTCGTGAACTTTTGATGAACTTACCTATGGTTGAAAAACCAATACCCATAATTCTTATGAACTGCGATAATCAAACTTTGATTTTTAAAGTAAATAGTTCTAAGGATAATATGAAATCATCAAAACATGTGAAGAGGAGATTTAAATCTTTCAGGAAAATGAGAAACTCCGGAGTTATTGCACTGGATTATATCCAAACATCTGAAAAACGGATCCCTTTACAAAGGGTCTATCGTGCAACGTGATAGAAAATACATCGAAAAAGATGGGTATGAGACCCACAATATGAGTTTTCCACAATACTAAACCACTCTATGTGATCAGAGATCTCATGAATTAGAATTGGGAAACGAGTTGTTGGATAGCTGAGAGGAAAGTATTTCTTTAATAAACATCAATCCATGAAGATGCAATACTTTTCTATTCTAGACGGTAGGTTGATTTATTATCTTAATGTGTTCTAAGTGGCTTAACTTAAGCTAAGATGTTATCATGCAGAACATCTTTTGAAGAACATAAATATATGAGTCTGACTGTTAAACGCCGCAGTCTATGAGAGTAGGGTGCTCTTTAATAAACTCATAAAAGACCATAGAGTATGACGCATAGACTTCACCCACGAAGAAGTCTCGCGGTAGTCTAATACCGGTCAAGACTGTTTCTGAAGCTAGGTTCACAGCAAACTTGCAGTTTAAGACATGGTCCACTATACAAGTTGCATCCTAGTGTAGCATAAAGCTCTAGGTAAAAATTTAGCTTAACAATCTTCACAACAGTATCGGTATATAAACAATGTTTTGAAACCAAAGGTAAACTTCACGTACCTCTGGAACCTGGTGGGGGATTGTTGGATTTTTTGCCTAAATGGCCCAGCCCATATTTCTATTTTAAAAATTCCAGAAATATCTTAGAGGCATATATGGCCTAATCATGCATAGAAAGAGGTGAGACAAATGTTTAGTCTTATATTCCTAGTTGAAAAAAACCATAGAAAAGAAAAGTCAAATCACGTGCCAAACCAAGACCAAGAAGAGAAGATTTGCTCGTTGGGAATGTTCACAACAGATAAACCTTCTCTTTTACAAAAAAAATATGCTAGTATTTGTGTACAAACATAATTTGCCAAAACGTTAGTAGGCACAAAACTCCCTGGTCAATAAAAAATGCAATCACCGTGCAGATTGCACTCCAAGATACGCAGAGTCGTCCAAACTGACATAAACATTACTAAGCTCAATATCAGAATACGTGCTTGTCGCTGGCGACCCAACAAGCAAGCCCTGCATCTCCTCAGAGCTCTTTTGGTCCCACGGATGCTGCAGAAGCTTTCTTAGCCTGCCAAGCTCTTCCGCGACCTCGCGCATTGATGGTCTATTCTCGCTGTTTATCTCAAGACACTGTTTCGCTAGCTCGGCCACCTGCTCAATCGGCTCAGTGCTCTCCTCGTTCACAATCTGGACGTCCACTATCTCGTCAAGCCTCCTGGCACTCGCAGCAAGAAGGAAATGCGACGACAGGTTCTTCGCCTCTCCGTCGGTCGCCTGAAGGTTCAACGCCTTCCTCCCCGTGAGCAGCTCGAGGAGGACGACGCCGAAGCTGTAGACGTCGCTCCTGTCTGTCAGCTTGCATGTCTGCATGTACTCCGGGTCGAGGTAGCCGCAGGTCCCTTGCACAAACGTCACGAACTGGGCCTCGTCCGTCGGCGCCAGCGTGGAGGCTCCGAAGTCCGAAACTTTGACGGTGTAGTTGTCGTCGATGAGTATGTTGGGCGACTTGACGTCGCCGTGGATGATCGGCGGCGAGGCCGAGGAGTGCAGGTACGCGAGCGCCTCGGCGGTCTCGTCCGCGATCTTGAGGCGCGTCGCGAAGGAGACGCGGGATCCTCCTCCGTGGAGGAGCTGGTACAGGTCGCCGTTGGGGATGTACTCGTAGACGAGCATGGGGACCTCCACCTCGAGGCAGCAGCCGTATAGCTTGACGATGTTCCGGTGGTTGATCTGGGAGAGGATGAGCATCTCCTTCCCGAACTCCTTCTTCTGCCTCTCGTCGATGAGCTTGCATTTCTTTATGGCGACGGTCCTGCTGTCTTTCAGGGTGCCCTTGTAGACGGTGCCGTTGCCTCCCTTGCCGAGCACGTTCCGCTCGTCGAATTTGCCCGTCGCCTCTTCTAGCTCTTCTCTGGTGAACAGAGTGAAGGACAATCCCTGTTTTGACTTCATCTCCTCGAACAGCAGGAGGCCACCGTGCTGCTTGAAGTAACTTTTCTTTACGGCGGCGAGGCTCCTCTTTTCGTGGATCATGTAAGCGCATGATATGCTGATTACCAGTACAACTACACTGACGCTAACACCTGCATTAAGAGGTTTATTGCTAGTTAGGGTCGGATTTCAGGAATTTGATTGAAGAATTCAACATGCATCAGTTTTACGTCTGCAGAAAAATACAGATATACCAAATGTTGGTGGCATGGACAAACTAGTAGCAAACCAAATGTAGTGAAGGAGCTGAATATAAGTACTCTTTCAAATTTAGACAAATCCAAGTCACTTTTTTCATGACCGTGCGAGTAGGTAATTGAGATGATCGTACCAATTGCGATGTGCACTCCAAGATGCGATCTCTCCGCCTCGCATGTGCCTGTATAAGCATTGCCTGTTGTGTCGTCAGGGCAAGCACATCTAGATCCCCCAGGAGTGTTGATGCAGGTACCAGGAACAGAGCACGGGTACTCGACTCCCTCGCACTCATCGATATCTGCAAAAGAAAACAAAAAGTCTTATAAGTTTTCTTACTACAGAAAATCAACGGAGCAGACGATGGCAGGTAGGATCAACGGACCTCGGCAGCCCCCTTGCAGGTACGGGTTGCCTTCATATCCATTAGTGCAGTTGCAGAGATATCCCGGGACGTTTCTCGAGTCGACGCACACGCTGTTGCCGCTGATGCAGGCGTAGGACGTGGCGTTCCGTTTCGCCTCCCGGCACGTCTCCTTCCCTACGACCCAGTCAAGGACAAGCGGCACCTTCCCGCCGGTGGACTCCACGAAGTCGCCGGCGGTGACATAGCTGGTTCGGAAGTCGAACGCCGACGCCTCGACGAGGACGGCGTAGCTGCAGCGGCTGAAGTTTTTGATCTGGGAGGTGTTGAACTTGTGCTCGAACACCACCCCGTAGGAGTTGACCCCCCTGGGGATGGCGGCCTGGCAGCAGCCCATGCCGGCGCAGGAGCCGTTCTCCAGCTGCCGGGCGTCGCCCGGGCACGTGGCCATGCACCCGGTCATGTAGTCGGAGCCCGTTGCGAACTGGGACAGGTCCGAGGAGCTCACGTAGGCGAGCGAGTTGCAGCCCACCACGGTGAACCGGTTCTCCTCGTCGGACAGCGCGAAGGAGGAGTCGGAGACGTCGGTGAACCGGTTCTCCTCGTCCCGGTTCTCCATGGACCGGGACGTGGCGTTGTAGCACCAGGCGCTGATGTCGTTGCGGACCCGGACCTTCCCACGGGGCACGGAGACGGACAGGACCTCGAGGCGGCCGCAGAAGGGGGCGGCCGCGCCGGAGGCGGTGAGGTTGCAGGTGAGGCCGAAGGTCAGGTCGTGCTCGCCCGTGTAGAGGTAGCAGCCGTGGCCGATGCCGAACGGGTACGGGATGTCCACGCCCCCGCAACGGCGCTGGCATGTTGATACGGTTGGCTGCGATGCCGATACTGCGGCGGGCCACGCCGAAGAGAGCAAGGCGAGCAACGCGAGGAGCATCTATCTGTTTGCTTGCACGCTGAGCCGGTTTCTGCTCTAGCAAGCCAACTCTCCTGGGAGGCTGCGAGTTTCATAAAGCAAAAAATCTATAGTACGATAATTCCTAGAGATATCGCTATTGTTTCATTGAATTCGCTAGCTATCACTTGAACTAGACGGGAGGACTTTTACAAGTCCAACAGTCCAAGCAATAAGTTTCAGATAACAGGACCGAAGAGGACGGATGCAGGAGCACCAGCTGGACTCCGTCAGACGAAAACGAGTGTCCATATACCAGCACTAGTGTTCTTCAAGCTTCCATTATTTTTGGGAGCTTGCCGTGTGGTCTCCGTTCTTGTAACCGGAAATAGCATGGCCCGTTTCGAGACAAAAATTGGACAGTACTAGGCGTCCTCAGGGGATTTGTGCTTTTTATCCCTCGGGTCTCCAACCAACCACGTGTCATCTTTTTAGGATCAAAATTCCACTTTTGCTATAGAAAGTCCTGTTTTTGCTACAACTAGTCCCGTTTTTGCTACATATAGCAGAAGACGGTTCGGCGTAAAAAAATAGAAAATTAGACTGGACCTCGTCGGAGATTTCGCCGGAGATCTCGCCGGCGATCGTGTAGCAAAAAAGTTGTGTTAATATAGCAAACCCGACCTCACCGGACTCTCGCCGGAGATCTCACCGGAGAATTTTACCGAAGACCTTGTAGCAAAAACTTTGTGCTATTGTAGCAAAACCACGAAACGGTTATAGCAAAATATTTTTTCTAATGTAGCAAAAGGGACATCGTCGGATATTCCTCGCCGAAAATCTCGTAGCAAAACCATAGAGATTGATTGTAGCAAAAAACTTGTGCCAAAGTAGCAAAAAGTATATGCATACATAGCAAAATTAATATGGTAAGATAGCAAAACGCTCGTAGCAAAGACAGATACAAAAGTAGCATCACCCGACCAACTAGAGTAGCAAGCGCTCTAAACCGAGGTAGCATCACCGGACGGTATATGTAGCAAAGCAGTCCGCCATCGGTAGCATCCCCGGTATCCCCTAGCAGCAGCACTCAGATTGACAACCGCATGTCAGTGGCGAGGCACTGGCACATGGGAGGAGGTCTGAGGCGGAGCAAAGCGGCCACCCGTGGTCCTGGTGGCTGTTGACGACGGCGACGGCCACCGTCAAGCCGCCACCTGTGGAAGCTCGTACACCTCCTAGCCCTTGGTTTGCTTGGAGGTTGCAGGGTGGAGACGGAGGGCCTGTCTCTTGGCAGCAGCGCGCGAAACAGCAACCCCATCTTCATCCTACCCATGGCAGCAGTGCGCGGCACAACAACCCCATCTTCATCTTCCCCACAGCAACTCGGGTGGAGAAACGGGGCAGTGGGTGGAGGCGGGGCAGCGGGGCGGCCTCCCGCGTGTAGCTGAGGGGGATGGCCGGGCCGGCGCGCCCTGGCAGGGGGGCACGAGGAGGGCAGCGGCCGTCGGATATACCGGAGGAGGCGACAACAGAAAATACACAGAAGAGAGCTGGGGAGAAGATAAGAGAAGACATCGTGTTGTAGTATCGGGCCTACCCACGAGGCCAGGACCAGAGCGATGTTGACCCGGGGGATCGATGTGTGGAATCCCCCGGGGGAAGCCAATCATTTTCACAAAAATTTGCGAGTTTACTCGGGAACTGTTTGGTCCCCCAGGACCGAGATGTACTCGACAGTAGACACTCGAGAGAACACTGTGAAACAAAAAAAAATATTCGAGGCAACTATGGCGGGCATTATCGGGCCTGAACCATTTTCAATAGAAGATCGAAACCGGATACAAAGCAACGGCTACCACGTGTAGCACACAACAAAAACACAAGAAATGGCAAAAAAAAGAGAAAACCCGACGCGGGCAAAGGCTACAAGACCACCAAGCAATACATTTATCACCGAGCAACTCTAGAATATACCATGAAGAGCATGGAGAAGTGTTGTTGGATCAATCGAAGGGATCCCGTAGTTGAGACTACATAGAGAGACAAAACGCTCTTGCGGAGTGATCACTCTGCACCTTCAGAACTAAAAGAGTTGTAACCATAGTTGAAGGGCATCCCCTGTTGGGGTCACCACAGAAGGGCAAGTTTCCACCGAGTCTACCGTTGTACCTCCTCTTGGCCTCGAGACAACCATCACAAGATGAGCAAAACAGAGCACAAAGCGAGCCACTAGGACTTCATATTTCATCGGAGGACCACGATCACCGAGACCTCACCGTTGTCACGAACATCCCAAAGAGTAGGTCAACCGGAGTTGCAAGAAGGACCAAAGAACTTGTCTTGGCATGGGTCCCTGAGGACATTACTGATGCAGTCTAAAAAGCCGCGGGTGATAGTGATTAAACATGATCTCATAGTCAAAGGAGAAGAATACTTCGTTTCTAACTATTGCAACAATAAACTTTGTGACTTGATCGTGTTGCAACAATTATATTGGGTAATGTCCATCATGGCATTCATCAATGTCATGACCTTATTGTCAACTGACATAAATGTTCCATAATCAGGAAACCTTGATCATCGATTGCCCAACGAACTAGTATAAATAGAGGCTACTAGGGACTTGGTTTATTTATATACCACACATGTATTTGTTTCTAATTGATACGGTTATAGCATGATATAAAACTATTATAAACTAATGAGCATAAACACATTTATTATTTTCTTCTAGGGCATATCTCCTTCAGCATATCCTTCCCAACAACAGTACCAGTGTCCATATTGTCTCCCTCTTTGTTAGATGTAGATCCACCCCCCTTGGTCATCACTATGCTCATCATGATTTATAGGATGCATATTATATGTGTCATCTTCAATTTTGATAACACTAGTAGGGCCTTCTACAACAAACCTGATCTAGAACAAAACCCCCTCAACCTCAACGATTCTAGAGGTAGGTATTCTACTGTGATCTCTACACTTGATTTTAGTCCTAACAATCTCATAGAAGATCTTGAACATACCATACCAGTTCACATCTAGCATGATACCAAAAGCAATGACAAATTGCACCAGAGAGGGCCTGCACTAAGACTGGTTCAATCCTCTAACCTATAACCAAACTTCCTATAGGTCAGCATATAGTAATATAGTGCTCCACTCCACATATGGACTTTGATGTAGGACCCTTCTTTTGGTAGGGAAAAACTATGAAAACCTGCAATTTCTTCAACCTTAAAATGAGGTGGAAACTTAAAAAGGAAATTTCATTCATCCAACTGCCTTATCTGCCATGGCTAGTTGGTTTTGTAATTTGCATCAAGCCCCTAACAGAGATCATACTTGCATACTTCACCTTTGTCTACATATATCAGTCTAATGTTTTTTGGGACATTGCTGGTGCTAGATGTTGGAATTATGCCCTAGAGGCAATAATAAAGATGTTATTATTATAATTCTTGTTCATGATAAAGTTTATATTCCATGCTAGAATTGTATTAAGCGGAAACTTTAATACTTGTGTGGTTTGTAAACAACACCGTGTTCCTAGTACGCCTCTATGGACTAGCTCATTGATCAATGATGGTTAAGGTTTCCTAACCATAGACATGAGTTGTCAATTGATAATGAGATCATATCATTGGGAGAATGATATGGTGGATAGACCCAAACAAAGCAGAGCAATTAGATCGTGTCATCGTGTTCGTCTTTGCGAAGCTTTTCCTATGTCAAATATTGTATTCCTTAGACCATGAGATAATGCAACTCCCTGGTATCGGAAGAAAGCTTTGAGGTCATCAAACGTCATCCTATGAGAGGGTGATCATAAAGGTGTCTCTCAGGTGATCGGAAAGTATCTGTTGGGTTGTATGTATCGAGATGGAATTTGTCCCTCCCAAGTCGGAGAGATATACTTCGGGCCCACTCGGTAATCGATATCAACACCGCTTGCAAGCATGTGGTTAAGGAGTTAATCACAAAGTGATATCGGATTACGGAACGAGTAAAGTACTTGCTGTGAACGAGATTGAACTAGGTATGACGGTACCGACGATCGAATCTCGGGCAAGTAAAATATCGCGAGACGAAGGGAATATATATGGGATTGATTGAATCATGGCATCGTGGTTCATCCGATATGATCATCGATGAATGTGTGGGAGTCAATATGGGTGCCCAGACCCCGCTGTTGATTATTGATAGAAGATCATGTCTGCATATTCTCGAACCCGCAGGGTCACACACTTAACGTATCTCGACGCTAGGATAGATTGGATAATTGGTTTATGAATTTTTGTTCGGAGTCTCGGATGGGATCCGGGATATCACGAGAGGTTCCGGAATGGTCCGGAGAATAAGATTCATATAAGGCAGTGCAGTTTTTGGAGTTCGGAATTGTTCCGGGTTAATCGGTATTGTACCGGAAGCTTCTAGAACCTTCCGGAAGGGGACCAACGTGGCCCCACCTTCCGGGAGGGGGCATGGGCCTATGAGGGAGTGTCCTGGCCGCATTGGGCCAGGGGCACAAGGCCCCATAGGGCCCAGCCGATTCTAGAGAGATTTGACTCGTTTAAATCTCGGGATAGAATTTCTAGATAAGGGAGAGTTTAAATCATTTAAACTAGAGATAGGATTTCTAGATAAGGGAGAGTTTAAATTGTTTAAACTAGAGATAGGCTTGGAGGAGGGGCAAGGGCTGGCCGCCCCCCTCTCTATATATAGAGGGGTGGTGCGCCCCCTCCCCCCACACACATACACACCTTCCTCCAAGCCCTAGCAGCCTTGCTACCTTCCTCTCTCCCTCCCGACTGTTTGTAGGCGAAGCCCTGCAGCAGAAATTATCCACAATATACACCACGCCGTCGTGTTGTAGATCCAATCTATATCTCCACCATACTCGCTGGTCCGAGGAAGGAGGAGACGTCGAGGTGCTGCACGTGTGCATCTCACGGAGGCACCGCCACTTGTGGTGCTAGATCGGATCGGATCGCGAGGAGGAGAAGCGAGTACGACTACATCACCCACGTTCCGACGAACGTTCCGCTGTGCGAATCTTCAAGGGTATGAAGATCTAATCCAATCTCTCTCGTTGTTTGCATCTCCTAGATTAGATCTTGGCTTTCCCTCTGTTCGCACCGTAGAAAATTTTGATTTACTATGCCGCGAATCCCTTCAGTGGTATCAGAGCTAGATCTATGCGTAGATGTGTTTCACGAGTAGAACGCAACATGGTTGTTTTGGGCGTTGATGTTTTCTGTTGCAAGCCTCTTGTTTGTGTTCTTCTTATGGCGCGGGATAGTGAGATTGAAGCGGTCCAGGCCAACCTTACGCGACGTCGTTCGCGAGACCGGCTCCGCACTTGACGTGTGGCTTGTACCACACATGCGGCTGGTGGATGTCAGTTTCTCTCACTATAGTTGTCATGGGATTAACACCGGAGTTTGGCAACCATAATATCACCGTTTTGGCTTTCCGTAGGTAAGAATCGTTCTTAGCATCTACTCCCATAAAGCCACGTAAAACATGCAACAACAAAGTAGAGGCGTCTAACTTGTTTTTGCAGGGAGTGTTTTCTGTGATATGGTATGGCCCAAGATGTGATGTGTATATTGTATGCGATGATCATGTTTTGTAATGTTTCACGACTTGCATGTCGATGAGTACACAACCGACAAGAGCCATATGGTTGTCTTTATAATTGTGTATGACCTGTGAGTCAACTTCTTATACGCCATGTAATAGCTTTACTTTATCGCTAAGTAGTTAGCAATAGTTGTAGTTGCTATTCGTGGTGGAGGCAATCATGGTGGAGTGATGGAGATCATGCCGGAACGCACAAGATGGAGATCATTGCGCGAAGATTGGCTATACCATGTCACATAAAGTTATATGCATGTGATGTTTATCCTTTTATGTATCTTATCATGCTTAGATCGCGACGATAGCATTATAAGATGGTTCCTCACTTAAAGATCAAGATAAAAACTGTGTTCTCCCCAAGTATGCACCGTTGCGAAAGTTCGTCGTGTCCAAGCATCACGTGATGATCGGGTGCTATAGACTCTACGCTCACATACAACGGGTGCAAGCCAGTTTTTGCACACGCGGAAATACTTGGGTCTAACTTGACGAGCCTAGCATGTACAGACATGGCCTCGGAACACAAGAACCGAAAGGTTAAGCATGAGTCATATGAATGATATGATCGACACTTCGTTGTCCACCATTGAAACCACATCTCTTCTCGTGATGATCGGATTAGGTGTGGTGAATTTGGATCGTGTTCACTAAACAACTTGAGGGATGTTGAATTTAGTAGGAGTTCATCTAGTAATTTGATTAAGTTGAACTATTTATCATGAACATAGTCTAAATTGTACTTGCAAATACTGTAGATCCAATGGCCAAGTCCAACTTCAACTTCAACGTTTTTGCTGAGAAAGAAAAGCTTAGAAACAATGGGTCTAACTTCACCAACTGGTTCCGCAATCTAAGTATCATTCTGTCTGGCGGACAAAAGGACTATGTCCTTGAGAAAGCGTTAGGTAACACCCCTGCTGCAACTGCGCCGGCTGATGAGAAAGCTGTCTATCAGTCGCGCAAAGATGATTATGGTGTGATTAAGAGCACCATGTTGTTTGCTATGGAACCGGAGCTTCAAAATCGTTTTGAAACCTATCCCGGGCCCTTTGAGATTCTCGAGGAGCTGAAAACCATGTTTCAGACTCAAGCCCGTTCTGAGAGATATGAGATCTCTGAGAAGTTCTTTAACTGCAAGATGGAGGAAGGGAGTTCCGTTAGTGAGCACGCCATAAAGATGTCGGGCTACACTCAACGCCTTGAGCAACTGGAATGCACGATTCCAGAGGAGCTCAAGATTGACAGGGTTCTGCAATCACTCCCTCCCAGCTACAAAAGTTTTGTAGTGACTCATAATCAGATTGGTTCCACTGATACGATCACCGAGCTCTTCGCAAAGCTGAAGGCTGCGGAACTGGACATAAAGAAGGATAATCATGTGTTGATGGTCAACAAGCCCTCCTTTAAGAAAGGTAAGGGAGCAAAGAAGCCCTTCAAGAAGGGCGGCGGCAAGCGCAATGCCCCTGCTGAGAAAAAGCTCAGGTCTGGTCCTAAGCCGGACACTGAGTGCTTCTATTGCAAGGACAGGGGTCACTGGAAGCGCAACTGTCCGAAGTACTTAGCGGACAAGAAGGCTGGCACCATCAAAGGTATATTTGATATACATGTTATTGATGTTTTCCTTACTAGCCCTCATTGTAGTGCCTGGGTATTTGATACCGGTTCAGTTGCTAATATTTGTAACTCGAAACAGGAGCTACGGAATAGACGGAGGCTTGCGAGGGATGAGGTGACGATGCGCGTTGGCAACGGATCAAGAGTTGATGTGATGGCCGTCGGCACGCTCTCCTTAGTTTTACCTTCGGGATTAGTTTTAAACCTTAATAAATGTTATTATGTGCCTGCGTTGAGCATGAACATCATTTCCAGATCGTGTTTATTGCAAGACGGTTATTCATTTAAATCGGAGAATAATGGTTGTTCTATTTATATGAGTAACATCTTTTATGGTCATGCACCTCTTGTGAATGGTTTATTTCTTCTAAATCTCGAAAGGGATGAAACACACATCCATAACATTGAGGCTAAGAGATGCAAAGTAGATAGTGATAATACTACTTATTTGTGGCACTGTCGTCTAGGTCATATTGGAGTAAAGCGCATGAAGAAACTCCATTCTGATGGACTTTTGGAGTCTCTTGATTTTGAATCATTTGACACATGCGAACCATGCCTCATGGGCAAGATGATCAAAACCCCGTTCTCCGGTATGATGGAGCGAGCAACGGACTTGTTGGAAATCATACATACCGATGTATGCGGACCGATGAGTGTTTCGACGCGCGGTGGATATCGCTATTTCCTCACTTTTACCGATGACTTAAGTAGATATGGGTATATCTATTTAATGAAACATAAATCTGAAACGTTTGAAAAGTTCAAAGAATTTCAGAATGAAGTGGAGAACCATCGTAACAGAAAGATTAAGTTTTTACGATCCGATCGTGGGGGCGAATATTTGAGTTATGATTTTCTCACGCATCTTAAAGCAAGCGGAATTGTTTCGCAACTCACGCCACCCGGAACACCACAGCGCAATGGTGTGTCTGAACGCCGGAATCGAACCCTATTAGATATGGTCCGATCAATGATGTCTCTTACTGATTTGCCGTTATCATTTTGGGGTTATGCATTAGAAACCGCTGCATTCACTTTAAATAGGGCTCCATCTAAATCCGTTGAGACGACACCGTATGAACTGTGGTTTGGTGCTAAACCTAAATTGTCGTTTCTTAAAGTTTGGGGATGCGAAGCTTACGTCAAGAAGTTGATGACGCACAAGCTCAAACCCAAAGCGGAGAAATGCGTCTTCATAGGATACCCTAAGGAAACTATTGGGTATACCTTCTATCACAGAACCGAAGGCAAAGTGTTTGTCGCAAAGAACGGTTCCTTTCTTGAGAAGGAGTTTCTCTCGAAAGAAGTGAGTGGGAGGAAAGTAGAGCTAGACGAGGTTATTGAACCTTCTCTTGAATTGGAGAGTAGCGCAGCACCTGAAATTGTTCCAGTGCCGCCTGCACCAACAATAGAGGAAGCTAATGACATGGATCATGAAGCTTCGGACGATGCTGCTACTGAACGTCGCAGGTCGACAAGGTCGCGTGCCCCTCCTGAGTGGTACGGCAATCCTGTCTTGACTGTCTTGTTGGTAGAAGACAGTGAACCTACGAACTATGAGGAAGCGATGATGAGCCCAGACTCTGAGAAATGGCTGGAATCCATGAAATCCGAATTGGGATCCATGAGCGAAAACCAAGTATGGACTTTGGTGCATCCTCCTAGCGACCGAAAGGCCGTTGAGTGCAAATGGATATTCAAGAAGAAAACGGACACGGATGGTAATGTTACCGTCTATAAAGCACGGCTTGTCGCAAAAGGTTTTCGACAAGTTCAAGGTGTTGACTACGATGAGACTTTCTCTCCTGTAGCGATGTTTAAGTCCATTCGGATTTTATTAGCAATTGCTGCGTTTCATGATTATGAAATATGGCAGATGGATGTCAAGACTGCTTTCCTCAATGGCAACATTGATGAAGAGTTGTATATGATGCAACCCGAGAGTTTTGTCGATCCTAAGGATGCTAGTAAAGTATGCAAACTTCAGCGTTCCATTTATGGACTGAAGCAAGCATCTCGGATTTGGAACCTTCATTTTGATCAAGTGATCAAGAGCTTTGGATTTGTTCCAAATTGCTACGAAGCTTGCATCTACAAGAAAGTGAGTGGGAGCTCGGTGACGTTTCTGGTACTGTATGTGGATGATATATTGATTATCGGAAATGACATCAACATGCTTAACGATGTGAAGAGTTATTTGAACAAGTGTCTTTCAATGAAATACCTAGGTGAAGCTGCTTATATATTGGGCATCAAAATCTATAGAGATAGACAAAGACGCCTGATAGCTTTAAGCCAGAGTACATACCTAGACAAAGTTCTGAAAAGGTTCAGAATGGATAAGGCAAAGAAAGGTTCAGTGCCTATGTTGTCAGGTAAGATATTGAGCAAGGCTCAGTGTCCAGCTACGGTAAATGATAGGGAAGATATGAGCAAAGTGCCTTATGCCTCGGCCATAGGTTCCATCATGTATGCCATGCTGTGTACTAGACCGGATGTGTCCAATGCTCTTAGTTTGACGAGCAGATATCAAAGTGATCCAGGAGTGGAACACTGGACAGCCGTGAAGAACATCCTAAAGTACCTAAATAGAACTAAAAAAATGTTCTTAGTCTATGGGGGTGATGAACAGCTTATCGTAAAAGGTTACGTCGATGCTAGTTTCGACACCGACAAGGATGATTCTAAATCTCAGACATGATACGTTTATATTTTGAATGGTGGAGCAGTGAGCTGGAGAAGCTGCAAGCAAAGCGTGATCACGGGATCTACAACAGAAGCGGAATACATGGCTGCTTCAGAAGCGTCAAGTGAAGGAGTTTGGATCAGGAACTTCATCACTGAGCTTGGTGTGGTTCCAAGTGCATTGGACCCACTGGAGATATTGTGTGACAACACTGGCGCCATAGCACTCACTAAGCAACCAAGATATCATCCAAAGACCAAGCATATCAATCGCAAGTTTCATATAATCCGAGATTATGTAGCAGATGGAGATCTGAAGATTAGCAAAGTACATACGGATCTGAATGTCGCAGATACATTGACTAAACCTCTTCCACGTGTAAAACATGATCAACACCTCAGTGCCATGGGTGTGAGATTGTTGCCAGATGTAAACTAGATTATTGACACTAGTGCAAGTGGGAGACTGTTGGAATTATGCCCTAGAGGCAATAATAAAGATGTTATTATTATAATTCTTGTTCATGATAAAGTTTATATTCCATGCTAGAATTGTATTAAGCAGAAACTTTAATACTTGTGTGGTTTGTAAACAACACCGTGTCCCTAGTACGCCTCTATGGACTAGCTCATTGATCAATGATGGTTAAGGTTTCCTAACCATAGACATGAGTTGTCAATTGATAATGAGATCATATCATTGGGAGAATGATATGGTGGATAGACCCAAACAAAGCAGAGCAATTAGATCGTGTCATCGTGTTCGTCTTTGCGAAGCTTTTCCTATGTCAAATATTGTATTCCTTAGACCATGAGATAATGCAACTCCCTGGTATCGGAAGAAAGCTTTGAGGTCATCAAACGTCATCCTATGAGAGGGTGATCATAAAGGTGTCTCTCAGGTGATCGGAAAGTATCTGTTGGGTTGTATGTATCGAGATGGAATTTGTCCCTCCCAAGTCGGAGAGATATACTTCGGGCCCACTCGGTAATCGATATCAACACCGCTTGCAAGCATGTGGTTAAGGAGTTAATCACAAAGTGATATCGGATTACGGAACGAGTAAAGTACTTGCTGTGAACGAGATTGAACTAGGTATGACGGTACCGACGATCGAATCTCGGGCAAGTAAAATATCGCGAGACGAAGGGAATATATATATGGGATTGATTGAATCCTGGCATCGTGGTTCATCCGATATGATCATCGATGAATGTGTGGGAGTCAATATGGGTGCCCAGACCCCGCTGTTGATTATTGATAGAAGATCATGTCTGCATATTCTCGAACCCGCAGGGTCACACACTTAACGTATCTCGACGCTAGGATAGATTGGATAATTGGTTTATGAATTTTTGTTCGGAGTCTCGGATGGGATCCGGGATATCACGAGAGGTTCCGGAATGGTCTGGAGAATAAGATTCATATAAGGCAGTGCAGTTTTTGGAGTTCGGAATTGTTCCGGGTTAATCGGTATTGTACCGGAAGCTTCTAGAACCTTCCGGAAGGGGACCAACGTGGCCCCACCTTCCGGGAGGGGGCATGGGCCTATGAGGGAGTGTCCTGGCCGCATTGGGACAGGGGCACAAGGCCCCATAGGGCCCAGCCGATTCTAGAGAGATTTGACTCGTTTAAATCTCGGGATAGAATTTCTAGATAAGGGAGAGTTTAAATCGTTTAAACTAGAGATAGGATTTCTAGATAAGGGAGAGTTTAAATTGTTTAAACTAGAGATAGGCTTGGAGGAGGGGCAAGGGCTGGCCGCCCCCCTCTCTATATATAGAGGGGTGGTGCGCCCCCTCCCCCCACACACATACACACCTTCCTCCAAGCCCTAGCAGCCTTGCTACCTTCCTCTCTCCCTCCCGACTGTTTGTAGGCGAAGCACTGCAGCAGAAATTCTCCACCATATACACCACGCCGTCGTGTTGTAGATCCAATCTATCTCTCCACCATACTCGCTGGTCCGAGGAAGGAGGAGACGTCGAGGTGCTGCACGTGTGCATCTCACGGAGGCACCGCCACTTGTGGTGCTAGATCGGATCGGATCGCGAGGAGGACAAGCGAGTACGACTACATCACCCACATTCCGACGAACGTTCCGCTGTGCGAATCTTCAAGGTTATGAAGATCTAATCCAATCTCTCTCGTTGTTTGCATCTCCTAGATTAGATCTTGGCTTTCCCTCTGTTCGCTCCGTAGAAAATTTTGATTTACTATGCCGCGAATCCCTTCACTAGAAACCTGATAAGGTAACTTAATATGGTAGAAACTAAGACCATATGTTTTACCCCCAGTAAACTTATCCAACTATTGGGGTTGTTGCTTTATTGGACCTTCATTAACGTCATGTTTAGTTTAAACGACAAATGAAACATGTTTTTGGTTGAGCGCAATTAGCCTTGTGGTGGCCTGGTTCCCCACAATTATAACTAATGACCTCAGCATACTGTTCCACATTCTTAGTAGCAGTAAGAGCTATAGACAACTGAAGCAGAAGAATTTACCACTTCTTCCCGAGGCTTGATTCCTGAAATTGGTTTGGCAACTTATTTGTTTCTCCCCTATTTATTTTGGTTCTTTCCTTGCTAAGCATTGCAATTGTTCCCTGGCCTCTTCTGCTACGGCCAAGGCTATCGTTGTTGCTACTAGAGGTTGAGTTGTTGTTGTTTCCTTGGAGCCGCACCAGGAGCATGCATCCACCTACGAAACTGACCATGGAAAGGTGGCTAGGTGAAGGGACCAAATTGCGGCTACCATGGAGGAAAATGGTATGGGGGAAATTTCCATACCGAAGTCTCTCTTGAGGGGGCATGAACTGTTGAGGCGCAGGTTGCTGCTGAGGTAGCCAAAACCAAGTTGCTGCTGATTCTATTGCCATTGATCTCCACGATCGCCACCTCCTCCTCACCCTTTCTCTATTCCTTTTGACTTTTTGTCTATGGCACAACTTGTGGCAATCTGCACTACGGTAGGTCTTGAGCCACGTCCCCAAATCTCCTCTCGCAAGATGGTGTGGGTGGTGGTTTGAGGAGCTCATCTTGCGGCAAGGTTGGGAAATAGTTTGTCCCTGATAACTCACGAGTGGAAACTAACCCCCTCCGTATCCAAACAGGGAGAGAGGTAGGTGGATCTGCAGTAGTTGAGAAAACCCTAGCCTTAGGGAAACTTCGTCCTCCCAGATTTGGCTGAAGAAAAACACACATGCTTAATCAGCATCCTCCTCCCGCCCAGCATCACACATGCCTTAACCCCTCACCCCTGGACCGCCATTGACGTTTTCAACAAGATCGGTCATAGCGGCACTATGTGTAACATCTCAAAAATATTAATGAGGATCAATTTCTAATTAACCAAAATTAGGGTTAGCAAAAGCTTTTATTAATTAAATCCTATCTTACTGCATATGTGTTTTGAATGTGTGTATGAAAGTTTGCAATGCCATGTTTGATTGTTGTAAATGATGAAAAATGGTTTAAAGATCAAAAACATATCATCTAGGTCATTTCCAAACCATATCAAAACAAAAGAAAATTAAAATATGAAGCATATGACCTAATGGTCATTTTTGCCAAAGTTAACCACTAGGTCACTTTGAGCATCTCTAGCAGGTGATCTCAAACAGAAACAATTCCATTATTTTCTCCCCTTGCTATACCTAGTGACACTAAACACAATGGAACTTTCCAACCTTGCAGAAACAAATCCAAACCCATTTGAGAGGCAGTTCAAAATTGAATCTATCTTATGCATCAATATAGTCTTTTTTGGAAAACCACTAAAACCTTCACCACTGAGCAAACCATTGCACCCAGAGACTACCAAGATTACTACCAAAACACCCACCAAAAATCACTTGGAATTATGAAGGATGAGCTCTTGCGGCCATTTGATCAAACACCTGGTGATCACAGTACAACCTCAACAACTATACACTGTTTTGATCAATCCTTTGCTCATCTTTGTGACCTCACCAATCTCCCACGACGTGCCATTAACTCGCCCAGTACCAGCCCGTGCGAAGGAGCCCCTCTCACTCTACCAATGGACTAGTGCCGACCGTACCCGAGCTCACCTTTGCCACCCCGACACGGATACGCTGCCACAAACCGCGTCGCCCTCGCCCATGATGTCTAGGAGGTAGCCCTGACATCACCGCCCCTGCCTTTGCACGCCTAGACCAACGGCCGCTCGCGAAGACACCAACACATCCGTTCCCATTTAACACCAGACCATGCCGGTCGCCGCTCCTCGCTCCCTCCTTGCACCAATAAGTTCACCATGACTCCGGCAAGCTCCCAGACACGATCGTTTGGCCCCGTGCTCGCCGTGACCACCGTACGCCATGATGAATGTCGATGGTACCGCCATAGAGCATGGATGTTCTAGAATAATAGAGACTGCGCCTCGCCGTGCCACTATGCGCATGAAAACCGCCCTGAAGCACCACGTCGACCTACACCCTTGGCCGTGTCGATAGCACACTGTAACGACGTCGTCGACGAGCCCGAGCCATGTGAAAGGACATTTACTGTCATAATCACTTTTGGTGTTCATTAACAACAAGTAGGTCATTTTACAGTTTGTTACTGTCCAAAGGTTGTTATAATGCTAAGTGAAAAGATCCCTCACACTATGAAAAGATTCCTACAAGTTTGAAATGGTTCTGGAAATTCCAGACCGGAGTCTCCGGTGTGGACCAGAGTTTCCGCAGGAGTCCCCGATGGAGACATCAGGATCCTGGCTAGGACAGTCTGTAAGGGGGGGAGGAGCAAGGTCCGGAGGCTTCACCGGAATCTCTGGTGTAGGCCTCAGCCGAAGTCTCCGATGCTGCTGGACCGGAGTCTCTGGCCCACTTGGCTCACATAAGGGCTAGGACATACTGCATATTGGTCTGGAGGCTGGTCCGGAGATGGACCGGAGTTTCCGGTGTAGACCGGAGTCTCCGGTGTATAGATCAGAGTCTCCGTTCTGACTTTTCTACAATGGTCAGAAAACCGTTCGTGGAAGGGGGCTTCTTATAAATAGGGACCCTTATCCCCTTCCTCCAGCTGCTCGACCCACTCAAGAATACTACCTCCATTAGAGCCACCAAATCAACAAGATCTCTTCATCCAACCATACAAAGTCATTGATATTTGGAGAATCGAAGGAGGAGGCCTTGATCTACAGCTTCACCAAGAGAGATCTTCATTTTCCCCTCATTCACTTGAGGGCCCCCATGCTCTAGTGTTTCTTTGGAAACCCTAGCTTTGATTTGGTTCTTACAAGCTTGTCTTTGATTGTTTTGGCATCTTGATTGTATTTGGGAGCCTCCAATTAAGTTGTGGATGTGTGCCCCGAACTCATTGTAAAGGTGCCGGCTTCCAACTCGAAGGTTGCCGATATAGTTTAAGGTGAATTGAACCCCTTGGGGTGAGGTTCATCAGAGAACAAGGGAGGCATCTCGTGGCGTTGGTGGTTTGAAACCACCCCCTCTCCAAACATAGACGTACTTCCCCTCAAAAGGAAGGAACTACGGGAAACAAATCCTTATGTCTCCGCGTCCACCACTTTGGTTACTTCTATACTTTACCGCACTTTACTTACTTGTTCTTGCTTAGTGTTGTGCTAGTTGTTGCTTGTTTTACATATGGGTAAATTCACCTTAGTTGCATAATCTAGAGAATTTACCTTTCTTATCAAACCCTAATTTAAAAAAGAAGAAAATTTGAAGTAGAACCTATTCACCCCCCCTCTAGGTGCCCATACGATCCTTTCAATTGGTATCAGAGCCTCGGCTCTTTATTCGGGCTTTACCGCCTAAGAGTATATGGGTAGCAGCAATGGGGAAGGTGGTGGTGAGCCTACGTCGGTGACCATGGATGATCTCAATAACTTGGAAGCAATATTGAGCTCCACCATGGCCAACGATATCAAACAATTGCAGAAGTTACTTGAGAAACTTGTTAAAGATAAAGGTGGATCATCATCCCCTTCTCCTCAAGAGGAGATTCCACCATTACCCAAAGAGAATGCCCCGGCATCACCCACGGGTAAGGTGGTTGTAAGGGTCCCAACCTTTTAATTAGGTAGAGTCCCCTGTGTTTACAATTCTAGTCCCTGGATCAATAGCTAGCATCCACAGTTAAGATGTAATATCAAGAAACAAGGGTCATAATACAACTTTATAACCAGGAATAACATAATTTTATTACATCTTACATAGCTCATTTGGCTATTACAATACATTGCAGCAGAATATCTATAAGCATGGGGTCCTTCATCTTCAAAGTGCCACAGGCAGACATGTTGGTTGTAGACTTTGTAATCCTAATCAACACACTTCACTAAATCAATCAAACCTGCAACATACAAGTTACAGCCACAAGGGTCAATACATTTGAATTGTATTGGCAAGTGATACTATGGTAGTATGGTGGAGTCTATCATCTATATGCATTTGGCTAAGTGGAGTTGAGGCTTGCATTGCTCAAAATAGATTTTTCCTTAACATTTGAAAATACTAAGTTTTTGCTTGACAAAATCATTTCTCCCAATCAAAGATTGAAGACCTTTAACCCTTGTTCAACCACAAGTTTTTAACTTAGAAATTTGGATGATGAGATTCTTGATAGCTTCCATGTCTTGATGCTCAAATTGTCCTTTACCAGGGACATGGCTAAGTACTTAGATTTTACACTCTGCAGAGGTGGTGCACTTTCCCCACAAGACTTGGTTTCACCAAGACAAGATCTTTCAGAAGCCTTCCCTTAGACCAAAATGGACGCGTTCCAACCTATCAAACTCTACCACCAACCATCCATATGGCTAAGTTCTTGCAACCTATATGATCCAGGAAGAGCCCATAATGCCAAGTGGTTGCACTTGAAGCTTCTCAACATTTGACATCCCAAATCTCTTTGTTCCTGGGTGGCCATCCACAAGTGAGATACACAAGGTAAACCATAAACATGGGCCTTGTGAACCACTCAACCAAAACCACCATTCAAGTCCCATTCCACCCAGGTGATTCATTAACTTAGTTGTTTTATTAAATAAAAACTCAAGTCCTCAGACTTAGAAATTTTTCCATAGTATGAATTGTGTATTCCACCCTTGTTTTCTATTAGCTAAGATAAGCATGATAGTAGTAGGAATCTTAACTTAGGAAAATTTCTACTAAGGTTTCATCTACTAGGTTTTCCTATAGCAAGGTTTATACTTAGCAAAAATTCCATGCAAGTTTTACTTAGAAAAATCACTAATGCGTAGTGAAAGTAATGGGACAAAAGTATGTAGCATCACTTGCCTTTTTGGTAAAGGGTATAAGTTCACTCCTTGTCCTTGCAACAATCACACTCTTCAAGTCTCTACAATTCAATCAAGCAAGGCACAATCTCAATCTACCAATCAAGCAAAACATCACATAAAATCATAGAACCAAGATAATGCATGCAAGCATGCCAAGGATTGTTTTATTTGTAAAAGTGGTTCCTAATGGGTCATAAACATTTTGAAAACACCTATTGGTCATTTTGTTAAGTGGCAAAGTCATTTGCAAAAGGTTTCTCTTCATAAACCATTTTCAAAACAAGGTATCATTTTATGTGGTGTAGAAATGTTTTTACTAAGGCATTAATCTATAGGGTTCACAAAATATGTTTTCAAACCATAAAACTTGGTGTTTAGGGTCAGAGAGTTTAAAACAAAACATTTCCCAAAAGTTTTCTTCCAAAACCATTTTTAATAAATAAACTATATTTTTATTTGACTAGAAATGGTTTTAAATCAAAGAATCATTCTTTTGCATCACCAAATACATTTTTGAAACCACAAAGTGTTTCCTATGGTCAGTAGGTTCAAATCACACCATTTTCCAAAGATTTTATCCCAAAAATCATTTTAGAATAATTTTTATAATCTAAACAAGCATACACATGTTTTTGCAAAAACAAACATTTTTCCAGAAGCTTTTTACTAAACAAATGGCATGGTTGGCTAGGGCTTGTTCCACTGATTCCATTGATATAAAGTTTGCAAAATTTGGTTGTGTGGATCAAAAGTTACAAGGGTTTCAAATTTGCAAAACAATCAGATTCAAACTTTGTTTTAAATCGAAGACTGGCCACGCGTCGTGATGTTACTGGTCGATACCGGTTCGCACGGATCGGCCTCTGCGGGGCGTTGGATCTAAATATATCGCGCGGCTCAGATTGCGTACCCTTTCGCTGTTTAAGTGATCTAATCGCATCCTTTGGATTTATATCTAACGGTCACAGATGCCTAGCCAAAAGCTGGCGGCGCTGCGCGACGGCAGACGGCGGCGACGGTCAGGAGGTGGCGCTACGGTAGCTACAGGAAGCAAGGAACAAAGTGGGGATGCTCACCGTGATCGCAGTGACGTGGGGATGCTCAAGGTACGGTCTGCTCGTCGAGGGGCGCTCTGGTTCTAGCGGGATTGCTCGCCGGAGTGGGGAACAGCGTCGGGCGTCTTTGGTCGTTGTCGGGGACGGCGCTGTGGTTCACTCCGAAGTAAAACGAGGACACGGTTAGATGCGCAAGACCAAGGCGAAGCTGCGTGCGTGAACGAGAGGGGAAGGGGTGGACGGAAACTACCTGGGGCACTCGCCGGAGTTAAACCAGACGGTGGCGGCGCTTGGAGTCGTCGCTGTCGAGGCTCAGGGGCGCGCGCGAGCGAGCTGGCGATGCGGAAAGGTCCGCCAGGAGATGGGGATCACAGCTGCGTGCTCGAGGAGGTATGGGGTGGCGTGGTGCTGCCGGAATCCTCGCCGGAGCGTCATCGGACAGTGGGCGGTGTCTGGCGAAATTCGGTAGCCTGGGGGCGCACTTGGGGGAGGAGACAGAGGGGAGATGGAAGGGAGACGCTGGCATTTAAATGGGCGTGGTCGAGTGAGGGATTAATGGAGGCAGTAACGCGAATTTACACCGGCTTCAACGGCCAGAAACGGCGAGGAGGCGTTGGAGGCGTGGTCACCGCGAGGTAGAAGATGATGAGCTGGCTGCGTGGGTCCGCTTCGTCAGCGAAGAAGAGAGAGGGGAAGCGGGGTCCAGTAGTCAGCGACTTAGAGGGTGTGAGTTCGAGTGAAAGAAACCGCTTCGGGAGGGAAGAGGGAAATGGGCTGCTGGGCTGGGATGGGCTTAGCTGGGCTGGTCTTCTTTGCTCTATTTTTTTGTTCTGAATCTTTTTCTTTTTCTCTTTTGATTTTCTGTTTTGAATTTCAATCAACAATTCAAACATTCAAAACAATTCAAACATTCACCACACTTGTGTTGAGTTTTGGTTCTGTTTAACAACATAAACCAAAGTCCAAAAACAAAAATAATATTTTTATTCTTTTTAGGATCTATTTAATAATTAAATAAAATAGATCTTAATTATTAATTCAAATAGGTTTTGATTTATTTAATAAAATATCCATTTGAAAACTAAATATTTTCAAAACCAAATCAGTAGGTTTTATTTGAAAATATAAGATACTTGAAAAACTTGTTTGATATAAGATAACATTTTTATTTTTAGGGTCCATTAATAATTAAATAAAATGGACCTTAGTGATGGGGATACGCCTACTGGGGTATGCTCAGCGGGACGTTTCCGACTGGCCCAAGGGCTGGCGAGTGGGCCTGCAGAACGGCGAGTGGATCAAAGCCCAGCAAGGTACCAGGCGACTGGAAGTTGAAGGCCCAGGCGAGTAGATAGGCCCAGTCGGTCTAGGTTAAACGATTGCCAAAGGTGTAACCGAATCGGTTGAGATATGTAAACCCTAGGGGAGGTAAGCCTATATAAACCTCCCTAAGGGGTGAGTAGAGACACGTTCCCTCATACACCCGAGCAACTCGCCGCCTAGTCGCCGAGTTCGCCCATTGTAAACACATCCATAATACGATCAAGCGGGAGTAGGTATTTACCCTCCGGGGGGCCGAACCTGGGTAAAACCCTGTGTCTTTGCCCTCATCTCGCACCGCAGATGGCTGGCCGCCCTTGCCCCTCGTTCTACTACTCGCTGCCGATTGCAGCATCTGCCGTGGCCATTCCCACGACAGTGGCGCCCACCGTGGGGCCTGGCCGGTCTGGCCGGTGTTCTGCGGCGAGATCCAATCTGCCCATCAACGAGACGGTCGCCACCGGCCGCATGATAGCGATCGGCGAGATGCTCCAGATCTTGCCGAGCAGCTACGTCCCGGCGGCACGACCCGTCACGCACAGCGTGATCATGCCGATCGGCACGATCAGCCTCTTCGTCGGCCTCACCGACATCATCACCTCGGAGGACTCGGCTCGCATCCGCGAGTCGCCACCACGCGATCGGCTCTCCGAGAGCCAGATCCGCACGATCCACCGCCTCGCCTCCGAGTACAACTCGGCCCATAGCAACATGGCCGAGAACTCAGCGGCCGCAGAAGATGCGGCCCTCACCGACGACGCCGACTCGGCGACCCCGGCGTCACTCGCCGGATCCATCACCGCGGCCTCGTCCGCAGGCTCCATCGCTCAGGTCTCCAACGCGGGAGATTTCGAGGACCCCTCCATCCTCGGGATCTTCGACTTCGACTCCGGGTCGGAAAACTCCGCCGACCTCCACGACGGAACCGGTCGCCACGCCGCGACCTACATGGCCACCGGCGCCGATCCGCCGGAGGATCCTTTCTCCACCCCAATCCCTCCCAACGCCACGGCAATGGAGGTCGAGGAACTCCGCCTGAAATTGGCGGAGGCAGTACGCAAAGAGCAGGCCGAGCGCGAAAAATTTCGCCTCGAGCAAGTGACAGCGCATGAACTGTCGCGCTACCACCAGCAGCGGATCAGGTCACGCCTGAATCCCACCGTTCAGGGGCGCGCCCTGAACTTCGACGACGAGAACGACCCGGCTCGCATAGCCGAGCGCGCAATCTGCGAGAACGCGCCACCAGGAGGAAGCGCTCGGCCCCCGCCAGGATCAACGGCGATGGACGCCCCACCACCACCCAACCGCACTCCCCCCAGGGACCAGCCGCGGATAGTCGTCTCCTCACGGGAGCGAGACGCGAACGGCCTCCCGCTGTTCTCCACCCCGATGGACAACCTCGTGGCAGGCCGAGCAGCAGCCGATAGCATCACGGCTACCGGCGACGGCGCCTTGCAAATCCAGTACGTTAGGGCCCTGCTCGCAAAGGCCGTGGAGCAGCAAAAAGCGGGCGCCGACTCGCAAGGGCGAGTATACTCACGCTCCTCAGGAAGCAGGGCGGCCTCAAGCGGCCGCCCAGCGGCGGCAAACACCCTCAATTGCCCGCCGCCAGAGCCACTGCAGCTCCAACCCCGACCCGCGAACGCGGCACTCTCCACCAACGACCCCAGGCCGGCACTCACATCATCAACAACCAAAACTGGCGCGCACGCCAGCCCGACGACTTGCGGCACACCCTAGCTAATCGCCGCGATGGCGAGCCTATGGGGTCGCTCAGTCGACTAGTGCCCAAGTGCTTCGGACCAATGATCCGAGGCGAAAAGTACCCGCCAAACTTCAAGGCGCCAAAGGAGATAGAAAAGTACGACTCCTCGTACGACCCCGCAGTCTGGCTCGACACATACCTCATGGCAATGGGGATCGCGGGTCACACTGACCTACTCGCCGCCCGTTACCTCCCACTGATGATGGAGGGGACGTGCAGGCAATGGATCAACACGCTTCCCCAGGATAGTATCGACTCCTGGGAGGAAATGCAAGACGCCTTCGTCAGGCACTTCGAGTGCTCCTACACCCGCGCCACCACCATCGAGGACCTGGAACGATGCGTCCAGGGACCCCGCGAGTCGACCCGCAACTGGGTCCAACGGTGGCAAGAGCTCTGGTACAACGCGGTCGGCATCCACCCGGACACCGCGATCCATTGCTTCAAGACCTCGTGCCGCTACGAGCCTCTAGTCGCCAAGCTCAAGCGACACGCCCGCACACTCGACAACATCCCCGACCTCCTCGAGATCGCCAAACGGTACGCCGAGGAGGACCCCAACCAAGAAATCGACGACGAGTCAGGAGGGCAACGACGCGCGGGCGGCAACGACGGCGGACGCCGAACCGACCTACGCTACAGCGGCACCCGCCTCACAGGCAAGCGCCGCAACGACGGGCGAGTCGACTTCGTCGCCAACGCTGGCCACGCGCAACGCGAGCCCAAAAGCTACCGCCGCGACGGAGGGCAACGGTGCGACGGCGGCAATTACAAGAACAAGCCAAGGTTCGATCCCGCGGCACTCCTTAACCAACCATGTGCGTTCCACAGCAGGGAAGGAAAGCCCGCAACGCACACCACCGCCGACTGCCACACCCTCAGGGAAATCGAGAAGGCACGGCACGCGCGGGAGGACACCGACAACGACCCGCCGAATGGCGGAAAATTCGGCAAAGTAGCCGGCTCGCTCCACACCTTCACGGGCTTCAACACGAAGCGTGAGAAGAAAGTCATCGCCCGCGCCGTCGCCGTCAACGCGGTGGCCCAAACAGACGTCCCCCAGTTCCTAAACTGGTCGGAACAACCCATCACCTGGAGCCGGCAAGACCACTCGCCACGCGTCGAGTACCCAGGCCGAGTCGCCCTGGTGGTCAAGCCCAAGGTTGGCGACTACTGGCTCCCCAAGACATTGATGGACGGCGTTAGTTCCATCAACATCCTCTACCTCGACACCTTCAGGCGGCTGCGGCTCCCGCAGTCGATGATCGAGACAACCCACACCACGTTCCACGGCATCGTCCCCGGTCGGAAGGCGTACCCGATCGGCAAAGTCACGCTGCCAGTCACGTTCGGCACTCCGGCAAACTTCCGCACCGAGCGGATCGTCTTCGAGCTGGTGCCCTTCGACAGCCCTTACCACTGCGTCCTGGGGCGCCAGGCGTTCGCCAAATTCATGGCGGCGCCCCACTACGCGTACAACGCGATGAAGCTCCCCGGGCCGTGCGGCGTCATCACCATCAACGGTGACCCCGACATGGCCGCCGAATGCGAGGCCAAAGGAGCCGAACTCGCCGACGCCGTCATCGCGGCAGAAGCCAATCACGCCGACGAGCTCGCCAAATACGCGAGCGGGGTCAACAATGACGACCCCACAATACTCAAGAAGCCCAACTCCGAGGGCACGAACACCTCAACCTTTGAGGCCACGACGCACACTCGCACCGTCGAGCTGGTCCCAGGCGACCCCAGCCAGACGGTGACGATCGGGACAGGCTTGAGCCCAGCATAGGAAGGCGCGCTCATCGAGTTCCTTCGTGAGAATAGGGACGTCTTCGCATGGAAACCCTCCGACATGCCTTGTGTCCCTAGGGAGCTCGCTGAGCACAAACTAAACGCCGACCCCAAAGTGCGACCAGTCAAGCAGTCGCTACGGCCCTTCAATGAAGAGCGCCGTCGAGCAATCGCCGAGGAAGTGAAGCGCCTGCTCGCTGCCGGCTTCATCCGGCCAATCAAGTACTCCAAGTGGCTGGCAAACCCAGTCCTGGTCGAGAAGAAAAACGGGACCTGGAGAATGTGTATCGACTACACAAACCTGAACAGCGCCTGCCCAAAGGAGCAGTTCGTCCTCCCGCGGATCGACCAGATAATCGATTCAACCGCGGGCTCGGAGTCGCTGTGTTTCCTCGACGCCTACTCCGGGTACAATCAGATCAAAATGGCCGTCGAGGACGAGGAAAAGACGGCGTTCATCACGCCATTCGGAGCATTCTGCTACACCGCCATGACCTTCGGCCTCAAGAACGCCGGGGCGACCTACCAGCGGTGCATGCAAGAATGCCTCGCGAGCCAAATTGGCCGCAACATCCACGTCTACATCGACGACGTGGTCGTGAAATCCGCTCGCCAAGGAGACCTACTCGCCGACCTAGCGGAGACCTTCGCCAACCTGCGGAGGTACAAGATAAAGCTTAACCCAGGCAAGTGCACCTTCGGTGTACCCGCTGGGCAACTATTGGGGTACGTCGTCTCCAAACGAGGGATCGAGGCAAACCCAACGAAGATCGACACGATCGCCTGGCTCGGCAAACCCGAGTGCTTGCGCGACGTCCAGAGGCTGGTCGGGCGTGTAGCGGCCCTCAGTCGCTTCATCCCCCGCCTGGGCGAAAAGGCGATGCCCCTATACCGCCTGATGCGCAAGAATCCCACCTTCCAGTGGGACAATGAGGCGGACGACGCGCTCCGCGACCTCAAAAAGGTGCTACTCGCCGCACCACTACTCGCCGCACCCGCTGACAAAGAGCCCATGCTGGTTTACGTCGCGGCATCCGAGCGCGTCGTCAGCGCCGTAATGGTCGTCGAACGACCAGAGGAAGGAAAGGAGCGCCCGGTCCAGCGGCCGGTGTACTACATCAGCGAGGTCCTCACCGAGTCGCGCCAGCGATACCCGCAGTATCAGAAGCTAGTATACGCGGTCTTCAGGGCTCAGCGGCGCCTGCCGCATTACTTCCAGGAGCACCCGATCATGGTCGTCTCCTCAGCACCATTACAAGACATCATCCGCAATCGCGAGGCGACCGGGCGGGTCGCCAAGTGGGCCGTCGAGATCGGCGTCCACAACATTAAATACGAGCCACAAAGGGCGATTAAATCCCAGGCACTGGCAGACTTCATCGCCGACTGGGAGGAGGCCCAGCAACCAGAAAAGCCGCCGTACCTCCATTACTGGAACCTGCACTTCGACGGGTCCAAGAACGCGGACGGTGCAGGCGCGGGGATAGTGTTAACTTCACCAAAGGGTGACAAGCTCCGCTACATCCTCCGCCTCGAATTCACGCCCTGCACCAACAACATGGCTGAATACGAGGCCCTACTCCACGGCATGCGAGCCGCAAAGGAGATGAGCGTCAATCGCCTTCGATGCTATGGAGACTCCGACCTTGTTGCGGGACAAGTCGCCGGCACCTGCGACGCCATCTCCCCAACCATGGCGGCGTATCGCCAAGAGGTGGACAAGTTGGGCGGCCACTTCACCGGCTACTCCGTCGAGTGGATCGATAGGCGGAAAAACGAGGAGGCCGACGCCCTCTCTCGCATCGGGTCGGCTCGACTCGCACCACCCGCCGGCGTGTTCCTCGACACAATCTCCAAACCATCAGTCTCTCCCCCGAGGGAGATCGACATCGGAGTCCCTCTCCAACCAGAGGCAGCCTTGGTCGCACTCATCACCGAGCCAGACGACTGGACCAAGCCCTACATCGCCTACCTGGAGACCGGCACCCTGCCCGCAGACGAGACAAGCGCTCGAATGATTGCTCGCCGATGCAAGTCCTACACCATCATCGACGGCGAGCTACACAAGCGCAGCGTCACCGGCGTGTTCCAACGTTGCGTCCAACCGGCTGAAGGACGCAAAATCCTACACGACATCCACTCAGGCGACTGCGGCCACCACGCCGCCGCGCGCTCCCTGGTCGCCAAGGCTATGCGACACGGCTTCTACTGGCCTACCGCACACGCCGATGCTGTCGATATTGTCCAGCGATGCGCTGGGTGCCAGAAATACGCGAACCAGACGCACGTACCAAGCTCGGCGCTCAAGACAATCCCCATCACCTGGCCATTCGCTGTGTGGGGCATGGACATGGTAGGCCCCTTCAAGAAGGCCCCCTCCGGTTACACCCACCTGCTAGTCGCCGTCGACAAATTCACGAAGTGGGTTGAGGCCAAGCCAGTCCGGAAATGCGACGGGAAGACAGCCACTAAGTTCCTACGAGAGCTCATATACCGCTACGGGTTCCCCAACAGCATCATCACGGACAATGGCACAAACTTCGCCAAGGGAGCAATGGCCGAGTTCTGCGAAGAGCACCACATCCGGCTCGACCTCGCGTCAGTCGCACATCCGGAATCCAACGGTCAGGCGGAACGAGCCAACCAAAGCATCCTCCACGGTCTGAAGCCGCGACTCCAAGTACCACTTGAGCGCACCGCTGGATGCTGGGTCGAAGAGCTACCCTCCGTCATCTGGGGAATCCGCACCTCGGTCAACAGGTCGACGGGATTCACCCCCTTCTTCATGGTCTACGGCGCCGAAGCGGTCATGCCCACCGACCTAGAACACGACTCGCCGCGGGTCGTCCACTATACGGAGGCCGCAAACGAGCTGGCCCGCCAAGATGGGCTCGACCAACTCGACGAAGCACGCGACCTCGCCCGATCGCGCACTGCCATTTATCAGCAAGGGCTCCGCCGCTACCACAGCCGACGGGTAAAAACCCGCACCTTCTAGGAAGGCGACTTGGTGTTACGCCTCATCCAGGACAAGAAGGGCATGCACAAGCTCTCCCCTCCGTGGGAAGGCCCGTTCGCTATCGGGCGCGTACTCGGCAACGACGCCTACTACCTCGTCGACGTCCGCGGAGACGGCGAACTCGATGTCAAGCGGCCATGGAATGTAAATCTCCTCCGGAAGTTCTACTCCTAGAACCCCACATATGTACTCTCCAGTCGCTATGAAATAAAAGAAACAGTTACCGCAAAATTGCATCTACTCTCCATGCCTTGTGCCACTCGCACTCGTAATAACAGCGTCATGCTAACATGCAGAAGTCAACCTTTGGTACAGCGACCGGCACGGCCAAGTAGTGCGATGTAAGAGCACTGAGTCATCTCAGGTCTTGCGTCGTCCACGAAAAACGCCAATCCGGAGCCCCATTGGAGTCGCCTAGCTCGACTGGTTTTACAAACCAAGACAACTGCCCTCGCTTCTCACAGCGGCCTTGGTCCTCCGCATCCTCGGCGTAGCGACTCGAACGACTAAGTACCACGCTCGGGGACTGAATACCAGTTCGTCGCGACCGGTCAGGGAAAACGTCAAGTAAGAGAGCATGCCCAGGACTCGCCACGCGACTGACCCCCTGGGCCAGGCAGGAGTGACGCGCCCATACCAACGCGCTCAGTCCTCAACCACCCTCGAGTCGCGCCTCGAAATACCAAGTACCACGCTCGGGGACTCGGCCACCCGACCCCGTTCGCGTCCGGGAAAACGGTAAAGTACAGAGCACTCAAGGGAGTCGCCTTGCGACTGGCTCTACGAGCTCGGGCGAGTCGACTAAACCAACAAAACACACGATAACAACAAACATCATATACAAGGTGAACCCCACAAAAGGGCGGACGCGCTCGGGGACTCATCCAAAATCAATCCAAAACACGAAAACTATTAGCAAAATAGACACAACATCCAATTCAATCGCACATCGCATTGTCTTACATTACAAATTATGCCTGTTCGGCAGAACTGCTGCTAACTTATCTAGAAACACTACACTACTCTGCAGGCTTTGACGACGACGCACCAGAATCCCGGCGCTTCCGGATGAACGCGGTGTACGGGTTCGACGGGTACGTCGTCAGCTCACCCGCCATCGCCGCGCGAAAAGGTTGTTCAACCTTGAAGTCACGGTGCGGCGGCTCGGGGTCGTTTGGCGCGACGACCGTTTCCTGGTAGGGGAGGAGGTCGCCCATCGCCCAGACGCGTTCCGAGTACGCGGCGGCACGTTCCTGCAACTTCAGAACTTCGGATAGATCCACCGCGCCAGTCGACGAAGGGTACCCACTCGTCACATCGTCGAGGTCGAAGTCCTCGGGGAAGTGGGCGAGCCCAAGGCTTAGCGCTGTCGACGCTCCGCGCCGAAACGCCGACCGCGTCATGAACTCTACGACCGCGGGCGCCTTCTCCAAGTACTCCCACACCTCAACGAGGTCACTGGGAATAACCTCCGTGGGCGACATCTCTTGAAGGTAGGCGCGGATGCACGTCGCCGACAGCGTCGCCGAGTCGACGAGCAGGCTTACGCACTCCTTCGCGCCAAGAGAGCTCGCTTCTTCGTGGCTACCAAGTACACGACCTGCTAGCAGGAGACAGTTATGAGTACCACAGAAACCACAAACAATACAATTGAAAGACAGGGAAGAAGCACTCACCAAGTAACGGGCGGGCGAGTCCCGTGATGAAGCTTTGAAGCGACGTATGATCGTCCTGAAGCCCAACAATGAGGGCTTCCGACACCTTGCGGTCCTCTTCCGCGGCCGCAACGGCGGCCTTAGCTCGCCCATTCGCCGAATTTGCTTCTTCTTTCGCCTCCCGCAACTCGCGCTCGAGGTCGGCGACCCTCTGCTCAGCAGCACTTAGCGCGGATCGCACCACCACTAGCTCACCAGCAGGAATAAGCTCCTGGCGAGCTACCTCCGCCTGCGCAGCAGCAGCCTGAAGTTCCTTGTTTGCGTCCTGGAGAATGGCCAACTCCTTCTCAGCACGCTGCTTCGCAGCCAATCGCTCTGCCGACTCCAGTTGCAGACCCTGTACACCTTCAAAGTCAGTACACATGAAAACTACCAAGTGCCCACCCGCTAAAATTTAGCGAGTGCGCACTCGGGACTGGCGACCATGAAAACTACTAAGTGCCCACCCGCTAAAATTTAGCGAGTGCGCACTCGGGGACTGGCGACCATGAAAACTACTAAGTGCCCACCCGCTAAAATTTAGCGAGTGCGCACTCGGGGACTGGCAACCACGAAAATTACTCAGTGCCCACCCGCTAAAATTTAGCGAGTGCGCACTCGGGAAGTGGCGACCACGAAAATTCCTCAGTGCATACCCGCTAAAAATTAGCGCATATGCACTCGGGGACTGGATTCGAAAGTACAAAACGAGAAATTATAAGGACCAAGCCGCTGCTAAGCACCGACCTGATCCTCGGGGACTGGAGGTACCTGGATGGCCGCACCAAGCATGCCATGAAGCTGTACTGTGTCCACAGACGCGAGCAGCGCCGGCGTGTGCCCGCGACGCTGGTCGGATTCAGCATCGGCGGTCCCTGGAGTGAGGCTCGGAAGCGCAGCCCCGCTTGCCGTGACCGCCTTGGTCATGAAGCGCGGGAAGGTAGCAATCGAAGCACCCGCCCCAAAGGAACTCGCTTCCTCCGGCCTAGGCAAGGAAATGCCCTCCTTCGTGGACGCGGTTGCTTCCATTGCGGGTCCAGTCGGCGCAGTCGCCGCGTCATCAGAGACAGCGACGATGTCGTCGCCCTTGGCCTTCTTGCTGCCCTCGGTGGAGGCGGCGACCTCGTCCACCTTCCTCTTACGGGAAGGATCCTCCTCGCTAGCGGCGGAGGGTACCTTGGCCACCGTCGGGTGGCCCATCTTTTTCACTCCGGTCCTGCACGTCGAGTCGAATCAATAAGAGGCAATCGATGTGATAAAAGAAAAAATAGAGAAGGCCAAGTGCACTCACTTGGCGACTGGAATGAAACGCAGCCCTGTACGAAGGCTGGCCGGTTTCTCCAGCTCAGGGCCTAATCGGCGCCTGAGCCCCAGTTCCAGGACGTCAGGGGCCCAGGATACGGACGACCTCCTTGACGTTGAGGTAGCGGTTGGCGCCTCCGGAACACCTTCGGCGGAGGCCTCCTCGCGAAGTGGAGCTGCTGTGGCCGGAGCCTCCTTGCGAGGCGAGACCGCCACGCTCGGGACCTCTTTGCGATGCGAAGTCGCCATAGCCGGAGCCTTCCCTAGCCCGGAGACCGGTGCAAAGGGCGGAGGCATTGAAGCCAACGGCGCCTCCGTGGATGGCGCATCAAGCGCGGTTGTCACCGGGGCCGCGCCGTCACCGGACGAGCTATGAGCATCGGAGCTGCTCGCTGAATGCGGCGGTGAGGCCATCTTCGGCGGCTTCGTCTTCCTCCTCAGGGGGGCCCTCGCTTCCTTCTCCTTCTTCTTCTTCTTCGCGGGTGTGGCCTGACGGCGCGAGGTGGTTTCTGGGAGTTCCTCGTCATCGTCATGACGTTTGAGGCTCCTGCTCGCTTCGATCTCGCGCTGACGTTGCCCGCGGGTCTTTCGGACCAGTGGGGCAATCTCCTCTTCGGACTCGTCTTCGTCGTCCTCGTTACCCTTGGCGGGTGGCGACTCGCTCGTGTCCTGGGCGGATGGCCCGGGGCTCTCGTCATCGGCGGGTGGTAGCCACCCTTCCACCACTTGGAACAGCTGCGTTAAACACGAAACAAAGTTAGAATTACCGCGACTGCACATGCTGCGACTGCGAACAAGATAAAATGATTACCGTCGGAGCCGGACGCTTCGCGGTGTAGGGAGGGACCCCGGCCTGTGCATCCGTGTATGCCGCCTGGGTGATCTTCTTCAGCGCCGAGAGGTAGTCCTCCAGCTTCCACTCGGCGAGGCAGGCCTTCGTCGAGTCTCCTCGGCCCGTATACTGGTACATGTAATGCTCGCGTTGGGCGAGCGGAACGAGCCGCCGCCCAAGCCAACAGTTGTACAAGTTCACCGTCTGGAGCCCCTTCTTCTTCAGACCACGGATGGTCTGGAGCATCTCGTCGACGACCATCCGCTGATCGTCGGGGAGCTTGCCGACCTGGAGATGGCGTGGCTCGGAACGGTTGGCCGAGTACTGCAGGATCGCCGCCTCGTCCTCCGGAGTCGCCTCGGTCACGTAGAACCATGACTTTTTCCAGTCGCTCGCTGCTTTGGCCGGCAGCATCAGGTCGAAGAAGGAAGCTTTGGATTTGAGTTGGAAGGTTAAGCCGCCCGCGGCTAGCATTGGGCCGCCCGCCTCCTCGCGGCTGATCCGTCCGTGGAACAGATCTTGCCACAAGGGAAAGTAGGGCCGGCAGCCCAAGTAGCACTCGCAGAACGCCACGAAGATGGCGAGCTGCTCGATGCTATGAGGACCCAGATCTGAGGGTTGGATCCCGTAGTAGGCGCAGAAGCACCGGAAGAACAAGGATGTGGGAAACCCTAACCCCCGCTCGAGGTGACTGGTGAAACAGATAAATTCTCTCTCTCGCGGGTTTGGGGTCGTTTCTCCGGCTGCGGGGATACGCCAGCAGCCGGCCCGCAGGATTCCGGCCTCCTCGAAGGAGGCCAGCTGCGCCCTGGTGCACTTGGATCTACCCCAAGGTTCAGTGGAGAGGGCCATGGCTGAGGATTTGTTTGGAGGTCGGAGGATTGCGGGTCGATTGGATCGCGGAATCGAAGGAAGGAAGATGTGTGCGCTCGGAAGAAACGGTGGGCGGTTGGCTTTGCGATAGCCTACCATTCCTCTTATATAGCGGGAGTTGCCCGCCAAATTAGGGGGCCGTTACCGCGCAATGATTACGCCAAAAGTTACCGTTGAGTTACCTTAACGGCTAGTTTGACCACGCCCGACGGTCCGCCTCCTGCCACTCGGCTCGCTAAGTCACTCGCCGAGACCGCGACCCGTTGGCTCGACTCGCCCAAGACGCAACTCGGTTCGCCGGATTTATTCCTTCATGCAGGAGCCCGCCGACGATTCGACTGGATGCCAACTTGAAGCCGTATACTCCGACTGCCAGCAGCCACCCACGCCTAATCAACGACGGCCTCGGGGACTACTGATGGGGATACGCCTACTGGGGTATGCTCAGCGGGACGTTTCCGACTGGCCCAAGGGCTGGCGAGTGGGCCTGCAGAACGGCGAGTGGATCAAAGCCCAGCAAGGTACCAGGCGACTGGAAGTTGAAGGCCCAGGCGAGTAGATAGGCCCAGTCGGTCTAGGTTAAACGATTGCCAAAGGTGTAACCGAATCGGTTGAGATATGTAAACCCTAGGGGAGGTAAGCCTATATAAACCTCCCTAAGGGGTGAGTAGAGACACGTTCCCTCATACACCCGAGCAACTCGCCGCCTAGTCGCCGAGTTCGCCCATTGTAAACACATCCATAATACGATCAAGCAGGAGTAGGTCTTTACCCTCCGGGGGGCCGAACCTGGGTAAAACCCTGTGTCTTTGCCCTCATCTCGCACCGCAGATGGCTGGCCTCCCTTGCCCCTCGTTCTACTACTCGCTGCCGATTGCAGCATCTGCCGTGGCCATTCCCACGACACTTAGTCATTTAAATCAAATAGGATTTGTTTTATAAAAATCTTTATTTTGAAATCTAAAATAAAACCAAAAACACTTCAGTAGGTTTTAATTGAGAATATAAAATATTTGGAAAGCTTGTTTAAAATAAAATAATAAGTTTTGATGTTTTAATTAAAATGGTAAAACCTTTTATTTAAATAAAACTGGATATTAAATCCTTATTATTTTATTTAAATAAACCTTTACTATTTTTATCAAAACAAAATGTTTTAATTCAAAAGCTTGGCCAAGGTTTAATTTGGCTCTATAAAATAATCCTTATATTTCTACCCTTTCATTTGAAAACCAAATCTTTTATTAAAAGATCCAAAAATAGTAATTTTATATATTTAATAATTGTTTAACTTTTCAAATCCCTTTAGGATTTGTTTGATCAAAAAGGTTTGAAGGTTTCCAATTGGAATCAAAAAGTTTCTTCTCACCTAGAAAATCAACAAATTTTTATTTTATTCATTTATTTTTCACATTACAAGATTTGGAAAATCTTGTGATGTCACAGTGGTGGGGGATAATCAAGACAACATTAATTCCTCCACAAAAAGGGTTGGTGAGAAGGGAGAGCACCATGAATCGCATGGATGGTACACTCCTGACCCTCCAATTCCTCACCCTCATATAAATAATAGGGGAGACCCACCAAAGCTAGAAGCATCTACTTTTGCTCAATGGCAATCTCTAATGAAAACTCATGTGCACAGCTCTTGCATTGAACTCTGGAACATCATTGAACAAGGAATCTATATTGGGGATCCAAACAACTTGACAAGAAGATAAGTTGTCAATAGTCAACTCAATGCCACCGCCTTACACATGATTCAACAAGGATTGGGTACAAAGAATTACCCACACATTGAGCACCTCAACACCGCTAAGGAAGCTTGGGATGCTCTCACAATGTTGTTTGTTGGGAATGAGAGCATGAGAAGGAACCGGTATGATGCACTAAGCAATGAAGCCGAAGGCTTATATATGAAGGAAGGTGAAGATCATGAAGACATGTACCGTAGGCTCAAGACCACCGCCACCGCTTTTAGGAATGTGGGTGCCTCACATGTGGATGATGCTTGGATAAAAAGGAAATATGTGAGTGCACTCATGCCCTTTTATCCCACCGACTTGAAGAGCCTACAAGGAAGACGCACCTACCACCTCATGACCTCCAATGAAGTTTTGCAAGAGATGGCCTCTTTCAAGGTTGCCGCCAAGAATGCTAAAGATGCCCGTGCTCGAGCCCTAGGAATGAGCAATGTTGTCAACCTAGCATTGAAGGCCAAAGTTGTGGAACATGGGGATGAATATGATAGTGATGAAGGCCTCTCCATGAGCCACCCCAATGACGTCAAGATTTCTCATGGTGAATATATGGCCTTCTATGCAAAGAACGTTTGGAAGAACCCCGCCAAGGCCAAGATGGAAATGCAACGAAGAAGCAACCCAAGTGGAAGAAGAGAAAATGTCACTAAATTGAGAACTTGCTTCAATTGAGGTGACCGCTATCACTTTATGGCGGGTTGTCCCTATGAGAAGAGAGAAGATCATGCTGGCAACCTCGTGCCAAAGAAAACTTCCAAAGCTCCTGACAAGAAACCCTTTGAAAGGATAGAGATGTCGCCTAGAGGGGGGGGGGTGAATATGCAATTTCAAAACTATTACGATTTTGGCTTAAAGAATGCGGAATTAAACTAACATTTATTTTACAAGCACAAAACCTAATTACACTAGGCTCAACTAAGTGCACCAACAACAAGTTAATCTAAGAAAGAAAGCACAAGATAAATATACCACAAGTGATAAACAAGATATAAATACTTCAAGATCGATGGATATCACAAGGAAAGTAAGCTCGGGTATAGAGATAACCGAGGCACGTGGACATGAAGATGTATTCCCGTGTTCCGTTACAAGTAAGGTACGTCACGTTGGAGAGGTGTGGGATTCCACGAAGGATTTCCCAACGCCACGAAGGCTCACCTTCTTCTCCGAGTCTATCCCACGAAGGAATAGGCCCTTTCCTTATGGCTAGATTTTCCTCCACTTCGGAGATGGCAAGATCCACAACCACTTCACAAGCTCCACGAAGGAGAAACCCGGGTATCTTCACAATCTTCCACGAAGAGGACACCGCGGCACCAACCACCAAGACAACTAGGAGGTCACCCTCCAAGAGTAACAAGCTCACGGTCTCTCACTCGAACAAATCGTAATGGAGAGCTCAACACTTATGCAAGAATGCAAAGCAAGACCACCAAGGGTGCTCAAATCCTTCACTCTCAAATCCCACCAAAGCGACAAGTGCTAGGGAGGAATTAGAGAGGAAGAACAATGGTGGAAGTCAACAAATGACTGCAAGATCTAGATCCAATAGGTTCCCCTCACTTAGAGGAGGAATTGGTTGGTGGGGATTGTAGATCTAGATCTCCTGTTCCAAAGCCCTCAAAAAGATGCAAGAATCATAGGAGGGAAGGGGGAGGAAGAAAGCTCAAGAGGTTCAACAATGGAGGTCAATTTCGTGGTCAAGAACACTTAGAAACATTGGGGGAAGAACCCCCTTTTATAGGGGAAAGAAAATATGACCGTTAGGATAAAACTGTGCGAATCCCGTTGAAAGTTCGGGTGGACCGGCTCTAGAACCGGATGGTCTGGTTCTCATCCCGGAAAACCGAACTCCAACCAGGTTTGGTTACTGACCCCAGCCTCGGTTAGACTCGGAGTAACAAAACCGAAAATCCCGGTTGAATCTCGGTTTTCCGGTCCTAGAACCGGACCACCCGGTCTGGGAGCCGGTTGAACCGGATCCACAACCGGGATGAAGCAGACTTCACAAAAAATGCAATAACTTTTGCATCCGGGCTCTGATTTCGATGATCTTGGGCTTGTTTTGACGAGGACAACAAGTTCTACAAGATAATGCAGATAAAAATCATAGCCCAACAAAGGAGGATATAAACAAATGAAGAAAGTTAAGAAGCCTCCCTAAATAAGAACCGATAAAACCTTCAAACTCGAAAACGCCATAGAAGATGCATACAGATTCCGTTTTCGATGAACTTGGGCTTGTTGAATGTAACATACCACCCTTTTTTGTAATATTAATAAAGACATATTTGAGCATTGAATGCATGCATAATACTTGCACTTTGACTTAATCAAAACAAACACAAACAAAACCCTAAAATTTCCCCTCTCAAAACCATTCAAATGGTTTTTATATTTTGAAAATTATCAAAACAAATGGAGCCCAAAATGGTTTACAAGGGCCCCTAAGTATTTCATATATTTCATAGAAGTATCTGGTATTTTTGAATTATTCAAAACAGTTTGGAATTTGAAAATACAAACAGAAATCAGAAAACAGAAAAAGAAAACAGTTTTCATAGAAAAAAAATAGCTAAACCTAGCTCTACTGGGCCGAGCCCATCTCTCCCTCTCTCTCTCTCTGTCGAACGAAGTTAGGAGTCCATCATCATGGAGCTTCTTCATGCGTTTCCAACTTATATGACCAAGCCGACAGTGCCAAAAGTAATTCATATTCAGATCATTTGGTTTCAACCTTTTAACATTTATGTTATAAACCGACTCACCATGAAGATTCAAAATAAATAACCCATCCTGGTTGGGTGCAAAGCCGTGAAACATATCATTCAAATACAAAGAACCACCATTATTCTTGATATTCGACTCATAGACTTGCCTCATCAAACATGAAGCAGAAATAATGTTTCGACTGAGCACTGGAACATAATAACAATTATTCAGTCCCATAATGAATCCGGAAGGTAAATGAAATTGCATCATGCCGACTTCCAACGCAACAACTCTTGCTTTATTGTCGACTCGAATATCAACCTCGCCTCTTGCTACGCTCCTAGTTCTTACCAGTCCCTACAACGAGTTGCAGATGTGTATAACTGACCCAGTATCATATACCCAAGAACTATTAGGTGCATCAGCAAGATATATGTCTATAACATTGTAAACAAGTGTACCTGAGTCAGAAGTCATACCTCCACTCTTGGCTTTGTCGGCCAAGTATTTGCTGCAGTTCCTCTTCCAGCGGCCATCCGCCTTGTAGTAGAAGCAAGTGGATCCGGCTGAAGGAGATGTCTTAGTCCCTGAGGAAGTGCTTGGGACTGGGTCCTGAGCCTGCTTTCGTCCTGACTTAGCCTTCTTCTTAGTCCAAGAACTCTTCTTGAACTTAGCCTTATTCTGCACCATCAACACTTGACTGGCACCCTTCTTGAGATCCGCCTCTTCCTGCTTGAGCATCCCATGCAATTCAGTGAGCTTCTTATCCATACCATTCATGTGGTAGTTCGAAATGAACTGCCCATATGCACTAGGAAGAGAGTTCAGAATTATATCTGTAGCGAACTCTTCGCTAATGGGGTAGCCAAGCTTCTCCAGAGACTGCACGTAACCAACCATTTTGATCACATGCGGACTCAGTGGATCACCATCCTTAAGCTTGCAACTCAGCAAAGCCTGAGAGACTTGATACCTATCAGTCTTTGCTTGAGCCTGGAACATACTTTTGAGGCTTTCGTAGGCCTCAACATTCTCGAACTGCTTTTGCAAGTCCGATTCCATGTGAGCAAGCATAAGACAACTAATATCCGTGGACTCATCCTTAGCCCGGCGGTAGGCATTGGTGGCAGCGACAGTCGCATTCTCATTCGTCTCATCTGGAAGTGGGTTGTCTAGGACATGGTCCTTCTTTTCTTGTTTGAGAACAATTCTCAGATTTCGATACCAGTTGGTAAAATTAGTGTCGTTCAGCTTATCTTTCTCAAGAATGGTTTTCAAAGCAAAACCGGATATCTGAGAGTGACTGCTACTTGGTGCCATGATCTACAATAGAAAATATGCAAAACACTTAAGACATGTATTCATAAAAGAGCAAGCATATTAAACATTTTAATATTTTATGCTCCCACTTGAACCAACACCCCTCCGATGGTTGCTTAGTGATTCAGGACCCTAAATAAGCAAGTCGGCTAGTGAGCTTTAGCATCACCGCTAGCCACCAAGTGATCTAGGTAGACAACTCCTTGTCAATCGCATCTCATACGACTCACGTTGGACGGGTGGCATCACATGCCCCGGCTCCCATCCGACTTTTCCCCGAGCCCCACAACCGTTGTGATAGACCCGTCTAGCTTACTGAGTGTTTTCGCAGTAAGAGTCCGACTCAAACCCACCTAGTCGGAAAGAATTGGCAGCACCTCAATTTTATGAGCCCACTACCAAAAATGTCCGACTTGTGATGGTGCAAACACTGGCGGGAAAACCGACTAGACCTTCTTTGAGGGATTAAATTTTATCGACTATCTAACAGAGGTAAAACATAGACATAACAATAACACAAAATAAAGAAATTATAATGTGAAATGGTATGGCTCTCTTCATGGCGATCTCCATCTCCACAAATCCTGTAATCCGACTCGTGCCAAATCTTGTCACTTGCCGTCTTACTCCATGTCGCTGACATGTATATCGCCTTGCATGTCATCCGGATTCTCCAAACAGCTACACTAGCTTAGTAAAGTAAATTACATAGAGAATCCAACACGCAGGTCGTTATACAATAAAATGACAGCACCTAGGCTCCAACCAGCTGACAAAAACCGTGATTCGCAGATCACGTATGAATTACACACATACATCAGATGCACATGAACCATACCATTCACAACTTCCTGCAAAAACAAGTTATGCATAGATACAATATCTACTGGCGCTATGAAATTCACAACGACATCTAAGGCGCTACGACAGGGCGAAGCCGGCGGTCCCGGACATGGATTCCGACCATTGTTCTGATTCGATCAAACTTTTTGATCTTCGATCACCGCCTCTGGATTTACGTGTCACAGTCTACCCCGATGGTGGAAGCCGACCGGTAGGGGTATGTCGTTCCACGACCTCAGCAGTATGATCAAGGAAATCAGATCTACCATTCCCCGAGTACAGTTGATCCAATCAACCTCGTACAAAACCGATCTATCTCATAGATCAACCACCAAACAGCACATAGATCTCATCTACAGCCAACCGCGTATCACATATGCGAGATATCGAGCCTAAAACCAGAAGCTATCGCTCTGATACCACTGTTGGGACACGCGGAGATAAAACAAAAAAAATCCTCTAACGTGGTGATCCCAAGATCCAGCTGAGGTAGAAGGCCACGAGGTTTACCACTAGACGCGCAATTACGGATTACTGATGAAGATGCGTCAGTTGATGCAACACAGTCCTTTGCGATCCGATCGTCCTGGTGCTGATCGTACAACACCTCTGCTAGTATCCACACGTGCAAGGAGGAGCACCGGCGGCGAACTGCTAGGTTTGGTACGACGGCAGGACTGTTGTGGAGCCAGGGTTTCCAACACATGGAATGACCTAACCAATCAACGATTAACCTTTCTGGGTTACGGTGCTCCACTATATATAGGGAGCGAACGTGGTCTCCACTCTCGTGGCCCATTCACTAAAGCTCATATAACAATAGTCACCGTGAGTCCGACTCACTGACTCAGTCCTAATCCGGCTCGGGTCCAACCCGACCAGATTTCCGGTTCAGATCCGATCCGAACTTTCTCCCGCTCTTAATTGTGTGACCCCGCAGGCTCATGGCTACTTGGACACGATTAGAGTCCGACTCCAAATCGATCAGTCGGTAGCGGCTCCTAGCAGAACGTGCCGACTCCTAAGTACCAAGAGTCATGACGACTTGCCTTTCTAATGTGACTTGCGTCCGAGTCCCTTTTGCCTCACGATATACCTTGTCAGACTAAAGGAGAATATATGTCATCCCTTAAATAGTCCGACTCTCTTCTCGATCCGAGATAAGTGATTCCCCCGACTAACTCTTAGTCGATCGCCTCGGTTAACACTTAACTGATTCATGCATGGCCATGCTTTTCGAATCATATCTCACGAGAGGGCCCAGAGAATATCTCTCCAAGTGGAGGGGAAAAATCCCATCTTGGTTATTCACATCACGCAGCTTGATTCTCAGTCGACCCGAACTCTGCCATTGTAACTGCCATGTTACGGATCAGCGTTTGATAGAACCTAAGTCGGTGATACTCAACTCGGATTATGCAATAACCTCAGGTCTAAGGATTACATTGATTGAGATATACAAATGACAACTTGTTCGTTGTACCTCAATATGGGTCAATTCGACTCGCTAAAGTCTTTAGCCGAATCTGTGTAAGTCGGAATGACATCACCATGCCCATGACAAGTGGAACCGAGTCATCAAGCCGACTTTCACATTGGTCTAAGTTGTGTGTCCAGCACAACCTCAATGACCAAGGACATTTAGTACAAACAACATGAATGCATAGTTCCACAACCGAATCACATATTCAATGATACACATCAGATGTTTATACAAGGACAACTTTATATCTTTATGAATACAATGTGAAATCTCATCATACATGATTGCCTCTAGGGCACATTCCCAATAGTAGTAGCCTAGAGCCAGCACACCCGGGGCCCAAACCAGCCCAACTGGCCCGTACCCCTTCGCTTGTCTTTTCCCCGTCGTCTTCCTCGCTGGTGGATCGAGCGAAGCAGCTCCCTGTCGAGCTCCGTCGCGCCGGCGTGCGCCAGGATTCATGCCGCCGCCCCTAGTTGTCTATAAGGGCCCAATGTCACCGCCGGAGAACCCTCTCTTCCTTTCCTTCTCGCCATGGCTGACAAACCCTAGCTTTTGCCGTCATTCGTCCTCGCCGTCTCCGGCCGCCCTAGCTCAAGCCGACGCCACCACTAGAACCGCCGTGCTTGACTCCTTCCTCCTAGATACTTTTCCCCATCACGCGCGACCTCAATCGCCTAGATCGAAAGCTCCGGCCGTCGTCGGTCTCCGTCGATCCCCGCCGTTCCCGAGCTCGCCCGGCCTCGCCACCACCTCTGCCGTGTTCCTGGTGAGCTGATGGTCCTCGCGGTGCCCTCCTTTCTCTCTCCTCCTGTACTGCCCTCCCCGCTTGTGCCCGCCGCCGCCGCCGCTGGAGCTCGTTGGAGGCGACGCTCCAATGACCAAGAAGGAGCGGCGCCGCCACTATCTTGACCAGCGCGTTAGCCCGCGTCCAACGCGCCCATCCACGAGTCCAGGCATGCACTGGATCGATGGATCCATGCTTGATCTAGATCTCCACCACTGATGACATCAGCATGATGTCATGCTGATGTCATAATCTCTTTTTCCTTTTTATTTTATTATTTCCTATAATTATTTTCTGTAAATAAGAAATATATGATAGGTGGGCCCTGTCTGTCAGGGTTTTAATATTTTCTGTAAATGTTTTCTAAAATGATTAAATCTATGACATGTGGGCCCAACTTGGAAATTAATTAAATATTCCAAAAATGATTTAAAATGAATTAAAATTGGAGAAATTCATAACTAATTCATTTTAAATCAGAAAAATACAAATAATATACCAAAATGATCAGAAAAATGAGCTCTATCTAACTAAGCTATAATCGTACATTGTTAACCAACTTTAATGACAAGTTTAATTAGAAGAACCAATTGAACCCCATAGTTGATTCCGATGATCCCCCTGTTCTAGGGTTTGGACCTCTCGGACCCCGTTTAAGATGACAAAGCATGTTCTAGGGTTCATTTCCACACTATTTAACTTGTCCTATCGTACATATTTGCACATGCCATGTGTTGAATTTTGCTTTTCCTTTTCCGGTGATTGGTTCTTTCGAATAGGAACCGAACCCGAGGCTGAAGTCAACGCCACTAATGTAACATACCACCTTTTGTGTAATATTAGTAAAGACATGTTTGATCATTGCATGCATGCATAATACTTGCACTTTGACTTAATCAAAACAAACACAAACAAAACCCTAAAATTTTCCCTCTCAAAACCATTCAAATGGTTTTTATATTTTGAAAATTATCAAAACAAATGGAGCCCAAAAAGGTTTACAAGGGCCCCTGAGTATTTCATATATTTCATAGAAGTATCCGGTATTTTTGAATTATTTAAAACAGTTTGGAATTTTAAAATACGAACAGAAATCAGAAAATAGAAAAAGAAAATAGTTTTCCTAGAAAAAAATAACTAACCTAGCTCTACTGGGCCGAGCCCACCTCTCCTCCCCTCTATGTCACATCCCAAAATTTTCCAAATTTTGTAATGTGAAAAATAAATAAACAAAATAAATAATTGTTGAAATTTAGGGTGAAAAGAAACTTTTTGATTCCAAATGGAAACATCAAAACCCATCTTGAACAAAACTTTGAATAAAATTTGAATCCAACTAAATTCAAATCAAGTGAAATGCATTATTCATAAATGCATCTTGAAATTTAAACACTTGGAAAAGTTAAACCAAAACTCTAAAACCCTAAAGGAACAAAAATCATTCCAAGATCTCTCTAAGACTATGGATTTGATCCATATAACAATTTATCAACAAACTTTTATAAATGATCAAAAATGGTAAATAAAATATTATAAAACCATAGAAATTTGTTTCACTTAATTTGGAGCCATAGATAAAATCTTATGAAGTTAATAAGATAAAGAAAGAAATAAATAAAATCCAAATTAAAACTTGACCTAATCCATAATGGAATAAATATAACTCAAATCCAAATAAAATAAATGGATAAAGAATATTCAAATAAAATTATATGGCATTAACCCAATTTCTAATCCATTTAAATAATGACAAAATCTCTAATAAGAATGATTAATTAAATCATGGGAAAATAATAATTGGAATTTACCCAAGTGGAATGAAAGTTATCTAATTAACTTAAATGGAATCAAAGAAATCATCCAAATAAAATTAATGGAATTAAAACCATATTTGATTTCATTGGAATAAAGACATTTGCCCAAATTAAATGATTAATAATCATATTAAAAATACTTTAAATAATTCAAAGTGAATTATTTAACACCCTATTAAATAAATAAAACCTACTGAAAAGGTTTAGTGAAAATTAGAATTCAAATAAAGAGTTTGAAAATATATTTAATCTTATTTAAATAAAGGCAAGTGCTTATTTTAATAAAGAATAAAACCATAAAAAGAATAAAGAAAATATTCTAAAAATGGTCTTAAAAATACATGTTTAACAGAATAGAAACTTACTGAAAAGTTTGAAAAGATTTGAAAAGAAAAAGGGTTTGAAATCATTTGAATAAATACAAAATAGAAAATCAAAATGGAAAAAGAAAAAGAAAATAGAGAAGGAAAAAAACAGCCCAGTCCAGCCCAGCAGCAGCCCACTTCTTCCCTCCCCGAAATGTTTCTTTTCTACTCAGAAATACACCCGCGCTCTCGCTGACGGTAGGACCCACACGCAACCATCCTCACTCGCTGACGCCCAGACCCCACTTGCCAGACCATCTTACCCACCCGCGACCACTTCTCCCCAAACCTCATCGCCGTTATAGACTTGATTTCCGCGGGCTTAATTATCCCTAACACCACGACCATTACTCGCTGGAATCATGCCACTTAAGCACCATTCTCCTCTCTCTTTTCCCTCTCACGCCCTGCCTAGTGAGCCACCAGACCACGCAAATTTTTGCTCTCATCCTCTCTGCTCTGACGACCTCCCTCGGTCGATTCCGGCCAGACATCGCCAGTCCCACTGCCCAGAGCACACAAGCAGGTTCCCATGCATCTCCTGCATCTCCCAGTACCCCGAGCTCAGCCGCGCAAGCCCCTAGCATCGGCAACCTCAACGCCAGCTCGCCACCGTCTTCGGCTTTAACTCCGGCGACCTCCCCAGGTGAACCCTGACCCCCCTCTCTCTCTCGATGACACTCAGATGTTCTCCGATTCCACGCGATTCTAACGCCCCCTCCCAATCGCTTTCTCGTGGTCTGCAGCCCCGTCCCCGTCGATAACAGGACGTGCCCGACGCTTTCATGAACTCCGGCGAGGAATCACCGGTGACTCAGTGCGCTCCTCGATAAACGGCTGCCACGTTGAGCTTCAGCAACACTCTGCCAACCTGATGAGCTATCTCACCCTCTCCCTCGTTTCTCGTAGCCTCCGTAGCGCCATAGACCGAGCGCGCCGCCGCTCGCTGTCGCCCAGTGCCGCCAGATCTTGGCTGATGCGATGTGAGCCGTTAGATCACGATCCTATGGACACGATAGAATCACTTAAATGAAAGGGTACGTTGCTTCTGTGCCACACGATCATATGTAGATCCAACGCACCACAGCAGCCGATCCACATGAACCGTTTTTGGCCAATAAGAACAAGACACGTGGCTCAGGATTTGTTTTAAAAACAGAGTTGAATCTATTAGTTTTTTGAATTTGATAAATTGCATAACTTTTAATCCACACGTCCAAATTTTGTAAATTTTATATCAATGGAATCAGCAAAACAAATACTTTCCAACCATGCACTTTGTTTAATGAATTGCTTCTGTTAAATTGGTTGTTTTTATAGAAACTTGTGTAGGCATATTTTGAATATAAAATTCATTCTAAAACTATTTTTGTGATAAAATCTTTTGTGGATGGTTTTTTTTGAACCTACTGACTATAGAAACCAACTTAGATTTAAAATTGTATTTTGTGAATAAAAGCATTTCTAGCTAAATAAAATATTGAATATGGTTTAAAAATGCTTTTTGAGTAAAAACTTTGGAAAATGATTTGATTTAAACCTTCTGACCCTAAACACCAAGTTTTGTGATTTAAAAATATATTTGGAGAACCTTATAAAATTATTACTTTGTTTAAAGGCATTTCTAACAAAATAAAATATGGCTTTGATTTAAAAATGGTTTATAGGTAAAACCTTTTTGCAAATGGTTTTAATAATAAACACTTGACCATAAAACACTAAAATGTGTGTTAAAAATGTATTTGTCAAACTCTAGGAAATAATACTTGATTTAAATCATTTCTAACAAAACAAAAATGATTTGAAGTGGCCATTTTCACTAACTTGATATCAAATGGTTTTACCACATTTATAAATGACCAATAGGTGTTTTAAAATGTTTATAACCTATTAATAACCACTTTTCCAAATAAAACAATCTTTGGCATGCTTGCATGCATTTCTTTGTTTTTTACAATTTTATGTGATGAATTGCTTGAATGGTAGATTGAATTTGTACCTTGATTGAATTGTAGTGAAATTTGAAGAGTGTGACTATAGAAAGATCAAGGAGTGAACTTATATTCTCTACCAAAAAGGCAAGTGGTGCTTAATACTTTTGTCCTATTATTTTCACTATGCATTAGTGATATTTCTAAGTAGGACTTGCATGGAATTTTTGCTAAGTATAAACTATGCCATGGGAAATCCTAGTAGATGAAACCTCAGTAGAATTTTCCTAAGTTAAGATTCCTACTACTATCATGCTTAGCTTAACTAGTAGAAAACAAGGGTGGATTATATTCATGCTATAAAATATTTCTAAGTCAAGGACTTGTGTTTTGTTTAATAAAACAACTATGTGAATGAATCACCTGGGTGGAAAGGGACTTGCTTGGAAGGATTTTTGTTGAGTGGTTAACAGGGCCCATTTTCATGGTTTACCCTGTGTATCTCACTTGTGGAATGCCACCCAGGAACAAAGAGATTTGAGATGTCAAATGTTGAGAAGCTTCAAGTGCAGCCACTTGGCATTATGGGCTCTGTCTAGATCATATAGGTTGCAAGAACTTAGACAAATGGACAGTTGGTGGTAGGGGATGATAGGTTGGAGCGCGTCCATTCTGGTCTAAGGGAAGGATTCTGAAAGATCTTGTCTCGATGCATGTCGAGTCTTGTGGGGAAAGTGCACCACCTCTGCAGAGTGAAAAATCTAAGTACTTAGCCGTGTCCCCGGCAATGGACAATTTGAGCATCAAGACATGGAAGCTATCAAGAATCTCCTCATCCCAATTTTCTAAGTTAAAACTTGTGGTTGAACAAGGGTTGAAGGATCACCAATTTCTATTGGGAGATGCCTTGGGTGATTTTGATACACAAAAACTTAGTGTTTTCAAAGGATAAGGAAAATCTATTTTGAGCAAAGCAAGCCTAAGCTCCACTTAGCCAACTGCATATAGATCATAAACTCCACTATACTACCAAAGTATCACTTGCCATTACAATTCAAATGTATTGCCCTTGTGGCTGTAACTTATTATTGTCGTGGTTTTGTCGACACGTACTCCATAGGGGTATCCCAACGGCGAGTTTAGAGACGTGGGGGAAGATGGAGAGCGTCCGGGTCGGCTTGACACAGTTTACCCAGGTTCAGATCTCACGACGGTGGCGAGATCCTACTCCTGCTATAAATCACTATAATGGCAATACGCCGAGCTACAGGATTGGGGGTTCGCTGTGTGCGGGTAGTGATATGCACTTGTTGTTCTTGTTTAGCTTTTGCCCCAAAGGCTCCCGTAGGCCGGCTTATAAGAGCGCCAGGACCTAGGGTTACATGGAGAGTCCAGCCGGATACGGTTGCAGAGTCCTAGACTAATACTAACTAGTCTTCGTGTCCTCCAAGGCTCCGGCTTCCATCTAAGGCGGTGGCACGTCGCCTTCCATCTCCTGGCTGGTCCTCCGGCTTCCTATCAGCAACTGGGCCGCCCGGTTATGCCATTGGCCTAACCACCAACTGTGGGCCACCTGGGCTTGCCGGTATGAGACTATGCCATAGGTATACCCATTTGGTATATCCACAACAGTAGCCCCCGGAGTTGTTCAAGATCCTCGCGTTCCTCCATCTAGCTTTGAACGTCAGTATCACGTCGTCTTCAATTTGTAGGCGTGCTTCGCGAAGAATCTTGGAGAGCTCCCATATCATATTCTCATCCGACTAAGCCTAGCCAGAGAGTTGCTTGTATGCTTCTGCCAACGAATCTAAGGCGGAGAATTCTCACGAATTGTTAGAGATTCTGCCAAGCTCTAGGAATGCTTAAATATCATCATCCATGCTGGATGGTATGCAAGCCGGAAAAAATCACGGCTACTGGGCCACGGTTGTAAAGGCTGCCAAACTGCCGACTTAGAGCCAGCAAAGTCACATACATAAGAGCTTGCCGAATTAAGGTCTTAGAGCCTCTCATATCACGAACGTTTAGGCCATCGAGCCATGTAACCCAGTGAAAATTCCGTGAAGGCAAAGTTGATGTCGAGCCCCCGGGTTTCGCTAGCCGAATTTTTCACCGTCTTGAAAGTTTCTTGACATAACCATATGTAGCCCGCGAGCATTGAGTCGGCTTCCATGATGAAGGCGGCTTGATGCTCAAAAGAACATGCATGGTTGTACATCAAACAATTGTAGCCCCCGAGCGCCAAGTCAGAGTTTCAAAAGAAAATCATCTTAGTGCTCTCAGAGTAGCTTTAGCAAAAATCTGAACAGCGTAGCCCCCGAGCGCCAAGGTGGAAATTATTTCGGCTTGGTACTCTAGAGAGAACTTTACAAAAATTCAGCATCGATGTAGCCCCCGAGCGTCAAGGTGGAATTCACATGAATTTTCCGGCTTGATGCTCAAAGAGAACTTTCACCATATCTTGGAGATCATCTACTGTAGACCCCGAGGTTTGTTCCGGTTTGGACGCAAGGCGGGACAAAGCTCTTAAATTAGAGATGTCAAGCCCCCGAGCATCGATCCGACATCCTCAAAGGCAGCTTATGTCTTGGTAAACAATTGCAATTGCAGCCCCCGAGGTGTCAAGCCTAGTGAAAATCCGGCTTAAAACACCTTAATCCATGGAACGCGGCAATATACAAGCATCATGTACCTGAAACATAAACATGAAAATACAAATGTATTAAATTGTTTCTTTAATTGTGTCCAACAAACAATTGTAAGACGGAACAAACATGGCCTTTGAACAAATGCTTTAAAGCTGAAACAATACAGCAGTTGAACAACATAAAACTGTTTAGGTGGGAAAAACTCAACTAACTTAAACAGTTTATGTAAAATTTTGTTTAAGCAAGTGTTGGCTTATCCATTATTCTGGTTTTTATGCTTGAATTTTCGTGAGACGGAAGACTCGTAGCACAGAACTATGTCCTTAGGTGATGATGCCTAATGGCACCGTCCAGAACCCAAGGCCAAAACGCCGACTTTGAGTGCCGAAAAGTCACTACTCCGGAATCCAAATAAAAACAATAGAAAACGTGGATCCAAAAAACTTAAGCTAACGCCCGAAGGCGGGTTTTTTGCATGGTCCTGAGGCCTTAAAACGGCAAGCCAGTAAAAAGTTTATACTCACGAGCACAAGGCAAATTGTGGAAAAGATATAACCAAAACAAAAGCGGTAAAAGACTCAGAATATGAGTGAACCAATCTTAATCTCATGATCATAAACAATTAAAATAATAAGTATAAATAGAAACTTAGCTGTTTGAGCGAAGTCGGGCGTTGTTCGTGACGATGACGAATCTGGCCGGGACGAAGCTGCCTTGGTCCAAAATCGATGAAAATTTTGATCCATTAGCCAAACGCGTCCGGCTTCATGCAATGATCATGGGAGTTACATGCAAAATTTAGCACGCTCACCAACAAATCAATGCATGTAATTAGTACTATGGTTTGGAAAATCCATACAACGCAGCATGTTTTTTCACGTGAACGCTGATTGGTTTCGTGCACGGAAGTAATATCTCCAAGCGTATACCGATCAGAATCGGAATTAGCCAGCTACCCAGCCACGCGATAGGCAAGGCGAGCGCCGATCGAATATTTCAATTCAATCCACAGCACGCGTAGATGACTATGATGTCAATTCTCGTGCGACTAAGGTTGTCCGTTCCATCAGCCTGTGAGCAAGGAAAAACCAGAGAAAACCGTCGTCGTTTTAATGATAAAGATTTCCACGACACTGCCGACTTAGCCACACGCTCGAGAGGAGAGACGATAAATCGTCCTCATACTCTCAAGAACGATGACGAAGTCGGAGTGCTGATAGAGATGTGATTTGTCCGCCTTCGAAGAAGGCGAGGGATCCCGCCCGGATCCGTGGTGTAAGCGCCTCTTGCCCCACGGTGGGCGCCAACTGTCTGGTTTTATCGACATGTACGTCATAGGGGTATTCCAACAACGAGTTTAGAGACGTGGGGGAAGACGGAGAGCGTCCGGGTCGGCTTGACACAGTTTATCCAGGTTCAGATCTCACGACGGTGGCGAGATCCTACTCCTGCTATAAATCACTATAATGGCAATACGCCGAGTTACAGGATTGGGGGTTCGCTGTGTGCGGGTAGTGCTATGCACTTGTTGTTCTTGTTTAGCTTGTGCCCTAAAGGCTCCCGTAGGCCGGCTTATAAGAGCGCCAGGACCTAGGGTTACATGGAGAGTCCCAGCCGGATACGGTTACAGAGTCCTAGACTAATACTAACTAGTCTTCGTGTCCTCCAAGGCTCCGGCTTCCATCTAAGGCGATGGCACGTCGTCTTCCATCTCCTGGCTAGTCCTACGACTTCCTATCAGCAACTGGGCCGCCCAGTTATGCCATATGCCTAACCACCAACTGTGGGCCACCCGGGCTTACCGGTATGAGACTATGCCGTAGGTATACCCATTTGGTATATCCACAACAATTATGTTGCAGGTTTGTTTGATATTAGTGAAGTGTCTTGATTTGGATTACAAGTCTACAACCAACATGATTGCATGTGGCACTATGAAGATGAAGGACTCTATGCTATATAGTTATTTCTGCTGCATTGTAATGAGATAGCCAAATGAGCTATGTAAGATGTAATGAATTATTTTATTCCTGATTATAAAGTTGTATTATGACATTTGTTTTTTGATATTACATCTTAATTGTGGATGCTAGCTATTGATCCAGGGACTAGCATTGTAAACACAGGGATATCTATCTTATTAAAGGTTGGGACCTCTACAGATGGTATCAGAGCACTGTGTTGCCTGTAGGATTGTAGCCCTAGGATTGAACAAAACCCCTTAGAAAAATAGGAGTTGTTTTTGTTCCAAAACTTATTTACAAACAATCTTGTAAACTCTTTCCTCAACCTTTTGGTTTTGATTTTACATCTCTTCCTTTTCAAACTTGATGAACAAGATCAACATGAGCAAAGGACTTCACCAACTCAAATGACTTCAACTTCAACAACACCAATGACCTCAACTTTAGTTTCACCTAGGACTTCAACTTGGATATCACTAAGGACTATAAGTGAGACAAGAAATATTACTCAAGACTTGAAGACTAAGGAAACACAACTTAGAAAGAATCATCATCACCTATGAAGTTTTGTGACCAAGATACAAGAATTTCCCCAAGGATACAATGATCTTGTTCATGAAGAATCAACTAAGAAGGATGGAATGACCTCAAGTGAACCATATAGATGGACCACCATATTTAGTTTAGATCAAACCCACCAACTTATGTGGTGTAGCAAAAATATTTTGTTGCCTAAAAATGTGCTTGAAACTTGTTGTTTGAGTGGAATGTTTGTTTGTGATTGCTTGCACATTGCTTGTGTGAATTGTTGTGTGTGATAGACTTCTTCCTTAGAAATATTTTGCCTATTCTAATCCCAATCCAACCCAAACAGATGACTTCCCCAAGAGACTCCAACATCAAGAATGGTGACAACAACAACCAAGAGATGCACATGAGAGAACTCATAGTAACCCAAACCCAGTTGAACCAAGTGACAACTCAGATTTTAGCCAACTACAATGAGTTAGACCCAACCATGCAAAAAAAATTGGAAACCCAAACCCAATTGTTGCAAAGGATAACAAATCAAATGATCAACATGGGAGACAACCTTTCCCAAGGAGTTTGTGACAACAATGATGTCAAGGATGATATTATAGAAGGAACTCAAGCTTGCAATATTTGTGGAGACGTGGATCACACTTCCAAAGATCATGAAGATCAATGCCCTAATTGTGAAGAGAAACATCCAACTAAACAGTGCTCCATATCTCAAGTGACTTGTTTCCTATGTGAAGGAAATAATCATGTGCCTATCCAACGCCCCATCTATTCTATAGTTCAACAAAGGAAACAAGGTGGAGTGCATCAAAAGTTTGGAAACCCCCATGAGGAAACAACCTCTGCCAAGAAGGATGAAGACAAAGGAAAATCTCAGCTTGCACCTCCATACATTATGACTCACCTTGATGGACAGAAGAAGAAACATATGTATTATCCAAGGAAACGATTAAGGAAACAAGGAGACTTTCCCACCTTTGAGGTGAGATATGAAGAGCATGAACTAGAAGAACTCCTAGCTTTGGAGAAACCCAAGAAGAAGAAGGAAAAAAGCCAAGTGCAATGTTACAATTGCAAAGATATGGGACACTATGACCATGAATGTCCAGAAAAGAAGAAGAACCAAGGAAATAAACAAGAGACAATGATACCAAAGAAGAATAAGGAAATTAGCCAAGTGTGGTGCAACAACTGCAAAGAGCTAGGCCATTATATATCAACTTGTCCACAGAAGATACGTGAAGAACTCAACCTTGTCACATGTTACAATTGTGGTAACCAAGGACATTATGCAAGCAATTGTCCAGAAAAGATGAAATACAAGACAAGCAAGCCTATGAGGGATCTCAGCCTTGTCACATGTTTCAAGTGTGGAAACAAAGGACACTATGCAGATGTCTGTCCAGAGAAGTTTCATCAAGATCCTAAGAAAGCCAAGATGTAATCTAGTTGAAAACCTTTTAAGGGTGGTAGTACCCTAGTTATTTTGAAGCCAACTTGTAACCTCTAGCCTTCCCAAATCTCGGGACGAGATTTCTTTTAAGGGTGGTAGCCTGTCACATCCCAAAATTTTCCAAATTTTGTAATGTGAAAAATAAATAAACAAAATAAATAATTGTTGAAATTTAGGGTGAAAAGAAACTTTTTGATTCCAAATGGAAACATCAAAACCCATCTTGAACAAAACTTTGAATAAAATTTGAATCCAACTAAATTCAAATCAAGTGAAATGCATTCTTCATAAATGCATCTTGAAATTTAAACACTTGGAAAAGTTAAACCAAAACTCTAAAACCCTAAAGGAACAAAAATCATTCCAAGATCTCTCTAAGACTATGGATTTGATCCATATAAAAATTTATCAACAAACGTTTATAAATGATCAAAAATGGTAAATAAAATATTATATAACCAAAGAAATTTGTTTCACTTAATTTGGAGCCATAGATAAAATTTTATGAAGTTAATAAGATAAAGAATGAAATAAATAAAAGCCAAATTAAAACTTGACCTAATCCATAATGGAATAAATATAATTCAAATCCAAATAAAATAAATGGATAAAGAATATTCAAATAAAATTATATGGCATTAACCCAATTTCTAATCCATTTAAATAAAGACAAAATCTCTAATAAGAATGATTAATTAAATCATGGGAGAATAATAATTGGAATTTACCCAAGTGGAATAAAAGTTATTTAATTAACTTAAATGGAATCAAAGAAATCATCCAAATAAAATTTATGGAATTAAAACCATATTTGATTTCATTGGAATAAAGACATTTTCCCAAATTAAATGATTAATAATCATATTAAAAATACTTTAAATAATTCAAAGTGAATTATTTAATACCCTATTAATAAATAAAACCTACTGAAAAGGTTTAGTGAAAATTAGAATTCAAATAAAGAGTTTGAAAATATATTTAATCTTATTTAAATAAAGGCAAGTGCTTATTTTAATAAAGAATAAAACCATAAAATGAATAAAGAAAATATTCTAAAAATGGTCTTAAAAATACATGTTTAACAGAATAGAAACTTACTGAAAAGTTTGAAAAGATTTGAAAAGAAAAAGGGTTTGAAATCATTTGAATAAATACAAAACAGAAAATCAAAATGGAAAAAGAAAAAGAAAACAGAGAAGGAAAATAAAGCCCAGTCCAGCCCAGCAGTAGCCCACTTCTTCCCTCCCTGAAACGTTTATTTTCAACACAGAAATATACCCGCGCTCTCACTGACGGTAGGACACACACGCAACCATCCTCACTCGCTGACGCCCAGACACCACTTGCCAGACCATCTTCCCCACCTGCGACCACTTATCCCCAAACCTCGTCGCCGTTACAGACTTGATTTCCGCGGGCTTAATTCTCCTTAACGCCATGACCATTACTCGCTGGAATCACGCCACTTAATCGCACCATCCTCCTCTCTCTTTTCCCTCTCACGCCCTTCCTAGTGAGCCACCAGACCACACAAATTTTTGCTCTCATCCTCTCTGCTCCGACGACCTCCCTCGGCCGATTTCGGACAGACATCGCCAGCCCCACTGCCCCAGAGCACACAAGAAGGTTCCCCTGCATCTCCTGCATCTCCCAGTACCCCGAGATCAGCCGCGCAAGCCCCCTAGCATCGGCAACCTAAAACTCTAGCTTGCCACCGTCTTCGGCTTTGACTCCGGCGACCTCCCCAGGTGAACCCTGGCCCTCCCCTCTCTCTCTCTCTCTCGATGACACTCAGATGTTCTCCGATTCCACGCAATTCTAACACCCCCTCCCAATCGCTTTCTCGTGGTCTGCAGCCCCGTCCCCGTCGACAACAGGACATGCCCGACGCTTTCACGAACTTTGGCGAGGAATCACCGGTGACTCAGTGCGCCCCTCGACAAACGGATGCCACGTTGAGCTTCAGCAACACTCTGCGAACCTGGTGAGCCACCTCACCCTCTCCCTCGCTTCCCGTAGCCGACGCAGCACCTAGATCGAGCGCGCCGCTGCTCGCTGTCGCCTAGCGCCGCCAGATCTTGGTTGATGCGATGTGAGCCATTGGATCAGGATCCTATGGGCACGATAGAATCACTTAAACGAAAGGGTATGTTGATTCTGTGCCACACGATCATCTTTAGATCCAACGCACCACAACAGCCGATCCGCACGAACCGTTTTTGGCCAATAAGAACAAGACACGTGGCTCAGGATTTGTTTTAAAACAGAATTGAATCTATTAGTTGTTTGAATTTGTAAATTGCATAACCTTTAATCCACATGTCCAAATTTTGTATCAATGGAATAATAAAAACAAGTACTTTCCAACCATGCACTTTGTTTAATGAATTGCTTCTGTTAAATTGGTTGTTTTTACAGAAACTTGTGTAGGAATATTTTGAATATAAAATTCATTCTAAAATTATTTTTGTGATAAAATATTTTGTGGATGGTTTGTTTTGAACCTACTAACCATAGAAACCAACATATGGATTTAAAATTGTATTTTGTGAAGCTAAGGCATAAATCTTTGAATAAAAGCATTTCTAGCTAAATAAAATATTGAATATGGTTTAAAAATGCTTTTTGAGTAAAACCTTTGGAAAATGATTTGATTTAAACCCTCTGACCCTAAACACCAAGTTTTGTGATTTAAAGATATATTTGGAGAACCTTATAAAATAATTACTTTGTTTAAAGGCATTTCTACCAAAATAAAATATGGCTTTGATTTAAAAATGGTTTATAGGTAAAACCTTTTTGCAAATGGTTTTAATAATAAACACTTGACCATAAACACTAACATGTGTGTTTAAAAATGTATTTGTCAAACACTAGGAAATAATACTTGATTTAAATCATTTCTAAAAAAACAAAAATGATTTAAAATGGCCATTTTCACTAACTTGATATCAAATGGTTTTACCACATTTATAAATGACCAATAGGTGTTTTAAAATGTTTATAACCTATTAGAAACCACTTTTCAAAATAAAACAATCTTTGGCATGCTTGCATGCATTGCTTTGTTTTTACTATTTTATGTGATGAATTGCTTGAATGGTAGATTGAATTTGTACCTTGATTGAATTGTAGTGAAATTTGAAGAGTTTGACTATAGCAAGATCAAGGAGTGACATTATATTCTCTACCAAAAAGGCAAGTGGTGCTTCATACTTTTGTCGTATTATTTTCACTATGCATTAGTGATATTTCTAAGTAGGACTTGCATGGAATTTTTGCTAAGTATATACTATGCCATGGGAAATCCTAGTAGATGAAACCTTAGTAGAATTTTCCTAAGTTAAGATTCCTACTACTATCATGCTTAGCTTAGCTAGTAGAAAACAAGGGTGGATTATATTCATGCTATGAAATATTTCTAAGTCAAGGACTTGTGTTTTGTTTAATAAAACAACTATGTAAATGAATCACCTGGGTGGAAAGGGACTTGCTTGGAAGGATTTTTGTTGAGTGGTTACCAGGGCCCATTTTCATGGTTTACCCTGTGTATCTCACTTGTGGAATGCCACCTAGGAACAAAGAGATTTGAGATGTCAAATGTTGAGAAGCTTCAAGTGAAGCCACTTGGCATTATGGGCTCTGCCTGGATCATATAGGTTCCAAGAACTTAGCCAAATGGACAGTTGGTGGTAGGGGATGATAGGTTGGAGCGCGTCCATTCTGGTCTAAGGGAAGGATTCTGAAAGATCTTGTCTCGATGCATGTCGAGTCTTGTGGGGAAAGTGCACCACCTCTACAGAGTTAAAAATCCAAGTACTTAGCCGTGTCCCCGGCAATGGAAAATTTGAGCATCAAGACATGGAAGCTATCAAGAATCTCCTCATCCCAATTTTCTAAGTTAAAATTTGTGGTTGAACAAGGGTTGAAGGATCACCAATTTCTATTGGGAGATGCCTTGGGTGATTTTGATAAACAAAAACTTAGTGTTTTCAAAGGATAAGGAAAATCTATTTCGAGCAAAGCAAGCCTAAGCTCCACTTAGCCAAATTCATATAGATGATAGACTCCACTATACTACCAAAGTATCACTTGCCAATACAATTCAAATGTATTGACCCTTGTGGTTGTAACTTATTATGTTGCAGGTTTGTTTGATATTAGTGAAGTGTGTTGATTAGGATTACAAGTCTACAACCAACATGATTGCCTGTGGCACTATGAAGATGAAGGACTCTATGCTATATAGTTATTTCTGCTGCATTGTAATGAGATATCCAAATGAGCTATGTAAGATGTAATGAATTATTTTATTCCTGGTTATAAAGTTGTATTATGACCTTTGTTTCTTGATATTACATCTTAACTGTGGATGCTAGCTATTGATCCAGGGACTAGCATTGTAAACACATGGATATCTAACTTATTAAAGGTTGGGACCTCTACACTCTCTCTCTCTGCCGCCAGCATAGCGTGTAGCAGCTAGCAGCCGGCCCAGCCTGGACCAAGCGCATCACGCAGCCGGCCCATATCGTTTTGACGCGTTGTTCGTCGTCTTTGCAGACGACAGCGAGCAGCTGCGTGTCCAGCGTTCCAGCGTCGATCGTCGCTCGCCTTTGCGATGTGCGCCGCCGCCCCTGAGCGCCTACAAGACCCCTGGCCGCCACCGACGAACCCTAGCGCCCTCCCACTTATCCTCTCTCTCTCCCTCTCTCGTGGCAGCGCCATGGCCGAACCCTAGCCCGTGAGATCCTCTTCCTTCCCGTCGTCTCTGACCACCCCACTCTAAGACAAGGCAACCGTTGGATGCGCCTCGCCGCCCTCGACCTCCCCCCGAAGCACGCGTGCTGGGAAGCTTTGTGCTCGCCGGAATCGAGCTCAACCCTTTGTCGGCCGCCGTAGTTCACGTCGTCGATCCGACACATCCTGACCTCACCGAGCCTCGCCGACCCCTCTGTCGCGCTCGTGGTGAGCTCATGGTGCTAACGCGCCCCTCCGTTGTCCCCCTCTCCCTCTATATTGTCTTCCACGCATGAGTCCGCCGCCGCTGTTCTTAGTCGCCGACGACGCTCCGGTGCCCTCCTGCTAGCGGCACCGCCACTTCCTGGTCGCCCTCGACGCCCTCTCTCCAACGCCACTATCCACGCATCCAGGCGCGCAGGGATTCGAGAGATCCGTGCTCGATCTGGAGCTCCACCATTGATGACATCAGCATGATTAAATAGGAAAATGCTGATGTCATAATCTCTTTTTCCTTTTTATTTTATTATTTCCTATACTTATTTTCTATAAATAGGAAAATGCTGACAGGTGGGCCCTGTCTGTAAGGGTTTTAATATTTTCTGTAATTTTTTTTAAATGATTAAATCTATGACATGTGGGCCAACTTGGGAATTTATTTAATTATTCCAAAAATGATTTAAAATGAATTAAAATTGGATAAATTCATAACTAATTCATTTTAAATCAAAAAAATACAAATAATATACAAAAATGTTCAGAAAAATGAGCTCTATCTAACTAAGCTATAATCATACATTGTTAACCAACTTTGATGGCAAGTTTAATTAGAAGAACCAATTGAACCCCACAGGTGATTTCGAGGATCCCCTGTTCTAGGGTTTGGACCTCTCGGACCCTGTTTAAAATGACCAAGCATGTTCTAGGGTTCATTTCAACACTATTTAACTTGTCATATCATCCATATTGTATGAGCATTGCACATGCCATGTGTTGAATGTTGCTTTCTCTTTTCCGGTGATAGGTTCTTCACGAATAGGAACCGAACTTGGAGCTGAAGTCAACGCCACCGAAGAGCAGTATCAGTCCAACAACGGACAAGGCAAGCGAAGCCCCAATCATACATATAAATCCTATGTTTACAAATTATTTCATTCTCGTCATATGCATTCGGTTCAACAGTCTTTTATCAATACATAGATTAATCCTATCTGATGCATGTTTCCCCTTATGAACTAAATACCTGATCCACTACTCCTCGCATAACTAGGGTTTGGCTTATGAGCATCACTAGTGCCACAGTTCAGTCAAGCTTAGTCATGCTTAGTGGTCTGATGCTGATCATTCAGATGATGCACTGGAGATGCGAATGAATCTAGTACGCTAGGATGTTGTGATGTGATCAGAGATGGTAATAAAAATGCTAAGGCTTGTATGGGAGGCCACGTGGGTTGTGGTTTTTGTAGTCCCATACTTGCCACCCTTAGGACCTGATGTTCTCGCCTCTTGAACCAAGACGAGCGTACAACCACACGGGGGCCTGGAAACCCCCTCGACCAACTAACTTGCCTAGTAGATTCCATGAGTCACATAGTTCGGGCTTTCCATTTGACATACGCATCTTCGTTGTTCTTGAATGGAGGTGAAGGAGGTGCATTCATACAGGTAGGTAAGTGTGGTAGGGAATGGGAGATGCCCGACATATGTAATCTCAAACCCTGTTCACATCGCTAGGGACCGACTTTGGGACTCGACCCATTACAGAGGCATCTCCTTAGTGCGTGACCCATGGTCTCGGCGAAAGCAAGGTAAAGGTCGTGGTCAACCACTCTCTGCCGGCCTTCCAAGGAAGAGGGCTAATAATTTGGCATTTAGAATCGGTTGGTATGTGTAGGTAAAGTTGTGCACCCCTGCAGGGTTATAATCTTTTCAAAAAGCCGTGTCCACGGTTATGGACGACTTGGGAACGGATTCTGTGATCATAGAGAAATATAATCGAATGATAAAACTTCGTCTACTAACGTGAGATCCGGAGTACTTCCTCGGGGTTGTTTGAGGGGGTAGTCTGGGAAGAGATGTTCAGTTGATGATGGTACTTGGTGGATATCGAAAATGACTCCGAAGATCTAGAGTTGCAGTCTCCTTATCCCTTTTGAAAATGATCCGACTAGACGAGTTTCTTATCCCTCTTGTTTTGAAAACAAAAGATGGATTTATGCAAAATAAATCCACTAGCCATAAGTCTTGCGGAGTACACCCTGTACTCAGCCTTGCTTCGTTGATATATTTTTTATAGATGAAGCTACTCCAACTGAAGGTGGTTTCTACGTCGAAGTCGACGAGTAGTCGGGGTTCCCGGGCAGCAGCCTAGGATCTATGGAAGGGTCGCTACTTCTGTTTAAGACCTCTTAGGCCCTTTGCTAAGTTTGTTGTTTAGAACAACTTGTTTGCTTCCGTTGCTTGTTGTAATGATGGGTCTGTGACCCCTGGATTATATGACTGGTTTGTAACTCTCTTGAGAGTTTACCTTATTAATGTATGGTTTGTATGTTCTGTAATGTTACCGATCTTTCCCCGCACGCTTTGGAATTTAGGTTAGGCTTATGTCAGATGAAGATCTGGTATTTGTCTAGCCATGATCCCGGGTCGTGACAACTGAAGAGCAGTACCAGTCCAACAACGGACAAGGCAAGTGAAGCCCCACTCATACATATGAATCCTATGTTTACAAAGTATTTCATTCTCGCCATATGCATTCGGTTCAACAGTCTTTTATCAGTAGATAGAGTAATCCTATCTGATGCATGTTTCTCTTTGTGAACTATATTACCTGATCCACTTCTCCTAGCATAACTAGGGTTTGGCTTATGAGCATCCCTAGTGCCACAGTTCAGTCAAGCGTAGCCATGCTTAGTGGTCCGATGCTGATCATTCAGGTGATGCACTGGAGATGCGAATGAATCTAGTATGGTAGTATGTGTGATGTGATCAGAGATGGACAATAAACATGCTAAGGCTTGTATGGGAGGCCACGTGGGTTGTGGTTTTTGCAGTCCCATACTTGCCACCCCTAGGACCCGATGTTCTTGCCTCTTGAACCAAGACGAGCGTACGATCACACGGGGGCCTGGAAACCCCCTCGACTCACTAACTTGCCTAGTAGATTCCATGAGTCACATAGTTTGGACTTTCCATTCGACATACGCATCTTGGTTGTTCTTGAATGGAGGTGAAGGAGGTGCATTCATAACAGGTAGGTAAGCGTGGCCGGGAACAAGAGATGCCCGACATTCGTAATCTTGAACCCCGCACACATCATTAGGGACCGGCTTCGGGACTTGACCCGTTATGGCGGCATCTCCCTAATGTGTGACTCATGGTCTCGGCGAAAGCAAGGTAAAGGTCATGGTCAACCACTCTCTGCCGGCCTCCAAGGAAGAGGGCTAATAATTTGGCATTAAGAATCGGTTAGTATGTGTGGGTAAAGTTGTGCACCCCTGCAGGGTTATTAATCTTTTCGAAAAGTCGTGTCCACGATTATGGACAACTTGTGAACGGACGTGAAGATCCTAGAGAACTATAACCGAATGATAAAACTTGCGAACTAATGTGAGATCCGGAGTACTTCCTCAGGGTTGTTTGAGGGGGTAGTCCGGGAAGAGAGGTTCAGTTGATGATGGTACTTGGTAGATATCGAAGATTACTTCGAAGATCTAGAGTTGTAGTATTCTTATCCCTTTTGAAAATGATCTGAATAGATGAGTTTCTTCTTCCTCTGGTTTTGAAAACAAAAGATGGCTTTATGCAAAATAACTCCACTAGCCATAAGTCTTGCGGAGTACCCTATACTTAGCCTTGCTTTGTTGATGTTTTTCTACAGATGATGCTACTCCAATTGAAGGTGGTTTCTACGTCGAAGTCGACGAGTAGTCGGGGTTCCCGGGCAGCAGCCTAGGATCTTTGGAAGGGTCGCCACTTCTGTTTAAGGCCTCTTAGGCCCTTTGCTAAGTTTTTTTTAGAAAAACTTGTTTGCTTCTATTGTTTGTTGTAACGATGGGTCTATGACCCCTGGCTTGTATGACTGGTTTGTAACTCTCTTAAGAGTTTACCTTATTAATGTATGGTTTGTATGTTCTGTAATGTTACCAATCTATCCCTACGTGCTTCGGAATTTAGGTTAGGCTTATATCAGATAAGGATCTGGTATTTGTCTAGCCCTTATCCCGGGCCGTGACAGATTTTGGTATCAGAGCAGGACTGCCTGTAGGAAACCCTTCTATCTGGTCGATGTTGAGTCTAGAGTTTGAGAAAACTATTTGAAAGCTAAAACTATTTGCAAAACTCTGAATAGGACTCTTTTTACTCCTTATCCAAGGTTGTTCTATTGCTGAGTTATCTTACCTCATTTGCTTTGCAAGGTTTTCACTTCTCGTCCGTCATTTCAAACTCTTAGGATATACGGGTTTGGGTTGTTTTTTCCTAGTACTCTGTAATCGGTTGCAAGGCTCAGAGTTCCAAGATATATCTGTGCACCTGAGTATTGTTTTTCAACTTTGCTAAGGACGCCTATAATCCCGCTCCCAATTCTTTTATGACTTGTTGGTATCATATCATGCTTGCATTCCATTGTTATGGTTTGTATCTAAGTTGGTAGTGTATACATTTCGTATGCTTGTTCTACTGCCATACTTAATGCATTGATATAATCTTCATCCACATGTCCACCTCTACCATGATCTTTTAATATGGTTTTCATTATCCTTTGATGTACCTTTTTGGAGAATCCATTCTCATGGTTTATGTTTTCTCCTCAAGATGTCGTCTAGTACTCGTGGTTCTGTTCGCCGTCGAGGAAACAACAATGCTGAACAGGAACTTCCGCCACCTCCCACAATGTCCGAGGTTCTCAACAACATTGAGACCAACCGTCTGAGGAATGAACGCCTTCTGGAGCGTGTGGCGCAGAACACTGAATGTCGTCCTGACCACTGTGTCACACTTGGAGATTTCATCCGCTCTTTTCCTCTAATCTTCACCCACCCCAAGGATCCCCTTGAAGCTGATGATTGGCTTCACACCATAGAGCGCAAGTTTAGTGTTGTTCGTGTCCGTCCCGATGACCGCGTCAACTTTGCCACCTATCAACTGGAAGGTGAGGCTGGTGTTTGGTGGGAAGGTTTTCTGAATATACAAGCTCAAGGACATGTTGTTACTTGGGAAGAGTTTGTTGCAACATTTCGTGCCTCTTATATCCCTAAGCCCGTCATGGATCTCAAAAGAGGGAGTTTTTGGATCTGACTCAAGGGCGCAGGGATATTGAAACCTATGGGCGTGAGTTTACTCGCCTGGCTCATTATGCAACCAGGGATGTGACCAATGATGAAGATAAGCAAGAGCTGTTCTGTAAGGGACTTAACCCTGCACTTCGCTATGAGTTGCTGCCCTTCAAGTTCCAGTCTTTCCAGGAACTGCACAATCAGGCTCTTACTCTAGAGCATGGAAGGAAGGATATGGAGGTCTCTCAGAAGCGTGAAGAAGGAAATTCTCGTGCTTCTTCCTATGGTAACAAGAAGCGTCGTGTCTTTGTTCCATATAGTGTTGTGCCGCATGCTCCTTATGCACCCAAGTCTTATAGCAATGCCCCTCGTCAGTCACAGTCAAATACTGGTGGAACAAATTATCGCCCTCATGCTGGTTCTCACACTGGAGTTACCTGTTACTCCTGTGGTCAGCCTAGTCACTACTCAAGGGAATGTTCTCAAAGGGCTATCGATCGCAATGATCAGCATGCAAAGAAGAATGATAAAGCTCAAGGTGCTGGACGTGGTCGTCTGACCCATGTCACTGTTGAGGAAGCTTAGGAAGATCCACGCGTCATTCTGGGTACGCTCCGTGTCAATTCAATTCTCGCAACAGTCTTGTTTGATTCTGGAGCATCGCATACATTCATATCACAAGATTTTGCGCAAATGCATGATATCACCTTTCAAGCTATGGACTCTCCTCTAGAGATTAGAACTCCTGGGTCTCGTTGGCGGACCATCTCGGTTACTCATGGGGTTGAGATAGATATAGCATATCAGAAGTTCCCTACTTCCCTCATTGCACTCAAGTCAACTGACATAGATGCCATTCTGGGCATGGACTGGTTAACCAAGTATCAATCCATCATTGAATGTGCACTTAGAACCTTTACTGTGACCTCTCCTGCTGGCATAACTGTCAAGTATTGGACTGATGGTTCAAAGTCTCCGTCAGCAGTCCTTAAACCTTTCTCGGAGTTGTATGCCATGGATGTATTACCTACTCTCGAGGTCCAAGATTTCCATGTAGTCCGTGATTTCCTGGATGTCTTCCCTGAAGAGTTGCCTGGCATGCCACCTGATCGAAGTGTGGAGTTTGTCATAGAGCTAGTTCCTGGATTTGCTCCTATCTCCAAAAGACCTTACCGCATGCCTCCTCAGGAGTTGGTTGAGTTGAAGAAGCAACTTGAAGAGTTAGAGAGTCTAGGATACATCCAACCTAGCACATCCTCTTGGGGTTGCCCTACCATCTTTGTCAAGAAGCGGGATACAAATATTCTAAGATTGGTTGTTGATTACCGTCCACTCAATGCGGTGACAATCAAGAATAAGTACCCTCTTCCTCGGATAAATGACCTCTTTGATCAATTAAGTGGTGCCACAGTCTTCTCCAAAATGGACTTAAGATCAGGGTATCATCAAATCAAGATCAGAAAAGAGGATATCCCAAAGACATCATTCACAACTCGTTATGGTCTTTACGAGTATACAGTGATGTCCTTCGGGTTAACCAATGCCCCTGCCACCTTTATGAGTCTCACGAACTCCGTCTTCATAGAATATCTCGACAAGTTCGTCGTGGTATACATTGATGACATTTTAATCTATTCCAAGACCGAAGAAGAGCATGCCGAACATCTACGTTTGGTGTTGACTAAACTTCGTGAGCATCGTCTCTATGCCAAATTATCCAAATGTGAGTTCTGGTTACAAGAGCTCATCTTCCTTGGCCATGTTGTGTCCGCAAGTGGTGTTGCTGTCATACCGAATAAGGTTCAGACCATTCTGGAATGGAAGTCACCTACTTCAGTCAAGGAAGTCCGAAGTTTTCTTGGAATGGCTGAATATTACCGCTGATTCATCAAGAACTTCTCCAAGATAGCCAAGCCTATGACTGATATTCTTAAGAATGATAAGAAGTTTGAATGGTCAGAAAAGTTAGAAGAAAGCTTCCAAGATTTGAAAACTAAGCTAACCACCGCTTCTGTGCTTGTCCTTCCGGACACAAGCAAGGACTTCGTCATCTATTGTGATGCTTCTCTCCAAGGTCTCAGTTGTGTGTTGATGCAAGATGGTCATGTAGTGGCCTATGCTTCTCGGCAGTTGAAGCCACATGAGAACAATTATCCAACCCATGATCTCGAACTCGCTGCTGTTGTTCATGCTCTTAAGCAATGGCGACATTACCTCATCGGTAACCGTTGCGAACTCTACTCGGATCATCAAAGCCTGAAGTATCCCTTTACCCAGCCAGATCTGAATATCATGCAAAGACGATGGTTGGAACTCATCTTAGATTATGATTTGGGTCTCAACTATCAACCCGACAAAGCCAATGTCATTGCTGATGCTCTAAGTCGGAAGTCTTATTGCAATAATCTGATGATTTCACAAGCCCAACCTGCTCTCTACGAGGAAATCAAGCGTCTTAACCTTGAATGTGGTTCCTTGTGGATTCCTTGCTAACCTTGAAATAAAATCTTCTCTCGACGACCAAATCAAGGAAGCTCAAAACAAGATGGTGAGATCACCGAGATCAAAGAACGTGTTGCAAAGTGGTGAAGCTAAATGTTTCTCCATCAATGATTAAGGTACTCTCTATTTTGGTAACCGGATAGTGGTTCCAAACAGTCGGAAAATCAAAGATCTAATCCAACTAGAAGCTCATGAATCTCCTCTGTCTATCCATCCTGGTGGTACCAAGATGTACTGAGATCTTCGTCAAAGATTCTGGTGGAGTGGAATGAAACCAGAAATCGCCCGCTTTGTTGCAGAGTGCGATGTTTGCCGTCGTGTGAAGGCTGAACACCAAAGGCATGATGGACTTCTACAGCCATTGAAAATTCCTGAGTGGAAATGGGATGAAATTGGTATGGATTTTATCACTGTACTCCCAAGGACACAAGCAGGAAATGATGCCATATGGGTAATAGTTGATCAGTTATCCAAAGTTGCTCATTTCCTTCCGGTTCGAGAAACTATCCATGCTAGTCAAATGGCTAACTTATACATATCTCGGATCGTTGTTCTTCATGGTGCTCCCAAGAAGATCATCTCTGATCGTGGAAGTTTGTTTACTTCCAAATTCTGGCAAAGTTTCCAAGAAGCAATGGGAACTCATGTTTCCTTCAGTATAGCCTATCATCCTAAAACCGGTGGTCAAACCGAAAGAGTAAATCAAATTCTTGAAGACATGCTCAGAGCGTGTGTCATATCCTTTGGAAAGAACTGGGAGAAATGTCTTCCTTTTGCGGAGTTCTCCTATAACAACAGTTTTCAATCCAGTTTGGGCATGGCCCCTTTCCAATTCCTGTATGGGAGAACATGTCGAACACCGCTGAACTGGACAGAAACCGGCGAAAGACAATTCTTTGGTCCGGACATGATCCAAGAAGCAGAAGATCAAGTTCGCATAATTCGAGAGCGTCTGAAGGCCGCTCAATCTCGTCAGAAGACCAACTACGATCGTCATCATCTTGATGTTCATTATGAAGTTGGTGATCAAGTTTACCTTCGGGTCACTCCTCTGAAGGGTGTCCATCGATTCGTTATCAAAGGCAAATTGGCTCCTCGCTACGTTGGTCCCTTTCGCACTCTCTCCAAGCGGGGTGAGCTTGCCTACCAATTGGATCTACCATCAACTTTTCTAGAGGTTCATGATGTTTTTCATGTGTCCCAATTCAAGCGTTGCTTCAAAGATCCCATTTGTGGTGTGGACCATGAAACTTTGTATCTCCAAGATGATCTAACCTACCGAGAATACCTTGTTCGTATTCTTGATGAAACCGAGCGCAAGACTCGTCGTCAAACCATCAAGTTCCTAAAAGTTCAATGGTCTCATCACTCTGAGTCAGAAGCAACCTGGGAACGCAAAGATCGTCTCCGATCTGAGTACCCTGCCTTCTTTTCTAAAACCTAGGAATCTCGGGTCGAGATTCTTGTAAGTTGGGTAGAGCCGTAACATACCACCCTTTTGTGTAATATTAATAAAGACATGTTTGAGCATTGCATGCATGCATAATACTTGCACTTTGACTTAATCCAAACAAACACAAACAAAACCCTAAAATTTTCCCTCTCAAAACCATTCAAATGGTTTTTATATTTTGAAAATTATCAAAACAAATGGAGCCCAAAATGGTTTACAAGGGCCCTTGAGTATTTCATATATTTCATAAAAGTATTTGGTATTTTTTAATTATTCAAAACAGTTTGGAATTTGAAAATACAAACAGAAATCAGAAAACAGAAAATGAAACCAGTTTTCATAGAAAAAAATAGCTAAACCTAGCTCTACTAGGCCGAGCCCATCTCTCCCTCTCTCTCCTTCGCTTGCGTGCAGCAGCAACAGCCCAGAGCCAGCCCACCCGGGGCCCAAACCAGCCCAACTGACCTGTACCCCTTCGCTTGTATTTTCCCCGTCATCTTCCTCGCCGGTGGACCGAGCGAAGCAGCTCGCTGTCGAGCTCCGCCACGCCGGCATGCACCAGGATTCGTGTCGCCGCCCCTGGTCGTCTATAAGGCCCCAATGTCGCCGCCGGAGAACCCTAGCCCACCAGTTCCCCCTCTCTTCCTGTCCTTCTTGCCATGGCTGACGAACCCTAGCTTCTAGCTCAAGCCGACGCCACCACTGGAACCGCCGTGCTCGACTCCTTCCCCCTAGCTACTTTCCCCATCACGCGCGACCTCAATCGCCTGGATCGAAAGCTCCGGCCGCCATCGTTCTCCTTTGATCCCTGCCGTTCCCGAGCTCGCCCAGCCTCACCACCACCTTTGACGTGTTCCTGGTAACCTCGTGGTCCTCGCGGTGCCCTCCATTCTCTCTCCCCCCTGTACTTCCCTCCCCGCTTGTGCCCGACGCCGTCACCGCTGGATTTCGTCGGAGGCGACGCTCCGGTGACCAAGAAGGAGTGGCGCCGCCACTATCTTGACCAGCGTGTCAGCCCGCGTCCAACGCGCCCATCTGCACGTCCAGGCGTGCACTGGATGGAGGGATCCATGCTCGATCTGGAGCTCCACCATTGATGACATTAGCATGACGTCATGCTGATGTCATAAGCTCTTTTTCCTTTTTCTTTTATTATTTCCTGTAATTATTTTCTATAAATAAGAAATATATGACAGGTGGGCCCAGTCTGTCAGGGTTTTAGTTTTTTCTATAAATGTTTTCTGAAATTATTAAATCTATGACATGTGGGCCCAACTTGGAAATTAATTAAATATTCCAAAAATTATTTAAAATGAATTAAAATTGGAGAAATTCATAACTAATTCATTTTAAATCAGAAAAATACTAATAATATACCAAAATGATCAGAAAAATGAGCTATATCTAACTAAGCTATAATCATACATTGTTAACCAACTTTCATGACAAATTTAATTAGAAGAACCAATTCAACCCCATAAGTGATTCCGATGATCCCCATGTTCTAGGGTTTGGACCTCTCGGACCCCTTTTAAAATGACCAAGCATGTTCTAGGGTTCATTTCAGCACTATTTAACTTGTCATATCATCCATATTGTATGAGCATTGCACATGCCATGTGTTGAATGTTGCTTTTCCTTTTTTGGTGATTGGTTCTTGCGAATAGGAACCGAACCCGAGGCTGAAGTCAACGCCACTGAAGAGCAGTACCATTCCAACAACGGACAAGGCAAGCGAATCCCCACTCATACATATGAATCCTATGTTTACAAAGTATTTCATTCTCGCCATATGCATTCGGTTCAACGGTCTTTTATCAGTAGATAGAGTAATACTATCTGATGCATGTTTCCCTTTGTGAACTATATTACCTGATCCACTGCTCCTAGCATAACTAGGGTTTGGCTTATGAGCATCGCTAGTTCCACAGTTCAGTCAAGCTTAGCCATGCTTAGTCGTTCGATGCTGATCATTCAGGTGATGCACTAGAGATGGGAATGAATCTAGTATGGTAGGATGTGTGATGTGATCAGAGATGGACAATAAACATGCCAAGTCTTGTATAGGAGGCCACGTGGGTTGTGGTTTTTGCAGTCCCATACTTGACACCCCTAGGATCCGATGTTCTTGCCTCTTGAACCAAGACGAGCGTACAACCACACGGGGGCCTGGAAACCCCCTCGACTCACTAACTTGCCTAGTAGATTCCATGAGTACATAGTTCGGGCTTTCTATTCGACATACACATCTTGGTTGTTCTTGAATGTAGGTGAAGGAGGTGCATTCATAACAGGTAGGTAAGCGTGGCTGGGAACAAGAGATACCCGGCATCCATAATCTTGAACCCCGCACACATCATTAGGGACCGGCTTCGGGACTTGACCCGTTACGGCGGAATCTCGCTAGTGCGTGACTCATGGTCTCGGCGAAAGCAAGGTAAAGGTCATGGTCAACCACTCTCTGCCGACCTTCCAAGGAAGAGGGCTAATAATTTGGCATTAAGAATCAGTTGGTACGTGTGGGTAAAGTTGTGCACCCCTGCAGGGTTATTAATCTTTTCGAAAAGCCATGTCCACGGTTATGGAAAACTTGGGAACGGACGTGAAGATCATAGAGAACTATAACCGAATGATAAAACTTGCCAACTAATGTGAGATCCGGAGTACTTCCTCGGGGTTTTTTGAGGGGGTAGTCCGGGAAGAGAGGTTCAGTTGATGATGGTACTTGGTGGATATCGAAGATGACTTCGAATAGCTAGAGTTGTAGTCTTCTTATACCTTTTGAAAATGATCTGACTAGACGAGTTTCTTCTTCCTTTGGTTTTGAAAACAAAAGATGGCTTTATGCAAAATAACTCCACTAGCCATAAGTCTTGCGGAGTACACCATGTACTCAGCCTTGCTTCATTGATGTTTTTGTACAGATGAAGCTACTCCAACTGAAGGTGGTTTCTACGTCGAAGTCGACGAGTATTCGGGGTTGCCGGGTAGCAGCCTAGGATCTTTGGAAGGCTCGCTACTTCTTTTTAAGGCCTCTTAGGCCCTTTGCTAACTTTGTTGTTTAGAACAACTTGTTTGCTTCCGTTGTTTGTTGTAATAATGGGTCTATGACCCCTAGCTTGTATGACTGGTTTGTAAATCTCTTAAGAGTTTACCTTATTAATGTATGGTTTGTATGTTCTGTAATGTTACCGATCTCTCCCTGCGCGCTATTTAGGTTAGGCTTATATCAGATAAGGATCTGGTATTTGTCTAGCCCTGATCGCAGGTCATGACATTAAAGAGCTAGTGACGGGGATATGTCGACCGGGGTATACCCAGCAGGACATTTCCTACTGGTCCAAGCTGCCAGCGAGTGGGCCCGCAGGACGGCGACTGGACCGAGACTTAACGAGGAGCCAGGCGACTGGAAGCTGGAGGCCCATAAAAGTAGCTAGGCCCAGTCGGATTAGGTCAAGAACCCTCCTAATCCTTAACTAATTCGGTTGTAGATCTGTAAACCCTAGTGAGGTGAGCCTATATAAACCTCCCTAGGGTACGCATAGGGGACACGTTCCATCATACACCCCAGCGACTCGTCGTCTAGTCGTCGAGATCTCCCTTGTACTCTCTCCATAATACAATCTAGCAGGAGTAGGTCTTTACCCTCCGAGGGGCTGAACCTGGGTAAATCCTTGTGTCTCTGCCCTCATCTCGCACCGCAAATCGCTGGCCGCCCTTGCCCCTCGTTCTACTACTTGCTACCGATTGCAGCATCTTCCGTGGACATTCCCAAAATAGTGGCGCCCACCGTGGGGCCTGGCCCGTCAGGCCGGAGTTTTGCGGCGAGATCCAATCTTCCCATCAACGAGCCGATCGCCACCGGCCGCATGATCGCGATTGGCGAGATGCTTCAGATCTTGCCGAGCAGCTATGTCCCGGCGGCACGATCAACCTCTTCGTCGGCTTCTCCGACGTCATCGTCTCGGAGGACTCGGCTCGCATCCGCGAGTCGCCACCACGCGACCGGGTCTTCGAGAGTCAGGTCGGCACCATCCACCGCCTTACCTCCGTGTACGACTCGGCCAACAACAACGTGGCCGAAACCACCATGGTCGCGGAAGACGCGGCCCTCAACGATGATGGAGAAACCATCGTCAACAAGCTCAAGAACCTCACATGGAGAAACACCAAGAAGCAACAAAATAGGAAGATGCAAAGTATGCAAAAGTGATATCGGATCCCTTGTGGGATTAACCCTAGGGTGGCCCGATCTTCATGGATTTGAGGCAGGGAGTGAGTCGAAACCCGATGAACACGATGAACGCAACACAAACGCAAGGTAAAGATACAAGTGCACGCAAACACAACCCAATTAGATTTGCTCCCGTTGGCTCGAACAACCAATCCTATAGAATCCTCGGCGAGAGACCGTTAGGTAGAATCACCAAAGGAGAGATCGGCAAGCGGATGATAGAATCCAAATCAAAGGAGAGAGTAGCAACCAAGTAGAATCCCAAAGGGGAGAGACCTAGCACTACTATAATCCTTGAGGAGGAGAGACCAAACACTCGAGGAGGGTCTTGAAGACTTGGATACGAACACCGAACTCCAAGGCCTTATACAACTCATAGATTAACTATAGAGAGGGGTCCACATCTAGGGTTAGGCACAAGACTTCATTCATCATCAACTCCAACTAGATCTGAGCCACAAGAGGGCTATTTATAGTACTAGGGGCGAAGGGGTAGGTGGGAGGGAATATTCTGGGCATCAAACCCTTCATAGCACACAGGCTGCCATTTCCGGCGATAAGTCCGGCGCCGCCGGAGTTGGCGCCGGCATTTCCGGAGGCGACCGGTTTTCTCGACCGTCTGCCGGAATGGCTCATAGAGAGTGGTTTCGGCGGGAGGGACGGTTCACCGGTTGGTGCGCCGGAAGTTCCGGTGGAGGCTCCTGTTCGCCGGGCTGGTTGCCGGAAATTCCGGCGTGGATTCCGATGGCGCCGGTAGTCCTTTTCCTCCTTCTCTTCCATGCCTCTTGCTTGGGGCTCTTGGTTCCTGGGGTCTTCTTGACGTCTTCCGTTGGCGTCATGGTCATGGGCCTGGTCATAGCATTGCCACTTGTCTCAAGTAGGATCCCATTATCGTCACAACCAAAAGAGGGTGAGATATGGAATGAATTTACCTTTTGGGCACGGTTGATGAAGCATGATGTGGACCAATGGTGAATGCCATGTATTGGGCTGCATCATCTCCCCCCGCTTCAAAACGACTCGTCCTCGACGAAGTTCCATCATCATATAGGGAGAGAGGTGTGCACATGGTCTGGAGCTTGTAAGTTGTAACACCCTCAGAATCGACCCTATGCAAGTTTCAACGATTCCCGCCAAACCCGCATAGAAACGATTCAAAGGTGCCCACCAGGCACTTTCGTGCGTGTGGAAAACGAAGTAATAACATTACACAACAGTCCTCGATGGGACCCACAGAACAAATATATATACAACAGCGACTCAATGAGTCAAGGATACAGATATAATATACAAAGATCCAAATCACCTTGAAAATGATAGAGCGTCCGACTACGGACAAGACGCAAATGGGCCTAAGAGCCCTGAAGAATAACCAATGGCGTCCATAACCCTGCCCAGGCCAAGCCGGAAGGGTAACCCTGCTAACGACGTCGATCTCAAAACCTGCTTAAACAAAAGGGGTGCCGACAAAGGGCAAAGGAAAAAGAGAGAGCGGTCAGTACTGAGGCCAGTACACGGCGAGGCTAGAATTCGGCGGTCCTCGCCTACATAGGTATGGTGGGCTGAAGCGGCAGCGGCAGCATGCACTAAACAACCTATAGAGACTCGATACAACGGTCGGCTATCAGAGAGAGATAAGAAAGACCTATTCGGAACCAACCTGATACTATCACCAAGCATACCCATCCTGGTATTTCCCCTCGAGACCAGACGAGGAAGTCAACCGAGGAACCCACACCGTTGGCAGTTTTATTTATTCAGTTATCGTTGCAGAAATTACTAGTCAGGTATAGATAGTCATCCTGATAAGATAAGCAATGGGCAGTTTTAGTTAAACAGTCCGTTGTAGTTGCAACACTTACTAGTCAGATACAATTAGCATGAGATATCCCAAAACCCAGCAGTTGTTGGTACTTTTATTTAGCCATTCCGTTATAGTTGCAATACTTACTAGTCAGATACAATGGTAGCAAGCGACAACCCAAACAAGCAGTTGTTGGCAATTTTATTTAGCCATTCCATTATAGTGAAGCTGATTACTAGTCATTATAAAGTCAAATTTATAGCACTACTTTAGTTATAGTTGTCTATGATCGAGATACTGTGCTCCAAGTCGTCCATAACCGCGGACACGGCTTTCAGAAAGTTTTACCCTGCAGGGGTGAACAAATAGCAACACACACTCGATCAACCTCGGAAAAACCAAATCAAAACCCAACGAGGCCTTCACGACAAAGCAATCACCAGATTCAGAAATATTTCAGGGGGCCACCCCATTAAGTATACCCGCAACGAAGTTAGCTGACTTCGAGATGGACTCAAGGTTTGTGGGGCCGGCTGTAAACGACTGGGAACCCGAAAGTGTGACTGGGCTTATCGATACCGCGTAAACGGGTCACGATCCTAAACAGTACAGGTGCTCCTCGCACAATCGTAAATAAAGCAGTAAAGCATGGCATAAGTACAGGATAGTAAATAAAACCTCAAACTAGTTTGTGGCCCCAAGAAATAAGAATGAATCAAGCTCTGGCTCAGGGGGGTCCCATAATCTTCCCGGATGTGGATAGCGTGAATATTCAAGGAACAGGTATCAAGTACTCGGGGTCCTACGGGACACAAGTGGACGGTTAACAACCAAATAACATCTATTGCCCACCTGTGCCTCTACATTTACCTACTTCAATTTTAGTTATTAAACGATAATTGAATTAAACGGTAATTAAAGCCATGATCATCTCCAACATTAAACATGCGGCAATACTCCAACAACTGTGGTACTGGACGACACGCAACAACACTTGAGCAAGCGACTACGACGCGCAAGTCCAACTATCTACCAATCAACAGGTAATAGGAGGTGTCCAAGGCAATATAAGGCTGCAAGGGGTATCACGGGTACGAAAACTAGAGCAACGCATCACAGATAGCAATAGGTCAACAGGAGGGAATAAATACTATAAAAGTAAGATAGGTAGAAAGGGGGAGGTGCTCGCCTGAAAACATTGCCGAAGGTTCATCCGAAGATCGGGTCGACACTCGCATCAACTCATCGGCCTAATCCGTGAAGAAGCAAAGCACTAGAAGAAACACCGGATGCACTATTTAATACTACGGCAAAAGATCGGCATGATGCATGTAGGATGCATGACATGGCAAAGGTGCGATGCGATTAGGTCATATTAAGCGGAACCGGGGTCCCGACAATTAATTAATGGGTTCATGTTGTTTATCTACCCCGCAAATTAAATGTTGTAATAACAGGGCAAGATAAGTTACCGGTTCGCTACACAAATTTAAATGGAGCCAATATTAGACTAGATAAGCCCGCATATGGCCCCATATTTAATTATGAAGTGAATCGGCATAATGCCCCCAAACCACATGACAATATGCATGCATGAACAATTAATATGCAACAAGTTGATATTACATTTACAAAATAGGGCTCGAGAAAGGGGGTCACACATCTGGGTTCGGGAGATCTTGGGGTTCCGGGGTTCGGGGTTCGGTCTCAGGGTTCAGGCTTCGACGGGATCGGTCTCGGATAACTGAGGTAGATCTTGTCGCACGGGCGTCAATGCTTCCGGGAAGGAGAACTTGTCGCATCCGGGGAGATCTTGATTCGGCTTCGGTCGAAGTGTTCGGAAGCAGATCTTGGTGTAGGGACGGTCCTTGTCGGCGATTCTTCGGGTTCGACACTTCTTCGGTGTCAACCTTCGGCAACAGGGGTCTTCGGTTCTTCGGCATCCTCGATGCATCCGTGAAGGAGATCTTGGCGTACCGGCTTCAATTAGCGAAAATGTACTTGGTTCCGGTAACAGTGGTCATCGGAAGATCTTGTCGATGCCGCGGAAGGACACACCGTTAACTTGTATCTTTTTAGTATCAGATCGGAGATCGTTGATGTAGCATGTTCATCATCCGTCATATCCGCGTCCACTTCAACAACATCTACACACCACCACAACTGCAACTTCACGTATCCATCTCCTCACACGAGCATCACATCCACACATCACACAACCCCAACACGCCACCAGATTACCATCTACACAACACCAACATCTCACCAAGACAGAGCATGGACCCGGCATGGGCACACGCGCGGCCAAGAGGCAGACGTCAGCGGGCAGGAGCATGGCCATGGCGCTGGCGTCCTTGCAGGGGCGACGAGCTCGGGTAGAGGGACAACAAGGAGGAGGGCGCGGAACGGCCGGACGGGGGGAGGCGCGGGGTCGTGGAGCTCTGCCGTGGGGAGGGCGGCCGGAGAGAGAGGCGACCAACGAAGATGTGGTCGTGGCCGGGCGCGAGAGAGGCGGCAGCTGCGGGCTCAGGGGTGCGGGGCGGACCGAAGGAGGGCGGCGGTCCGGCGATCTTGGGAGGAGGGCGGCCGACGCGAGGGGCGGCGAGGAGGCCGACGGGGGCGCACCGGCGGCGGGGTGGAGCTCGGGGCGCATGGAGGTTGGCGGCCGGAGGAGCTCGGGGCTCCGGCCGGAGGAGAGGAGGCGAGGAGGCGAGGAGGGGCTTGCCAGGAGCCTGCACGGACGGCGGCGACGGGCGATGCCAGGGGCACCGGCGTCGGGGAGAGGAAGACCTGGAGCACCAGGGAGGAAGGCAGAGGATGGTGGCGGGGTCCGTCGAGAGGGCAGCGGGGAAAACGCCAGGGAGGAGAGGGGATCGAGGGAGGTTGTCGGGCGGGTGGGGCGACGTGCTCTGTGTGGGAGAGGGCGGTTCCTGGGGATCGGGTGTGTGCGTGGGCGTCGCGTGTGGTGTGTGTGGCCGGGGTGTGTTGGGTTGGATCGGGTCAGGGGGGGCCTGCAGGGAGCGTGCGGTGGCGGGGTGGGGCCCAGGGAGTTGGTGGGGTCAGGCGGGTGGTGTGGAAGCAGCTGGGTGAGGTGGCAGGTTAGGAGTGGATGGGGGATTGGGCCAGGGTGACGTGTCGGGTGGTGATTGGCCGGGGTGAGGTGGAGGGCTGGATAGCACTAGAGTGGGTAGAGTATTTGGTAGCTTAGGTTTTGGGTGTTCTGGGGTAGATAGGGTTTTATAATTTAATTTAAAAGCCTTTTGTAAATTGTTTTTAGACAAACTGAGATATCCGGAAGCACCGGTGTTTTGATTTAAAGTAATAGGGAGAATTAATATAGAAAACAAAATAGGGCTTTTAGCAAAATAATTTTAGACAGATAGATGTATGATGATTTCATGATGATGCAATGCACAAAATCAACGCGATTTTCTAGTAGTGGTTTTGCGGGATGCCACATAAGTTGTTGGATCTCCGGTGTCGTAGCCTTGTTCAAATTAGTTGAAGATCTTGAAGTTGAGCTTGTCATCAAGATGTGGTTGGAGATCTTGTAGCGTGTTCCTTGTAGGTGGTGGGTAAGGTTGTGTATCCTACAAAACTGACAACAAGGAGAAAGAGTTGTATGATGGATTGTTAGTATTGGTCACACTCAAATCACTCTTCTCACATGTGGTGGAATGCGACGTGGCACTCATGCTTTTTCCACTCATTTGAGGCTTGTAGCACTCACCCACGTGTTGGTGGATCACTCTCTCACCACTCATCTCACAAGGGTCCTTAGCTTGTTTTATCTTGGGCAACAACGTCATGTTGGAAGTGATAATTTGGCTTAGCGTCATAGGTTTTAGCACCAACGTATTGTCATTCCACTTAAAGGAGTATTGGTTGGAGGTACCATCATGAAGTGCGCCCTTGTCGTATTGCCATGGTCTTCCAAGGAGCATGTGACACACGGTCATAGGCACGACATCACACTCGACGGTGTCTTGATATGGACCAATCTTGAAGGAGACGTTGACCTTGTGTTTGATTTGAATGGTGCCATTGTCATCAAGCCACTTGACATGATAGGGACGAGGGTGCTCCATGTATGGTAACTTGAGTTTCTCACAAAGACCAATGCTCGCAAGGTTGTGACAACTTCCTCCATCAATGATAACTTTTATAGACTTGCCATCAATTCCGGGTCGGGTTTGGAAGGTGTTGAGGCGTTGGTCCTCTCTAGGGATGGAGTTGGTCGTCAAGACTTGGGCGATGACAAGTGAGGGGCTTGGATCATGTTCACATAGAAGCGTGTCCTCATATTGCATTGCGGCATCCTTTGTGATAGCGGCTTGAGTCAAATATTCAAATTCATCTTCGCTCACGGAGTATGTTGCGCCGTTCTCATCCGTTAGCATGACTCTTGTGTTGATGCACTGGTAAGACTTGTGGCCCTTTCCTCCACACTTGTAGCAAACTACTTGATTATTCGTTGTTGTGTTGGAGGAGGATGCCGTAGGTGTCTTGGATTGCTTGGAGGAGCTTGGTGCTTGGTTTGTTGGCTTGGAGGGGGTATTCAAGTTGATTGAAGCAAAGTACGCCCTTTTCTTATCATAAGCATGTTTCTTTTGCAAGTGGCGTTCGGCCTTGGTTGCTTGGTGAAGAAGGTTGACGAGAGTCTTATAAGGTTGGAAGTCGACTATATTGCGTATTGGGAGGTTCAAACCATTGAGGAACCGTGCTATTGTTTGCTCTTAGAGCTCCTTCACATCGGCTCTCATCATAGTCATCTCCATCTCCTTATAGAACTCTTAAATTGTATTTGTGACTTTCTTCAAGTTTTGTAGCTTGTCGAAGAGGTCTTGGCGATAATGCTCGGGGACAAATCTTGCATACATCACATTCTTCATCTCGGTCCAAGTGGTGACCGGTGGTTCTTCTTGCTTCTCACGATTACTTTGGTAGTCTTCCCACCAAACATTGGCGTAATCCTCAAACTCAAGAGATGCCATTGCCACTTTCTTCTCTTCGGAAAAATTGTGGACTTGGAAGATCTTGTCGACTTTGAGCTCCCATTCAAGGTATGCATCGGCATTTTCTTCTCCTTTGAACTTGGGCATAACGAACTTGAGCTTTCCAAACTTGCCATCATCACGCTCATGGTTGTTGTTGCGACGTTCTTGGTGCATACTTGCGTCACTTGGAGGGCGTGGAGGCGGAGGAGGAGGCTCTTGATTGCCTTGAGGTTGTTGTGGTGGATGAGCTTGATGATGCTCGAAGTCTCTTCTTCGTCGTTGGTCGGCATCATTGACATTCATAGCATGACGGTGTCGGTGGTGGTGTTGTGCATGCCGGTTATTGCGTTGAGCTTGGCGTGCATCCTCATCATCATCACTTCTATCCCATGCCAGTTCTTGATTTTGTTGATGTTGCTCATGGTGGTTATGAGGAGGATGACGACGCCTATCATTGTGGTTCGCTTCATCATGGCGTTCCCGAGGTTGGTGCATGTCGATGATTGCTTGGTGTGGTGGTGGACCATGCTCTCGTCGTTGTTGTTGAGGTTGAGGAGCATTTGGGTCCACCGCTTGAGGATGACGATGGCGAACTTGTTGGTCCCCATTATGGTGGTGGGGTTCTCCGCGGAGGGAGTGTGACCTTGAAGACTCGCCATGTCGACTTGAGGAGTGCGTGCGAGCGGAACTTGACGAGCTTGAATGATGACTGTGTCGGTTGCGAAGGTTGGCAATAGCTTGTTGAAGAGCTTGGAATTGAGCGTGGTGCTCCTCTTGACGTTGCCTCTCACGGTACTCAAATTCTCGGAAAGTATCATCAAGACGGTGCTCAAGTCGCTCAAACTGAGTGTTGAATTCTTGGCGTTGCACCCATAAGTTGTGGCGCGTGGCAAAGCCATCTTGGTTGTGGAAATTGCTATATCCACTAGCTCCACTTGCCCTAAACACACTTGATAGATAGGGTGAGATTGGTGGAATGGTAATTACTACCTTGTCTCACTGGAGTCAATGATTGGAAAGATTGTTGTTGCCGAGAGCAAAGAGAATAGCGGGTACACAAGACACACACACACACACAAAGGCCTATGGTGGTAGGTTAGAAAGGTGGATAGCAAATGGAACAACCAAACAAAAAGGTTATTGTCAAAAGTGGTAACGGACCAAAGATCAAAAGCAAAAAAGGATACGATCTACAAAAACACGAACAAAACACACAAGTGGAGAAAAATGGGGTTAGCACGACTATGAAAATGAGCACAAAATGTCCTAACGACGACTAAGCTCGGTGCCGTGCCAACACAAGGAGAGACCGTAGCTCGTTTGCAACAAGATTGAGAAGCAATGGATTTGCACGCTTGCCTTGCTCTAACTCGCACTCTTGCTTAGAAGCTTTGGACTCTCTTTTATATTGGTATCTTTTTTTTGATATCTCTTTTCTTTCTATGCTATGGAGTCACCTTTTGCTATTGCCTATGAACTATCACTTCGCAAGAGCAAGCGTACAATGCTTCGGCAAACACAAAATGAGCTACTCTCGATAGGTTAGGTATCACACAAAGGAAGAAAGATTATACAAGGGCGGTTCAAGTTATACCTTTGGTATTGTTGATGACTTGCGACCGGAGTTGTGGAAGGTGTTCGGGTGTTGCGGTGTCGAAGAGTGCGTATGTACAGATGTTGCGGAAGCTTGAAGTTAGTTGTGACACGCACGCGAAACACGAACAAAACACAAAAAGGAAAACGGTCAAAATTTGGGGCCTGATGGTATTTCGGCAAAACAGCCGGCGGACCGGTGTTGGCGCCGGAAATTCCTGTCGGGACTTCGGCGTCGCCGAAATTCTCGCCAGAATTTTCGTTGACATAACCGGTTCGCCGAGGTGTTCGCCAAAATTGGTTCGTGATGAACTTCCAAAAGACAAATTGAGAAATTTGTCGAAAATTAGTGGAATTTGGGTTGGGGGATAGGGCAAGGAAGGTAGATCGACACCCAAAGCAACAGATCTGTGGACCAAAACCACGAAAAACTCACCAAATCGAGAGATCGATCCAAAAGCAAATTGGGCAATATTTTTGGTATTTTCGAATTTATGGTGGATATGGGTAAACGAAGTCAAATCCATGGCAACCAAAAGCTGCTGATACCAGTTGATATGGGATCCCTTGTGGGATTAACCCTAGGGTGGCCTGATCTTCACGGATTTAAGGCGGGGAGTGAGGGGAAACCCGATAAACACGATGAACGCAACACAAACGCAAGGTAAAGATACAAACACATGCAAACACAACCCGATTCGATTTGCTCCCATTGGCTCGAACAACCAATCCAATAGAATCCTCGGCGAGAGACCGTTAGGTAGAATCACCAAAGGAGAGATCGGCAAGCGGATGATAGAATCCAAATCAAAGGAGAGAGTAGCAACCAAGTAGAATCCCAAAGGGGAGAGACCTAGCACTACTAGAATCCTTAAGGAGGAGAGACCAAACACTTGAGGAGGGTCTTGACTACTTGGAGACGAACACCGAACTCCAAGGCCTTGTACAACTCATAGATTAACTATAGAGAGGGGTCCACATCTAGGGTTAGGCACAAGCCTTCATTCATCATCAACTCCAACTAGACCTGAGCCACAAGAGGGCTATTTATAGTACTAGGGGCGAAGGGGTAGGTGGGAGGGAATATTCTGGGAATCAAACCCTTCATAGCACACAGGCTGGCATTTCCGGCGATAAGTCCGGCGCCAGCATTTCCGGCGGTGACCGTTTTTCACGGTCGTCTGCCGGAAGGGCTCACAGAAAGTGGTTTCGGTGGGAGGGCCGGTTCGCCGGTTGGTGCGCCAGAAGTTCCGGTGGAGGCTCCGGTTCGCCGGGCTGGTTGCCGGAAATTCCGGCGTGGATTCCGGTGGTGTCGGGCCTGGCGCCGAGAGTCCTTTTCCTCCTTCTCTTCCATGCCTCTTGCTTGGGGGTCTTGGTTCCTGGGGTCTTCTTGTCGTCTTCCGTTGGCGTCATGGTCATGGGCCTGGTCATAGCATTGGCACTTGTCTCAAGTAGGATCCCATTCTCGTCACAACCAAAAGAGGGTGAGAAATGGAATGAATTCACCTTTGTGGGCACGGTTGATGATGCATGATGTGGACCAATGGTGAATGCCATGTATTGGGCTGCATCAAAAAGATTGAGCTCTCTATGACGATGTGATCAAGTTACACAACCGAAAGCCCCTCTTGATAGTGCGGTTATCTATCCTATAACCCGGTCTCCCAACAACCACCTTGAGACCGGTAAAAGGATAACCTAGCAAGGCCATACCTTTACCTTGCGCATCCCGCTTGATCTTGATGACAACGCTTCAAGCTCCACCCAAGCCGGAATGCAACACTTGATCATTGTTGCTTCGTGAAGACTCCTAATTTTATCCCCCATACACCACTATGGGATAGCTTCATTAATACATGTCTTCACATGTCCATTATCACCAATATGGACGGCAAGCTTCAAGCAAATGATCTTCTCGAGATTCTTATCTTGAACTTGCCCTTCTCAACCTTGATGACGATCACCACTTGATGACATCCTTTCATGGGATATATAAGATCTTCACTTTTGAAGCATGCCCATGGAAAGATACCTATCCCATATAGAAAACACGAAGGCACACTTATAATGGGTTAGTTCATGATGCATAATTGACAAGGCTTACCATACCACAAGATCCATGTGGTACATTCTTTATGCTTCATGTGTTGACCAACTTGAAATAACTCTTTGTATTGGTCAACCAAGTACCTTCTCGTGCTCCATCCTAATATCTTGAGGTACATAAGGAACTCTTCATTTGATTACATGCTCTAAATCTTAGTCAACCATAGCTCAACTAATGAGGTTATGATGATACCGACTTAGAGCCATATCTTGAATTCTTCTATTGAGATCACACTCTCAAGATCTTGATCATATCATATTCTTCTCTTCAACTCGATGATTTTGATGCCAATACTCAAGGTATATCTTTATCTTCATGGCATCCATACTTGAATCCAACACATGGACTACAAGCATGACCTATGGAATATTCCTCCATATAAAACTCAGTGAAAACATTAGTCCATAGGGATTGTCATTAATCACCAAAACCACACATAGGGGAAATTACCCTTTCAATCTCCCCCATTTTGGTAATTGATGACAATCACAACAAGAGGGTTTATATAATGAATATTAGAAACAAGTATGTAGCTTATCAGAGAATAATTTGTATACAAGAGGTTGTATTTGATATGGTTAAGTAACACAAAGATATTATCCCATATCAAAACTAATTCAACTCACACAAACTACAACTAATGCATGAGATGTGAGTAGAAACAACATATATAGAGCAAACTCCCCCACAATATATGCACGTGTTCATTGCATACATTGTCAAGCATGACCTTTGGGAGAGTTTCCACTATATATACAACCATGCAAAACAAAAGATGGAATGCATGAAAGACAAACACTTAAGAACAAACCAATCTTAAGTAGAAAACCATTTCCCTTAAAACCCTCTAAACTTCTCCCCCATTGACAAAAAGTGCCAAAATGGGTAACAAGGTTAGAAGGACAATATAGTATGAGTTCCTACCCAAGGTGTGCATTACTCGTAATATGAGTGAAATCACATGCACATATCCAATGACGAACACTTGGAGTAAACCAAACTATATTGAGGATCAAGGATTGCTAAAAGGATAACAAGGTGAAGGCACTTCAAAAGATGAAGCAAGCAATCGAAAGATCCAAATAATCAAATGGACAAATAATGCTCTAAGTGAAATAAGGAAGATCCCCAAGGTTCGTGCATAAATTAGTTGTTTCATTTGAATACAATATGCACAAACATGGAATCCTCACTCCCTCTATATTATTTAGAACACAACCAAGATAGAAGGATTAGATATAAACCAATACACTTGTCAAGAAGAGCTTAGGTCCAAAAGAAACCAAATATGATATATGAGTGTGTGAATATGCAATAAAAGTAAACCAAGCACTCATAAATCAAGACCTTACCAAAACCATTAAAAATCAAGAGGATAAGAGTGATGGTCGGAAAAGAGCGAGCATATCAAGGCGAGAGATCAACACTCTCGTGTATATAAGTTTCTAAGAAAAAAACATGAGAATAATCCACAAAGAAACATCCACACATAATAGGTAAATAAAAAGAACACATGATATCCAAGCGGAAGTCATAAGATATACCAAAAAGGATATTTTGCTTAAGTGCATATATAGCCCATGGCTCTATTTTATCTTATGGTATATCAATGAACTTCACCAAAGAAAAACAAAAAAAAATCTCAAAACCATCACAACTAACACTAAGGGAACTAATGCTAGTTGGGATACTTTGAGAAAGGCAACAAGTATCAAAAGGAATGATTCAATGCAATTTCAACAATATTGCACATGAGAGTACCTTGGGGAGTTGATATGCATTAAATTGCTAGAAGGCATATTTGGAATTGGTGAATCATGAACATGATTTTATATACTCCCCATTATATGCACCATCTCAAATTACTCACATAAGCAATAAGGATACAAAAGTCTTTCAAAGATAATTTCAAGAATCGAACATTTACAAACAAATAAATTCATGCCAAGATGCAACCTACAAGAGATTGGCTGGAAGAATAATATGTATGAATAAGATACTTGTTACCGAGATATCAATGGTATGATGTAGTAGATAAGAATTTTTAGATCATCCTAGCTTGGCTCCAATTATCATGTGGTGACAACACTTTCCTTATAGACAAGACAAGCATCCATTGCATCTTCAATGTACCTAAAACAATATTCAAGTACATCTTGGTCCCCAAAACTTATTGGGTACAAAGAGGTTAGAATAACCACAACACATAGGATACACTCCATAAAAATATGTGCATATTTAGAGATGAAATTTTAATTTCATGCACATCTTAGCCGTTTAAGGATTTGATGGAGTATACCCTATATATTGGATCAAAGAAAGCAAAACTTGATATAAGATATACATTTATTAAACATGCATGCGCGATACTTTCAATATCCAATGAAGATATACTTTGGACAAATCACTAAAAATATTCAAGAAGGCATACAAGGTGTGACAAAACACATTTGTTGTCCAAACTATATCAAAGAATCAAATCAACACAAGATTTGTTCAACAAAGTTCAACAAATGAACCGAGCAAAAACTATTAAGCATGAAAGATGAAATAAAAACAAAAATGCTCAAAGATTTACCTCATTCAAGAAAATAAAATAAAGAATGAGATAGCAAACTCCCAAAATAGAAAGGTTTCAACAAATAAACCAAACCCTTAACACTTTTCACAATGGCACAAGGTTCCAATAAGAAAAGGTTTGTCTTCCACTAAAACACATTTGATAATAAACAAAAACATCATCAAAGAGATGTTCAAAAGCCAAGGAAGACAATGGGAGCCACACCAAAATTTTAGAAAGAAAGTAAAGCAATAAGAGGTTAACTCCAAGTGAAGATGATCCACAAATGCTACCACACACAAGTATATCAATTGTCAAAGACAATGAGTGTATTCGAATAGATTTCCGGTGGTATATTGCATGGATATTAAAGATAAATCTTCACAATAAAAAGCATAAGATAGAAATAAAAAGATTAAGCACTACGCAAAGATAGAGATTCTTGATAGCTTCAACTAGTCACACAATCATGCAAAGCAATGATTAGAATAACTTGAAGAAAATGGTATCCCAAATAAGATATAGAGATATGTATTTGAGAAAGAACGGACCAAGAATTTCTTACTCAAACAAAGATAAAAAATACGAGCAATAAAATCTTCTAACAAAAAGAGGACCTTGTTTGAGCCAACATGCCACCTAGAAACAAGATGATCAACAATATCAACTCTAAGTGGCACTACCTCATATGTTCATATTTCCTAGGATTGTGATATGCAAAGGAAGCATATTACTCCCCCATAATGTGATATCCATTTTTTGTTATAAGAGTAAAAACAACCTCGACTAGAGATAATTAATGGACATTTATAAATTGAATTTCTCATGAGTATGATACACCACATAGTGACTAGATAAGCTTGCAATATCAATACTAAGTGGCAGTACTCATGTACACATATTTTAAGGTTTGAGAGATGCGCGAGGCATGTCACTCCCTCAAAATGGGATGTTCCATTAACCACTCTAAAAGAGCCAAATAAGATATCATCAAGATGCATTAGAGGCTCAAAATAAAACACACAAGTAAATGATGTGCCAAACACCTAGACATACTTGAATACACAAAATAATCAAGCATGAGGCACACCAAATACAAACACATACTTGGTACAAAACCAAAACATGTAAATGGGCAAGTAACTTATAATATAAATGAGTTAAGTACAAGTTACCGCGAAGAGGCACATTGGATAAGATAGCGAAATAATAATCCTTAGGACTTGTCTTGATCAAATATAACATATGAAGATCCCTTAATTCTTCATGAGTTAGCCAAGTCTCCAATGCCCTCCATAAACACCTATTGATCAAGTTTGAGCTAGTTGGTACCCAACCAAGTTGGGTCCTAAGAGGTTAGTCACAATAGGCTTGGCAACCCAAATGGTTCTTTTCTTGACACCACTTTGAGTTCCAACAAACTTGGCAAACACATTACCATCCTTATCCTTCCTAAGAGAATAATCATCATCAATCATGATAGGGTTAAATAAGGTACCGTTTGAACATGAAGAAGCAAAGTGCCCCTTCACACGACATATGTAGCAAAAAGTGCTCCCCTTTCTCTTCTTCATTGATTTATTGGTTTGGGGAGCATTATCTTGATTCTTCTTTGGAAGTGGCCTAACTTCAACTTGGGCTTGACCTTGAACTTGTGGCCGCTTCCCTTGTTGATTCTCACTCAAGTGCTTTTTCTTCAATGGACAAGATCTTACATGATGTCCTTCAACCTTGCACTTGAAGCAAGTAATCTTGGCCAAATTATTGACTTGGTCTTGGCCCTTATTCTAGTTGCTCTTGGACTTGTTCTTTTTATTGGAGTTGAATCCAAGTCCACTTTTATCACTTTAGGATTTCTGCACACTCAAAATATTATCGAGTGTGGATTTCCCTTCATGACTCTTTTCCAAGTCTTTCTTCAAAGAAGTGACTTGGGCATTGAGCTCTTTGATTTCCTCTACATGGTTAGTAGAAATATAGGTACTAGAAGAAGTATAAGCTTCATTGTTAGAGCAACAAGGCAAAGCAAGTAATCCAACACAAGGTTTATCACTAGTATGACTAGAAGGATCACTAGGACTAGCACATGGAAAAATAGCATTTTGTGTAGAAGTTGTGCTAATGTCCAAAAGAGGCTCCCAAGATGTTACCTTGGTAATACTTGCCTCACGAGCTAACTTTAGCCCATCATGGGAGATTAGAAGATCATTGTGAGAGCCCGAGATATTTTCATGACTTTCTTCCAATTTCCTATACTTGCTAGTTAGCAACTCAAGTTGAGCCCTTAGCTAAACGTTCTCCTTTAGGGTAGATGCTTCACAAGAAGTAGAGTTAGTATCACAAGAATCATTAATGGAATTTTCCTTTTCAAGCTCATAAGATTCAAGTTTTTGTGTGAGGAGACAATTAGTGTGCTTCTCCTCGGCAAGCTCTTGATTAAGGAGATTGAATCTCCGACTCCCATCATCAAGATGGAAATCCAACTCCTCTATGGTTCCCGTTTGTTTAGTTATGGTGTCCATAACATGTTTGAGACAAGTAACGACCTTATTATTACCACGAAGAGAGGTACACAAAAAAGTCAACTCAAGCAAGAGAGCACTAGTATCCTCATGAATGTCATCATCACTATCATCATTATCATTTCTACTAGCTTTACAAGATATATTGGGATCCAAAGTAGGAGTTACCTTTGATCCTCTTGCCATAAGGCACATGTGAGAACGGGAGGATGAAGATGAGGATATTCTTGAATCTTCATTCATGATCATGTCTTGATCCATAGAATGTTTGATTTCCTCTACATTGTTAGATAAACAACTAGAGGAAATAGAAGCATTTTGTTCATGGGAACAAGGCAAATCAAGCATATCATCTACACTAGTACTCAAATAATTTCTAGATGATATACAAGGACTAGCAACACAAGGGGATATAGCATCATTGTTGCAAGAAGTGCTTAAGTCCAAACTCACTACACCATTATCATTTATAGAACAAGAATCATTGGTGTAAAGAGAAACACTACCATCATCACATATGATTTTTCCACTCACCATACCATTACCTTGTGACTTGTCACATGTAAGTGAAGTGGAAAGAATTGAAATCTCATTGCGGTCGGAGGTGGAAGCAACTTGGAGCTCTTCATGATGTGAGGGAGAAGAGAGCTCCTTGGAGATACCACTAACCCTATGAGAAATGGACCCACCAAATATTTATTTAAGCTTGGTCCACATCTCATGAGATGACTTGCGCTTTACAATCGTCAAGAACAAATTAACTATGGGGCTCAAGGAGAAAATAATCTCATTAGATACTTGAGCTTCGAGATGTAAATTTTTCTCATACTTTAAAGATAGATTTTGAGGATCCATAGGAGGATAAAAACCTACATCTAGAAATCGCTCAATATTTGGACACAAGGTCCAAAGATTATAAAGCAAGCAATTTCTCCACAAAGCATAATTTGTGCCATCAAAGATAATTGTGTCATTGTGCACTATACTACTAACCGACATCTTTACACTCTAGGCGGTGAAGCCTAAACAAGGAGAGACCTTGCTCTGATACCAATTGAAAGGATAGATATGTCGCCTAGAGGGAGGGTGAATAGGCAATTTCAAAACTATTACGGTTTTGGCTTGAAAGAATGCGGAATTAAAATAACGTTTATTTTATAAGCACAAAACCTAAATACACTAGGCTCAACTAAGTGCACCAACAACAAGTTAAGCTAAGAAAGATATCACAAGATAAATATACCACAAGTGATAAACAAGATATAAATACTTCAAGCTCGATGGCCATCACAAGGAAAGTAAGCTCGGGTATAGAGATATCTGAGGCACGCGGAGACGAAGATGTATTCCCGTGTTCCCTTACAAGTAAGGTACGTCACGTTGGAGAGGTGTGGGATTCCACGAAGGATTTCCCAATGCCACGAAGGCTCACCTTCTTCTCCGAGTCTATCCCACGAAGGAATAGGCCCTTTCCTTATGGCTAGCTTTTCCTCCACTCCAGAGATGGCAAGCTCCACAACCACTTCACAAGCTCCACGAAGGATAAACCCGGGTCTCTTCACAATCTTCCACGAAGAGGACACCGCGGCACCAACCGCCAAGACAACTAGGAGTTCACCCTCCAAGAGTAACAAGCTCACGGTCTCTCACTCGAACAAATTGTAATGGAGAGCTCAACACTTATGCAAGAATGCAAAGCAAGACCACCAAGGGTGCTCAAATCCTTCACTCTCAAATCCCACCAAAGCAACACGTGCTAGGGAGGAATTAGAGAGGAAGAACAATGGTGGAAGTCAACAAATGACTCCAAGATCTAGATCCAATGGGTTCCCCTCACTTAGAGGAGGAATTGGTTGGTGGGGATTGTAGATCTAGATCTCCTTTTCCAAAGCCCTCAAAAAGATGCAAGAATCATAGGAGGGAAGGGGGAGGAAGAAAGCTCAAGAGGTTCAACAATGGAGGTCAATTTCGTGGTCAAGAACACTTAGAAACATTGGGGGAAGAACCCCCTTTTATAGGGGAAAGCAAATATGACCGTTACGAGAAAACTATGCGAATCCGTTTGAAAGTTCGGTTGGACCGGCTCCAGAACCGGATGGACCGGTTCTCAGTCCGGAAAACCGAACTCCAACCAGGTTTGGTTACTGACCCCAGCCTCGGTTAGACTCAGAGTAACAAAACTAAAAATCTCAGTTGAATCTCGGTTAAAACCCGGTTGAATCTCGGTTTTTCGGTGCTGGAACCGGACCACCCGGTCTGGGAGCCGGTTGAACCGGATCCACAACCGGGATGAAACAGACTTCACGAAAAATGCAATAACTTTTGCATCCGGACTCCGATTTCGATGATCTTGGGCTTGTTTTGATGAGGACAACAAGTTCTACAAGATAATACAGAGGAACATCATAGCCAACAAATAAAGATAGAACCAAATGAAGAAAGTTAAGAAGCCTCCCTAAATAAGAACTGATAAAACCTTCAAACTCGAAAACGCCATAGAAGATGCATACGAATTCCGTTTTTGATGAACTTGGGCTTGTTGAAGAGCTAGAAACAAGCTCAAGAACCTCACATGGAGAAACACCAAGAAGCAACAAAATAGGAAGATGCAAATTATGCAAAAGATTAAGCTCCCTATGACGATGTGATCAAGTTACACAACCGAAATCCCCTCTTGATAGTGCGGCTATCTATCCTATAACCCGGTATCCCAACAACCACCTTGATACCGGTAAAAGGAAAACCTAGCAAGGCCATACCTTTTCCTTGCGCATCCCGCTTGATCTTGATGATAACACTTCAAGCTCCACCCAAGCCGGAATGCAACACTTGATCATTGTTGCTTCGTGAAGACTCCTAATTTGCTCCCCCATACACCACTATGGGATAGCTTCATTAATACATGTCTTAACATGTCCATTATCACCTGAAAGGTTCCCAACCTTTAATAAGGTAGAGATCCCTGTGTTTACAATGCTAGTCCCTGGATCAATAGCTAGCATCCACAGTTAAGATGTAATATCAAGAAACAAGGGTCATAATACAACTTTATAACCAGGAATAAAGTAATTTATTACATCTTACATAGATCATTTGGCTATCACATTACATTGCAGTAGAAATCTATAAAGCATGGAGTCCTTCATCTTCAAAGTGCCACAGGCAATCATGTTGGTTGTACACTTGTAATCCTAATCAATAAACTTCACTAACATCAAACAAACCTGCAACATAATAAGTTGCAGCCACAAGGGTCAATACATTTGAATTGTATTTGCAAGTTTCACTACTATGTAGAAATAAGTGGATCCTATCATTTACATGCATATTTGGCTAAGTAGGGTTTAGGCTCTTTTGCAGAAAGCAATATAGTTTTATCCTATCTTTTTCAAAATAGTTTTTGATCTTTTGTCAAATATTTCTGAACTTCTTGGAAAACTCCAAGTGCTTCAAAATCCCTTGTTGTCACCATCAAGTTTTACTTTGAGAAATTGGAATGTCGAGATCTTCCATAGCTTCAGGCCTTAGTTGCTCAGTGTTGTCCATAACCGGGGACACGGCTAAGTACTTAGAATTTAATCTTCTGCAGAAGTTGTACACTTTACCCACATGACACAATCTCATCTTGATGCCACCAGTGGCCACTGGATAAGTACTCACCAAGATGGAGTACTGGCAGATTGAGAATGTGACAAAGTCTTTCCATAGGAGTCCTCCCAATACACAATGCTAGCTTGTCAACCAGGCACCAATGTAGGGATAAATTTCCCTTACACAATTCTAGTTAACCTGAAGATGCCAATGCATGGGTCTTCCACTATGTAGTTGACTAAGCCAGAGCCCATTTAGCATGTGGCTGTACACGGAAGCCACTGTACGAGAAACATGTTCAATCTCTAAGTCCCTGGGTGGTTTTCTTCTAGTGCACATACAAAAAGAGATGGCCATATAAACATGGTTCCTTTTGTTGCCACCTTGTCCAATCTTGAGTATCCTTGTCCACCCAGGTGGTTCATTGAGTACTTGTTTTATTATATAAAACATATATCTTTCCAACACTTCATATATTCATATCATGTATCCCATTCCAAATATATAGCAGGGCTAAGCTTACTACAACTACAATATTTCCACTAAGGAATATATAAGGGTATCCTATTAAGATTTAGCATAGCATAAAATATAGTAGTCCTTATCATGCATGTTCAAAAATCCACTAAGTGCAATGAAAATAGTAGGACTTGAATGATAGAGTCACTTGCCTTTTTAGTATAGAATGATGGTTCACTTCTTGATCTTGCAAATATCACACTCTTCTAATTCCACTACAATTCAATCAAGCAAACATAGATTCAACTAGCATTCCAACCAATTTATCACACATAAAATAATAGAAACAAGGTCATGCATGCAAGCATGCAAAAGATAGTTTTTACTTGCAAAAGTGGTTTATACTAGGCTCTAAACATTATAAAGTTCAAAAGTGGCCATTTACTAAAGTGGTAAAACCATTTGCAAAAGGTTTCATCCATAAACCATTTTTAAATCAAATCAATATTTTATGTGGTGGAAAATGCTTTTAGCAAAGAAATATTCTTTAAAGGGTTCACCAAATATATTTTAGTTCTCAAAACTTGGTGTTTAGGGTCAGAAGGTTTGAATCAAATCATTTTCCAAAGGTTTTACTCAAAAATCATTTCTAAATCAGAATCAACATTTTTATTTGACTAGAAATGGGCTAATTCAAATATTTATTTCTTATCTTTACAAAATAAATTTTTAAATCCATAAGTTGGTTCCTAGGGTCAGTAGGTTCAAAACAAACCATTTTTCAAAGATTTCACATTAAAATTATATCTAGAAAAAAATTTATATTCAAAATAAGCCTACACATGTTTCTGCAAATTCAACCAATTTTCCAGAAGCAAAACATTAAACAAAGTGCATGGTTGCAAAGTACATGATCTGCTGAATCCATTGATATAAAATTTGCAAAATTTGTACATGTAGAATTAAAGTTATGAATTTTAAAAGTTTGCAATTCAAACAGATTCTATTTTCTGTTTTTAACAAAACCTTGTCCACATGGCTAGTTCTTATTGGCCGGTACCGTTTCATTTGGATCGAGCTGTTCTGACCGCAGGATCTCACTTAATCGCACGGCACAGATCACACGTACCCCTTCGGTTAAGTCAATCTATCGCGTCCACTGGATCACGATCTAACGGCTCAGATGGGTTTGACCATTGCCTGGCGGCGCTAGCGGCGGCTGGCGGCGGCACACGCTCGGGCAGGAGGTTCCCGGTGAATCTAGGAAGCGAGGGAGAGGGGGAAGTGGCTCATAGTGTTCGCGTGGTCGAGGTGAAGCTCGAAGTGGTTGCAGCTGTCCAAGGGGCGCACAGGAACGGCGGTGATTGCTCGCCGGAGTGTGCAGCGGCATCAGGCGGTTCTGTTTGTCGTCGGGGACGGAGCTGCAGATCGCCCTAAGGCAAGATAGGGGCACGGTTAGACGCGGGCGAACGTGGGGAGTACGGGAGCATCAACAGGAGAGCTTGGGGTGGTCGAGGCTTACCAGGGAACTTCGTCGGAGACGAGACAGACGGCGGCGGCGTGTTGAGGTTGTCCTTGCCGACGCTCTGGGGCAAGCGCGGGCGAACGAGTGGCACGGGGAGATGCGCCAGGAGGTGGGGATTAAGGCTGGGTGTAGTGGGAGGCGAGGCGCGGCGAGGTGTGGCCGGAATCGCTCGCGAAGCTCGTCGGAGTCCGCGGCGGTGCAAGAGGAAATCGGGGCAGCCCTGAGGCAGAGAAGGAGGGGCGAGTGAGGGGAAAGAGAGAGGAGGTGTGGGCGTTTATGTACGCGTAATCACTGCGGGGAATAACTCCGGCATTAACGCGAATTCATCGCTGCAATCAAGGGCAGCAACGGCGAGGGGGAACTGTCGCGGTGAAGACGATGATGATGTGGCGTGGGGTCCAACGGTCAGCGAGAGAGGTAGTGGGGAGATGGGGTCCAGTCGTTAGTTGCTGAGTGGGTTAAGTCGCGAGTAAGAAAACGTTTCGCTGCGGGTGAGTGTAGCTGGGCTGGGTTGCTGGGCTGGGCATGGCAGTGGGCTGTGTCTGTTTCACTTTTTTTTATACAGAAAGATTTTTCTTTTTCTATTTGAATTTCTGTTTTGATTTTCAATCAAATAATTCAAACACCAATTCAAATCAAACCACCACCAAACTTTGTTTTGTTTTTAATTCTGTTTAACCACATAATTCAAAGTCCAGAACAAAATAATTCTTTTATCCTTCTAAGATCTATTAATAATTAAATAAATAGATCTTAGTCTTTAATTCAAATAGGATTTAATTTATTTTTAAAACTCTATTTGAAATCCAAACCAAACCAAAACCTTTTCATTAGGTTTTATTTGAAAATATAAAACACTTGGAATTCTTATTTAAAATACTTTAACAAGTTTTAGTGTTTATTTAAAATAGAAAACCCATTACTTAAATAAAATTGGATATTATTAAATCCTTATTATTTTATTTAAATAAACCTTTACTGTTTTTATCAAATAGAAATATTTTATTTCAAAAGCTTGGCCAAGATTTAATTTGGCTCTTAAAATAATCCTTATTCATAATTCTATCTTTGCTTTTGAAAATCAAATCTTTTTATTAAAAGATCCAAAAATAGTGATTCCAATTATTAAAACTTTCTTTATTAATTGTTTATCTTTTTAAATCCCTTTAGTATTTTATTTGATCAAAAGAGGTTTTGATGTTTCCAATTGGAATCAAAAAGTTTCTTCTCACCCTAAAAATCAACAATTGTTTATTTGTTTATTTATTTTTCACATTTCAAAATTTGGAAAATTTTGGGATGTGACATCACCAATATGGACGGCAAGTTTCAAGCAAATGATCTTCTCGAGATGCTTATCTTGAAATTTCCCTTCTCAACCTTGATGACGATCACCACTTGATGACATCCTTTCATGGGATATATAAGATCTTCACTTTTGAAGCATGCCCATGGAAAGATACCTTTCCCATATAGAAAACGCAAAGGCACACATATAATGGGTTAGTTCATGATGCATAATTAACAAGGCTTACCATACCGCAAGATCCATGTGGTACATTCTTTATTCTTCATGTGTTGACCAACTTGAAATCACTCTTTGTATTGGTCAACCAAGTACCTTCTCGTGCTCCATCCTAATATCTTGAGGTACATAAGGAACTCTTCATTTGATTACATGCTTTAAATCTTAGTCAACCATAGCTCAACTAATGAGGCTATCATGATACCGACTTAGAGCCATATCTTGAATTCTTCTATTGAGATCACACTCTCAAGATCTTGATCATATCATATTCCTCTCTTAAACTCAATGATTTTGATGCCAATACTCAAGGTATATCTTTATCTTCATGGATGGACTACAAGCATGACCTATGGAATATTCCTTTATATAAAACTCAGTAAAAACATTAGTCCATAGGGATTGTCATTAATCACCAAAACCACACATAGGGGCAATTACCCTTTCACCCTTCATCAAGAAGAATCCAATCAATAAGAAGAAGGGCAAAATTGTATTGATCACTCATGAAGAATTCTCCTCCGACAATGAAGATGATGAAGATGAGGAAGAGGAAACATCAAGCAACGTGGCTGCTCTAGCCACTACTTATACTCCGACATTCTCCCTCTTTGATTCTCCAAATGAGAATACTCCCAAAAATAATGTCACTTGCCTTATGGCAAGAGGAACGGAGGTATCCTCATCATCTCACTCCACTACCTTAGCTAATGCTGAAATTGATGATGAGATGTCTCTTAAAGTAAAAAGGGAATTAGTTTCTTTTGATGAGTTTGTGACTAACTTATAAGGGGAGACCAAGATGCATTTTGGGAACATCTTAGATCAACTTTACCACACACAAGAGCTTCTTGATTTAAGATGTAAATTGGGAGAGAACACGAGATTGAGATAGAAGCTCTAAATAATGCTCTAGAAGAAGAACAAGAGACTAGGATGTGTCTTGAACTAAAACTTGAAGGGCTTGATGGGGCCAATGACATAGTTGTTAATAGACTCATCAAGGAACGTGATCATGTTATTGCTAAATATAAAAGGGCTAAAAAGGACAAGATTGAGTTTGGTGGGGTTCATAAAAAACTTGTCGAGGACTTTAATTTACTTAACAAGGCTCACAAGGCATTGGAAAGTGAACTCTAGTCACTCACAAAGTCCCATGAAAATCTTCAAACTCAATTTACCAATATTCCTTCACCTAGTAATTTCATTCCCTCTAGTAGTACAACTATTCTTGAAGAAAATGATAGGTTGAAGGGGGAGCTATCTAAGGCCACATTTCCAAAAGGTAACAAGTCCATTGATGACCTCTTGAGTAAGCAATGGTGAAATGGTGAGGAAGGGGACATTGGTTTTGTCTCCAAAGCCAAGAATAAGAACAACAATAAGAAGAAGGCCAAGCCCGCACAACATAAAAATAAGGCCATTGTGGATAGTAAGACCACAAGTGGTAAAACTATGTCTCATGATGATTTTGCGGGAAGTGCTAACCCTCACTATGTTCTAATGCATGATTATTATGGTGATGTGTATGCACAATATGTTGGCCCATATGGTGGTTATATTGCTTGGTCTATTTGGGACCCTTGTTGCTAACAAAAGAGGACCCATTGAAAAATGGGTACCTAAAAATTAGTTTGATCTTTTGTAGACATATGCTTCCGGAGGGTCAAAGTGGGTACTTGATAGTGGTTGCACGAGTCATATGACCGGAAGCTCATCTATTGTCAAGGAATTAAGGCCAAATGATGATCAAATAACCGTGACATATGCCGACAAGTCAAAGTCTAAGGTAATTGGTTTCGGCAAGGTAGTGGTTGCCCACGATATTACACTCGTGGACGTCATGCTTCTCGAGACCCTTGGTTACAATTTACTTTCAGTCCGTGCTATTGGAAAGATGCGCTTTGCCGTCTTTATTGATGATGATATTGTGGTCCTCATGTGGAGCAAGTCTCTCAAGGTCGCTTTTGTTGGGTACGTCGAACATGACTTGTATGTGGTAGACTTTTCGGGGCAAACCACTACAAGTGCGATGTGATTATTCGGAAAGGCCGATGTGGGTTGGTTATGGCATCGTTGACTAGCCCATGTCAATATGATAACTTTGCAAAGTCTCCACAAGGAGGGCCATATTGTTGGACTAAAATAAAATGTTTCCTTTGCCAAAGATCGTGTTTGCAGGGCTTTGTGTTCTAGGAAAGATGCATGAAGCTCCCCACAAGCCAAAGAACCGCGTCAAGTCAACGAGGATCTTGGAGCTCCTTCATGTGGATCTATTTGGTCCTCCATCTCATGCAAGTCTTGGTGGGAAGAAATATTGTTTGGTGATTGTTGATGACTTTTCAAGATACTCATGGGTATATTTCTTCAAGTTGAAAAGTGAGACCCAAAAGACCTTCATCGACTTCATCAACTTGGTTCAACGTCAATGCAATGTCCCCGTGTTGATAATAAGAAGCGACAATGGCACCGAGTTCAAGAACTACACCTTGAATGATTTCCTTGGTGATGAGGGGATAAAACATCAATATTCCGCTGCATATACCCCTCAACAAAATGGTGTTGCCGAGAGGAAGAACCAGACTCTTATTGAGATGGCTAGGACCATGTTGGCGGAGTTTAATTCTCCTTACAACTTTTGGGCCGAAGCCATCTCCACCGCTTGCCATGCATAAAACCGGCTCTACCTCCGCAAAGAAATCAACAAGACTCCATATGAAATACTTACTGGTAACAAGCCTAACATATCTTACTTCTGGGCGTTCGGTTGTAAGTGTTTCTACCTCATAAAAGGTATTCGTTTGTCCAAATTTGAGTCTAAAGCATTAGAGGGTATTTTTGTTGGCTATGGTCTCGAATCTCACACTTACAGAATCTATGATAAGCTCTCCGGAGCCGTCATATAATCTTGTAGTGTGACCTTCAAAGAATATGATGGTCCCCAAGGGGGGCATGTTGATGCTTGTGATGCAGATGATGAAATGCCTCAGGATGCCATAGGAAGAATGGGTGTGGGATATATCCGCCCCGTTGAGGAACCCCTTATGGCGGATCGAGAAGAACTATGCTCTACTCAAGTGGAGCCCTCATCTTCACAACATCAACAAGTTCCATCCACTGAGGAGGACAATGACCCAAGCCAAAGACAAGCTGTGGACCCTCAACATATTGATCATGGTGACAACTCTAGTGACAAGCGGTGCCAAGTCAATTACACAAGGGAGATCCATTGTCGTGGTGGTGTCACGGAAGATGCCATGGGTAGGCTTAAGTTGGGGGCCGAATGGATGCTTGTGGTCACCGGGGAGGGAGTGCACGGTCTTGCCATGCACGAAGAATAGGAAGAACTCTCCACACTTAGAGATTTCATTGATACTTGGGAATTACAAGTGCTCCTTGAGCTGTATGAACTAGTGTTCTATGCTCTAGTTCCCTACTTGGTCCAACCTTCTTCTACTACAGCTATGCCCTTCCTTATATAGGAAGCGTTAGCTAGCTTATACACCTTTGGGTTCTAGGGTTTACTGTTTGGATCCTGGTCCCTACTATGCGGGCCGGGTCATGGGCTTGCCCTAAGCCCAATGGCCCAGTCCACAAAGCTTGATAGCTAACGATCTTCTGGTACGTCGCCTCCTTTTCCTTTTGTCGTCACGCAGTAACTTTGTACGTCAGCCCTTGCTTTGGGCGTCACCCGGCTCCTTTTGTGTCACCCGGCGTCGCCCTTCTCTTTTGACCATGCTTTTACCATGGTCCCTCCTGAACCTTACCCAGAAAGGTGCCACGCGTCCTATCTGACTCGGCCCTTCCTCGGGAGACTCGGCTCGTTGGCTCCTGCAAGATTAACAACTTTGTCTTATACGGGCCGACATAGTTCATATGTCGGCCGTATACGATTCCCTCACCCGACCGTTCTTACTCGGCCTGGTTCTTTCTTTAGTCGGAGCTAGCCAAGCTGTGCTATGTTTCACCCCTGGTGACCCTACCGAGGGTCACCCCCCTGACATTAGTCCCCGAAGCTGGTGAGGTCTAGCAGTTCAAGCTGTTAGGCGTCTCCGGGTTCCTTTAATGTAATTGGAACTCATTTTTTGTCTTTATTTGTCACAATCTTGCACCCTGTCGACTCTGTCTGATAGTTTTCGGATCCACTCTTTGACTTCTTGGCTCATTTTTGCCTCGTGCCGAGTCATTTTGGCCAATTCCGAGTCATTTTCGGCGTGCTTCAGTCACTGGCAGCTGGTAATCATGGTAACATGTCTCAAATTTTGTTCCAAGTTCTGGCGGCATAGTGATGGCTGCGCAGTTATTCCCCATCACTATGGCTGTCCCATCGGTCTGCGCCCCTTGTCCTTCCTTTCATGACGTGGCGAAGGATTTTTCGTGTATTGTTTCCACGTGGCGCTCGCTGATTGGCTTACTCGGCCGGGTACACGGCCACACGCTGGCCGCACGGCATAGAGGGATCCCACGATTAGGGTTTTTACTGCCCTTAAGTAGGGGTGAGGGGGTTTCCACTTCCCCCACGCCCGTTCAGTTTTCCCCTGCCTCTTCTTCTTCCTTGCGCCTGCAAAATCAAACCGCCCCCTTTGCGGTTTTTCCTTCCTCTAGATCTTGCCCTACGATTGCTCCCTTTCTCTTTCCATTCCACCACGGGTCGATGTTCTTCCAAACCTCTTCCAACAGCGGAGGAGACTGAATCTGCGAGGATCATGGACGCACGCGATGGTGCTGACGGTGCTGAGGAGGAGGAGGTTCCTGCCGGTGAGCGCGGTGGCTGGGAGGGCTCTGAGGTCTCCACTGAGGAGGTGGAATGGCTCCGCTCCACCAGGCGCATCCCGCTGCAGGTGGATTGTTGTCTTCCCGGAGATCTCCCCTAAACCCGATGCCAATGAGCAGGTGGTTTTCCTTTCTCACTTTGAGCAAGGTTTTGCTCTCCCAGTGAGCACCTTCTTTTCCTCGTTTCTCTCCACTTTCCATCTGTAGACCCGTCATATTCCTGCCAACACGATTGGCTCTCTTTCTTGCTTTATTTCTTCTTGCGAGGCTTACCTAGGGATTTGGCCTACAGTTCTTCTGTGGGCCAAATATTTTAGCTTTAGGGTTCAAGTTGTTCCCTAGCCTGGTGCTCCTAGAGATGAGAAGAGGCCGACTCGGTGCGGTGCCGCTAGCATCACACCCATGAGAGACTCCATCTTTCCTCGGGTCACTGGCCTAGATTGTTGCAAAAAATGGCATAGGACTTTCTTCTATGTCAAAAACAGCGGGTCCACTGATAACATTCGGCTCCCCCCTTTCTCGGACGAGGTCCCCAGCAAGAAGCTCTGACAGCTTGACCCGCGCGAAAGGTTGTTGTCGCCAGATGAGAACTTCCATCTCGCCGACTCAGACCTCATGTGCACCTTCATCTCACGTCGGGTAAGCCCTATCCAAGCTAGGAGCCACAAGATGTGCTTCATGAGTGGCTCCCACGATCCCACTCGGCACTCTACGAAGGAGCTCACCCATGATTCCATTGCTCGCCGAGTAAGCTCTATCTTCAAATTGAACTTGGCGGTTGATTGGTCTTGGAGCTGTCCTCTGTTTAGCCGGGTCAAGCCTGTCCCTTGGGTAAGTTTCCGAGTAACTTGTATTGCCGAGTCAGTCTTAGCTCGTTTGCTATTCTCAATCTAGTTTTTGATACTCATTTTGTTTGTCTTTCGCAGAACCTTGTTCACCAGGTTGATGACAGTACTATCCCTCCTTGCGGTTATAACGAGGATCGCTCCAACTCCGACGAAGTCAAGTTTGACCTGGAGTGCTTCATGCCCATCCTACATGCAGCTGTTGCTTCAGCTTTGGGTAAGAGTCAATCCCGCAACCCCTTACAAGATTGGTCTGACGATGATGAGGATGATGATTGTATAATTTTGGAGGTACATGCCTTGCAACCTTTGCCTTCTAACTTATTCGAGTAAGCATGTTATTTACTTATGCAGATGGCCAGGTACATGACACTCCTCCTCTCACCGTGGGCGGAGTCGGCAAGATCCCCGTCGCCAAGCCGAAGCGACGCGGAGCCTCTTCCAGCACTCAGCCGACAAAGAAGAGCAAGCCCACTCCTGCTGCTCATGTTGTTGCCACGCTGGCTGAGACCCGGAAGGCAGCTGGGCGCCGAATCACACGCCGCGTAATGCGTGATCCGGTTGTCACCGGGTAAGCTTTCGTGTTCTGCTTATATTATATTTTCCTTCTTGTGCATCGCTATTGTTTTCTTACGCATGCCTTATTATTTTTCAGTGCTGTGCCTCTGTCGGCTAGTCAGGCTGGCCCTAGCATTGCCTCGCCGCTAAGGCCCACAGCTGCTCCGACTGACTCTACGGTGTAGAACCCCATCCAGGTCGATGCTCCCACTGTTGAGGCTCATGCTTCTCAGTGTCAGTCAGACCCGGTGGTTCACCCGATGAACGAGACTCGGCCCAGCAGCCCTGGTGTTGGTCAGTAACATCTTCCTGATCTTTGTGCTAGCCATGCTGGTGCCGAGAAGACCTCCGCCACCAGTTCCTCTGGCATCAACCCTCAAGCTGGTGCGAATGAACAACTTCCTGATCTTGGTGCCAGCCAAACTGTTGAGCCTAGTTAGTCGGCTCCACTTTCTTCTCCAAATGATCCTGCTCACTCTCCTCTTTTGTCAAAGGGCCAGACCCAACCTAAGGCTCCTGGTCCGGCTCGCCCTTTATTCGGCAAGACCACCTCCACCAAGCAGGCAACATTGGTTTGCGCCCCAGGTACTGCTCCTCAGATCCGGCCCCCGACGTTGGCAACAATGCTTGCTCCAACGGGTAAATCGGGCGGGTCCGCGGCTACCGGGTCAGGTGATGGATCTAAATCTGTTGCCCTTCATACTAGTGCCGCTGCCACCCGCGCCAATGTGGGAACTAACCTGAAAATGGGTCAAGTTCTTACTCGGACGCTCAGCGGAAAAGGCCTTGGTTCAGCTGTCGGGGGGTTAACCTCGGGTAGGTCAGAGACGGGGAAAGACAGGGGTGCTATCCCCGTCTAGTTTCCGAGTTACGGTCCAAGTCGGCCGAATCATGGATATGTCGGCCGATGAACGGAGGCAAGAAGCCCACGTATATGTATCAAGTAGTTACCCGGCCGAGTTACTGAGAGAATCGGCCGAGTTACCCAAGTGATCTTGATGCAGGTGAAGAACGAGCCGAGTAACACAAGGTAAGGCCGAGTGATACGAAGCTTGCAGGAGAAGGAGAAGCCCAAGGTCAAACTATAGCTGCAGGCTAGAAGGAATCATGGCAGAGCCAAGCACAAGAGACAAGGATGCACATCGTCAGAGGGGCAGAAGGAGGTCACGGAGGTGACAGTCCTGGAGCCCGAGGCACGCAGGAGGGGGCCACTGGAGCCTTGCCGTCATTAGAAGGGCGACAGGGAAAGGAGGCCGCCGAACTACTAATTTGGGACAAGCATATTCCACGAATATGCTTGCCTCGTCAGCCCTAAGGGCACCCAAGGCACTCCTTTATAAGGGGAGGCTTGGACCCTGAGGGAGGGATCGACTCTTTGAGTACCGTTAGGCTGGGGAGATTCATCTTGTCCCCCTGTATACAGCTCAAGGAGCATTTGTAACCCACCAAGAGAGAAATAAAGATCATCACTTTGGCAGCTTGAGTGTAGAGACAGTTGCATCTTCCCTCCCCAGATCCCACTAGCATCCATTGGCCCCATACTTTAGCCTACTCATGGCATCTGCCGTGCCGCCACCACGACAGTTGGCGCCCACCGTGGGGCTAGCAACAGTGCTAGCTGGAGTTGTGATCCGGACGGGAAACTTCATCAACACCGGCGAGCGCGTTGTTTCTGGCTTGGTCCAGAGACTTGGTCTCTGCGACTATGTCAGAGACAATGCAGGAAGCTTCAGGGGGAAAACTCCCCCGCGCAATGGGGTCTTCATCGGCCTGGGCGAGCACAGAGTCTACGTCGGCGTCGACATCACCGGCATTTATCCTCACCAGGTCGTTGTTGCAGGAGAGCCACCTCGAAGCGCGGCGAGCCGTCCATCAGGAGAGCATCATGCAGGCAGCGTCGAGGTGATGGTCGCAGCAGGAGCTCAAGCGGGAGCAGCAGTAGCCGGGTCAAGCAGAGAACCCGCCGCAGGCGCACAAGGCGCACCCAAGCAGACCACACTGCAAACCACTGAGGTAATTCCGCCAGTGACAAACCCAACCGAGCTACATGACACCACCCCAAAGGCACCAAGAGTGAGAGGGCCACCTCTGGAAAGACCAGAGAACATTCTTCAGGCGACTATAGCAAACTTAACCACACCTGTAGCGCCGATACTTGATCCGGCCAATGCTCAGGCAGAGTTAGAAGAGACCAGGCAAAAGGTGCTGGTAGAAGCCAAAAAAGTATCAGCCCTGCGGGAATCCTTGAACAGGACCCTAAGAGAATATGCAAAAGCTAATAAGCTTGATATCGCACCCGAGCGGGTGGACGAACTAAGATTAAGAGGGAAGAACCTCATGAATGACATTAACAAAGAGCATGAAGCTCACAGAGCAGAATCAGGTGATTTGGGTTTGCCGAGGTACAGTACCCCGGCGAAGAACCTGAGAGCGGCAAATGCCGCAGCATTGGAATTAGAGGGGTTAACCGGGGAAGCTCGGCAGAAACAACAAGAAAGAGTGAATGAGCTGGTGCGCATCGCAAATCAGCAAAATGAGGAAATACTCAGAACTAACCCGGCAAGACCAGGGGCTTCACGGATGGTACATTCGGCAGGGGCAGCACCTGCTTTATCCGCGGCAGCGGCATCTTCACCCGGAAACAACGCTCGAAAAGAGAAAGCAGTAACCTCAGGGAAGAGGAACAAGCAAATTGTTCCATATGACCCGGCAATAGCTGGAAAGGCAAATGATAACAGAGGCAATGCAAGCCGAGGTAACAGTGGGGAGAGAAACCACGGCCGTGTGGAAAAGGACGGCGGGGGCCGAGGCAATGGGGATCTCGGCAGGAGAGAACCCGCAAGAGATAATCATGAAAACTAGACCCCGGCTGAAGTAAGGAGAGAAGTACCGCCCAACCCGCAACCAAGACATGAGCTTCGGCAGGAAAGAGAAGTGAGGCCAGCTCGCCACAATCAGATGAATGAAAGGTACAATGATGGATATTCCGAGGTGGAATACGCAAACCAGGGTGGAAACAATCACTATGGGATACATGATAGAATCCTGTACAGAGATTTGCCAGCAAGTGATGCGAGAGTAAAGTTGGATCGGTTATACCGGTCCGAGTTGTTGGAAGAGCAAGGTCCACCAGGTCCGACATGTTTTGGACCACAGATCATGGGCAAACCTCCAGTGCCGAATTTTCAGTTAGCAAGAGGCACAAAAACGTACAATGGAAGTACCAAGCCACAAGACTGGTTGATTGATTATGCCACCGCTATGAAGATAGCGGGTGGCAACCTAAGATGGGCAGTGCGGTATGTCCCACAGATGTTGGAAGGACCAGCCAGGGTATGGTTGAATAATCAACCAGCTAGCAGTATCAACTGCTGGTTAGATTTCGAAGAAATGTTCGTCAGCAACTTTACCAGCACATACAAGAGACCAAATCGACCACAACAGCTAGCCATGTGCAAACAGAGGCCGAATGAAACGGATAGAGAGTTTTTAACTCGATGGTGCAACCTGAGAAACTCATGTGAGGGAGTTATCGAATCGCAAGCAATCGCTTGGTTCGCGCAAGGCTGCCGTTATGCCAGCGTTTTGTGGCAACGCCTGCAAAGAGATATGCCAACCACACTGGCAGAAACTATCAGAATAGCAGAATCCTATGCATTGGGCGACCCAACCCAACCGGAATTAATGTCGGCAGATCATCGTGAGCAACAGGACCAGTACGCGAGAGAATTGGCCGGGTCATCCAGGCGTGATTTCAGAGGAAGAAGAAGAGAGGAGAGGCCGGATTATAGATATAATTCGGCCCAGGTGGCGGCAGTAGCACAAGATCAGCCGAGTCACGGAGCAACTCAACGACAGAAAAATGGACCTCAACAGTGGACATCAAGAAATGAGGGAAAAAGGCAATGGACCCCAGAGCAAAAGAAGCAATGACAAGAGAGGCCAAAGTATACGTTCGAATCCATGTTAGATCAGCCGTGCAAATTTCACACATCAAACCCATCCAGACCAGCCAATCATACAACCCGCCAATGTGCCTGGATGAAAAGTGCGATGGGGAACCCAGCAGGAGTTCAGGCTCCCCATCAGGTGCAACAGCAGCATCAGCCGCAATTAACTGGAGCAAATACACAGCAATTGATGCTACCGCCCCCTCCCCCTAGATACGATAACTCGGATCGGAGGGATGCAGTACATCAAGTAATGAACCAGGGCCAGGATGGAAGGATGAATCCGGCAAATACCGGACATAATGATTACAGGGAACATCACCAGTCTTATTGTGTGTTCACAACAGAACAGCAGGACAAGCAAAGTGTGCAGCGCCGGCATATGGAAGTGAATGCAGTTGTGCCGACAGTACCAAGATACCAGCCATGGTCTGATCAAGAGGTGACCTGGAGCATGAAAGACCACCCTAGAATAATGCCGAGTCCAGGATCATATGCACTTGTGTTGGATCCGACATTTGCTGGACCAAGCATCAATGTAAAGTTTTCAAAAATACTCATCGACAATGGGAGCAGTATCAACATCATATACAAAGATACCATGCATAAACTCGGAATATCGCAGAATATGTTGCAGTCCACGAGGACAACTTTCCATGGGATAGTGCCAGGGCTTTCATGTGAGCCCATCGGTAAAGTCCGAGTGGACGTGTTATTCGGTACAAGAGATAACTGCAGAGCAGAAAACTTAGAATTTGAAGTGGTGGATCTGGAAAGTTGTTATCATGCTCTACTCGGACGGCCCGCACTGGCCAAATTCATGAGCAGCTGTCATATAAGTTATCTAAAGATGAAGTTACCCGGACCACAAGGGGTGATAACAGTTGCAGGGGATTACAAGAAGTCAATGGAGTGTGCTTCAGCCGGGTCAAATTTGGCTGAGTCATTGGTTATAGCAAGAGAAAAGAAAAGGATTCAGGAGGTAGCAGCCCTCGCTCAGTCAGCACAGTTGAACATGCCGGCACTGGCCAACCCTCATGGCAGTGTTTCTTTTTAGCCAACTAAAGAGACGAAGAAATTTCAGATTGATGAGCAATTCCCAGAGCGCACTGTTACAATTGGTGCGGGCCTTGACGCTAAATAGGAAGGCGAGCTCACCAACTTCCTCCGTGAGAATCGGGACATATTTGCATGGTCAACTCAAGATCTGCAAGGTGTTCCGAGGGAGTTGGCTGAGCACTCTTTAAACGTCAGGCCAGGAGCAAGGCCGGTGAAGCAACCTCTCCGCCGCTTCGCCGAAGACAGGAGAAAAGTAATAGGGGATGAAATAGCTCGGCTCCTCGCGGCCGAGTTCATCATGGAGGTGCTATATCCGGATTGGTTATCAAATCCGGTGCTAGTAGAAAAGAAAAAAGATGACCCCAATGTAGCCATTGTGTGGCGAATGTGTATCGACTACACCAACCTGAACAAGGCGTGTCCGAAAGATCCTTTTCCATTGCCTAGAATAGACCAAGTCATTGACTCGACCGCTGGCTGTGAGCTGTTATCATTTGTAGACGCGTATTCTGGTTTCCACCAGATACCGTTAAATCCGGCCGATCAAATAAAGACTGCATTTATTACCCCGTACGGGGCTTATTGTTATCGCACAATGCCATTCGACCTGCGAAATGCAGGAGCAACATATCAAAGATGCATGCAAAAATGCTTACATGATCAGATAGGGAAAAATGTACAAGTGTATGTGGATGACGTAGTCATCAAAACTAAGGAGAGCAAAACCTTGCTAGAAGATATACGGCAAACTTTCGCGAACCTGAGAAGGTTCCGAATGAAGCTTAATCCAGAGAAATGCACATTTGGCGTGCCGGCAGGAAAACTACTCGGTTTCCTTGTGTCCAACCGAGGTATCGAGGCTAATCCAACAAAGATAAGAGCAGTAGAAAGAATGGAATTGCCGAGATGTTTGAACGATGTACAAAAATTCACGGGCTGCCTGGCCTCGCTTAGTCGATTTGTATGTCGGCTAGGAGAAAAGGCACTGCCACTCTATCAGCTGATGAGAAAGTCGGACAAATTCAGCTGGACTCCGCAGGCGGACCTTGCATTTCATGAGTTGAAAAAGATGCTAGTTACGGAACCCATTTTAGCTTCTCCATTATCGAAAGAACCTATGCTACTCTATGTGGCGGCTACCAATCGAGTAGTTAGTACTGTGGTCGTAGTGGAACGACTTGAAGATGGTAGGTCAATTCAGAGGCCGGTGTATTATCTAAGTGAAGTATTATCCACTTCAAAGCAGAATTATCCGCACTATCAGAAGATGGCTTATGGAGTATATATGTCGGCAAAAAAGCTTAAGCATTACTTTGAAGAGCACCCCATCAAAGTAATCTGTGAGGCACCCATAGCCGACATATTGAACAACAAAGATGCAAGTGGCCGAATAGCAAAATGGGCGATCGAGTTATCACCGTATGCTCCACAATTTGATAGAAGAGATGCAATCAAATCTCAGGTTGTCGCCGACTTTCTCGTAGACTGGGCCGAGGTGCAGTATGAGCCACCATTGCCAGATCCAAATTACTAGACAATGCATTTTGATGGCTCCAAACTAAGGAATGGTTTGGGAGCAGGAATAGTGCTAACCTCGCCTAAAAAAGATAAATTGAAATATGTACTGCAATTACATTTTGCTGCGTCCAACAATGTAGCTGAATATGAAGCGCTAGTCCATGGATTAAAAGTGGCAAAAGAGATTGGTATACGCCGAATCCTATGCTACGGTGACTCGGATCTAGTAGTACAGCAAGTATCGGGCAGTTGGGACGCATTAGATGCTAATATGGCTTTATACAGATTCCATGTGCAAAAAATCAGTGGATACTTTGAAGGATGTGAATTCCACCACATACCACGAGCAGAAAATGACGCTGCTGACACATTGTCGAAATTAGGATCAACCCGGCAGTCAATTCCACCAGGTATTGCCTTGGAGCACCTCAGGAAACCATCGATAATCCCATCACCAGAATGCGAATCAATCTTTATCCCAGCAAGTTCTGCGGAAGATCACACGCCAATGGAGGTAGATCCGCAGAATGATTCGGGACCCCTAAAGAGGAGGACAGCCGAGGTAATCACAGTCATGGAAAGAGCCGAGGTATATACGTCGGCAGAGGACATGGAGATAGACAGTGAGATCACATCAGAAAAAGTAGCACCGATATGGACGCAACCCATACTTTCTTACCTAAAAGACGCGACGTTGCCGAGTAATGAGGTATTAGCTAGACAAACCATAAGAAGAGCAAAAGCCTATACAATCATAAACAATGAGTTATATAAGAGAAGCGTCACAAACGTATTGCAGAAGTGCGTGAGTTCCGCAGAAGGTCAGGAAATCCTTCTAGACAAACACCAAGGAGAATGTGGGCACCATGCCTCATCTCGCGCTTTAGTAGCCAAGGCATTTAGGCATGGATTTTACTGGCCAACGGCGTTAAAAGAGGCAAAAGAATTAGTTAAGAAATGCAATGGATGTTAGAGATACGCTACCAGAATACATATGCCGTCGGCCGAGTTAAAAACAATACCCATCACTTGGCCATTTTCTGTATGGGGTTTAGATATGGTGGGACCATTCAAGCCGGCGCGAGGAGGAATGACCCACATATTGGTTATGGTAGACAAGTTCACAAAATGGATTGAAGTAAAACCGATTAAAAGGTGTGATGGGCACACAGCAGTGAAATTTCTCAAGGATATCATCTTGAGATACGGGTACCCGCATAGTATTATTACGGATAATGGCACAAACTTTGCAGAAGGAGCTTTCGCTAGATTTTGCCGAGAGAAGCACATAAGACTAGATATTGCCTCCGTGGCTCACCCAGCATCCAATGGACAAGTGGAAAGGTCTAATGGAATGGTGCTATCAGGAATAAAACCACGACTTGTTGAACCTTTGCAAAGGTCGGCAGGGTGTTGGATCGAAGAAATCCCAGCCGTGTTATGGAGCCTTCGGACTACTCCAAATAGATCAACAGGTTACACTCCATTCTTTCTGGTGTACGGGGCAGAGGCCGTACTCCCAGCCGACATAATATATGACTCGCCAAGAGTTGCTCAGTACACAACCTCAGAGACAAATGAGATAGCTAGGCAAGATGTCGTAGACCTGTTGGAAGAAGCCAGAGAGTTGACATTATCACGATCGGCTATTTATCAACAGAACTTGCGGCGGTATCACAGCAAGAAAGTGAATCCAAGAGTATTCAAAGAAGGAGATTTGGTCCTCCGACTAGTGCAACGCACGGCCGGCATGCATAAATTGTCACCCCCATGGGAAGGACCGTTTATTGTGAGCAAAGCATTGCACAACGATGCATATTATCTAATCGACGCTCAGTCCCCTGGAGAGAACAAGGCAGACAAAACTGGTGAAGAAACGAAGCGCCCCTGGAATGTGGCTTTACTTCGGCCATTCTACTCGTAGCATTATATCTTAAAGTCAAAATCCAATGATGTATTTGAACCTCGGCTCCCAGAGCAGTGACTCGGGGACTGCCTTAGGTTATATTTATTTCATATTATGTATTCGAACCTCGGCACCCAGAGTAGTTACTCGGGGACTGCCATATGTTATATTATTTCGTGTTATGTATTTGGACCTCGGCACCCAGAGCAATGACTCGGGGACTGCCATATGTTATATTTATTTCTTTCGCGTTATGTGCTTGAACCTTGGCGCCCAGAGCAGTGACTCGGGGACTGCCATATGTTGTATTTCTTTCATGTTACGAATATAAACCTCGGCGCCCAGAGCAGTGACTCGGGGACTATCATATGAGATATCAATTTCGTATTGATACCTAAACCTCGGCATCTAAAGCAGCGACTCGGGGACTACCGTATGCTACCCCAAACTTATGCTGAACGCACTCAGTTTTATACTACCTCCGAAATTTGATTTACATATGGAAGTTTCGGACAATAAACAACGATCCAGCGATTGCTACATACTTCCACAACGAAGTAGTTAACTTATGTTCAGAACAGATCAATATCATAGGTATTCAGCGCTCATGCCTGATAAGATCATAAAAAATAACGGCAAAGTTAAGCCCTAGAAGGTCAAGAAATTAAGGGCCAGCGAAGCAAGAATTCGGATGAGCATCCACTTAACCAAATGTCACAACAGTACATGGCAAAAGGAATTCAAATCATACAGAGAGGTGACAAAGTTTGCGCCTACATCATACGCCCGGCATACCAGGGATCGGAAATAACTTAGGCGTTGTTCGTTGGAGAGGAAGCTACTTGCTCAGGTGCGGGGCACCCCGAGGTAGGAGGAACCTCGACTGAGGTCGCCTCGCCCTCCGCCGACCCAGGTGCAACTTCGGAGGTCCGGGGTTGTTCGGGAGCGTCAGTCCGTGCGGTCGAATGCCCGGTACCTTTGGAAGAGGACCGCGCATCGCCGTTGCTGTCCGAGCTTGAGCTAGAGCTATCAGATGCGGCCGAATCATTTTCACCTCCCCCCTGCTCAGCTGAATCATCATCCGAGAAACCCTCAGCCACAACCCCTTGATCCGGGTCTGGGAGAAAACTCGGCCCTTCATTCCAAGTGTGCACGTCGGCGTACTCGACGAGTTGGAACTCCCGAGCTTGCCGAAGAGCAACAAAAGTGGGATCTTCAACCCAGCGGGAGCCAGTACGCAAATTTCTCAGGATGTCAAGAGAGATGTCTTCATACCATGACATGATTACAGTAAGGGCCATGTCGGCACCAGCACGCCCAGCGGATTCTCTCCAAAGACTCAACTGCCTCTCAGATGCCATTAGCCTTGTCACCAATAACTTGACTTCGTCGATATCAGGAGTCCCCGAGGTATTCGGTCAGAGTACGTGGTAAGCTCGGATAGCGGCCTGCACCAAGTCCCGGCCCATAATTTTCATCGGGCCAACTGCGGCACCAACGGCAACCAAGTAATGCTCCATTGAATATTCTGAATCAACGGTAACAGGTTCACCTCGGCGCGCGCGAGCTGCAAGAACCGCTTTAGAACTCACGGGCTTGGCCTCGGGGAAATGATCTGCGCAAAGCATGAACGTGTCAAAGGATAGCAGGGACAAAAAAGAAAAATATAATTCGGCCATGCCAAGTAGCTTACGATGAATATAGCTCATCATTCTCTGAAGATCTTTGGCCCAATCAGCCTTACTCTTCTCAAAACGAGCAATTTCCTCGCTCAAACCCCGGGTTCTAAGTTCGGCAGCTTCAAGAAGTTCTTTATTCTTCTGCAGATCCAAAGTCAGCCGATTCTTTTCCTCGGAAAATTCTTGGTCGACCTTTTCTAGTTCGGATTTCTGAGAGAGCTTGAGGGTATCCACCTCGGATCGCAGGCGAGCTATCTCATCATCTTTTTCTTGAAGTTGCGCCGAATGAACTGCGTTTTGTTCTAAAAAATGTAGCATCACGTCAGGCATGGGCACGCAATCTTGATGTGACACTGCGAAGTCTTGCAACTTGGCTTTACCACAGCCAAACACAATAAGGAACCTTAGCATATATATTAAGAAGGAGAAGGAGTAAAATAGAAAAGAAACTAACCTTCCAGGTTCTTGATCTTCTTTTCAACAAGAAGTAAGCCGGCATTCCATGGACGAATACATGAGAAAGTTGGGAATAAGGAAAAGGAACTATCAACATACCAGCCTTCTTTGCCACGGGCAGAACCTTCTCGTACTTCTCTTCCAGCTTGCGGTGCGAAAAAAGCAACCTCTGGAACTCGGCAGTTCGCCAGTCATGTGCAACCTGAGTAATGAGGCAAAATGATAAATCAACAAGTAAAAGCTAAACCAGATCCGAGTCAAGCAGAACTTAACTCAGATCTAGGTGGCTGGATATTCAAAGCTAAATTAGATCCGAATCAAGCAAAGCTTAATTCGGCTCTAGGTGGCTGGATATTCAAAGCTAAACCAGATCCGAGTCAAGCAGAACTTAACTCAGATCTAGGTGGCTGGATATTCAAAGCTAAATTAGATCCGAATCAAGCAAAGCTTAATTCGGCTCTAGGTGGCTGGATATTCAAAGCTAAACCAGATCCGAGTCAAGCAGAACTTAACTCAGCTCTAGGTGGCTGGATATTCAAAGCTAAACCAGATCCGAGTCAAGCAGAACTTAACTCGGATCTAGGTGGCTGGATATTCAAAGCTAAAATAGGTCCGAATAAAACACAACTAAACTCGGATCTAAATGGCCAGATTAACGAACATTAGAAATAAATTTAAGTCAAACTTCCAAGTATACAACAAGTTATTTCCTTGCAAGTTTCAGGGACTAGAGCATATGGTAACATCTGAAGAATAATTTAAGACTCAGAGAAAAAATAATTACCTCATTCATCTTGTTGGTATCAATGATGAACTGGGCAGCATGGTCAAAACGGCCGCTGATGTCAGAAAGCTGAAACGGCTGGTTTGTTGGATTACCCTCAAACTGATCAGCAGCATTCCAGTTATTGGCGTACTCAACCAGCGCTCCAAGGTTGTTCCCACTAGCTGTCCGAGTTAAAACTTTACCCCGGGCAGGCGGTCCGACCACGGCAGTCGCAGGGCTCCTATGAAGAGCAAGCTGGCTGCCGGTGGCCGAGGTAACGGGGACTTTTGTAGGCGCAGCTCCCTTACGCAGCACATCAGCAATACTCGGCTGATAAGAGCCGGCAAGACCTTTCTGAGAAGAAGAAGTCTTGACGGCAATAGCTTTTTTCGCCTTAGAAGAGGCATCAGCAGGAAGTGGCGCCTCGGAAGTAGGGACGGAGTCCTTAGGAGCAGCGGAGGATAAGGTCGCAGAGGGCGCCGGGATAACGACCTTTTCGGCCGAGGTCGGGATGGCCGTAGAAACTGCCGGAGTAGATGGAGGCTCAGTAGCAGCGCTGGGGCCCATAGAAGGGGCGGCGGGCTCGACGAAAACTTCGGAGGGCCGGTTCGAATCCAGGTCAATGGAAGCGGTCTCAGGGACATCGCGACGAACAGGCGACGTATTCGGAGCTGGAGGAGAAGCAGGACGAATAGGACTAGGAATCCTGGTATCATCAGCGGGAGGAGGAGATGGCGGCCGAGTCGGACGGCTAGTCATACTAGGACCGCCGGGTTTAACAGAAAGAGGAGCACTGCAAAAATAAGAAAGAAGATTCGTCTGTATGAGAAACAGAAAGAGAGAAACAAGAAATATAGGCAAAAGAACTTACCCGGCGACCCCAGGCATAGTATTGCGCCTGGGAGGGTTCGGAGCGGATTTCTTCATTCGCTTCTTAGGAACCGCCTCCGAGGCACTAGCAGGAGCCCCGCGTTTCCCCGAGTTAACGGGAGGCCGGGAAGCAATAGGCTCGGCGTCGTGGACCTGACCGACCGGATTAGCTGGGAAAGTAGAAGCCGGAAATGCATAAGAAATAGGCGTGGCGGCAACTACCTCAAGAATTTGGACCTCGTCCGAATCACCTTCCTCCTCATGCGCTGAAGTTTTGCCGCGAGCTCGAGCCGGAGCAGGATCTGACTTAGGGACGAACTCCTCGGAGTCCGGCTCACCAGTATCCGGAGTACTCCTGTCCGTAGGCCAAGGGAGCTGCATAACTTCGGCGTCCTCATTTTTCTGCTCTGCGAACCTCTCCAAGACGAGGAGAAAGAGAATTAGATAAACCAGTTTCTAAAGACAGTGGAATAACAGAGTAGTGCTGATTAAGCTTACCTCGGGAGGCGGACGATCGCGAGTGAATGGTTTTAATCCCCAAGACCAATCCTCAGGCATCTTAGTCTTGAAGATAGCTCGGACGCGCTTATAAATAAGGTAGTTATCCAGCTCCACGGTCGAGACTCGGTTAGGGTCAAGGGGACCACTCATGTAGCACAGCTTGTGGGTCCGCTGCTGGAAGGGGCAAATCCGGCTACTAATGAAAGTTGCCATCAGGTCTTCGCCGCATAACCCGGCCCGGATCAACTCTTTAAGCCGAATCTCGAAGGCCTCGGCCAAGGCGTGAGTTTTCCTCGGATTATAGAGCCAGTTCACTTTAGAAGGTGGGCCAATTGAGAATGGAGGGAGCCGAATCTTGTCTTCCGCCCCTCTGTTCTTGACGTAGAAGAATGATTTGTGCCACTTCTTGCACGACTCCAACCCAGTGACACGAGGGAACACGGATTTCCTCCGAGGTGTTATAGACGCCGCCCCACATTGGGTGAGCAACTTCTCGGAAGGGTGCAGAGATTTTTCAGGGACAACGTTTGAGCGGATCTGGAAGAACTTCGACCAGACATGTACTGACGGCCACAGGCCGAAGTAACCCTCCGAAGCGGAGATGAAAGCAGAAAGAGAAGCTATGGCGTTCGCAGGAAGATGATGCGGCTGAAGGCCGAAGTAATCGAGGAATTCTCTAGCGAAATCGCTAAGAGGGAGACCGAAGCCGCGGGCGAAGTGAGACATGAAAACCACATACTCGCCCTCTCTGATGTCTGGAGAGGATTCGCTGCCGGGTAAACGGCAAGAAACCTCGGCGGGAATCCTTCGAGTCCGGATGAGCCATTCAATCTCACGGCGCGTGACTGAAGAGCCCTGCCATGAGCCTCGCTCGGGCCCGGAGCCAGCGTCGTCGTCCTCGACAAGAGCGCCGCTAAACGAACTAGACATATGTGCTCCGGAAAGATCGCTGGAGGAAAGACTGGCGGCGGAGGGGAGTTTAGAACTGCAAGGCCCCGTCGGAACTTTGCGCAAAAACAATAGCGAAGAAACGGAGGAACCGTCACCCGAGCATGAAAACGGAGCATATGAATCTAGGGAAAGAACAGGGCAAGACGACCAGAGAGGAATCACCGGCGACGGAGTCAAAGCCACGGAGCGCGGGCAAGAAAGGTAGAACGGCGCGGCGGAATCTCTGCCGGCGGAGGCTCTGGCTGGCGAGCGGCGGCGGAACTGCAAGAAAACGCGCCGGCGAAAGGAAGAAGGAGAACGGAGGCGAGCGATAAGGGGAAAGGTGAATCCCGCAAACGCAGTTCCCCTCTTTATAGTCAAGCCATGAACAGGGAAGTGGGATCGTGGGTGTGGCAGTTATCCGTGTAGATCGTGGGTGCAGCACGAACGCACGACGGTGAGCGGAGCCACACCAACGGCCACACACGAAGAGGGGTCGTTACAATCCCCAAGGGGAACAGCACCCGAGGCGTCGCAGCAGCGGCACAGCAGGTGCAGAATTCACTGTAGTTTGTCAGTAAGCACTGTAGAGGGACCTAAAAACTAGAAGAACAATGATGGGATGACACGTAGGACATGGCATACGAGGGAAGGAACGAGGAAACCTCGGACGAGGACATAACTCGGAAACAAGACTAAAGAATATAATGAAGCTGATATAACCCGGCCAAAGCTATTGACAGGGCCACACCAGCTTCGGGGACTAATGTCGGGGGGTTAACCTCGGGTAGGTCAGAGACGGGGAAAGACAGAGGTGCTATCCCCGTCTAGTTTCCGAGTTACGGTCCAAGTCGGCCGAATCATGGATATGTCGGCCGATGAACGGAGGCAAGAAGCCCACGTATATGTATCAAGTAGTTACCCAGCCGAGTTACTGAGAGAATCGGCCGAGTTACCCAAGTGATCTTGATGCAGGTGAAGAACGAGCCGAGTAACACAAGGTAAGGCCGAGTGATACGAAGCTTGCAGGAGAAGGAGAAGCCCAAGGTCAAACTATAGCTGCAGGCTAGAAGGAATCATGGCAGAGCCAAGCACAAGAGACAAGGATGCACATCGTCAGAGGGGCAGAAGGAGGTCACGGAGGTGACAGTCCTGGAGCCCGAGGCACGCAGGAGGGGGACACTGGAGCCTTGCCGTCATTAGAAGGGCGACAGGGAAAGGAGGCCGCCGAACTACTAATTTGGGACAAGCATATTCCACGAATATGCTTGCCTCGTCAGCCCTAAGGGCACCCAAGGCACTCCTTTATAAGGGGAGGCTTGGACCCTGAGGGAGGGATCGACTCTTTGAGTACCGTTAGGCTGGGGAGATTCATCTTGTCCCCCTGTATACAGCTCAAGGAGCATTTGTAACCCACCAAGAGAGAAATAAAGATCATCACTTTGGCAGCTTGAGTGTAGAGACAGTTGCATCTTCCCTCCCCAGATCCCACTAGCATCCATTGGCCCCATACTTTAGCCTACTCATGGCATCTGCCGTGCCGCCACCACGACATCAGCTGAGCCTTATGCTTTGGCGTGGAATGTAGCTGGCGAGAAAGAGGTCAGTACCCAGGTGGCAAGAAGCTGGTGCTGGGCCCCAAGGCCGTCTCTGATATGACCCAGCAAGCCATCACCTTAATGGCCCACACAGACGAAGTGAACGAGGTAAATGATCTTTTTACTCTTTCGCGTCAATGAGTATTTCCTTTATACATATCACCTAGTCCCCGAGGTTACTGTCGAGTGAGGATCTTACTCAGCTGTAAGCTCTTAAGCAATAACTGAGCCTTTCATTTCCTTAGCCAAGCTCATATGTTGTACTTTCGATCCCTAGCCCTCGAGGTTACTGCCGAATGAGAAACTTATTCGGCTGTAAGCTCTAAGCAACCACTTAGCCTTTTATTCCTTTATGCCAAGCTCACATGTTGTACTTTCGATCCCTAGCCCTCGAGGTTACTGTCAAATGAGAAACTCATTCGGCTGTAAGCTCTTAGATAAGCGTCATTCTTCATATGTCTGAGAGCTTGATTCTCCATTTATTCACTGTCTGTTTTCCCTTTGTAGATCACGCATAATGAGCGCACCAAGGTGCATCAGCCTCTCCTCCTGGATCATCGCAAGCTCGAACTTGCATATGAGAAGCTGCAAATCGACACCCAAGGCCAAGGTAACTTTCTTACCCATCCTATCTTTATTCAGCATATCTTCCTTTGGTTCACGTCCTGAGTCTTTTCTTGCTCTTTTCCCACAGCCTTTGCTCAGTCCACCATCGAGGCGCTCCACTCGCAGATCAGCGAGACGGAGAGTAAGTTTTTATCACGCTGTTTTATGTTCACGCCATTTCCTTGCATTATTATCTTGAGAGGTCAAAATATTTCTGCTACTGCTGACGAGTAGTTTATTTTGAATAAGCAGAGAAGCACCAAGCTGAACTCCAGAAGGAGCGAGACGAGGTGACTCATCTAAATAAGCTGATGGCCGAGATGGAGCAGAAACACTTGGCTGAGGTGAAGGGTCTGAAGGAAGAGCTCGCCGAGAAAGATGACCAGCATGCCGCCAGTGCCGAGAAAACCAAGGAGCTTCTCAAGGAGGCCGAGTTGGCGATCGATTCGGTGAACCTGGATCTAGAGGCACTCCAAGCCAAGGCCAAGGCTTGGCAAACCAAACTTGGCACCATCAACTCTTTTCTCGGTAGTGAGTCCTAACTCTTTTTCGTATTGTGCTTTCTTATTTTTGACTTTGTCATCTTTGTCTTTTTGTTTTCTAAGATTATCTTTTGCTTGCAGAGAATTTTCCCGAAGCGAATTTGTTTGCTATTCGGGCCATGAAGAGGGTAAGAGTCGAGTATGCTGCTCCAGCTGATGGCGAGGTGACCAACGACGAGCATCTGGAAGCATTGTTGGAGCGCGTCCAAACCCTCAAGTCTTGCAGGGTGGATCTGCTCAAATCTGCTATTCATGCGTTTCGTATGCTCTGGTGGGATGAATATGCACCTGCGCTCATCGAGCATCTTGCTGAAATATTGCTTCATACTGAAGACGGGTTGGATCAGTGGCGTGAGTCGGTCGGCCGAGCTGCAGGAGGCAAGGCCCTCTCCTTCGTGCTCTTATGGTACGAGGACATCAATCTTGATGTTCTTGCTCGCATAAGGGGAGATGGGAAGTGGCTGAATGACCCGGAGCTAATCAATAAACGCCAAGAGAGGGCCTATGCTATGATCGAGTATACCATGGTACAAGCTTGGTGCGACGGGCCCAGCTTCCTCGACCTTGGCGACCCACTTGTCGAAGTTGCGGATGAAGAAGGTGCCGACAGCGAAGCCACCGAGTCAGATGATCCCAAAGACTCGGCTACTGACGCCCCTGATTCGGCCGATTCTCCCAACGATGCTCCCAGTTCCAAGGCTGCTCCTCTGAGTCCTGCTACTTCTTAGACTGAGTAGGACAAATACTTGAACTTTTGATGAGATCCCCGGTATGCCGGGTACAAATTTAATATACATTGCACTTATGTTTAGTTTGTGCCTTTTGATAATGTTTAAATATTTTATTGTGTTCTGAGTGTGAATCATCCAAGGGCAAGTCCCCGAGTCTCATTTTGCAGTTTCACCTTTCCTCGACCTTGGCTCCTGTTTACCTTTTTTGGCATTCGACATTAGAGTCTCAAAGCACTAAGGATATGTTTAGCGGGTATGAAACTTAAATCACTTGGCCGAGGATCATTCAACACGCAATACAATATGACCTGCAGTGGGTTGGGTAAATACATAGAGTCGACTCGCGCTTCTCCTTTGTACTTATCCGGCATTCGTGTTTACTCGTCATACATCATTTCCTCTTGCTTGCCATGAAGCCGTGTTTTCGGACAACAGCATAGTCAAAGAGTTGATTTTTTCCTAGTAAACACTACTTGTTCCGAGATAAGTTTTCAGTGTCACGCCAGCCGACATAAAATAATTGAAAGAGAAAACATAAGGGGTAGTCCCCGAGTCAGTTTTTCGAGTCATACCATTTTATTATCAGCACATAGCCGGCACAAGTGTCCGACATATGAGAGTTCAAGTGATACATGCATTTCTTCTCCTAAGTATAGTAGGGACGAAGCAGTGCCACATTCCATGGCCTTTTGGTCTCATCTCCTGATCTGTTCGCCTTGTTCTTTTGCGCTTCACAAGCATCTATGAGATAATATGAATCATTGTGGAATGCTTTGCTTACAATGAATGGACCCTCACATGGGGGTGATAACTTATGCATCCCAGCTATGCGTTGCACTAGCCTTAGCACCATATCCCCTTCTCGGAAAACACGAGGTTGGACTTTCCAGCTATGGTAGCGTTGGATATTTTGCTGATATATAGCGGATCTAGATAATGCCAGTTCCCTTGCCTCTTCGAGTAATTCAACTCCATCTTCTCGGGCCTCTTTTACCTCAGCTTCGGAGTATTGTCTTATCCTTGGCGAGTCATATTCTATGTCGGCAGGCAAAACTGCTTGTTGCCCATACACAAGGAAAAATGGCGTATAGCCTGTTGACTGATTCAGAGTTGTTCTTAGACTCCATAGTACTAAGGGTAGTTCCTCTATCCAACAACCAGGTGATCTCTGGAGTGGTTCCATTAAGAGGGGTTTTATCCCTGACAGAACTAAGCCATTAGCCCGTTCAACTTGTCCATTTGATTCTGGATGAGCGACTGATGCTACATCGAGTCTTATTTGGTTTTTCCCGCAAAAACGAGCAAAAGCTCCTTCAGCAAAGTTCGTGCCATTATCTGTGATTACACTATGTGGGTAACCATATCTTAGGATTATGTCCCTTAAGAATGTGATAGTTGTTTTACCGTCCAATTTTTTGATGGGTTTCACTTCTATCCATCTGGTGAACTTGTCAATCATCACCAAAATATGAGCCATGCCTCCCCTTGCTGGTTTGAATGGTCCTACCATAGCTAGGCACCATACTGCAAATTGCAAAGTGATTGGTATAGTCTTTAATTCAGACGCTGGTAAATGTGACTTGGATGCATAGTGTTGGCAACCACTGCATTTTCTGACTAACTCTTGTGCATGTGCCAATGCGCTTGGCCAATAAAACCCATGTCGAAACGCCTTAGACACCAATGCTCTTGATGATGCATGGTGCCCACATTCCCCTTGATGAATATCCAACAAAATCGCCTGGCCTTTCTCTGAGCTGATGCAACGCTGAAGGACATTCGTCACACTCCTCTTGTACAGTTCCTTGTTGATTATGGTGTATGCTTTTGATCTTATTTCTGTTTGCCTTGCCACTATCTCATCATCCGTCAAAGTTCCATCTTTTAAGTAGTTGAATATTGGCTATGCCCATGTTGGTATTAGTGGCTCCGGGTCTGCTTCACCATCAATTTTTATTGGCTCCGCCGACATATGCTCTGCCGACATGACCCGAGGAGTCCCCGAGTTTGATTCGGCATCCCCTGAAGTGATCAGATCAGTCCCCGAGTGCGAACCTGCCCCTGAGTCAATATCCATTGGTACCATGTCTAACTCCTGACTCGTTGGGGTGACCCTGATCGAGTTGTATTCTGGTAACGGCTTGATCGATGGTTTCCTAAGGTGCTCCAATGCTACTCCTGGTGGTATTGCTTGCCGAGATGAACCTAGTTTGGACAGTACATCTGCTGCTTCACTCTGCTCTAGGAACATGATGGAATTCGCATCCGTCAAAGTATCCCGAAATTTGTTGCACATGGAAACGATATAATGCCATGTTTGCGTCCAACGCATCCCAATGTCCAGACACTTGCTGAATCACCAAATACGAATCGCCAAAACACATGATCCTTTTGATGTCAATCTCCTTGGCCACTTTGATGTCGTGGACAAGTGCTTCATACTCGGCAACATTGTTGGAAGCAGCAAAATGAATTTGTGACACATACTTGAGATGATCCCTCTTTGGCGATGTGAGCACTATCCCGGCGCCCATACCCATTTTCTTCTTGGACCCGTCAAAATGCATTTTCCAGTAGTTCGGGTCTAGCAGTGGTGGTTCATACTGCATCTCCATCCAATCCATGGAGAAATCTACAACAGCTTGAGATTTAATTGCATCTCGCCTATCATACTGTGGAGTATAAGGTGCTAGCTCTATGGCCCATTTTGCGACTCGGCCACTGGCATCTTTGCTGCCTAATATATCCGAGATAGGTGCCTCGCATATTACCCGGATTGGGTGTTCTTGAAAGTAATGTTTCAGCTTCTTTGCTGCCATATATACCCCGTATGTCATTTTCTGATAATGCGGGTAATTCTGTTTTGACACAGAGAGCACTTCGCTCAAGTAATAAACTGGCCTTTGGACTGATTTGCCCTCTTCTTTGTGTTCAACCGCTATTACTGCATTTACAACTCTATTGGTTGCGGCAACATAGAGCAACATTGTCTCTTTGGATAGTGGTGTTGCTAATATTGGTGATGTTGCCAACATTTTCTTTAATTCACGGAAAGCGCTATCGGATTGTTGTGTCCATGCGAATTTGTCTGATTTCTTCATCAGTTGATATAGTGGTAGGGCTTTTTCACCTAGCAGACTAATAAACCTGCTGAGCGAGGCCAGACATCCAGTGAACTTCTGGACATCGTTGAGGGTTTTTGGCAATTCCGTTCTTTCGATGGCCCTCATCTTTGTCGTGTTAGCCTCAATCCCTCGGCTGGATACAAGAAATCCGAGTAACTTGCCAGCCGGGACACCAAATGTGCATTTTTTGGGTTAAGTTTCATCCAGAATCTTCTTAAGTTTGCGAATGTTTGACGCAGGTCCTCAATTAGAGTATGACTCTGCTTGGTTTTTATCACCACGTCATCGACGTATACTTGAACATTTTTGTCCAATTGATCTTGGAAGCATTTTTGCATGCATCTTTGATATGTTGCACCTGCATTTCTCAATCCGAATGGCATGGTACGATAGCAATAATCCCTATACGGGGTGATAAAAGCTGTCTTTATTTGATCATTCGGATTCAGTGGTATCTGATGAAATCCAGAATACGCATCCATAAATGACAACAACTCGCACCCAGCAGTGGAATCTATGACCTGGTCGATCCGTGGCAGGGGAAATGGATCTTTTGGACACGCCTTATTGAGGTTCGTGTAGTCAATACACATGGGACATACCACTGCCACGTTCGGGTCATCTTTCTTCTTATCGACCAAGACTGGATTTGACAACCAATCCGGGTGCAGTACTTCCATGATGAATCCAGTAGCTAAGAGTCTGGCAATCTCGGCAGCTATTACTTTCCTCCTATCTTCGGCGAAGCGGAGGAGGGGTTGCTTCACCGGCTTGGCATCTGGCCTTAAATGAAGAGAGTGCTCAGCCAGCTCCCTCGGAACTCCTTGCAAATCCTGTGTGGACCATGCAAACATATCCCGATTCTCACGGAGTAAGCTGGTGAGCTCACTTTCCTATTTGTCAGTGAGGCCAGCCCCAATGGTAAATGTATGCTCTGGGAATGTCTCATCCACTTGTACCTTCTTGGTTTCTTTGGTGGCTTGAAATGACACATAGCCATGCGGGTTAGTGAGTGCCGACATGGACATTTGTGCTGCTTTGGCCAATGCTGCCACCTCCAACATTTGATGCTTTTCCTGTGCTATGACTAGTGACTCAGCTAGTGAAGATCCGGCTGAGGCACAAGCAATGTACCTTTTGTAATCCCCTTCAACTGTAATCACCCCACATGGGCCTGGCAGCTTCATCTTCAAGTAAGCAATGTGAGGAGTAGCCATAAACTTTGCCATAGCCGGCATGCCGAGTAAGGCATGATACGAGCTGGCCAAATCAACTAGCTCGAACTCTATGGCTTCAGTGCGACAGTTTTCCCTGTTGCCAAATAAGACGTCGACCCAAATCTTGCCAATTGGCTCACAGGACAATCCTGGCACAATACCATTGAAAGTTGTCTTAGTTGGCTCCAGCATGTTCATGATGATTCCTATCTTGAGCATGGTATCCTTGTACATGATATTGATGCTACTGCCATCATCGATCAGTACCTTGGAGAACTTCACATTGATATCCGGGCCCATGAACGTTGGATCTAAATCTAGAGCATATCCTCCTAGGGTTGGCATTATCTTGGGGTGATCCTTTATGCTCCAAGTTATCTCTTTCTCAGACCAATGCATGTACTTTGGAATTGCCGGCATTGTGGCATTCATCTCCATCATCCGTCACTGCTGACTCTTTTTGTCATTCGGCTCTGTGACAAAGACGACATAGCTCTGGTGATGTTCTCTGTACTCATTTATAGTTCCATGGCCGACATGAGCGTCGTCACCTCTGTGATTATGCACCTGGTGCACAGTTTCTCTTCTCTCTTGATTGTGATACCTTGGCTGTCTGTTTTCGTATCTGTTATCTGTTCCCATAGCTTGAGCATTTCCTCCTGTAAGTGGTGGAGGGGAGTTGGTGTTAGCTGCTTATTCGGCGAATCCACTCTATCTCCTTTCTGAAACCAAGTGCATTGCCTTGTTGTGTGATTGGCTGGATTACTCGGTCTAGGCGTGTGAAACTTACACGGCTGGTCCAACATCATCTCATAGGTATACTTCTATCGGTCCTGATATTACTTCCTTTGTTCGTATGGCTTTTTGCCATCATTCTTTGGTACACACTGTTGTTGTCCACATGTCCTTTGACGTTAACTACTTCTAGCATCTGGATGATCCCGACTCACGGCCGCAACCTAAGTCGAACCATATTTGTAGTCTGGCCTCTCATCTCTTCTTTTGCTTCTGTATTCGGATCTTTCCTGGCGCCTTTGCGACCCGGCAGCATCATAGATCTGAGTCTCAGTCATCCCATCTGCCGACATGAGCAGAGGCTGAGTCAGATCTCCCAACGCATACGAGTCAGCAATTTTTATTGTTTCTGCCAAGCTTGCTGGCATATCCCTCTGTAACCTTTGCCACAACACACTTCCGTGTCTACACCCTTGGGCAAACCAAGTGATTGCCTGTGACTCGATTACCCCTTCGCAAGAGTTGCGCATCATGCACCATCTTGTGAGGAACTCTCTATATGTCTCATTCGGCCTTTGCTTGCACATTGCTAGCTGGTGTGGGCGATTTGGCCTCTTCTAGGTGCTCGTGAAGTTGCTCACAAAAGCGTCTTGAAAATCGATCTAGTTGTTGATGCTTCCAGGTGGAAAATTGTTCAGCCATACCCGAGCTGGTCCTTCTAGCATTTGCGGTACATATCGTACTGCCCATCTCAAATTCCCCTGCGTGATCTTCACAGTTCCATAATCTATGAGCCAATCCTCTGGCTTTGTGCTTCCATCATATGTTTTTGTTCCCCTGGCCAGCTGGAAATTTGGTACAGGTGGCTCCTTCATGATCCTTGGGCCAAAGCATGGTGGACCCTGTGACCTTGCGACTCGATCAGTTCTGCCATCTTTATTCGATCAAGCTTCAGCCTTGCATCATCTGGTTGAAGGTTTCTGACTACGAGTCTGGCTCCCATCGCTTGATATGCGTGATCCGGCAGTTCATATCCGTCATTTACCATCGCCGAATAACGATCATTGTACTTGTTCGCGTTCGGGTCAATAGGTTGTTGTGCTGCTTTTCTCGCGCTTTGCTGTCTTCTTTCGGGTTGAGCTGGTGCATTATTTGGCGCTGGATTTCCTCCTCCTGTCGAGTGAGCTCAACGCCTAGGTCGAGGTGCAAAATTCTGCCCTCCATTGTCGTTTCTTTGCCCTACTTGCCTTTCTTGGCCTGCATTTTCCTGGTTTTCATTTCCTTGGGCATTATTCCTTCTCGTTCCCTGCGCATGCGCTAGGTTTCCCTGAGCCATTGCCGGGTCATAAGTAATCATCTGCTTGTTTCTCCCTGAATCCACATTTTTTTCTTTTCTTGGTCTCGGCGCCGCTCCGGGTGAGGATGCCATGTGACCTGCTGATCTTGCCGGGACAGGAGTCGCCGAGTGAACCAGCTGTGACCTCCCCACTATACCCAGATTCGCTATGTAGTATGCTTCATTCAGCATACTAGCTACTATCACCAGTTCATTGACTCGCTCTTGTTGTCTTTTCTTTGCTTCTCCCTCCAAGTGGGGTAATTCTGCGATTGTTGCTTCTGCGGCTCGCAGATTAGCTGTTGTTGTATTGTATGTTGGCCACATGGCTGTTTCGTTCATGTTCTCTGGCGTTATTTTCGACGTTGCATCTGCCAGCTCCTCATTGAGGTTTCTTCCTCTTAACCTTGTCGCATCAAGCCGGGTCTTTGCGCCCTTGACTCGATTTGCTGAGTTGAGCTCTTGGATTGTGATATCCACATCTTGCTATAACTGTGCTAACTCCTTGGATTTCTCTAGAACCTTTATTCTGGCCTCCTCTAACTCGGCTTTCACACGTGCCGGGTCAGTCACTTGCGCTACCGGCTCTGCTAACTTATCAATCGCATCTTGCAGCTCCTTATCCCTTTTACTCCTAGCTATGTTTTCCGGCTTTTCTAGTGGTGCCTTTGCTGTTCTCGCAGCCTTTGGTGTTTCTTCATGATTTCCTCCCTCAGCATTCTCATTCACTATTGGAACTATCGGTGGAGCTACTGGGTTAGGAGCTGTCATCATTACCTCCACAAAGACGAGTTGGTGAAGCTTTCTAGTGACAGGAACCGCTGGTGGATCCGGTGCCAGAACGATGCGCTTCGGATATGCGCGCTCCACGTGCACGGCGATGTAGACCTGGTGCTCGTGAAACTTGATGAAGCGACCGCCCCTAGGGAACGGTTTGGTCCCGGAGCACCCCGTGTTGTCGCTGACAAAGTTGAGCGCTCCAAACCTCTGGATGAGGCCGGAGTAGACGCGCTCGCCGGTCTTGGCGATGATGTTGCCCGTCCGGATGAAGACTCTATCAAGCACCTGCTTCTGCCCCACGGTAGGTGCCAACTGTCATGGTGGTGTCACGGCAGATGCCATGAGTAGGCTTAAGTTGGGGGCCGAATGGATGCTTGTGGTCACCGGGGAGGGAGTGCATGGTATTGCCATGCACGAAGAACAGGAAGAACTCTCCACACTTAGATATTTGATTGATACTTGGGAATTACAAGTGCTCCTTGAGCTGTATGAACTAGTGTTCTATGCTCTAGTTCCCTACTTGGTCCAACCTTCTTCTACTACAGCTATGCCCTTCCTTATTAGGCAGCGCTAGCTAGCTTATACCCCTTTGGGTTCTAGAGTTTACTGTTTGGATCCTGGTCCCTACTATGCGGGCTGGGTCATGGGCTTTCCTTAAGCCCAATGGCCCAGTCCACAAAGCTTGACAGCTAACTGTCTTCTGGTACGTCGCCTCCTGTTCCTTTTGTCGTCACGCAGTAACTTTGTACGTCAGCCCTTGCTTTGGGCGTCACCCGGCTCCTTTTGTGTCACCCGGCGTCGACCTTCTCTTTTGACCATGCTTTTACCATGGTCCCTCCTGAACCTTACCCGGAAAGGTGCCACGTGTCCTATCTGACTCAGCCCTTCCTCGGGAAACTCGGCTCGTTGGCTCCTGCAAGATTAACAACTTTGTCTTATATGGGCCGACATAGTTCATATGTCGGCTATATACGATTCCCTCACCCGGTCGTTCTTACTCGGCCTGGTTCTTTCTTTACTCGGAGCCAGCCAAGTTGTGCTATGCTTCACCCCTAGTGACCCTACCGGGGGTCATCCCCCCGACATCCATACAAAGTGCCTTAAGACAAGCTCAACTCAATGCTAGAAATGTGCCAGCTCAAGACCAAGGTCAATTTTTGCCTCTTAATGAAGAGAATGATTATGGTGATGATCAAGGTCAAGATGATGGTCAAGACGAGGACCAAAATGATGAAGAGGGTCCTTAAGAAACAACATGGAGATCCACACTCGTCACGAAGCTAGAACGGATAGGATGTTGGAATTAAGAGACCACTCTCTAGAAAATGTGGTTGGTGAACTAAGGAGAGGCACTTCCACAAGAGCACAATTGAAGAGGTTTAGTGAACACCAAGCACACATCTCGATGATTGAACCAAAGTAAGTGTGGGAAAATCTTGAAGATTCGGATTGGTTGGAAGCTATGCACAAAGAGATCAACAACTTAGAGAGAAACAAAGTATGGAAGTTAGTTGAGAAGCCAAAGGATTGCCGCAATGTTATAGGCACCAAGTGGATATTCAAGAACAAGCAAGATGAGCATGGAATTATAGTAAGGAACAAGGCAAGATTGGTTGCACAAGGGTTCTCTCAAATTGAATGCATTGATTATGGAGAGACATATGCACCCGTGGCTCGCCTTGAGTCCATCCGTATCCTTCTTGCTTATGCGGCACATCATAACTTCAAGTTGCAACAAATGGATGTAGAGAGTGCATTTCTTAATGGTCCATTAAATGAGTTGGCATATGTAAAGCAACCCCCAGGATTTGAGGATCCCAACTTTCCAAACCATGTCTACAAACTTGATAAGGCGCTCTATGGGCTCAAACAAGCCCCACGCACGTGGTATGAGCACCTTAGAGAGTTGTTGTTTGACTGTGGGTTTGAGGTTGGGAAAATCGATCCCACTCTTTTTACTAAGAAAGTCAATGGGGAGCTTTTTCTATGCCAAATATATGTTGATGACATTATCTTTGGCTCATCTAACAAAGCTTTTAATGATGAATTCTCAAAGCTTATGACTAGTAGGTTCCGGATGTCTATGATGGGGGATTTAAGGGTATTCCTTGGTTTTGATATAAAGCAAGTGAGAGGAGGGACATTCTTCAACCAAGCCAGGTATACTCAAGATATGCTCAAAAGATTCAATATGCAAGATTTAAATGGAGCTCCTACTCCCATGTCTACAAAGACTCATATTGAACAAAATCCAAATGGTAAAGATGTGGATCAAAAGGTATATCGGTCTATTATTGGTTCTTTGTTTTACCTTTGTGCATCTAGACCCCATATTGTGTTGAGTGTAGGTGTGTGTGCAAGATATCAAGCGACTCCTAAAGAAATCCATTTGATGACGGTCAAGAGAATCTTTCGATATTTGGTTCATACCCCACATTATGGTCTTTGGTATCCTCGAGGTTCAACATTTGCTCTTTGTGGATACACGGATTCAGATTGGGCTGGTGATAAGGATGATAGAAAATCAACATCCTTGGTAGGTCTTTGGTATGTTGGTCTTCTAAGAAGAAAAATTGTATATCTCTCTCCACCGCTGAAGCCGAGTATGTGGCAGCTTCTAGTGCTTGCACTCAATTGCTATGGATGAGGCAAACTTTAAAGGAATACAATGTCCTTTGTGACAAAGTGCCTCTTCTATGTGACAATGAAAGTGCTATCAAGATTGCCTACAACCCGGTGGATCACACAAGGACAAAGAATATTGAGATTCATCATCAATTCATTAGGGATCATGTTGCTCGAGGTGATATTGATCTATCATATGTGTCAACCAAAGATCAACTTGCCGACATATTCACGAAGCCACTTGATGAAGCAAGGTTTTGTTATTTGAGGAATGAACTAAATATCATAGATTCAAGGAGCTTGACTTTATCACCTTGCATACTCACCTATGTCTTGACCCTTATTTGGTTTAGGTGCAGGCATGGATATAGGGGGGTGAGGTCCTAGTTGATTGGACTATCCCTCCCCCCATTATGCCCAAAGCAATCAAAATCATTTCTCTTCATATCATTTTTTGATATGTGAGCTTAAATGATGAGTTTCGGTAATGGACCCAAGATATATCTTTGTGGTGCCAAGCCGAGTATACTCAAATATGGTGCCCTAGGCTACCCGCCCTCTCACAGTCGAGAGGTTGGTGCTTACTCGTGTTTGTAATTTGTTGGTTCGTGGCTATTTGAAGCTTTCTTGAACATTTTAGTGGATTTCTATGGCTCTTATTGATTCTTCACAGATTGACATCTTAACCCAAGCCTACACCCTGTCTTAAAACACTCTAACTCTCATATATGTCCCCATACACAAAACCTGGAGTTTTTGGTCGAGGAGGACCGGTGTCTCCGGTGAAGGTCGGAATCTCCGGTCCAGACGGTTTCTGCCACTTAAAGGGAGGGGATGGGGTGAAATGAAACAACAGTTTCACTTCTTCCACCCCCGTACCCCTCCCTCCAACCCGTCGCCCTCTCCTCCAAAACTCCTCCCCGGATGTCAAGAATCCCCCGGGATCCGCCGTGCCGCCGGCCAACCTTCTCCTCTCCTCCATTGGGTCATTCCCACCGGAGGAATCGATCCCATGGACAGATCTGGTACCTCTCCTCCTCTCATCTCTAGATGTGTTTTTGAGGATTGGTGCTGTTTTGTCCATTCGAATCACTTGTATGCGTGCACTCTAGTACTTTAGCCTTGTTGCATTGACCGATCTATTAGATTCACCCCCACCAGCACCTTCCCATCTCATGCCCGAGCCTCCCGACCAGAGATTCCGGTCCATAGGACCGGAGACTCCGATGTGGGGTGACTCAAAAAGATTCAGTAATGCATCAAAGCTCTTGTACTGCATCTTTGGTACATATATACTTATCTCCATGCTATCTCCCTCATTGTTGATCACAGGTGATGGTTCTCGTCGTCCTCGCACCAAGGCCAAGTCAAAAATGGGCAATCCTCGCTATGATGAATCCCAGGGTCAGTTTATCGTGCCACCTTCCAACCGGAGACAGCAGGCCCGTGATGCAGCTTATATGAGAAGGGAGAAGGAAAGGAATGAGCAAGAGAACCGCGCCAAGAAGGCAAAATATGACAATCTTCAGTCTTTGGCCCGCATGTCAAAGGAGGAGTTCCGTGAGCTGAGGAAGACTGACTTCTATGACCTGCCTCGTACCATCGATGATCCTCGTTACTGGAGGAAGGATCAAGTTGTGTTCATGAAGGATGTGTATGGTGTGCTCACAAAATCACTAGTGTGTCCTCAGAAGTTCATGAGTGTTGAGTAGATGAGGCTCAACCCCTATTTCCATGATGCACTGTGGATCTGTGAGAAGTTGGGGCTGTTCAACTTGATGGAGCTCCGTGAAGACTACAATGTCACACTTGTGCAGCAGTTCTACACCATTGTAGTATTTGGATCTGACCAAGAGAGGACCATGACTTGGATGACTGGCACCACCCGCTCCTCAGCTACTTTCCATGATTTTTCTAATGTCATCTTTGAGACTTTCCATGGTGTATCCACTGCTGTTGGGCTGCGCATGCACTCAGCGTCTCTTGGTGAGAACAAGATGAAGCTTGCACCTCTTTATGGCAGCGAGGGTGTTGTAGGGGGGTCCAAGGGACTCAATCCTATCTACAACCTGATGTTGAGGATATTCTGTCATACCATCTCACCAAGCACTGGGAATGACGATGCTATTAGGTGTGGGCTAGTCAACCTACTCTATCATACCCACCGGATCTACAATGTTGGCCTAGAAGCAGATGCTGATCCTATTTATGTGATGGATTTCATTTTTGAGGATATGTTACATGCCATTATCTTCAAGAAGTCTCCTCCATATGCACCACTTGTTATGCGGCTCATCAACTCCAAGGAGCATGATTCCCCACTTGGCTTGGCTCCCAATCTCACTGAGCACACTCTGGTATCTCTGCAGTAGAAGGGGCGCATGGGGCCTCATCCTAGGCGTCGCTATGGCAATGATGATGAGGATAGGGATGATACTGAGAGGGATACCTCTCCCCCTAGAGATCGGATAAAGAATGCCTCCAATGCACCTATGCCTTCCATGACCTGGGACTATGTACATGAGAAGGTCAAGAAGGCCACTTTCTGGGAGAGGACCCTATGTTGCATGAATGTAGACATCCGCAAGCAACAACATGCCTCCTACCAAAGCAACCGGCGCATTGAGAAACTCCTCAAGGAAATCAAGGAACATGGCAAAGAGGATGATGAGGAAGGAGAGGGTGGGTACAATGATGAGCATGGTGCTCAGCAGTCCACCGAGTCAGATCACACTCTTTCCTCTGGGTCATGGAATGCCCAGCAGGACAGCCTGGTGGACTGGAAGACGTTTTCAGATGTCACCTCTAGATACGGGTATCAGGGTACCTCCTCTTCTCGCCCTCACGGCAAAGGGCATGCAGTCCCTGATGATGATGATGATGATGATGACTATGATGAGGGTGGTGAGGATCAGGATGAGGATGAGGATGATGAGGACTACTAAGTTGTTGGGGCACTAGCTTAGGTATTTTCCCTTTTCGGCGTTTCGATGCCAAATGGGGAGAATACATTGTCATCAATTTGGATTTGCATGGGCCTGGGCTTTGGATTCACTATTATTTGCCTTTATTTTCTATATTTGAACTTCTATGTGTTATTTTCCACTTATGTGTGTGACTATGTGCTTGTGAACCTATTATTGTAACTCATGTAAGAATTATGTGCTTTATCTATGAGAATTATGTGCACCTATTACTTTTTTACCTTAATGCACATAGTCAGGGGGAGCTTCATACAAATTATTCCATGCAAAATCACTTGTTGTCACCAACACCAAAAAGGGGGAGATTGAAAGGACATTTACTGTCATAATCACTTTTGGTGTTTGTTAACAACAAGTAGATCATTTTACAGTTTGTTACTGTCCACAGGTTGTTATAATGCTAAGTGAAAAGATCCCTCACACTATGAAAATATTCCTGCAAGTTTGACATGGTTCTGGAAATTCTAGACCAGAGTCTCCGGTCTGGCTGGACCGGAGTCTCCGGTGTGGACCGGAGTTTCCGTAGGAGTCCCCGGTGTTGGCATCAGGATCATGGCTGGGACAGTCTGTAAGGGGGTGCGGAGCAAGGTCCGGAGGCTTCACCAGAATCTCCGGTGTAGGCCTCAGACCGGAGTCTCCGGTGCTGCTGGACCGGAGTCTCCGGCCCACTTGGCTCATAGAAGGGCTAGGACATACTGCATATACTGGTCCGGAAGCTGGTCTGGAGATGGACCGGAGTTTCCGGTGTAGACCGGAGTCTCCGGTGTACAGACCGGAGTCTTCAGTCTGACTTTTCTCCAATGGTCAGAAAACGGTTCGTGGAAGGGAGCTGCTTATAAATAGGGACCCTTATCCCCTTCCTCCAGCTGCTCGACCCACTTAAGAACACTACCTCCATTAGAGCCACCAAATCAACAAGATCTCTTCATCCAACCATCCAAAATCATTGATCTTTGGAGAATCGAAGGAGGAGGCCTTGATCTACAGATTCACCAAGAGAGATCTTCATTTCCCCCTCATTCACTTGAGGGCCCCCATGCTCTAGTGTTTCTTTGGAAACCCTAGCTTTGATTTGGTTCTTACAAGCTTGTCTTTGATTATTTTGGCAGCTTGCTTGTATTTGGGAGCCTCCAATTAAGTTGTGGATGTGTGCCCCGAACTCATTGTAAAGGTGCCGTCTTCCACCTCGAAGGTTGCCAATATAGTGTAAGGTGAATCGAACCCCTTGGGGTGAGGTTCATCAGAGAACAAGGGAGGCCTCTCGTGGCGTTGGTGGTTTTAAACCACCCCCTCTCCAAACGTAGACGTACTTCCCCTTAAAAGGAAGGAACTACGGGAAACAAATCCTTGTGTCTCCGTGTCCACCATTTTGGTTACTTATATCCTTTACCGCACTTTACTTACTTGTTCTTTCTTAGTGTTGTGCTAGTTGTTGCTTGTTTGACATATAGGTAAATTCACCTTAGTTGCATAATCTATAGAATTTACCTTTCTTGTCAAACCATAATTTGAAAAAGAGGAAAATTTGAAGTAGCACCTATTTACCCCCCCTCTAGGTGCCCATAAAATCCTTTCACCATGCCGTCGTGCCTCCTTCGCCGCAGTATAAATAGAGCCCTCCTCTAGCCTCAAAAGCACACCATTCCACTCCTCTCTCACCCAGCAACCTCTCTGACCCATCCCTAGAGCAAGGCGAGCACCACATCGCTGGAATTTCACCGGAGTTTGCCACTGCAGAGGAGGAAAGGAGCCGACGCTAGGAGCCGCCCCAGGAGCTGATGCGACCACCAGTCGAACCGCTGGCGTCGACTCATTCGTTCGCCCACCTCGTCGAACCTAACTAGATCCCAGGTAAGCCCCCGCCGACCCCCTCCATAGCGCTAGGGCTCTGTCTCGCGCTCCCCATGCAACGGAGACGATGACGCCCAGCCGTTGATCGTGCTCTAATCCTAAGGCCCGGATTAGTTGATACCACTTCGCGTTTGATTAGCCGCTGACGTGTGGGACCAGCCCCTGTGCAGCCCGCTGCGCGCGCACTGCGTAGTTGGGCCAGCCCATTAGCATTCCCGTGCGTAGCCCATAGATTCAAACTTAGATTTTACTTTTATTTGAAAATATTATAGTGTAGGTAACTTTTAAAATCAATTCAAGAAGATTCATTGAACCAAATTGAATGAACCCAATTTTGTTTGAAAGTAGATGAAAATATCTAATCACTCCCGTTGGATTCAAATAGTTTGAAACTATAGATCTCCCTTGGTAAAAATAACAAAACAGTAGCTTTTATCACTTCGAACATTTTTCTAAAATCAACCATAAGTTATTTTGAGTTGATTCTAACTCTCAAAAATCACATTGTCCATGACCTATCTGAATATGTAAAAATATATACTTTTGCATACAGTAGTCCTAGACCAAAAATAAAGAATGACTTTATAGTCATTTCTAGTCACTTAAATATTATTAAATGGTTTTGTGAAACTTTGTAAATTAGGCCAACCACTTTAAATCACATTCCCAAGTATTGGAATATGTCGTGATGACATGTGTCAATATGATCCCATATTTGAATTGGAGAATATTAAACCTTAAGTAGTTTTTCAATGAGTAGAAATTACTTTGCTAAAATAAGACAAATAAAATCTTGTCACCCTTTTCTTGTAATGATAGAGATGATGATAGATCATCTAGTGTGACCCTTGTGTGTTAAATAGAGGTAGTTAAGTATTGTTTGGTGATTGTGTACCTCGTATTTATTTATAGACGTTTGTGTCAATCTGGGCTACGAGGAGGAAGAATTCTATGAAGACGAGGAAGAGAACTTCGACCACCTTACCAACCAAGGCAAGCTACATTGTACAAGCTATACTAAGCATGTTATACCAGCAAGCCCCACTGTGTATACTATTATACCAATCCCAAGTTTTACTTGCAAGCTTTACCTTTCTTTCCTTTATCAAAGTTGTTCAAGTAGTTAATTAATTGATGATTAGTGGAAATTTAGGAAAGATGCCATCAAGAGCTTGGAACTTGATGTAGGTAGTTACACTTGATTAGCACCCTTCAATAGTGACACCCCCATTGATAGATGCTAGTGCTAAACCAATATTGATCACCATAGATGGGAACAAATGATTATGAAAATCTTGGAATGATGAGTTATTCTATTGAAATATTTTGAGATATGTTATGGACACAATGAGTTGAAGATGAGGTTGCATGAAGTATGTGACCTGACTTTGATAAAAAACTGATGGTTGGCTTCGGATGCGATACCATTCCAATTTTATCGTACAACCACAATACCCGAGTTTGGGTAAGGCTTAACTGGAAGTTTATATGTCTTACTACGGGTTCCCTCGTGGAACGAGGTGAGCTAAGGCTACCTTGTGAATGTGAATGTCCACCTATGCAGTTCCTAGGATGATAGATGGTTATGGCTGGGAGGCCAAACTCATAGGGGAGGTGCCTATACTAGGATGTGTGATTGAAAGGTTAGGATTGATTATCCGCATACCAAGTATGATGATTCAGGATTATTCCTGACAGATGTATCGAATGTTGTGGTAAAAGTGTACCACCTCTGCAGAGTGTCAAACTATTGGAATAGCCGCGTCCGCGGTTATGGATAGTTGGATGGCCATAATGTTCCGTTATCAGATGTTATCAAAATGACTTGTGACTTGAAGTATGACATTGACTTGACCCCACCAGGGTGTGGACACTGAAACTAGGTTCCCACTAGAGTAAACTAGACAACTAAAGTTAGGTCTTCACTACTAAGTACTTGTGAACTAAAATTGGCTTGCTGCAAACAAACCTAGAGCTTAGGACTCCTACTAGAGTGGTAGTTTATGTTAGTAATAGTTTGCGAGTACCTTAAAAGTACTCATGGCTTTGTCCCTGGCTATTCCCATGGCCAGACTACGAAGGAGAGTACGAGGAGGATGGAAAGCAGGACGCCTACGATAACTAGTGTAGGGTTCGCAGCATAGAAAACAAAAATTTTCCCTTGAAGACCGACAAAGCTTAACGAGTTCAACTCGTGGTTGATGTAGACGATCTCTTGCCGATCTCAAGATCGAGAGGAAGTCCTAGCGCCGCAAATCAGCAGCGCATCCGTGCTCGCACACACGTTCGAGGCACCGAGCAACCTCCGCCTCCTCGCTCCAGCGATGCAGCGGAAGCACAACTCTTTCTTGCCGAATAGCCACCGGGAACATGTATCTCGCTAGTCCGAGACCATGGGGGATAAATTCTAGAGGGGGAGAGAGATCCTTCACGAGGAGGTGTGTGTGAGAGAGAGGAGAGGGGGGCCTTTTATAGGGGAGAGGGGGGGCACCCAAGGGGCATGGCGCCCAGCCATGGGGGCTGCCCCCACCTCTTCCACATTCATGTGGGTGGAGCTCCCACTCAAAATGAAAAGCCTCCACTCCCATTAAAAAGCCTCCACTCAAAAATCCACTCACATGCATTAAATTTCCACCAAATTTAATGCAAGCTCTCATTTAAATAAAACTCTTTTATTTATTTATTCAGAATTTTGTTAATTACTTTAATTAACAAACATTCACATAAAACCCCTTGCTAGTATTCCATTTCACATGCAGAACCAGTTTCAGCAATTTCAACCGAAACAGTTTCGGTGTCTAGTGAAATAAATTCCTGCGCTTTCCTTTTCTTTTCGGCATGAAACTTTTGCTCCAATTGGATGTCGGTGTCTCTTAAGTGTGTCACCCTACGGTTCGTGAATAATGCGGACATGATCGAGACCCCTCTCGGATCAATAATCAGAAGCGGGATCTGGAGACCCATACTGACTCCCACACATTCAACGATGACTTTCTTGTGATCGTCGGAACCTTTTACGCTAGTATCTTAATCCCTTTGTTTCACGATATATTACATGTCCGAGATTCGATCATCGGTATCTCCATACCTAGTTTGATCTCGTTACCGACATGCACTCTTTTCTCGTTCCCGTGATATAACATTCTAGTGATCAAATCACTTGCTTGCAAGCTAATCAATGTGATATCACCGAGAGGGCCCAGAGTATATCTATCCGTCATCGGGATGAACAAATTCCACTCTTGATCCATGGGCCTCAACATAACACTTTAGTAGTTCTGAATCCATCTTTATAATCACCCTGTTACGGTGTGACGTTTGATGTTATCAAGAAACTCTTCCGGTGTTAGTGATTGACATGATCTCATGGTCTAAGGATTAGGATCACTTCGTAAGTTGTTATAGCAATATAAACTCAATGACTTTGATCGTAATGCTATACTTCGGATGAATGTTCATCACACCATTACACTAATGTTGTGATCCCGTTATTAACAACATCCAATGTCCATGATCAGGAAACCTTGATCATCTTGTTAATCAACGAGCTAGTTTATAAGAGAGGCATAACTAGGAACTTTCTATTTGTTTATTAAACACACATGTATTAACGTTTCCGTATTAATACAATTATAGCATGCAAAATAAACATTTATCATAAACAAGGAATACGATAATAACCACTTTATTATTGCCTCTCGGGCATATTCCCTTCAACTAGGATCATCTCTCATCGTCAGCATTGCCTGTGACCCTAAAGATGGAGCCTCGACCTTTCTACTACCATTATTCCACTGCTTTGATTTGTAATCAGACTTGATCATGAGATCAACTATTTGTAAGACTATTATGATTTGTAATGGATGATGTATTGTGCTACCAATTCTGTTATGTCTCGAAAAAATGGTAATCCTGAAATTGCGATGTACGGCATAACAGGCATCTGAGATTAAAAATTCGGATGTTGACACTATGTATCGGAGGAGCCTTATCGGAGGTTGAAGCAGAGCATGAGCCAAACCTTCTATACTGTCTACTGGGGGGTGTCCTGTCAGCCCTTTCTGATGCTCGTTGTTCCTTCCCAAAGCACAACTAGGTCCGCCACTACTACTGCATCTTTGAACGCGAATGGGGCAATAGTTCTTAGAGGATCTGACAAAATCAGCAACGAGAACTGGAGGTCCCAACCTACAGTTGATGATGGATCCAATGCACATGGAGATCCATGATTCTCCGAAACTCGCGGAGTCGTCACCATTTTCAGAGGAAAAATAGCTTCTATGTGTTTCTCTCCCTCCCCCTTTAGCGCAGTGGAGTAGAAGTCGAGCATCGCGCGCATGCACCTTTTCCTGTTGAGTTTCTCTGCCGAACTTTGAGCCAGAACCTCGGTCTGGCCAACTTAACCTCCTCTGGAATTAACATGGCCCTTAACTCCACACCTAAATTTGCCATTACCGGTGCCGACAAGTTTAGCCCAGCGCTACGTGGCGCAAGAGGACGAGACGCACGGATACGAGCCGCCGCTCGAATCATGCTGCTCTCCATCTCATTGGGTCAATATCCTCACAGCCAGCAAAGTCAGTTAGAGGCGGAGGCCATGAGGACGAATGAGACAAAATAGCAGGAAGTGAAGCCAGAGGGGTAGAAACTAATGAGGCGAAGCTACCTGGCAGGGTGGGTTGAGCACCTTCCATTGATGGGAGGGGAGGAGTCGCTCCCCACGCGCAAGGTGTCGCGATCGGAACAATGGAGCTCGTATGCGGAGACGCCATGGAACAGAGCCAAGATGCCGCCACGTTCCCTCTTTCGCGCCATGCCCCATTCCTCTTATGCATATAAAGCACGTCTCTTTTAGAGCATCAATTGCCGCCGCTCGTGCTATATTTGAGAAAAATAAATTAGAAAAAAACTCTCTAGCATCCCATTGGATTGGGCTGTCCCAGGAAGGTTGAGAAGGCTTACTAGGCCATCCAATGATCCTAGATCGGTAGAGAGGGTTCGCTGGGCCGTGGAGATTCCATATTATTATTCCAAACCTCGGGAAATAAGAAGTCCCAGAATTTTCTATTTGGGTTGAATTGCTCGGACAGCCCAAGTGCCAAAAACCATACTGAGAGAAACCCGATGTTACCTGAGCCAAAGATTGGCTGGGCTTATGATGTAAACGATGTTCCTGATTGGCCTTTCTTGTCAGTTTTGTCCCCAAAAAGAAAGTTTGGCATGCCCTGTCCATGGAACAGGGATGAACTGTATCACTGTATGTGCACGCAGGATACGTCGTCCGGCTAGTTATGAACAGCTTCCATTTGCCAACGTGTTTCAGGAATCAGGAGGTCCGAGCATCGCGTACATGTCCAAGATGAATCAGGAGAGAACGGCCTAATTAGCCGGCAGCTAAGAGCCGATGAGCGCGCACAGATGCATGCACCATGGACAGACAGGTGCAGAGACCGGGTCGTGCACCGCTGCCGTGTAGACATGTAACCGCCGCCATGCATGCTGCCTGTCGGCTTATCGATGGCAAGTTGGCAACGTGCACTTGGCCGCTAGCTGCCCACTGGGGCGGCTTAGTTTCGACTCCGTCCATGGCGGCCGTGCGCGCACACCTGCTCATATCATTTTGTAATGCCGTAATGATCACTCAGTGTCGCTACTCTGCTTAATTTATCCATATATAGAGGTTAGCTAGCAATGATGCTTAGAGATCCATCTTCCCGAAGGTACGTATCGATATCATGATGAAGAACAGCTCAAAAGCTACATACTACCCGCGGATGGGTGTCATGCCGTTTAATAATAATGTAGACAATTATTCTTTCCAAAAGTGAAAACACATGCAGGAGGACTGAATTATTGTAGGTGCAAAATGTTTCTTTTTTGGTGACGGCTCCCATCCTTTTCATTTATACTACTCCTTAATGAATGATTTGAGTGTGCTTTCTGCTAAAACAGGAGGAATAATACATAGAATCTCTGTTTGGGCAACGGAAGTGATCTGAATTCTCGCTTCGAAGATATATACTGTAAATATCACATTGCAAAACTTATGCGGCACTTGGTGGCTTAAAAGAGATTTCTCGAAGAAAATATGTTGGAGTACCTACAAGCATGTACTAGTAACATATTACCCGAAAAAAGAAAAACATAATACTAATAACATATATTGGGGAAATAATTTGCCAACGACACCTAGTGTCGTGACATATATATTTTTCTCTCCCAGTGACACCACTATATGAACGATTACGTTCCGCTTCACAAAGCTCTTCCATTTTATACTTCAAAAAACAAAAGGCTCTTCCATTTTACAGATAAAGGTATAGACGACGCACTAAACGCGTGCTGCACGCCAAAGATTCAAAGAATAGTGACAGAGAAGAATGAACAAGGAACCAGTCGATCGAGGAGCTATGTCTAAATTTGGGGCGAATTCTCCATGTCACCAGCCTGCATGAACAGTGTGACCCAGAAGTCCATGTCGGCGTTGCTAGACGACATCGAATTAGCGCCGCCTGCGACCAGGGGGTCGGGCGCTACCATCCCGGAACGGCCGGAACTGTCCACCTCTATCGCCAGCGTCTCTGACCAGAAACTGTCGTCAATCTGGAACTCGTGCGAGTCCGGGCTGAAGCTTTCAGTGGTGTCCGTCGTCGACGAGGCCATGGAGTAGTCAGTGGCGCACGACGAGATGGGTTGCTCCGGCAACGCTGCTGGCACGGTCGTGACAGCCACGGGCTTCCTGGCTTTGCGCTTGGGCGCAGCGGACGGACTGGAGGCCTCGAGACGCTTCTTGAGGTGCGTGTGCCAGACATTCTTGATCTCGTTGTCGGTCCTCCCCGGCAGCCTCGCCGCGATCAGCGACCATCTGTTGCCGAGCATGGCGTGGAGCTGGATGATGGCGTCCTCCTCCTCGCCGGTGAAGTTGCCGCGCTTGACGTCTGGGCGAAGGTAGTTGATCCACCGGAGGCGGCAGCTCTTGCCGCACCGCAGCAGCCCGGCCTGCTTCGGCAGCGCCCGCCAGTTGTTGTGCCCGTGCTGCTCGATGTGAGCGACCAGGATCCTGTCTTCCTCCGCCGTCCACGGGCCCCTCTTTAGCCCCGTCTTCTCGCAGCATGGCGACCTCCCCATTGCTAGCTCAACTCTCTTCTTCAGCACTCGTTCTCTCAGTGTGTGAGGGATGGACTGTTCGATCGGTACGTTGACGCTTGTCTGCCGGAGCTACTCGAAGTAACGCGTACGGCGGATGTCTGCTGTGTGTTGGACTTAATTGGATTGCGAGGGCGCCGCGCTATTTATACATGCTCGGCGTGCGACAGTAGCAAAATAAACGTGGTCAAATTGGGGCTTGGGAGCAGCTTCCTGCGAGGCCACGCCAACGAGGGGGAATGGTAGCGTTAACTCCAACTCGCTCCTTCTTTTTATTGTTTGGATCATGGACTCCATGTACGTTGCTTTGTTCATTTTCTATTGCCCGGTTTGTTTCTACTTTAATTTGTATATAAGGTCTCAGCTCTCAAGCACGAGTCCACGCTGCTCCATTGAAGTAAGTGATTATGTGTTTTTGGTCGCATGGTTAAGCGTAAACATTGTTTTACAGTCAATGCTCATAGTCTAATTATCTAGCCAATGGCGGAGATTTCGAGGTTAATGCTTGAATGATTATTAGTATATTGAGTTGGAAGTTCCACCATTAGGAGGTGACACTATATTTACTAAATCCGAGGACCCTAAATTTGGAGTGTTGTATTGACTTGAAACTAATTTGATAGGATGTGCTACTTGAGAAAAGTACATTAATACTTTCAATTTATTTTAGAACAATGTAGTCTAAATTTTTGTTAGAGAAAAAACACATGTGATTTGCTTTAAATTAATAAATCAAGTCACAGACATCAACACGGCCATGACGGCTCCTTCGAAGACTTGAACTAGGCGATTATGTGTTTCTGGTCACATGGTTAAGCGTAAACATTGTTCTGGAGTCAAAGCTCATAGTATAATTATCTAGGCAATGATGGAGATTTTGAAATGCTTAAATGAATTTTAAACTAGAAGGACCAGTATATTGATTTGGAAGTTTCACAATTAGAAAGTGGCGTTCTATTTACTAAATACAAGGTCCGTAAATTTGGAGTTTTGTATTGACTTGAAACTAATTTGCTAGGACGTGCTACTTGAGAAATGGACATTAATACTTTCAATCCATTTTGAACAATGCGGTCTGAATTTTTGTTACAGAAAAAACACTAGGGGACTTGCTTTAAATTAATAAAGTCCAAACAATTGAACATACAAGGCTTGAGTTTTGGTGTTACAACACAAAGGACAGAGAAACAAAACCAATTTTAGCGCAAGCAACAATTTTAGCAGTGTCGACGTTCGCTACGTCCGACGGTCGCTACGCCGACAGGGGCCATCTGGCCGTCGGCATTGACCTACGCCGACGGCCGCTGCTGCTCCGCCGAGAGAGAGGTTCGCCGAGGACGGTACGCCGAGAGCAGCCGTCGGCATAGCGTATGCCGAGGGTTTTCCTGGCTACGTCGACAGCTTTTAGCCCTCGACGTACGGCGCTTCCTGTAGTGCAATGTAGATCGATTGAACATCGCGCTGGTTCCATGCTGGTGGGGAGTCGGAGTCCGCGTACAGCGTCCTAAGAAGCAGAAGCATTTCGTCTAGCGGTGCAAGGTCATGGGCTTGAGTAGTAGTTGCCACTGCTGCAGAAAGAAGAGAGGTTTTGATAAGGATATTTTGCTTCAACGGTACTAGCTTAATGCAATTCATCCAAAGAGTCCACCATTAATCGTGAAGAAAACGTAAAGCAACTTCCTAGTTCTACCCGTAAAATTTTAAAGAATGCTTGGCGAATTAATTAGCAAAGAGCAAAAGAAGGATGCCCATGAGTTTTAACGTGAAAACCCTTAGTGGAGAGAAGGATTTGGCAACCGAATCCATCTACTAGGATTTTTATCTGAATGATGTATATGTATATCAGCTTTCCACCCTATTGGTTGTACGAGACTGTATTTTGCCTATCCATAGGATTGGAGTGGCATGTCCACTTGAATCCTATAGAATTATGTAACTATAGGATTTTAGATCAAGTGATGTTTGATTGCACAGGAAAATCAAAGGAATTGTACAAAAAGGTTGGAGTGAATGGAAATTTTCCTTCAATATAGAGTGCAAAGGAATCCTTTCAAGGATTTTCTAAGGATTGTAATCCTTTGAATCAAACAGCAGTTATAGGAAAAATTCCTAAGGATCCGAATCCTACAAAAATCCTACACAATTCCTTTAAATCAAACAAGCCCTTAATTTTCGTTTGTCCTTAGCAGTCATGCGTTTTTTTCTTTTCGAAATGGCCTTAGCAGCCATGAGTATGCTCGATGTAGAGGTTGTGTGTGAACACTAAATGTTTGTATCTCCTTGATGCAATTTTTAAGTTTAACAAAAGCACGGAATTTGGACAGTTGCGACCTAGCCAGGAGAAAAAACGAGAGCCTCGCTCCTGCGTCGTCCCCGTGGGAGACGACAGGGGCGCCCCCGAGCTGCCCCTCTTCAACCGTCCTCCTCCTCTCTCTCCCCCGCCGCCGCCGACGGACGCCGCCACGGCAAAGTCCGGGTGGTGCCGGCGGCGGCGGGCCATCCTTTTCCCGCGTGTGGGGGGGCCTCGCGGGCGGCTTCCTCAGGTGGCGGCGCACCTTGGGGTGACACGGCTCGGTGCTGGCGCGGACATGGCGTTGCGGCGGCGGCTCCTGGTCGTGGATGGAGTACTCCGGCGGTGCAAGGCGGCTGGAGGTGAGGGAGGGCTGGTACTGCGTGGGATTGGGGGCAGCGGGCGGCCGGCCCAAATCTGGGCTAGGTTGGGACCGATCTGGGCCAGCAAGCCCTGGCCGGAGCTTCTCTGGTGCCATTTGTCCTGGATCCCTGCGCACTTCCCCACTGCTTTGTGGATGGGGCACCGGATTTGGGCCGGGCGGGCCTAGCTCCGGTGGCCGACCTGCAGACCCACCCAGGGCTCTGCTTGGTTGCGACTTGCAGGTGGCACGGAGGTGCCGTGCTCACCATTCTTGTTGCATATCTGCTCTCTACATGCTGATCCGGCTCCGTCCATGATCGGATGGTCGCCCGACGCATCCACTCGGGGTGTCTCCATGGGCGGCATGGAGACGTCGTCTTTGTCATGTTCGTCCCATCTCGACCGTGCGGGCCCAGGTGGTGTTCCTCAGACCGGTGGTGGTCCGGTAAAACCGGGTGCGTGTGGTGGTGGTGGTGGTGCTGCTTCTTGGCGGCAGGGACCGACGGTGGCAGTGGATCCCCTGAGGGATGGCGAAGTTGGGGCTTGCGTGGGGTTGGCCTAGACAACGGTTCCCTTGCTGCAGTACGACGGCGGGGCTTCACGAGCCCTGATGGGCTCGACCAGGCCAGGTGGGCCTGGTTTGCCCTGTGGCAATATCCGGTCGGCTACCACCTTTCGGTGGTGGAGGTAGTCCCCTCCCGCGAACTGTTGTTTTGGCAACCCTCACCGTCGCTACCTCTTTGTTGTTTCTCGGCCCTACTTCGCGTGTCACGGTGAGACGGCGGGGGCGGATTCATGACCGGTGTGGCGTGCGCTGGTGGGCGGTGAGCATGGTGGAGCACTTCGAAGTGTCTGGGGGTGTGGTTTTTTTTAGGGGTCGGAAGAAATCCTTGTCATTTTGACACCGACGTGGTGACTTTTGTGGGTGTCACCATCCTTGTTGAAGGGCATCGGGTGTACCTCTTTCCCACCTTCCGGAGCGTGCCGGGGGAAACCCTAGGACCTGTCCGGGCAGCAGCGTCGTCATCGTCGCCTTCCTTCCTAGAGGTGCTGCTTGGTGCGCAACGCGTCGGAGTGCTAGGCGTGTGGTGGTAATTAGCCGGAGGACGCAACGGTCGCGATTCCACCTCGTTTTCGTCGAGCCACTGCTATCATCTTTGCTTTCTTTTCTTTTTCTTTTTGATTTCTTTGTCTTTCTTTTCTTTTTCTTTTTGATTTCTTTGTCTTTCTCGTGTGGGCGTTGTGCTGTCTGGCCCAGCAGCGGTTTCAAATGGTTGCTATATTAATATAGCTGGGCGTATGGCTGTTTCGAGAGTTTAACAAAAGCACCTTTTAGTCAGAAAAAAGATGAAGTCGTCATAACATAAACAACATTTGAAAGGAGCGGCTACCACTATACCACCAGCTTTTGATTTTGTCGCTGCAACTCTTTAGAAATAGCATGATGTTTGATAGTAAAAATTCATCTCCCTTACATGTGATGCACTGGTCGCACCGGCTCCGTACGTGTTCTACTATTCAGTGACTGGAGCACCACTAGTTGTTTGCCGGGGATGTTTTTACCCCCAAATGAATGACTGTGTAAGAGCATCTACAGCGGCGCTAAATATGACGCATGCCTAAAAAACCGTTTTTTAGCGCGCGGCGCCTTGTTTTCGGCGCTCCGGCAGCGGCGCAAAAATATCGCGCGCCCAAAATAAATTTTCAGCGTGTCTTATTTGCGCTATCCCGAGCGCTAGATCTACAGCTCCTGTTCACGCGCGCTGGAAACGCGAGCGACGCGCGCGAAGTCGCAACCGCCACGCTGAAGAATCCCACGCGCCCCTGTCCCTCCCGCCTCGCGCCGGCACCGGCGATGGACGGCTACTCCGGCACCCCACCAACGCCGCCGTACACCTTCGCGCCCGCCGGAAGCAGCGCCAGATCGATGCGGCCACCTCTCGCGCCTTCTTCCGCCGCCGTCCCCTCCGCAGGTAACCCTAGCGGTCCGCTTGCGCGCGGGCTTTTCACGGCTAACATGCTCAAGGACAAGTTGATGAAGGCAAAGAGGATGGCGAAGAGAAGGAGATGGATGATGAGGAGGATGAAGCATGATTGATGTTTCATATGGCTATGTGAGCTTTTGGTGGCGATGTGTTTGTGAACATCGATGAACATGTTTATTTTGCATGCTTTTGAACTTTGTGCTTGCTTGTTTGATGAACTATGTGGATTGATCATCTATCTTTGTGCTTTGATCATATTTGTTTTCATTTTTCTAGCGCCATCTGTGCGCGCTGCATTTTATAGCGCCTGTCTTTGCGCTTATTTTTTGCGCGCGCTAAACCCTGTTTTTAGCGTCTGTCTTTTGTCGAACCAAGTCGCGCGCGCCAAACGTGATACAGCACGCAGCAAAGTGGTTTTACAGCGCCAAAGTTTTGCGCTGCTGCTGGAGATGCTCTAAGAGCATCTCTAGCAGAGGCTCTATTTTAGAGCGCCGGAGAGCGCGTTTGCAGCGCGCGCTGCAGCGTTCGGGCGCTCTAAAATAGGGCGCCCACTTTCAGACGCGCTAAACGCGTGCGTCATTTTTGCGCGCCCCATAGCAGAGGCTCTATTTTAGAGCGCGCAAACAAGTTTGTCACACGAATCGCAGAAACAAAGATCTAGAAAATGCATTAAAATTATTTCAGACGAACACAAATTAAACTAGACGAACAGAAATTAAACTAGACGAATATTAAAAAACTACTCCTCTACTCCTCGTCGGACGCGGTGTCGTCGGACACCTCCGACAGATCCAAATCCTCCCAGCGTGGATCATTGTCCGGGATAGTCTGCTCGATCTCGATCTGGTCGTTGATGAACTGTCGGCGCCAGCGCCGGTCTGCGCGCTCGGACCTCCGCTCCGCCTTCCTCTGCGTGAAGAAGTTGCGCTCGTTGATGACGTTCTGCGGGAAGCGCCGGCACCACTCCGCCATGGCGCGCTCGTCCCCCTCGGCGACGGCGAAGCGCCGTTGAAGGTCGCGGTTGCGGCGTCGATCCTCCGCCGTGACGAGGGGTGGGTCCGGCGCGAGGAACTGAGCCTCCTCGAAGCTCTCCGTCTCCGGAAAATTCATATCGCGCCGGGGCCGGCCGAGGCGCCACGCGTAGGCGTCGTACGCGCGGGCGGCCTCCTTCGCGCGCTCGTACGTCCCGAGCACGAAGCGCGAGCCGCCGGCGCGGAGCTCCGCGTAGAACGTCCCGTTCTCGCGCACGCGCACGCCGCGGAAGCCGGAGGCGGAGCAGGAGCGGCAGCGGGGCGGCATGGCGGCGGAGAGCGCGCGTGGCGGCGGAGAGCGCGGGAGAAGAGGATATGAGTGCGCGGGAGGAAGAAGAAGAGCGCTCATGGCGTGGATAGCGCGCGCTGTATTCGGCGCGTGATATATACCGCACAGGATAGCGCAGAGCCCCGCACGCGGCAAATTTGCGCGCCCGCGCCTGCTGACATGGTTATACCCTACGGCTACGTGACTTCAGAATACCTGGTCCAGCCCAAGGAAGACCCACAGCAGACATACGCTAGCCCATAAAGATTTTCGGGTGGCCAAGGCCCATGACGCCTTCGGATCCTTGGACAGCAAGACTAGCATAGATAGGAAATTTAAAGGGGTAAAATCCTAAAACTTGTAACCGACTAGGACTATGCCTGGGACCTGCCTAAGTCTATATAAAGGCCAGGAGGGCACGTCCTAGATCTCTCGACTCATACTTTTGCACACGCACCTTCACGCCAGATCGAATCTACGCACCCTGTAACCTTCGATTCCGCCATAATCACGAGCAGACAAGCAGGAGTAGGATTTTCCCTCCAGGGGCCCGAACCTGGATAAATCTCGTGTCCCCTGGTTGCTTGTCTGTTAACCATTCCACGATCTCCAGCATCCCCATATTCTGCAAAACCCAAGTCCATAACAATGGGCATTGACGAGATTAAACCTCGTCAATTGGCGCCGTCTGTGGGAATCGGGGCTGTTGATTGTGCGATCGTGACGGTCCCGACCCGATCGATCTACAACTCCGCGGCGACGGAGAATCACCTCCTCTTCGGCGCTTTCGACTTCACCGCCCACTCGCCGGCCACCATGAAGTATTTCGGACTCGAAATTTTGTTCGGCAGCTTCTGCTTCCAGGTGGGACAAACTGGCACCCTCCGCCTTCCTGAGCGGGTGCCCGTGCCATCAATCAGGCCCACCTCGTGGGCTCCACACCCCGTGCTGCGCACATCGCCTGCGACAGATGAGTTCTACGACAGCGACAGCTGCAACTCCGATCTGTGCGATCCACCTTCGGATGAAGGGACCTACGGTTCCGGATCCGAAAGCTGTGGCAGCAGCGGACCGATCTACGAGCGCTACCAATGCACCGCAGTCATCCAGGAGCAGCAAACGCCTAACCCGCCGCCCAACACGAACCCCAACCCGCAGGACAGAAACGGCGAAAACGGCGGGAACAGAAGAAGCCAGTCCCCCCACCCAACGGGGAAAACAACGGCCACCTCATCCAACTTAGCAAATAAGGATGGGTCCAGGCACGCCGTGCCGTCGCAGGCGACATAGTCCTGCCTGTGGACTCCCCACGTGATCTACTGATGGCATACCATTACCTCCTCATCGAGCAGCACAAGAAGCAAGTCAAGATGCAGGAGACGCTCGACAAACGCAAGCAAGCAGCCTCTGAGTCCAGCGCGCGACGAGCTGCGCTCTCCGCATGGCACCCGGCTCTAGCACAAACGGAAACCAGGGAAACAAACACCGCTCTCGGGTGGAGAACATGGATCCCAGGGAACGCCGTGATGTGACCCGAACTCTCCACACATCGTTCATGGATATGGATGCCGACGGCAACATCATCCCGAAGACACCGCAAGCTGCGATCATGGCAGCCACTGCGTATCTCGCGGCCCACCCACCTCCGGAGGGGGACCCGAAAAGAGCCATGCATAAGTCTGCACTCACCGGACTCGGACTTGTTGGAGCTGCGCTCCACGAAGACGCTCCTGCGGAGCCGAATAAGAAAGCTCCGGCCAGGCGCGACCGGAGCCCCACCCCTTCATCCGAAGAAGAAGAGGAACACGACCTTCCTCGAAGGAAGAAGAGCTCGCATCGCCATAAACGCGACTATGACGCCAGAGACGCGCTTACACAGCGCAAAATCGACAAAGCACGCGCCAAACGCGCATGCTCGTCCGAGTCCGAGATGGATGAAGATGAAGGAGAACTCTGCGGAGCTCGATGCTTCAGCAGATCTGTTCGGCGAACACAGATGCCACGCAATTTCAAGCTTCCTTCGGATACTCCGAAGTTCAATGGCACGCAAGATCCAAAATCTTGGCTCAGCAACCATCTGTCATCCGTCAAGCTGCACGGCGGTAACAAAGAAACCGCCATGCATTGCCTCCAGCTGCAGCTGACAGGCGCGGCGCGGGTCTGGCTCAGCAGCCTATCATCAGGATCCATCCGAAGTTGGGAGGAGCTAGCTTACAGCTTCATCCGAAATTTCAAGGGCACCAGCAAGAGGCCCGCCTCAATCGAAGAGTTGCGAGCCTGCACTCAGAGAACGGGCGAATCTATTCGCTCGTACATATTACGCTGGTCTACCACCAAAAACTCCGCAGCACATATCTCCGAAGAGAGGGCCATCGACGCCTTCAGAGACGGCGTCAAACGCCAAGATTTCAAGGAGGAACTTGGGCGCGTCAAGCCCAAGACACTCGACCACCTCATGGACATCGCCAACAGGTGGGCGGACGGCGAAGATTGCATTCACCGAGCACAATCAGATGAAGAGGGCGACTACGGCCGAAGGCGAAAACGCCGCAGCAAAAGGAGATCGTGCGTCTACGAGGACCGCGACGGATCCGACATGGTCGCGGCCGGCTACGCCGACCGCCGCAACGACAACAGCCGCAACAGCGGAGGATACCGCGGTGGAAACTTCCACGACAATGGACGCCCAGCACAGTGGTGGCAACGCCGCGACCGCGACAATGGACCCTCAACATTCGACAAACTTTCGGGTCCATGCACCATCCACTTCTACATCGACAAACAGGATGGCAAAAAGAAAGCCAGCCACATGCTGAAGGACTGCCGCGAGTTCCAGAAACTCAGCGAAAGCATGGTGCAGATGAGGCAACAAGCCCCAATCCCTGCGTTCGGAAACGCACCTGCGCCAGGTGAAGTAGCACACGGAGCTCCTCCACCGCCGCCTATTGGAGGCCCAAACCAACCAGTCGCACCATCACAGAACAACGCCGGGATCGGGTACCCCCCATCAAAAGGAGCACTAAATATGATCCAGAAGGGACGCCCCACAAATAGGGTGTAGAAGAAAATCACCCGACAAATCAACTTGGCCGTGGCAACTCCGCCTGCAATCCCTGAGTACCTCAGCGGATCGGAGTCCTGCATCACATTCACTCGCGCGGATCACCCTTGCTAGATCCCTCGCCCAGGTCATGCTGCCCTGGTGCTGGAGGCGCAGATCGGAGGCTTCGAGATGAGTCGCGTCTTCATGGACGGCGGCAACGGCATCAACGTAATGTTCGCAAGCACTCTAGCAGCTATGCGGATCCCGCAATGCAGCCTGGAACAATCAGACACAACGTTCCACGACATTGTCCCAGGGAAGGGCATATTCCCCCTGGGCAAAATAGGGCTCGACGTCATCTTCGGGAAGCCGAACAACTTTCGGCAGGAGCGTCTAGAATTCGAAGTGGTGGACTGGCCGTCGCAATACCACGCCATCCTGGGGCGTGTAGCATTCGCAAGGTTCCTGGCCATCCCGCACTACGCATACCTACTACTCAAGATGCCAGGACCAAGGGGCGTCATCACAGTCCACGGGAGCTTCACCCGATCGGACCAATGCGACAGGGATTTCAACAAAATCTCCCAGTCTTTCGGCATGCAAGACGATCTTGTAAGGCTCCGTGAGGTGACGGACAATGGGGCACCCCCAGTCACAAAGCAGAACGCACCTGACATGTCCTTCGACTCCACCGTCAACACCAAGAAAGTACAGGTCCATCCGACGGATGCCTCCAAGACGGCCTTGATCGCCAACGACCTCAGCTCCGCATAGGAAGGCGTGCTCGTTGAATTCCTCCGTGAGCGCTGGGAAATCTTTGCCTGGTGTCCTGCGGACATGCCAGGAGTTCCTAGGGAATTCGCCGAGCATGCACTCAGTGTCTTTCCAGACACCAAGCCAGCCAAGCAGTCCACCCGGAGACTGTCGGAGCCACGATCCGAAGCTATCGGCAAGGAAATCAATAGACTACTCGCTGCAGACTTCATCAGGGAAATCAAGGAAAGCGAGTGGCTTGCAAACGCAGTGATGGTCCCAAAGAAGGACACGGACATCCTGCGGATGTGCGTGGACTTCGCGTCACTAAACAAGCACTGCCCAAAGGACCACTTCCCTCTTCCTCGGATCGACCAGATCATCGATTCGACTGCAGGTTGCGAGAAACTCTCCTTCCTCGACGCCTACTCAGGCTATAACCAGATTCGACTCAAGGTCGAAGATCAGGAGAAAACAGCGTTTATCACACCGTTCGGAGTATTCTGTTACAACACAATGCCCTTCGGGCTAAAGAACGCGGGTGCCACGTACCAGCGATGCATGTAGGCCTGCCTCAAGGACCAGATCGGTCGCAACGTCCAAGTCTATGTCGACGACATAGTGATAAAAACCAAGGAGGCAAGGACACTTATTGACGATCTCTGCGAGACGTTCGACAACCTTGATCGCTACAGGATCAAGCTCAATCCTGAAAAGTGCGCCTTCGGCGTCCCATCGGGTCAGTTGCTCGGGTACTTCATCTCTCAACGAGGGATCGAGGCGAACCCGAAGAAAATCAGAGCCATCATGACGATGGAGAAGCCGAAAAACCTCAAAGGTGTCCAGCAGCTCGCAGGACGAGTAGCGGCGCTAAGCAGGTTCATCAGCCGCATGGGCGAGAAGGCCCTACCATTCTACCAGCTGCTACGCAAAGCAGACAAATTCGAGTGGACACCGGAAGCCAACGACGCATTCGAAAGCCTCAAGCGGCTTCTCTCCACCTCGCCTGTCCTGGTCATGCCAAAGGAGCGCGAGCCTCTGCTGCTGTACATAGCAGCCACACACCAGGTGGTCAGCACCGTACTCGTTGTCGAACGACCCGAAGAAGGCAAGACCCACGGGGTCCAGCGCCCAATTTACTACCTCAGCGAGGTATTGACACCAACAAAGCAGAGGCAGAGGTACCCTCACTACCAGAAGCTAGCCTACGGCGTGTTCATGACGGCTCGGCGGCTGAGCCATTACTTCCAAGAGCACCAGGTGATGGTCGTCAATGAGGCACCACTGAATAGCATCCTGAATAATCCAGAAGCTACAGGACGCGTGACCCTGTGGGGCATCGAGCTGTCACCCTTGGACATCGTCTATGAGAAGCGACTTGCAATCAAATCTCAAGTCCTTCCGGACTTCCTGGTACATTGGATGGAGCTGCAGCTGCCAGACACCCCAGATATGTCGCAGTCATGGACGATGCACTTTGATGGCTCCAAGAGAGAAGCTGGAGCGGGAGCAGGGGTCATACTGACCTCCCCGCAAGGCGACAAGATGAAGTACGTCCTCCGGATGAAATTCCGAGCCTCCAACAACGAGGCCGAATACAAAGCCCTCATCCATGGCATGAGGATGGCAAAGATATGCGGCGCAACGCGCCTGGTCATCTATGGTGACTCCAACCTCGTCGTCCAGCAGACGCTGAATGAGTGCGACGCACACGCCGAAAACATGATCGCGTACCGCGTGCTCTACAACGCACTCGAAGGAGAATTCGACGGCTGCGAGCTTCGACACGTTGGGAGAGAAAGCAACAAGGAAGCCGACAGACTCGCCAACATTGGCTCCACTTGCACAAAGGTGCCACCAGGTGTGTTCCTCGAACAGATCTGCGTGCCATCCATCAAGCGAAAATTCCCCAAGGGATCACCCGAAGAAGCAGAACACTCGGGAGCTACGCTACCCGAAGGACACGAAGGACCCGAAAAACTGGACACAGAGGTAGCCATGGTCAACCTAATGCAGGTCATGGCAGTCGAAGAAACCTGGACACGCCCATACCTCTAGTTCTTGTTAAATGGAGAACTGCCTGACAGCTCGACAGACGCCCGACGCATATCTCGTCGGTCAAAAGCCTTCACCATCATCAACGGCGAGCTGTACAAGCGCAGTATTACCGGTGTACTACAAAGGTGCGTCACCATCGGTGACGGGAAAGCAATCCTCCAAGACATCCACGAGGGCATCTGCGGCCACCACGCAGGCAGCTGCTCCCTTGTCGCCAAAGCTCTACGAGCAATATTCTACTGGCCAACGGCCATGAGCGACGCAAAGGACATCGTCCGAAGATGCAACAAATGCCAACGGTTCGCCGACAAACCGCACGCACCTGGGTCCGAGATCAGACCCATACCCATAGCTTGTCCTTTCGCTCAATGGGGCCTCAACATGATCGGCAAACTGCCAAAGTCCTCGAAAGGGGGACACGTCTTCCTCCTGGTTGCAGTCGACAAATTCACCAAGTGGATCGAGGCCATGCCGGTCACCAACCAGAAAGGCAAAACTGCCGTCCAGTTCTTCGAGTCCATTGTCTACAGGTTCGGCGTACCCCACAGCATCATCACCGACAACGGATCGAACTTCATCTCCGAGGAATTCCAGGACTTCTGCGAAGGCCTTGGGATCAACATCACGTACGCCTCAGTGGTACACCCGCAAACGAACGGGCAAGTGGAAAAGGCCAACGGCTTAATCGGCGCCGGCATCAAGAAGCGCCTCATGAGTTCACTCGAACAAAAAGCTGGAGCCTGGACGAAAGAGCTACCATCCGTCCTGTGGAGCTTACGGACTACACCAAACAGCTCCACCGGCTACACACCGTTCTTCATGGTACACGGATCCGAGGTCGTGCTACCAGCCGAAGTACGCCACCAGGCCCCACGGGTCGTCGCTTACAGCGAGGTCAAATCCACGATTGCACTCGAAGACGCTGTCGACACACTCGACGAAGCACGGGATATAGCAGCAGCTCGATCAGCGGTGTACCAGCAGAGTCTCCGCAACTATCACAGCCGCCGGTTGCGCCCAAGGTCCTTCGTCGAAGGAGACCTCGTCCTGCGACTCAAGCAAAAGCGACCGAATAAATTCGAGTCACCATGGGAAGGACCATACGTCATCACCGAAGTCATCCCAGGTGGCGCCTATCGCCTCAAGCACGTGGAGTCTGGAGTCGCATACTCCAACCCATGGAATATCTCGCACCTGCGACGATTCTATCCGTAGCAACCTACCCCCTTTACTTTCAATAAGGCTTTCAGCCAAGGCTATTCAGCCGAACAATGTAGCTCCTCCATTACGATATAAATAAAGCTAAGTGTCTCGCCCCAAAACTTCAGTTTGCTATTTTTGCAACTTTACTAAATGCTACAAACGCACTCGGGGGCTCCCCCACCTCACGATTTCATCGACTAAGGATCAAACGTGTACACCTGAGTAGCTGACAACGTCAGGCAAACGAAAAGGACACGTACTCAATAAAAGCACTGCGTGCTCACAACAAACAAACCTTTACAAAGAAGGGCACAACACGCCCAGCCGAAATATACAAATTTTACATCTATCTCTTTTTACAGGTACTACCTATGTTGAAGAATAACCTGGGCACGCTGCTCAAACAAATCTACGACCTGTTCGGCATACTGCCCTATAGCCACGTAATGTGGCCGCATGTCCCACTCACCACCATCCGGCCGAAGAGGCGCCCCGGCTGCCACAACAGCCAAATCTACATCAGGCCAGTGCAGCCTCACAAGAGACAACACAGCCTTGACTCCAGTGAAGAACTGTTGCCGCACCAACTCCTTGACATTGCTCACGCTTCGAAACTTCGACAGAAGACCCGCAAGGCTCGCTGGCACGGCATCCAAAGGAAACATGACGTGCAACACCGAGGAAAGCGATGTCTGCACTTGGCGGAGCACCCGCGAAACTTGATGAACACGATCCTGCACCGTCGCCAGAGCCATGGCACGATCACGATCCATCCAGAAGAAGCCGCCAGCCTCCATGTCCTGTTGAGTCAAGCAATTGACCCGAACAGTGACACGCTCCTTTTCTTCCCTCGGAGCAAGGTTGGCACCTGCGATAATCGCACAAAATAAGAGTAAGGCCAGCAGGCCCATCCGAAGAACTGAGCTACAACTCGAACCAAAGAACAACTTACATTGCAGCTCCTCGGATAGCCGAACCAGCTCCGCCATCAAGTACTCCTCTCTGGCTGCACCACGATCCGCCTTGGACTTCCAAACATCGGCACGACCGCGTAACCCGAGCAACTCCCTCTCCAGACTACGCACACGATCCCGAAGAAAAGTGAGTTGCGAGGAATCATCCAAAGATGGTCGCAGCGGCATTGCGGACGGGGTGTCAACAGGGTCAGCACCCGAAGGAACCTATAGCAGCAGAAAAAGAAAGGAACCCAGACATTCAGACAATGATAGAGCACAACTCAAGAGAATTCATTAAACATATAAGACCACTACGTGGCACAAGGATGGTGTTCTTCAAGATATTTACAACAAAAGCAGACTGCAAACTACCCTACGTCTACAACGCCTAAGATGCGGCACCCTGAGTCGCCTCGGAGCCGGACTGCCTAGCTTTGTCCCCGCCCTGCTGCCGCAGGGCCTACTCAGACAGCAAATCAATGAGCTTGGGCCCATATCGCTTGCAGCGAGCAGAGTAGGCAGCAAAGGCTACCTCGGATCCATCCGCAGTCATCGACATCCGGGAGGTGATCTGGGGCAGATCCAGCTCCGCTCCAGCCGCCAAGGCCATCGCCAGCCCGACGGACGCGCCGATGCCTTTCTGCTTGCGCTTGTACGCCGCAGGCGCTTCGGCTGACAGAGCCTCCGCCAGAGCATCCACATCATCGAGGGCCGCGCCCTTAGGAACAAGCTCCTTGTAGAAGCGGCCAAAGACCTCCTTCGCCTTGGCAAGGGAGCTGACGACGGTGCTGCAGTGGTCTTCGACCGCCACAGTAGCATCATCTAGAGCACTCCCGTGCTCTAGAGCACCGCGGTCAAATTCGATGCCTGCGGCATCTGAGACAAAAAATAAGAAGGAAGATATGAAGAAAAGCAGCACAGAAGAAGACACGAGACATGAAGAAACAAGCCCTTACCCGAAATAGCCTTGGCAGCAGCCATGAGCTTCGCCGCCACCTCTCTTTCACGAGCAGCCGCAACGGTGGCCAGCTGCTCCTCACGATCTGCGGCCTCCTGCTGCAGACGCTCCTTCGCTTCAGCTGCCTTAGTCAGCTCTAGCTCGAGGCGTTCTTTCGCACCAACGGCGGCCTCGACCTTCTGCTCCGATTGACCAAGGCTCTTCTTGAGAGCGTCGACCTCACGGAGAGAAGTGTTATGCTCCTCTGCATTCAATACAAGAAAGTGTCAAAGAACAGGACCAGGATAAATAAGAGAGGCACTAAAAGGCAGATAGTTACCTTGAAGCTGCCGAAGGTTCGCTTCCAGCGCAAGCGCTCCTGCACCAGCCGCTTGGCCTCCTGCACGAAAGGCTGAAGAAAAAGAAATAGCAGTAAGAAAAGGACTTGGGGGCTACGCCCAACACAAAGGAGTAAAAACAACATTCGCACATGAAGACACTCGGGGGCTCCCCCCGTGACATGAAGCAGAAAAACTTACATGCTCTGATGGCGACTCCAAAGGCCCGCCTATGAAATTCTGAGGCGCAACCACCTGCACCTCCTGCAACAGAGGATCTGGAGCCGCACCACCGGAAGTCGCCACCGTCTTAGGAGGAGGAGACGCAATTTTTGACTCCCCCATCATCTCCCGCGCACCATCACTGGAGGAATCGTGGGAGGAATGCCTGCATACGAACCAATCAGCACAAGTGCAAAAATCATGAAGGAACAAGAACAATAGTACAACAAGAAACTTACGAGCCCAGTGAGCTCAGGTCAAAGACAGGAGGAGTCCTTCGGGCCCTCTTCTCCTCTTTCTTCTCTTCCTTCTTCTCCTCCTTCTTTTCTTCCTTCTTCCGCTTCGCTGGCGGGTGCGGTGCTATAGCCCGCACAGGAATGGCAGGGAGGGGAGAGGAAGAACCTCCATGACCGTCACTATGACGCTCAAGGCCCAGAGGGTTTCTGGGAGTCGGAGGAGTCGAGGCATCCGAAGACTCGCTGGAGCTCCGTGATCGTTTGCGCGTATGTTCCTCACTCGACTCGTTAGCATCCTTCGTCGGAGATCGCGCCGACGGCAGCTCGGACACGGACACAACCACTTCATTATCCGGGGCATTCGGATACTTTTCGGGCAATGGCGGTACCATGCCCGACACTTTGAAGCTCTGCAAAATCAGAAGTAACTTTGTTAGCAAACAAAGGAAATAAATACACAGCCGACAAAAAAGCACTACGTGCACAAATCTACACCTGCGGTACGACCAGCGTCGAAGAAAATGGAGGAGTTAGCGATTTCCCCAGGATTTCTTCTCCGGCCTTGAACTTCAGCAGCGCGCGAAGGGCCCTGTCAAGATCCCCCTCGGAGATTTTCTCAGTCGAAACCCTCGTCGGATCACGGCGCCCAGAATAAAGAAACATCGGGTGCGCCCTCGCTTGGAGAGGCTACACCCGACGCTCAAGAAACGTCCGGATGATGTCCACACCGTTCACCTCCTTCTCCGGAATCAGCTGGAGATCCTCCACCCGACGGTAAAGGGCCTCTATCTCCGCCACCTCACCATCCAAGATTTGGTTTTTCCAAGACCTTTTCTTCTCAATCATTTGGGAGGGGTCAAAGGGAACAAGACCAAAATCTTGCCCGGGCACTACGGAGTCGCGGATATAAAACCATCGCCTCTGCCAGTACTGGACAGATTCGGACATGGAAAAAGAAAAGAAGAGAAGATTGGGACTAAGGGAGATGATGCAACCCCCAATGGGATACACACCATCCGAACCAGATTGCCTCTTCACGGAATAGAGCTTCTGGAAGAGGCTAAAGTGCGGCTCAATGCCAAGCCAGCACTCGCAAAAAGTGATAAAACAAGCAATGTGGAGAAGAGAATTGGGAGACAGATGATGAAGCTGAATCCCATAGAAGAAGAGCAGTCCACGAAGGAAGTTGTGGACTGGAAAAGAAAACCCACGCATAACGAAGGAGAGAAACATAACCCGATACCCAGATGGGGGACGGGGGATTACCTCATTGCCGGGGAGTTTGACGGCCTCCCTATCCTGCGGGATCAGGCCCCGCTCGCGAAGCTTGCGGAGATCGCTCTCCCGCGTCTCTGATCGCCGCTAGCCACCATCGGTGACACGAGTAGCGGTGGTGCCCTTCTTTCCTCCGGCGGCGCTGGTCCCAACCGCAGATGACGATTTCTTTGGTTTCCCCATGGCGCTACGGCAACGCCGGCGGTGAAAACGCAGAAACAACGACGGAAATGTGGAAGGAAATCCCAGCGCGCAGCAAGAATCGCTAGAGCACAAGGAGGCAGTGAAAACAAGAACTGATGCGGTGAAAACAAACCGCGGCTTTCCCCAATGATTATAACAGCGAAGACGACGCACGGCAGCCGTCCATCCAGAAGACCTAACGCCAACGGCAGATCTGACCGTACACGTGTCAACATCACAACGAACCGTCGTTACCACGCCGTCCACTACGCGCGGAAATCGAGGAGACGCCGTAATTATCTCCACGCCGCGCGTGACCGGTCAATTCAAAGTTAGCAAGTGGGACCCACGTTCGTCCAGTCAAGTCATCTCTGGCGTAGCAGACGCTTGAGGTCACTGGTCGTCAGCACCGATGTCATCAAAATCTATACTAGCACCAACTACAATTCTTCGGCTCCATGAGTACTCACTCGAATCTTCGATTCGACTAAATACTCGAGGGCTACTCCTATCAGGAGCGCTGGCCGCACACCAGGAAGATGAATAACGACAAAGTATTTCTTCGAGTCCTATGTCGAGTCTACGACTCCACTACGGACTCGGGGGCTACTCCCATAGGGAGGATGGATATAAGCATCCGAAATTTTTTGAGTCCTACGGACTTAACAACTGAACAATGCTTGAACTAAAGTCTCTGCTCGAGTCTACGACTCGAACAGATACTCGGGGGGCTACTCCCATAGGGAGCGCTGGTCGCGCACCCTATGAAATCTTTGACTGCGATCTTTCGGATCAGCACGCAAAAACTTTTTGGCAACTCTGCCCCAACAAAACGCTGAGTGAGCGACAATCTCCTTGGCCACCCGAAACACCTCTGCGGTGACAAATGTTCGGATGCTGCGTCTGTGACGCAATGATAAGACCTACAGATATCATCTGGTGGCCTGGCAACACACCCGACTGCGCTCTGCTAGTATGAATCCGTGCCAGCAGGTGCGATGAAAAATTCCGACGGACGCGTTGGATACATCAATTAAAATCACTGGAATTCCACTCCTGTAAGTCCTCTGTGGCTTGAGTCGAATTACGCCAGCATATGTTCCAGGTCCGAGTTGAGGGACTCGAACCTGAAGAAGATCGTGTTGTTTCGTCCTAAGACAGTTAACTGACCCTGATCCGTCGGGTGAGTCAGGCACATGCATTAACAATCCCTACACACATATACTATTAATACATAGTTGCACCCGAAGGATGGAAGAGTCCTCAGCCGAATCTACAATTCGACTGATCACTCGGGGGCTACTGACATGGTTATACCCTACGGGTACGTGACTTCAGCATACCTGGTCCAGCCCAAGGAAGGCCCACAGCAGACATACGCTGGCCCATGAAGATTTTCGGACCAAGGCCCATGACACCTTCGGATCCTTGGAGAGCAAGACTAGCATAGATAGGAAATTCAAAGGGGTAAAACCCTAGAACTTGTAACCGACTAGGACTATGCCTGTGACCTGCCTAAATCTATATAAAGACCAGGAGGGCACGTCCTAGATCTCTCGACTCATACTTTCGCACACGCACCTTCACGCCAGATCGAATCTGCGCAGCCTGTAACCTTCGGTTCCGTCATAATCAAGAGCAGACAAGCAGGAGTAGGGTTTTCCCTCCGGGGGCCCGAACCTGGGTAAATCTCGTGTCCCCTGGTTGCTTGTCTATTAACTGTTCCACGATCTCCAGCATCCCCATCTTCTCCAAAACTCAAGTCCATAACAATGGGCATTGACGAGATTAAACCTCGTCACCTGCTGGAGGTGTTTTCAGCGCGCGCGCGACAAATTTTGGCGCCGCGCTATTTTAGCGCGCCTGCTAGAGATGCTCTAAGTTTTAAATCAGCTCTCCACCCTATTGGTGTACGAGACTATGTATTTTGCCTACTTAATTTTCGTTTGTCCTTAGCAGCCATGAGTATTATTTTTTTGAACGTTAAGTGCCCCAAAGGGCAGGAAGCTGTATTAGAAAGGTGGGTACAAAGTTACAAGAAGGCCCCTGGCATCTATTGCCCTGAAGATTCTATAAAACAAAGAAAAGGCCCCCAAGTTTACAGGAAACACCCTAGGACAGAAAAAGAAAAAGCCATCAAGTCCTCTGTCCTCTCCACCGCCGGCAGATCTCCATCCACGGCCGTCGCAGTCTCCACCGGGGACGAAACCACTTGGAGAAGATGCTCCGGTTGCTGCCGTGCCGAGATCGAAGAAGAACCTCCAGCAAAGGAGGTAGATGGAGCTCGATTTGAAATCGAGCGCAGCGAGGCCGCTCATGCGACCGAAGATAGCGGTTACTCGAAAGCTCCGCTTGGGATTCGCTGCCATGGCCTCAGCTTCCGACGGCCACCACGAACTGCCACCTCCACTCGTATCCGCAGAGCCTCCGATCTTCCCTCCCTCGCCACCGAGGCAGGCCAAGAGAAGAAGCAGCAACACCGAGCTTGAGCAAAGGGGGCAAGGATAAGATCTCCTGGAGGAAGACGAGATAGGACCTCTACAGCACCGCTCCACCTCGCCACCACGGCCGGCCTGGAGCAGAGCAGCGACAAACCTCGCCGAGACACGCTCGTTCCCCCCCCCCCCTCGCCGCCACGGCCGGCCGGGGAAACACTGCGCGCGCAGCTCTCGAGAACCACCAGGGGATACACCGCCAGAAATTTATTCAAGGGAGCAGCAGCAGTCCTCATCATCCTCAATGCCCACCACCAGGGAAGAAGAAAGAGGAGGAAGTGCCCTAAAGCTCGCAGGATCTAGGCGGAGAGATCCGGAGCTCTGCTCCCGGCATATTGCCACTACATCTACTCCTATCTACAACGACACCACCCCTCCGCCGTCTCCAACCGGATAAGGCTTGGGGACGGCCCGTTTCTCTCTGGAAGACTCTCAAGCCGCTTAGAGGAGGAGAGGAGGAGAGGAAAAAAGTCACTTTTATTTTTTGAAATGGCCTTAGCAGCCATGAGTATGCTAGATGTAGTGAACACTAAATGTTTGTATCGCCATGATGCAATTTTTAAGTTTAACAAAAGTACCTTTTAGTCAGAAAAAAAAGATGAAGTGGTTCAGAACATAAACAACATTTGCAAGGAGCGGCTACCACTATACCACCAGCTTTCTAAATCGTGCTTTGCCTTGTCTAATATAACATGCGAGACTTGACCCAATACTTTAGACCTATTCCTCACGATTTCTCTTTCGGATTGGACTAATTAACGAACGACATGCTATATATCATTGACATAATTGATCATTTTGGAGCAGTACTTTAGAACGAGCCGTAACTTTCACGCCTACAAGACTGCTTTAGATAAAAAGAGGGAGAAAACGAAACCTTCTTTCTTTCACTCAGATTCCAGTAAACGATAATTACTCTGAATGGTGGCATGGGGGCTCAGTCATCGGGATGGGTCGAGGCTCTAACTTCAAACTACTTTTCCCCACGGGGACTTGCAATTGTATGACCATATATAGTGTGGAAATTTTGCACGAGGTATCGTAGCTCAACCAAGTTGGCTTTGTAAGCTGATCTGGTCTCTATTAAGCCGCCACGAATACGCGCGCTTTGCTTGCTACGTCGAGGTGTCGCTGAATAAATCAACCAAGTGAGAAACAGCGTTGCAGCCTACGTCTTTACTGCTTCGATTTACTCTAGACGTACGTGTATTGTGTTTTGTAAACAGAAACTTAAATTAGTGGACGGTGTTTTGGCTCACGGGTGTATATAAAGCTATTATAAAAAAATCTATCAAAAACAAATTTTAAAATATCAAAATAAATTGAATGAAAAATCTGCGTGGACGTCTAGGCTCTCTATGTTCACACACAAGTTTTCGAGAAAAAACATTTTATTTAATTTGTGTAAAAGTATTCTGTCAATAGCATGTTGGAGCATCAAAAATTGTCTTTTCTATATGAGACATCAAATATGTTCTTTTTCACCGAAAAGTTGAGGACATAGAATGTCCAGTTGTACGTGCGGATATTTTTTTCTGAATTTTTGTCATTTCAAAATATGTTTTTAAACAACACGTTTATTTGCATTGGTGAGCCAAATTGGATTCCGTATAGTATACACTACAGGACGCGCGCGCTACGCCGAGGGCAAAAAGCCGTCGGCGTAGGCTAAAATGCCCTCGGCGTATGATACGCCGACGGCTGCCCTCGACGTAGCCTCCTCGGCAAAGGTCTCCCTCGACGGAGCACGTAGAGGCCGTCGGCGTATCAAAATGCCGTCGGCGTATGCTACGCCGAGGGCAATGCCGTCGGCGTAGCGGCCGTCGGCATAGCTTGTCGACAGGTTGCAAAACATTTTTAAAAAAAAAATTATTTTTTTTTCTCAATTTTTTAATCTTTGAATTGTTTGACTCGTTAATCTCTCACTTTGAACATTTTTAACACTAATTACACTTAATATTTAATTAAATTACAGTCTTTGTCAAACTTCTCGGCCGGTCACCCATCCTAATACTACTACAGCTCCAACACGCTTAACTTCCTCGTTCCTTCAGAATCTGTTTCCGCAAAGTAATTCATACATTGTTATCAATACTATGATATCAATCCTATTAACCCTTATATCAACATGTCACGTGTTTGTATTTTTTGAAATTACAAACAATTATCTAAGTAAACATTAATAAATAAGTAAAAATATTATTGAATTCAAATAAAAATATAATAATTTTACTTTTTTCTATTTTTCTATTTTTCTATTTAATATGGAATAATTAATATCTTTAAATCTATAAATCGGAATTTAACAAATAATATGTCTAAATTTATCAGAAAAATGAGAGGAATCCAAATATAATATCCATATCAACTAATCACAAACCCTCCGTTTTTTGAATTATCTATTTGGTGGTTGTTTTAGAAAATTCTCTTTTTGCGCTCGGATAATAAAAAATGGCTTTTTGGTGCGATGAAAAGATAAACTTGCATTGAATCTTTAATAAAATAGCATATTGTGAACCTAAAAATGATTTTTGTAAAAAAACATGAGCATCGGATCATGTACATGTAGTTCATATCTGACCCACTTCCTGCCGATTCGGCAGGAATTTGTCTTTTTCACCAGAGGTGGACGGAAAGGTTTCGGATACCCCTGTTGGGACATTGTCCATATAAGGTGGTATACTATTTTTTTAAAATGTGGTGGTAGCATTTTGAATTAGCCATTTGGTGGTTGCTTCACAAAATCGTCCATTTTTTGTGCTCGGAAAATGGGAAATAGTTTTTTGGTGCGACGAAAAGGAAAACTTCCTCCTGCAACATTGTTCGCCATCCCATGATGCATGTGTATGTACAATATGGGCACATTATCACAAACTATGTCTTGATTCTAGCCATAACATTGGTTATTTGACCCGAAAGCCAAGAAACCTCGAATGAGATAGGTCATTTTGTGAAGGTTTTTTGAGACATAATCAATATATAAAGTTTAATATTTTTACTTATAACTATGTTACATAATATGACACCACGCGAAGGTTTCGCATTGTTTCGATCGTTTTTGAATTTTTCATGCCCGTTTTAAACTATCGTCAAACTTTGTCGAACGCCGGGCATGAAGATTCTTAGCTCGGGACCGAGCCTCGCTAAACTTGAATAGGATTTTTGATAAAATAACATATTGTGAACCTAAAAATGATTTTTGTAAAAAAACATGATCATCGGATCATGTACCTGTAGTTTATATCTGACCCACTTCCTACCGATTCGGTAGGAATTTGTCTTTTTCACCATAGGTGGACGGAAAGGTTTCGGATCCCCTTATTGGGACATTGTCTATATAAGGTGGTATAGTATTTTTGTAAAATGTGTTCGTACCATTTTGAATTAGCCATTTGGTGGTTGCTTCACAAAACCGTCCATTTTTTGTGCTCAGAAAATGAGAAATGGCTTTTTGGTGGGACGAAAAGGAAAACTTCCTCCTACAATATTGTTCGCCGTCCCATGATGCATGTGTATGCACAATATGGGCACATTATCACAAACTATACCTTGATTCTAGCCATAACATTGGTCATTTGACCCGAAAGACAAGAAACCTTGAATGAGATAGGTCATTTTGTGAAGGTTTTTTTGAGACATAATCAATATATCAAGTTTGATATTTTTACTTATAACTATGTCACATAATATGACACCACGCGAAGGTTTCGCATTGTTTCGACCGTTTTTGAATTTTTTATGCCCATTTCAAACTATCGTCAAACTTTGTCAAACGGCGGGCATGAAGATTCTTAGCTCGGGGCCGAGCCTTGCTAAACTTGCATTGGATCTTTGATAAAATAGCATATTGTCAACCTAAAAATGATTTTTCTAAAAAAACATGAGCATCGGATCTTGTACCTGTAGTTCATATCTGACCCACTTCCTATCGATTCGGCAGGAATTTGTCTTTTTCACCAGAGGTTGACGGAAAGGTTTCGGATCCCCCTGTTGGGACATTGTGCATATAAGGTGGTATAGTATTTTTGTAAAATGTGGTGGTAGCATTTTGAATTAGCCATTTGGTGGTTGCTTCACAAAACAGTCCATTTTTTGTGCTCGGAAAATGGGAAATGGCTTTTTGGTGCGACGAAAAGGAAAACTTCCTCCTGCAACATTGTTCGCCATCCCATGATGCATATGTATGCACAATATGGGCACATTATCACAAACTATGCCTTGATTCTAGCCATAACATTGGTCATTTGACCCGAAAGCCAAGAAACCTCAAATGAGATAGGTCATTTTGTGAAGGTTTTTTTGATACATAATCAATATATCAAGTTTTATATTTTTCCTTCTAACTATGTCACATAATATGACACCACGCGAAGGTTTCGCATTGTTTCGATCGTTTTTGAATTTTTTATGCCCGTTTTATACTATCGTCAAACTTTGTCGAACGCCGGGCATGAAAATTCTTAGTTCGGGACCAAGCCTCGCTAAACTTGCATTGGATTTTTGATAAAATAGCATATTGTGAACCTAAAAATGATTTTTGTAAAAAAACATGAGCATCGGATCATGTACCTGTAGTTCATATCTGACCCACTTCCTGCCGATTCGGCAGGAATTTGTCTTTTTCACCAGAGGTGGACGGAAAGGTTTCGGATCCCCTTATTGGGACATTGTCCATATAAGGTGGTATAGTATTTTTGTAAAATATGGTGGTACCATTTTAAATTAGCAATTTGGTGGTTGCTTCACAAAACCGTCCGTTTTTATGCTCGGAAAATGGAAAATGCCTTTTTGGTGCGACAAAAAAGAAAGCTTCCTACTGCAACATTGTTCGCTATCCCATGATGCATGTGTATGCACAATATGGGCATATTATCACAAACTATTCCTTGATTCTAGTCATAACATTGGTCATTTGACCAGAAAGTCAAGAATAAACCTCGAATGAGATAGGTCATTTTGTGAAGGTTTCTTTGAGACATAATCAATATACCAAGTTTTATATTTTTCTTTCTAACTATGTCACATAATATAACACCACGCGAAGGTTTCGCATTGTTTCGATCATTTTTGAATTTTTTATGCCTGTTTTAAAATATATATAATGTTTTATGTTTTACTTAATTTTTATTTAAAAATGTGTAATATTTGAGTGTAGATAGATAGGTCTTATTTTTCTGCAAATTTTGATATATTATTTGTATTTTTCAGAATTATAATGATTTAGTTATGATTTTTCAAAGTTTAATGAGATAAAATAAAAAATAGCTACGCCGAGGGCAGCCGTCGGCGTATGCTGCGCCGAGGGCAGCCGTCGGCATAGCATAGGATATGTCGAGGGCAATTCTACGCCGATGGCTGTTTGGCGGAGCTGGCCTAGACGATTGCTACGCCGACGGCCCCGACGTTTGGCCGACGGCGTATCGACCGGCCGTCGGCGTAGCTTCCCATTCCTGTAATGATATATTACCTCTGTTTCAAAATATAACATGCTTAGGTAAGCTATTTTATCCTATTATACCACATCATGCATCTTACTTATATTTAGAAACCGGAGGTGGTACTAAATTACATAAATTTTAGAAAGCACTAAATTTCTTCAGTTTCCGTTGTCAAACCAGCATCAACACACAGACCAATCTATCGACGTCTCCCGAGCGGCGAACGATGGACCTGGACACTAGCAGCTAGGAGAGTGACTAACGAAACCTCCGAAGAATCTAGGCGAGAAGAATCTATCAAGGAAAATGACATCGCCGGCGCTGCAAGAATTCAAGACTTGCTCGATCAAGTCATCAATCAACAAATCAAAAGAGGAGAGAGCTAGCAAAAGGAAGCAGCTAACGTACGAAATTGAAGAACACTTTGCATGGACCATATGTACGGGCGATTTCATGGCGAAAACGACGATCAAAAGAGTTGATCTTTATGAATTATGATTTGACTAAGGAATCGATGCTGCTAGCTGACCAGTCAAAGTGTCAACCATCTTTCCTGTATGGCCCCTGCCTTGGTAGTCAAACTATATCTTGCAAACAATGCCTCCTACGAGCAGGTACGATAGGCAAATTGACGCTGATATTCAAACATCTGCCACTACTGGACAGTGTTATGTTCATACCGCGGAGTCGTAGTCACCCATCAATTGTACTAGTGAAGTGTTGACACTGCAGGCCAGCTAAACAGCTTTCGTATGGAACAAAACTTTTCTCCCAGGCACGTTTCTTCCGGAAGTTGTCAGTTTCTTACCCATGATCTATTAAGCTTAAACTGTTAATTACTCGCATTTTTTTCTAAATATGCCGAAACCCGTGGCGGGCGCGTCCCTACGAATGGCAGTGGGCAGGATAGGGTATCCATAGAATAGATACATATATTAATGCGCGAATACTTCGCGCAACCTCAGCGCTCAGGCACTGTTCATGAACGATTTTTTCCCAATCGGAATTCGACGCGTAGCCTCCCGTGTTTCTTTTGCCCGCTAATGTGCCGCTTACCATGGTGGTGTCCTCCCCTATTTTCCCAGCCGCAGGCCCTCTCCGCTAGGATCCAAGAATTTGAGAAGCATCACCATCACGTGACCTCCCACGCCTCCTCCCGCGCCCACGCCACCCAGTCAAAGTTAGCGTAGATGCGCGACGACACGCCATGTGCCTATGGTAGAGAGCGTTTTTCCTTTTTTTTCTTTTTTCTTATTTCCTTTTCTTATACTACTCGATGTTTTTGACAATAATTTTTCACCTTCCAAACAAAATAGTTATGCGCATCTAATTTTATATTCTTTTTTTTAATTACTCGGCTTTATTTTGGACTCACCTTCTTGGCCACAATTATCCTACGATACATATACATATATTAAAGCTCGAAGAATTGGCACAACCACAGCAATTTGGGAACCGTAGATCCAACATTTTCTTCCAATCAGTCTAGGACACGTGCCCTTCTGGCTACTGCTGTTGATGGACTCATTTTTGCCTTCGCGATAAGCTTGGAAAGTAGAGCACGACGCGGTCTGGGGTAAAGCGGTACTGCCACACGGTCTTTTTCTTTCTTTCACCTTCTAAACTCTTTTACATTAATTTTTTAACAAACCGTTCTGCAGTAATTTTTCAAACGTAGTTTCTGCACAAGGTTTTGGCCGTATTTTCTTGGTAATAGTTATTCTACAGTAATTATCGAAGGTATAATTTCCTATCCGCAATTCATCTTCAATTACCCTTTTCCTTTTTAAACTACTCGCCGGTAATCGACGAACCTTTACACCCGTAATTTTCCAACAGCAATTAGTCTATGTCTACGGCAGTATTTTTTGACACAACTATCCGGACGTATTTTTTCCAAGATAATTAATCTATGTGTACCGACCATTTTGCTTACATCTTTTTTACCTTGCTTGATATTTTTTCGACGTTGCTGTCATTTTCTGATCGTGCTTAGTCTATGTGCATGACAATTTTTCTTAACTTCTTTCTACGCGATGGAAAATTTCTCGTGTATTTCTTTAATTACATTTTGTCAGCGTTATTTATTTTAGGTTCCTTTCCTATTCTTTGTCAGTTATTTTTCGTCACGCTTTCTCAGCCATAACTCCCACACGGTAGCAACTCTTTGCTAATTTTTAGAGGTTGAGTAGTTTTCTAGGCATAATTTGCCGGTAGTAGTTTACTTTTGTTGTATTTATTTCTACTTTCACCATGTTGCCTCTTTTATCTGAGGAAAATACTACTGTTGTCTTCTGCAATAACTTTGAATAACAGTATTACAACACATGACATAATTTCTAGCAATACATTTCACCTATTATTCGATGATATCGTCCCATCGCGGACGCGGCGTGACGCCGCGCCACATTCCCTAGTATTAATGATACCGTAATATCAAGAATGCACCAAGAGTATTTCTTCATCATTGGAGGTGTAAATCCTCATACTATCTTATAGTTTTTAACATATCCAAAAGATAACCTTATTGTCACCCAATGAAAGATGAGGTTGAGAAGCAATCAGGACATGCCTTCCAGTATGAAGGACAACTGATATCCTCATAAGGGTATATCAACAACTAATTGACAATGTTTATCTTTTAGTAGATCGTTTAACTTGGATCAGTTTAACATCCTTGTTCATTCAACAATAGGTCCTCAATGTCAAATGGTATTCTCGTTATTATAATTATATCATGATCTAGAAAACTTGATCATTTTTTACAATGAGCCAGTCTTTCCCGTGATACTAGGAACACTTGGTGTTTATAGATTTACACATGCTTATGAGTTTTTCTTTGATTCCCACAATCAAGACAAAAAGAAGTTATAGCATAAGAATAATCTATAATTACGAATAAGGAAACTATGAATAAGCATTTATTTGTCTCTAGGGCAATATTCCCAATAGCCGTGGAACATTATGCTAGGCATTTATAAGCAAGGGAAAACAATGCGAACATTATGATAGTTTGCATTTCGAATGAAATCGTGAAGTCGCGAGAAGATATGACGACCAAATGATTTGTAGACGACTTTGTAAAAACAGAACGATTGCGATTAATATAGAAAAGGTGTGCGATGAGTAACATTGCAAACGGTTCTACATGTAGAAAACGTGGGCGATATAAGACCGTCATCTTTTCCGTAGATATTACAATTTTCGTGATGTAACCGTGGCCAATATAAAATGATCTCGTTTCCATAAAACATAAAGAAAACAAATATAGTTACTACAGTTTTCCTCATAAGATGAACCTTTTATGTGAGTTTCTTTGAAGTTGTATTCATTTCTGTGAAGTAAAATATTTTTTCTAAAAAAGATTAAGCGTAAATATTGTGATTGTTTCTTATGAAATATTCCGTCATGCGTAGTCGTCAACATGACGCGTGGAGGCTGGTCACCCGCCATGACAAAATAGTAACATCACGAAAAGTTAGTACATGTGCCTTGCTCTTATTAGTCCATGTGTTATCCTACCAGTAACCACATGTTATCATTTTAATGGACCACGTGTCAGCCTGCTGGCGGCAAGTTGCGACAAAAGAAAATTCGTCATGGATGGGATGACATCATAGATATCATGATGATGTAAGGAAGCAGTGGTAACGGAATCAAGCCATGACGAAAAATAGTCGTCGCGATGGTTATGATGTCACTAACGATTGATGTGACGTCAGCTGACGTCACTAACGACCGCTCGCGGTGCCATGTTTCACGTGGTGTCCACCGTGACAAAAAAAACGTCACAACTTATTAGGCCTGGGCTGCGCCAGTCCGTTGGCCGCAATGAAAACACATAAATTCATGACGTTTTCAGACAAGAAAAACGTCACAAACTAGATTATGACGTAAGGTTCACGACCTTTTTTCGTCACAGAATTTGTCACCGATGGTTATCTATGACGTTTTGCCCCTGATCCATGACGATGTTAGATCGTCTTGTACCGTCAAGATTATTATAGTGTCACCTCCTATTGCTCAAGCATCTCGCCATCAACCTCCTACGCCTTTCGTTCAGCCTTCTCGCACCATTCAAGTTGCGGTGTATCATCTTTCGGCATTACAGTCGTTGCATTCTCGTTGTCATCCAATTTCCTTATGTAGTCGTGGTACGAGAAGGACCAGCCGGAGCACAATTAAGACGAGTCAACTTCGTGGTCCGACGGTGGGAGGGGTTTCTCCCCTTCAACCACGGGAGACATCTACCTAACACAGCGACATAGCAATGGCCTGGTAGGCACTACTAGACGTAAGAGAGGCGAGCGATCTTTTTGTTTCGAGCCATATCAAAGTGTGTGTATCATATAGCTGTTGTGTGCCAAGAGGGTGTCAGTGCCAGGCTTTATGGCGCGCGGCCGAGAAAGTTGTATCGTCCTCAACACGTCAATGAAATATAAGAAGGCAATTAGAAAACACACGAGAATTTTTTTCTCACCATTTGAGATAGGTAAAAAAGAAACATTGGAAAATACAAAATGTCGCTAAGATTTAGCACACACTCTCCTTATTACTGAACATGCATGTGGGATGACACAAAACTATGCTGACAAATTTTCGATGATTGATCGTCTGCGATTTTCCCATGTGTTCAAATTTTTAATGCGTCAGCGATTTTTCATATATATTACTCTCCGTTCAAAAATAACTGACTTAGGACCGAGGGAGTACACACGAAAGGGTCTCCCATGTCGATGAGGGCTTAGAATGCCCGTTACGTACTAGTGTAAACATAGTACGACACTAATTGCAATGGCAGATAAGAAAACCTGAACGTAATTAAAAGTGGGATCACGCATGTGTCCTCGTTTTCCTCTTGTGGACGTTTCAATAGTTTAACCAGGACCCCCGCGTGCATGCCACTGAAGATAAAGCTAAAGCCTCCTCCCATATAGATATAGCCAAACGTTTTCTGCACCATGCATCATGCAACGGGACAAGACTCAAGTCCCAGAAAATGAAAATACTACTCATCCTACTACGTGTGTGCAGAGAAGCTTTTTTCCTCCATTTCGGTCGCCCACGTACGTAACGTACGTGTCCTCATCCGATCGATGAAAGCAGGCAGATGCAGTTACCAGGATTCTTCCATTTTCGCAGCACATGTAGAGCTAGAAAAAGTCTCTTGTGCATGACAAGATCGGCAGTGTCGTCACCTAAATATCTCATCGTGTGCAAGTAACGAGTGCACTCCCACGCGTCGTTACTTAACTATACTCAGCTAGAATCCAGTATAGATAGTGGACTAGTTAAGTATAGTCTCGATACTGGACAACACGTACGTACGGCTATACACATGTGTGCGCGTGTTTGTAAAGGCCCAGTCCAAACAAGTAAAAGCAGACACGTGGTTCAAAAGGCGTGCGTTCACACTTGGTGCTCTAACATTCAGTTCAACGGTACTTCATCTCCTACAAAATACTACTCTCTCCCAGATTAGAAATATAAGATATTTTACCTTTATAAAATGAATGAATGTATTTAGATCTATTTAATGTATAGGTTCATACTCTAAAACCTCTACAAACCGACTATACACCGTGTAGATACATTTGATTCATAAAGCTAAAGCGTTTTATATGTTTGAACGGAGAGAGTATGAAGCACGTGACTATTTTATTAGTTGCAAAATATTACATACGTAAGGAATTGCATTGCGCTCCTTTTAACTTCCGCTTCAATGCATTTTAATCTGACAAGCTGAAAATGGACGTTCCAAAATGGGAGAAAAGGTATAATTGAAACAGCGAATTGCACCTCTACAACCTAGTCAAACAACGGTGGCAACTATCAAATTATTCAAAACCAGCACAAACAACCCTCGCAGATTGTGAATGTAACATATTTAGGAGTATAAGCAAACTGTTAAGTATTTCACATGTTTTCTTTTGGAAATGAGCATATATTAATATCATAGAATATCAATTATACACAGCTTCTGCAACAACTTATTGCACTAGCGGCCATACAGATGCACACAATAAAAAATAAAAAATAATTACAAAAAAAAAGTGCCGCTATAGTTCCTCACCCTCTTACTGAAATGTACATGACATTTTAGATGTGAATTCATTCCTAAATATATAACCTAGACATCTATTTTATGTTGCTAAGAAATAACAAAATAATTCTATAAAATATTGCATCACGATAAATATAATGATGGCAATTCTTTTTTTTTTGGACTACATATTCATATAGCTTAGCTTCCAGTAATGAGGAAACAAACTAGCCCGCAATTGTACACTAAAAAGTTCTCAGATCATGTACCCCTTCGTGCGTAAGAGCCCAAGAAGGTGATCAGATTTTCCTCGTGTCCATGGGCGCTGCCGCAGATCCATCTTGATTCTGTGGCCTTCGGGCCATGAAAGTTTAACTGGTGTAGTAGATAAGATTGTAGATCAGACGAGCTACGATCTGTTTTGGTACAATAATTATTACGATAACCCAAGTGACCTGATCTATTTAGGTAGTACAGCTTTGAAAGAAAAAATGGGTTTATAAGATTGTGCATGGGCAGGCACCATGCTAGTCACGTGGCTGAGTACAAGGTCAGGATGTGCCTACCAAACGTGCAAAACCAGGTATACATCACCTTGTTTTCAGATCAGTGGTATCCTTGATCATGTCATTCGGACTTGCCGGGCGCTGCATTTGTCCCTCAGAGTAGACAGGAAAACACTCTTTAGCTATTGCCTATGGCTAAGCACATGCAACTCGATCAGGCGATGGCCTAAAGAGAAACATCCGGATCGACTTCTTTACAAGCACTAGTAGAAAACAGGCTATTCGTTCTCGTCCCTTAACAATATTATTTTCGGTTGCGCCACGAACCGGGACTAATGCTGGCACGCGTCCCGGTTCGAGCTGGCACGGTGGCCGGAGACATGCGTCCCGGTTTGTAACATAAACCGGGACTAAAGGTTGGGCGTCAGCCGTGCCAACCTTTAGTCCCGGTTTATGTTACAAACCGGGACGTATGATCTCGCCCTCTATAAATACGACGCCCCAGCCCATTGCCTCCCCTCTGTTTTTTTTGTGGAAGGTGTGAGAGGTGTGCTAGTTTATTTTTTTTCGTATGCATGCATTCAAGGTGTTTGATGAAATGTTTGAGTGAATGATCCCGTTCAATTTCTCACAGAACAAAAATATAGAAGGTGTCCGAGACGCACTTGAGCTTTCTCCTCTTTATTTCCCTCGATCGAGGTTAGCAATCTTATCTTTTCTCTGTCATTGATACAATGTATATGTCGATGTGAATTGGTCATTTCACTATTTATGATTTCTCGTTATTGATGAATTTAATTATATGATGCAGATGAACGGTCGAGAATGGATGTATGGTGACCGGCGTGTACCCGGGTAAATTAAAGGCGTGGATAAATTTATCGATGTGGCTACGACAAACAAAGAGAATGGTTTTATACGTTGTCCATGTGTTCAATGTCGGAACAACAAGGAGTACTCTTCCTCGAAAATCATTCGCGGCCACCTGGTTATGAAAGGTTTCATGCCCAACTATAATTGCTGGACCAAGCACGAAGAAAGAGGGGTTATGATGAAAGACAGTGAAGAAGAAGATGATGATAACAACTATCATCATATGTTTTCTGAATACAGTGATACTGCAATGGAAGACAATGAAGAGGAAGGAGGTGAATAACGGGCATCAGATGAGCCCGCTGATGAACTTGGTAGGGTCATTTCTGATGCAAAGCGAGACTGTGAAACAGAAAATGAAAAGTTGAAGTTAGAGGACATGTTATAAGATCACAAAAAATTATTATACCCAAATTGCGAAGATGGCAGCATAAAGCTCGGTACCACACTGAAATTGCTGCGATGGAAGGCAGAGTGTGGTCTAACTGACTCCTCATTTGAAAAGATGCTGAAAATAGTAAAGCTGAAGTTTCCAAAACATAACGAACTTCCCGACAGTACGTACGAAGCAAAAAAGACTTTGTCCTCTAGGATTAGATGTGCAGAAGATACATGTATGCATTAATGACTGCATCCTCTATCACTGTAAGGAGTATGAGAATTAAGATAAATGCCCAGTATGCAATGTATTGCGGTATAAGATCAGACGAGATGACCCTGGTGATGTTGAGGAAGAGCCCCTCCGGAAGAGGGTTCCTGCTAAGGTTATGTGGTATGCTCCTATAATACCAAGGTTGAAACGCATGTTCAGAAACAAAGAGCATGCCAGGTTGTTGCGATGGCACAAAGACGACCGTAAGAAAGACGGGAAGTTGAGACACCCCGCTAATGGGTCACAGTGGATAAAAATCAAGATAGACTTTCCGGACTTTGCAGGTGACGCAAGGAACTTATGGTTTGGTCTAAGTACGGATGATATGAATCCTTTTGGGGAGCAGAGCTGCAGTCACATCACCTGTCACGTGACTCTATGTATCTACAACCTTCCTCCTTGGTTGTGCATGAAGCGTAAGTTCATTATTTTGCCAGTCCTCATCCAAGGCCCGAAGCAACCGGGCAACGACATTGATGTGTACCTTAGGCCATTAGTTGAAGAACTCTTACAGCTGTGGGGCAAACCAGGTGTACATGCGTGGGATGAGAACAAATAGGAGCCATTTGACCTACGAGTGTTGTTTTTCGTAACCATCAATGATTGGTCTACTCTTAGTAACCTTTCAGGACAGACAAACAAGAGATATAAGGCATGCATGCACTGTTTAGATAAGACTGAAGGTGCATATTTGCATAAATTCAAGAAGGTTGTGTACCTGGCGAATCGACGATTTCTTCCGACCAATCATCTCGTAAGAAAGAAAGGCAAGCATTTCAAAGGTGAGGTAGATCACCGGAAGAAGCCTGAACTCCCTGCTGGTGATGATGTATTTGGTATGGTCAAGGATATAGAAGTAATCTTTGGAAAAGGTCTCGGCAGTCAATCAGTTCCGAACGACGTCGCTACAGGACACGCACCCATGTGGAAGAAGAAATCTATATTTTGGGAGCTACCATATTGGGAAGTCCTACGTATCCGCTCTTCAATCGACGTGATGAACGTGACGAAAAATCTTTATGTGAACCTGCTAGGATTTCTAGGCGTGTATGGGAAGACAAAAGATACACCAGAAGCACGGGAGGACCAACAAATTATGAAAGACCCAAAGAACATGCATACACAGAACAAGATGGATAAAGGGCGTCACTTAAGTCGTGCCAGCTATGCTCTTACCAAAGCAGAGAAGAAAATCTTTTTTGAAGTCCTTTACAGTATCAAGGTGCCGTCTGGCTTCTCATCTAATATAAAGGGGATAAAAAATATGGCAGAGAAAAAGTTCCAAAACCTGAAGTCTCATGACTGTCACATGATTATGACACAGTTGCTTCCGATTGCATTGAGGGGGCTTCTACAGGAAAATGTTCGAGTACCCATTATGAAGTTGTGTGCATTCGTCAATGCAATATCTCAAAAGGTAATCAATCCAGATATTCTGCCAAGGTTACAGAAGGATGTGGTATAATGTCTTGTTAGTTTTGAGTTGGTGTTCCCACCATCCTTCTTCAATATTATGACGCATCTTCTGGTTCACCTAGTGGAAGAGATTGCCATTCTCGGTCCTATATTTCTGCATAATATGTTCCCCTTTGAGAGGTTCATGGGAGTCTTAAAGAAATATGTTCATAACCGTGCTAGACCAGAAGGAAGCATCTCCAAGGGATATGGAACAGAGGAGGTCATTGAGTTTTGTGTTGACTTTATTCCTGACCTTAAGCCGATTGGTGTTTCTGACTCGCGGTATGAGGGAAGACTAAGTGGAAAAGGCACGCTGGGAAAGAAAGCAATGATATGTAGGTGCGGGGATTCTTTCACTAAAGCACACTACATAGTTCTACATAATTCCACTTTGGCAGCTCCGTATATCGAGGAACACAAGAATATTGTACGCTCCAAAAACCCGGGGAAGCCTGACTCATGGATTACAGATGAACACATGAAGTCTTTCGGCGGTTGGATGCGGACATATCTCTTGAATGACACCACTATTGGAGATCAGTTATACTTGTTGTCCGCGTCACCATCTTCTACTATATTGAATTTCCAAGGGTACGAAATAAATGGGAATACATTCTACACGATCGCTCAAGATAAAAAGAGCACCAACCAAAACAGTGGTGTCCGCTTTGATGCAACGGACGAGAATGGGCAAAAGGACACATACTATGGTTACATAGAGGAGATATGGGAACTAGACTATGGAGTCTCATTTAAGGTCCCTTTGTTTCGCTGCAAATGGGTCAACCTGAATGGGGAAGGGGTAAAGGTAGACCAGTTGTACGGAATGACAACAGTGAATCTCAACAATCTTGGTTATAGAGATGAACCATTCGTCCTGGCCAATGATGTGTCTTAGGTTTTCTATGTGAAGGACATGTCCTCCAGACCGAAAAAAAAAGAAAAAAATATGCAAACGAATACATCATATGATGAGCCAAAGCATCACATAGTTCTTTCAGGGAAAAGAAACATCATGGGAATCGAGGACAAGACAGACATGTCAGAAGATTATAATAAGTTTGATGAAATTCCGCCCTTCATAGTGAAAACTGACCCAAGCATTCCATAAGTAAATAAGATGCTCCATGGTTACGTCTGAAGCGATCATAAGGAAGGACATATGCCAAGAAGTTCATGCTCATATTATGTACCTCTAGTTCATGTCTGGCCGGCCGACTGCATATTGTGAACCTAAATGTCATGAGACATGATAGCTCATTTTGTGAAGGATATCTTATGATGTTTGCAATTTTACAAGTTTAATAAATGTAGTGAGTGTTATTCCCGGTTTGTGGCTTGACCGGGACTATATATAGGGGGCCTTTAGTCCCGGTTTTGTAGTCTCGATTTTTTATATTAATAAATGTCTTGAGTGTTAGTCCTGTTTTGTGGCTGGACCGGGACTAAAGGGGGCCTTTAGTCCCGATTCGTAGAACGACTTTCCCGAACTATGAAGAAGTTGTCCCGATTCATACTTACCATAAGATCTGATTTCCAAACATGCGTGGTCACATATTAGAGAGTGCCTCTATGACCAGTTTGTTGGAGATGGCGGAGGACTGGGCTCCGACGACATCTCCCTCAAACTGGCCGTAGTGGTGTCCCTTCTCTCGCACACCATCTTGAAGCTTGTAACTTCTCTAACTAGATCAATACACCTAGGAGCTAACTAATTTCACATATTAGGGAGTGCCTCTATGACCAGTTTCTTGGAGATGACGCAGGACTGGGATCCGGCGGCATCTCCCTGAAACTGGTCGTAGTGGTGCCCCTGCTCTCGAAAACCATATTGGAGATGCCTCAATCTGGCTGGAGGACTGGACTCACAAGGATGCCTATTTATTGTACAAGCAGCTCGGCATAGTGTCGACACTTACGACATAATATTGACACTCACCCCTATTATTAGTGCTGACTCGTGTTTTGTCCCGGTTGGTGTCTCCAATCGGGACTAAAGGTTCATCTTTAGTCCCGGTTGGTGACACCATCCGGGACAAGGTACAAGCCGCACGACATAATGTCGACACTCACCTCTATCATTAGTGCTGCCTGGCCCATCCTACCGAAATCCCTCTAACCGGGACTAAAGATGAATCTATCATGTTCGAGGTTTCATGGTTTTCGGTTCAAATGATCAAGCCATTTTCCATTTTCCGAGCGTAAAAAATGGGTCGTTTTGTGAAGTAACCACCAAAATGCTATTTTAGAATGCTACCGTCCCATTTTTCTAAAATACTAGACCACCTTATATGGACTATCTCCCAACCGGAACATCTCAAACCTTTTCGTCCATCCCGGGTAAAAATGACAAATGTCTGCCAAATCGGTAGGAACTGGGTCCGGTTTGTACTACAGGTACATGATCTAACGCCCATGATTTTTTGAAAAAATCATTTTTAGACTCGCAATATGTGGTTTCTTCAGAGATCCAATGCAAGTTCTAACGATGCTCGTCCCCTATCTTCATGCACGCCGGTTCGACCATAGTTAGAAATTCAAAAAAATCAAAACGGGCATAAGAAATTCAAAAAAAGTTCGAACAATATAAATCCTTCGCGTTGTGTCATATTATGTGACATAGTTGTAAGGAAAAATACCAGACTTGGTATATTGATCATGTCTCGAAAAAACATTCACAAAATGACCTATCATGTTCGAGGTTTCATGGCTTTCGGTCCAAATGACCGATGTTATGTGCCAAATAACGGCATAGTTTGTGATACTGTTCCCATATTATGCATGCATGTGGAAATTGGTATGGAGAACAATGTTGCAGGAGGAAGTTTTCCTTTTCGTCGCACGGAAAAGCCATTTTCCATTTTCCGAGCGTAAAAAATGGGTCGTTTTGTGAAGTAACCACCAAAATGCTGTTTCAGAATGCTACCGTCCCATTTTTATAAAATACTAGACCACCTTACATGGACTATCTCCCAACCGGGACATCTCAAACATTTTCGTCCATCCCGGGTAAAAAGGACAAATATCTGCCGAATCGGTAGGAAGTGGGTCCGGTTTGTACTACAGGTACATGTTCTAACGCCTGTGATTTTTTGAAAAAAATCATTTTTAGACTCGCAAAATCATTTCTCTTCCCTCCATTTTTTCCCACAGTTTTCTTCCCGCCATTTCTCAGTACATATATATAGGATTGGCCTCCATTGTCATTGCATATCTCTAGACTCATATCTGCAACCTCATCACTCTTTCCCATGGCTTCCACCATACGACTAACCCCTAGGGAGGCGGAGGCGCTTTGCGCCTCGAACTACCCCTGCCCGCCGGGCTACTGCGTCCCCGTCGGCTGGATGCTGAGCGCTGGAGACGTGCTGGTTCCTCCTATCCCTCTAGGTGTGGCGCGCCGGATGGTCATCACGAACCACTACTACTTCGAGCTCACGCCGGAGCAGTGGAGGAATCCCAACTGGCATCCCGACTATTTCTCGACTTGGGAAGCCTTCAAATCCAAACACTTTTTATGTTTAAATTTTTTCTAAATTCCAAATTAATATTCAAAAAATATAAGTTAATTCATTTTTATTTTAAATGCTTACATTAATTATTTTTAAAACAAAAAATGGTTTTGAATTAGTTATTCAAATCCAAACACTTTTTATGTTTAAAGTTCTTCTAAATTCCAAATTAATATTCAAAAAATATAAGTTAATTCATTTTTAATTTTAAATGGTTACATTAATTATTTTTAAAAATAGAAAATTGTTTTGAATTATTTATTCAAATCCAAACACTTTTTATGTTTAAAGTTTTTCTAAATTCCAAATTAATATTCAAAAAATATAAGTTAATTCATTTTTAATTTTAAATGGTTTCATTAATTATTTTTAAAAACAGAAAATGGTTTTTAATTAGTTATTCAAATCCAAACACTTTTTATGTTTAAAGATTTTCTAAATTCCAAATTAATATTCAAAAAATATAAGTTAATTCATTTTTAATTTTAAATGGTTACATTAATTATTTTTAAAAATAGAAAATGGTTTTGAATTAATTATTCAAATCCAAACAGTTTTTATGTTTAAAGTTTTCTAAATTCCAAATTAATATTCAAAAAATATAAGTTAATTCATTTTTAATTTTAAATGGTTCATAGTTTAAATGGTTACATTAATTATTTTTAAAAACAGAAAATGGTTTTGAATTAGTTATTCAAATCCAAACACTTTTATGTTTAAATTTTTTTAAATTCCAAATTAATATTCAAACAATATAACTTAATTCATTTTTAATTTTAAATGGTTCATAGTTTAAATGGTTACATTAATTATTTTTAAAAACAGAAAATGGTTTTGAATTAGTTATTCAAATTCAAACACCTTTTATGTTTAAAGTTTTCTAAATTCCAAAGTAATTATCATTTAAAAATACAAATTTAAACCCCAAAATAAAAAATAAGGCGGGAGAGAGAGAAAATTCGTGAAATTTTTTGAAAACAGGGTCATACGTCCCGATTGGAGCCACCAACCGGGACTCGGCGCGCACGGGGCCTTTAGTCTCGGTTGGTGGCTCCAACCGGGACGTATGACCCTTTAGTCCCGATTGAAGCCACTAATCGGAACAAAAAATGCTTCCTTTATAACTGTGCGCGCCTCTTCTTCTTCTTATTATTCTTCTTTCCCTTATCCATTCTCTGCAACCCGACGCGTCGCACACAGCACGGGAGATGCCACCGCCGCGATCCCCTGGACGCCGGCAGGCTACCCCCGTCCTTGCGCGCTCGCTGTCGCCGTCAGCGCCGCCGCACGCCGCCGCTTGCCGCCTCCGTCCTCCGTACGTCTCCGGCCGCGCGTGTCGACCAGCGTCGCCACCGCCCCCGCCACCTGCGTCGGTACCAGCGCCGCCCGCCGCGCCGCCTCTCCCTCTCCTCCCCGACCGCCACAGCACCGACCGGGCCCACCACCACCGCCGGTACCACACATACCCGAGGCTCCCTTTTAGTTTTTTTAGTTGATTTAGGTCATGATTATTTTAGGTGTATTAGTTGTTAGATGATTTAGGTGTATTTAGATGATGTAGATGATTTAGGTGTATTTAGATGATGTAGATGATTTAGTTGATGATTATTTTTGGTGTATGTGTAGATGATTATTTAGAATTGTTAGATGATTTGTTGTTAGATAATTTAGTTGTAAATAATGTTAGATGATTTAAGTAGTATATTTATATGTATATTATCATATTTTTTATATATTATCATATTTTGTATTTGTATATGTATATGTATATTATCATAATTTGTATATACTATTTTTCCAATAGGAAATGAACAAATCTTATAAATTTAATAACTATTGTTTAATAATTCAGAAAATATGCTTAATATATGAAAAATTTCAGAAAAATAAAATGTACAACTAAAACTATTACCATACATTATTTGTAAACTATTTAAATAATTACTATTTGATAAATATTTCATAAGTATTAATACTTTGAAAATTCATATTTTAATATTCATAAATGAGAAAAATATGAATTATATACCAAAATAGTATACCTAAGTGACCCCTCTCATATGCATCCAAGGTTTCTCCGAACTAGGTTTTACACCCCTCAGAACTCCGTAATATTGATTTTAGTTGATTTTTATTATTGTAAATATTGTAAATTCATTTTTATTATTGTGTATGTATATATTAGGGTTTCTTCGAATTAGGGTTTATATCTCTCAACACCCTACCTAACATTCTCCCTTAGCCGCTTTGACTTATCCATTTTTCGACCTATGTAGAAAATATGGAACCAAACGTCAGAGACGAAGAAAAAGAAGAGTTGATCCAAGGTGTGATCCGCGGGGAAGAAAATTTAGATGTATCAACGTTTTTGAACAACTCAGGTGAGGGTGATCCACTTTTTGCTGGAAGAGACGACTTGTTTAAGGTTGAAGGTGATGCCTTTCGTGTGGGAGAAGGCGATGCCTTGTATGATCGAGAAGACAACCGCTCCGGCGAGGTGCATGTAATATAATTAATTCATTAATTAATTATCTGCTGTCTATATAGAAATAGTAACAACAATTTTTCTTCTTTTAGCCCTCCGGATTGAACAAATCTACTGAAAAGAGCGGACGAGGCCCAACCAAAAATTTGGAAGACCATGAGAGGTTCAGGATCGAAGATATCGGTGAAGACGGCAAACTGACGGCTCCCGTTGTTATCGCAAACAAATTTGTGGCATAATGCAGAGTAATCGTTAGGGACTTCGTCCCGATCACCATTCGAAATTGGAATAGGCCTGCTGATGCGGAAGAAGAGGGACCGTCTTTATTTCTCCCTACCGTGGCCAAAGATTTACTGTGGAAGAGGCTCATGCTTAATTTCAAACTACCGAAGATAGAGCTGGATCCAAATGCGGAGGATCCAGTTGAGGACGCCTTAGAACATGCGAAAGCCATGGAGATGAAGGTCAGGGAGTGGGCTATGAAGAAGATGGCCCAGTGTTTCACCAACTGGAAGAAAAGATTGCACCTTGACTATGTCGTGAAAGAGAAGACTCCGGATTTCGAGAAGATTCAGTTTCAGAAGATAAAACCACTCTAGGCCGAGTTTGTGAATTACAAGACATCAGAAAAAGCTAAGAAAATGTTTGCAACGAATAAGCTAAATGTTGCTAACAAGAAGTATCACCATATTATGGGGCAAGGTGGCTACAGGGCTGGCATTCCTAAGTGGAAGAAACTTGAGGATAAACTGCGTGCTAAAATAATCATCCCAAAGACAGACGATTGGATTGAACGTGCAAAGAATTGGTTTTACGTGCATGGGGGCACGTTGGACTCAAAAGGGAAGTGTATATATAACATACGACATAAAGAAGACCCCTTGCCAATCGAGAAGATGAGAAATGCAGTAAAGGCTATTAAAGATGGAGACTTCATTCCCCATAGAGAGAATGATGATCTCACACTCGCCCTTAGAAATAAGGAACATGATGGACGAACACGAGGCACAATAGGCTCTAAACCATGGAGCACTGGGTTTCCCGAAGAGAGGAAGAAATATCCTGATAGAATCCGTAAGAGGAGAAAGGGCAAGGCGGAAGTTGAAGCAGATATTCAGAAAGAGCGAATGCGTATAATTGAAGAACGAATAAAGCAACAACAAGATCAAATTAACGCACTTAGCCAGCAAGGTACCACCGGCCCATCTCAGCAGCACATGGTGGTAGAACCTGCATTCGATGCTACCGGCCTATCGAATAATCAAAAAAACAGTGTGGCTTCCACCGAGGTCCCGGGTGATGACAATGACGATGGTGCACCGACGATGGCTCGTGTTGGCTACCCAGTGGATGATATCACACATATGACACACTGCGAGCTACATGTAAAATTTGTGAACATATCAATGAAGGTGATAGTCGGCTATGCCTTACCAATTGGACCCACACCAACTTACCATTGTCGTCCGGTTCCACAGGGCTACGCTATTGTCGGGGTGGATGAAATCATGCCCACCTTTCAAGGTTTGAAGCTTGACTACCCTGCAGGTGAAGGGGATATGACTGAACTGGGAGAAGCAACAAACGTCACCATTCTATGGCCAAAGGAATGTATCGTGCTTCCAAATCACACGCCAATGCCATCTTCGCCGCTGCCTCACCCGTCTCCAACGAGGTCGTCGCCGCCGCGGCAGCCGTCTTCGTCGCCTCACCCGGCTCCGTCGCCTCACCCATTTCCGTCGCCTCACCAATCTCCAGCGCAGCCATCGCCACGGCAGCCATCGTCGGCGCCTCAGGAAAAAAGCGTAAGCGTACCACCGCTACTCTGCGGAGTGGTAAGCGATCGCCAAAACGTAAACAAGATCCTCTTCCAAAAGTACCAAAGGTTCCTCCCAAAAGAGCTTATGACTGTACTGAAGAGGAGACTACGGCTATCGTTGATGCGGAAATGACAGCGTTTTTCGCTAAGCTGAGGTGGCCGAAAGAGCCAGAGTTCCCCAACACCAAAGAAGAAAAAGCCCGAGTGTTCAAAATGCTAAAGACTCTTCATCAACCCGAGCCAAAGCTGTCATCAGACTATGAGCGCTCTATTCTCAAGTCACATGCGGCACAGCAAGCCTCGAAGAGTAGTACTGATGCAAGCGGGAAATTTGTTGCCCAGCTCGGAGAACAAGCAAAACAATCTTGCGCCCCTCTCAAGGTGATTTCCCATACCAATGTGGGGTCGAGCAAATATGCGGCCGAAGAGCAGTATGATCCAGATGTAGTTGCACAATACGAAGAAGCTGCCGCTGCTCAAGGTATGAGTATTGCCTACTACTTATCCCAGTTACAGTACTTCCCCGTGGGTGAAGTAGCATACAAATACCAGTACAACAAACCTCTCTTCAAACCTGAGGAGGTAAATAATCTTCCAACAAAAATGCGAAGATTGCATAACTGGTACATGCATGCCACAAAGCCCGGGGCTAACTGGATAATGCTGAGGGTTACAAAAAAGTATTATGGGAAAGAAATAGATGACATGATATCCACTGAATTTGTTGAACTATTTCAATTATTCAATCAAGAGCCTTAGACAAATCGATCATGAGTGCCTATTGTCTGTAAGTACTAATTCTGTAATTAATTTAGTCTCTAGCTATCTCACCTTGTTTATTGCATGTATATAATCATAATATAATATGCAGAATGAAGATTCTCGAATGCAGCAGCGGACAAATCTATGCCATTGGGTTCATTGAACCATATTGGATTCATCAAGCTAATCTCAAAACAAACCCCCAGGAAACGGAGGATAATATCGTACACGCGTTAAGGTTTCAATAAACCAGAAGGGAAATACTATTTCCTTACAACTTCGAGTGAGTGTTATTGTCTTGTATACACTTTCTATTTCGCTTACTCGACGTTAAGTATATAATTGATTAGTTATGCATGCGCAGTTTCTACTATATTCTGTTAATCATTCAACCTGACAAAGGGCGTGTACTAGTCATGGACTCGAAACATAAACCCCTTGAGACGTGGAAGGACATGCAGAAGCTTCTTCAGCGATAATTCTAATCATTATGACACTATATCGGCAATGTTCGTGAATTTTATGATATTAAGTAATTAATAACTTCTTTTATTCGTTTTCTTTGTCGGGCAGCGCTTGGAAACGGTTCACCAAGAAGGCTAGGGGTGTTTGGAAAGAGGAGCTTACATTTAAACCACTAGATGTAAGCACCACTAGCTATATCTGCGCATCTCTTTGATTCTAGTTTTGATACCGTTATTATCATGCTTGATTAGAACTATGTTCTCGTAAAGTGCCTGACGCGGATACCAGGGAACAATTTATGTGGATACTATGTTTGCGAGTTCATCCGTCAAACGTGCTGTGAGATGGGGAGAAATTTAGAGCAACTTAACGTACGTAAACAATTTCTATAGTTTTTAATTACCATCAAATTGTGTTTAGTTTCATTCATATAGGTTAACTCTTTTTTTAAATCAGATCGAACGTCTATGAAACGGTCTTCTGCCAAAGGATCGCGTACGAGCAATTTAGGAGAAATTGGCGGGATTCTTGGATGCAGAAGTCCTAAACCCAAAAAAAGAATACTATTCGGGTGTGTATATTCAATAGGGATTGTACAAAGAGCTTATTTTATATGTAGTGCATGAACTCCATGTATCGAATATAATATATTCGACACTTGGATCTATATTGTCATGCCGATCTTGTGTAGTATAATGGTTCTTTCATTGATGAGTGCAAAACACTAAATAAAAAATAAAAAACATAAATGAATTCTCTGCCACAGCAAAAAAAATGACCAAAATGCTGCCACGGCAAAAAAAATGTTGCCAAAATAAATTCTCTGCCGCGGCAGAGAAATGTGCCAAATCTCTGCTGCGGCAGAGGGTTATTTGTCCCGGTCTGAACCGGGACGGTTACTCCTCCCCCTCGCACTCAGCAGCGGCCACGTGTACGCCCTTTTGTCCCGATTACCTGATCTTGGTTGGAAAACCGAGACAAAAATCCCTTAACAACCGGGACACAAGGGCGGTTTGCACCAGTGAAGCCAAGTAGCGCGCGCCTTGGTTCGTCCTGGTCTGCTTTTACGGCGGGCTCGAGCCGAGCGGTCGGCCTCGTCGTCCACTTGATTCCACTTGCATAAGCTGGTATCAATTGCCTCAGAAAAGTACAATAGTCCAGTCTCCTTCCCCTAAATCTGATACAAGCTCTGCACGTCACCCGCCTGAATAAAAAGTCTGACCCAGAAGTCCATCTTCTCGTTGCTCGACGACGGGGAAGCACTGTCTGCGGCGAAGGGGTCGCCGGTGGATTCCATTCCATAACCAGAGCTGTCTACCGTCATTGCCAGCGTCTCCGACCAGAAGCTGTCGTCGATCTGGAACTCCTCGTCCGAGCTGTTCTCCAGTGACGTGGCCATCGAACCGTCCTCGGCGGCGGACGACGTCGATGGGGACGGGGACTGCTCCGGTGACGACGCCGGAAGAGAGGTCGGACCCTCTGCTGCGGTCACAGCCATGGGCTTCTTGGCTTTGCGCTTAGGCGCACCGGGCTGGCGGATGGCTTGGAGGACTCGAGTCGCTTCTTGAGGTGGGTGTTCCAGACATTCTTGATCTCGTTGTCCGTCCTCCCCGGCAGCCTCGCCGCGATCATCGACCATCTGTTTCCGAGCATGCCGTGGAGCTGGATGATGGCGTCTTCTTCCTCGCCGGTGAAGTTGCCGCGCTTGACGTCCGGGCGAAGGTAGTTGATCCACCGGAGGCGGCAGCTCTTGCCGCACCGCAGCAGCCCGGCCTGCTTCGGCAGCGCCCGCCAGTTGCTGTGCCCGTGCCGCTCGATGTGAGAGACCAGGATCCTGTCTTCCTCCTCCGTCCAGGGGCCCCTCTTGAGCCCCAGCTTCTCGCAGCATGGCGACCTCCCCATTGCTAGCTCAACTCTCTTCTTCAGCACTCTTTCTCTGAGTGTGTGTGTGAAGGATGGACTGTTCGATCGGTACGTTGACGCTTGTCTGCCGGAGTTACACGAAGGAACGCGTACGGCGGATGTCTGCTGTGTGTTGGACTTAATTGGATTCCGAGGGCGTCGCTCTATTTATACATGCTCGGCGTGCGACAGTAGCAAAACGTGGTCAAATTGGGGCTTGGGAGCAGCTTCGTGCGAGGCCATGCCATGGGTGACAAAACGAGGGGGAGTTGTGGCGTTAACTCCAACTCGTTCCTTCTTTTTATTGTTTCGATGGTGGACTCCATGCACGTTGCTTTGTTCATTTTCTATTGCCCGTCCGTTGGTTTCTACTTTAATTGGTAAGGTCTCAACTCTCAAGCACGAGTCCACACTGCTCCATTGAAGTAAGTGATTATGTGTTTCTGGTCGCATGGTTAAGACTGGTCATAGTGGTAGTATCATGCATATGATACTAGTGTATGATACTATCTTCATAGTGCATGGTATCATATGGTACTAGTATCATATTAGTACTATATTTAATGATTTGTAGAATCTCAATACAAAATTGTATACAAGATTTATTTGTATCGGGATTTTCTAGTTTTACGTGCTATGATACGGTATCTACCTATGATACACAAACCATCTTTTTTTTCATTAATTGTTGTGCCACATCAGATTTTTGCCAACATGGCATGCATGATACTAGTTATGATACTTCCACTAGTACCAGCCTAAGCGTAAACATTGTTTTACAGTCAATGCTCATAATCTAATTATCTAGCCAATGACGGAGATTTCGAGGTTAATGCTTGAATGAATCTTAAACTAGAAGTATTACTAGTATATTGAGTTGAAAGTTTCACCATTAGGAGGTGACATTATATTTACTAAATCCGAGGACTGTAAATTTGGAGTGTTGTATTTGTTGGAATTTTGGCCTAAATAACCTAGTCTATTTTTTGTTCCAATAATTCCTAAAAATCCTAAAGGCTCATGTGGCCCATTCATGCATGACAAGAGGTGGGACAAATGTTTAGTCCCACATTGCTAGTTGAAGGAGGTTTGCACCGGCTTATAAAAGATGCTCTCCTATCACTTGGTAAAAGAATGAGAAATAGAAGGAGAGAGTCCCACACGCACGCTCCTCCGTGGCCCGCCTCGCCACGATGCGCGTGCTGAGAATTTGAATAACCTACGCTAATGGGTTTTAAATACGAACTCAGTGGAGGTTTAATTTGAACTTAGTGGAGGCTGTTTGGCTTCGGTCGCTGCCCTCCTTAGACGCACTAGTTCTTCCCCATACCGTCTTGCGGCGTGCACCGCGAGCCGGGACAGTAGGCCTCCGGAACCCTGCCTCTTCGAGTCCTGTACGGGAAAAGGGCGGTAAGGTTTTTGGGAAGCGCTATCGGCACGACTATTGGCTTCATCACGGACTCGTTCACCGACACCGACGACATCTTCCCCAACGACGACTTCTTTTCCGTCATCGAGAACCTCTTCCTCGACGACATGGGTGACAACGCCAACGCCAACGTTGGCGCACTACTGTATGCTTTCTTTCTTCATCTTGTTCAGATTACTTGCTTGCTTTTGGATTTTGTCTCACCTACACTATGTGTATCGATCTCTCTGTAACTATCTGCACACTTTCTGTCAGATTACTTGGCTAGTTTAATTTCGATCATTCTAGTCATGTTTTACCTGCTGTTTCTTTCGCATAAATCACTTGGTAAATTTCTCATGTTTCCAACAATCCAAAAACCTTATTATAGGCAATTTACTCCAAGTGGTTTCGTGGCATCTGTGAAGCCACCTGTCTTTGAGGGTACGCACTATAAGAGATGGCGCGTGAGAGCAGTTCTCTGGTTTGAGAACATGAACTGTTATGACGCCACTCTTGGCAAGCCTGGGGGAGAGCTTACTCCTGCACAGGAGCAAGTTTTCTAGAAAAATGACAAGCTGTTCAGGGCTTCTCTGTTGTCTGTGCTTGGGGAGAACATTGTTGAACCCTATATGCCATTTTATAATGGCAAGGACATGTGGGCTGCTCTCGAGGCCAGGTTTGGGGTCTCGGATGCTGGCAAAGAACTATATATCATGGAGCAATTCTATGAATTCAAGATGTCTGTTAAACGCTCCGGCGTTTGAGCAGGCTCATGAGATACATGCACTGTCCAAGGAGCTTGAGTACTTCTCCTGTGTGTTACTGGACAAGTTCGTTGCCGGGGGCATTATTGCCAAGCTTCCCCATTCATGAAGGAACTTTGTTACTTCCCTGAAGCACAAGAGGCAGGAGTTTTCCTTAACGGATCTCATTGGGACTCTTGATGTGGAAGAGAAGGCGAGAGCAAAAGACACACGTGCTTGAGTTGCCGAGGGAGGTTCAAGTGCCAACTTGGTACAGAAAAAGAACTTCTAGTCCCACAAGTCTAAGAACAAGAGCAAGTTTGATGACAAGGGCAAGTTCGATGGGAAGAACAAGCCCTCACAGTCTACCAATTTCAAGAAGAAGACTGATAAGAAGAAAGGTTCTTGTCATGTGTGCGGTGATCCTGATCACTGGGCTCCTAGCTACCCCAACCGCTATGACAGGCACCAGCATGGGAAGGGAGGCAATACCGCTAATGTTGTCATGGTCGACGTTGATATGAAGGATGTTGGGGTATGATATATTACCTACTGTTCTTTCATTATGTCATTCTCCTGATTGGTGGATTGACACAGGCGCTAATGTACATGTTTGTTTTGACATTTCCATATTTTATTCATATCAGGTCAGAGGGACTCAGTCCGTGCTGATGGGGAACGGCTCACATGCTACTGTTCATGGTGTTGGTACGGTCGATCTGAAGTTCAGTTCGAAAAGACTGTGCGCCTAAATAATGTACATCATGTTTCCTCAATAAATAAGAATCTTGTTAGCGGATCTCTTCTATGTCGTGATGGCTACAAGATTGTTTTCGAGTCCAATAAGTTTGTACTGTCTAGTTTGGTACTTTTATTGGTAAAGTATATGAGTGCGGAGGTCTGTTCCGCCTGTCATTGTCAGATGTTTGTAATAAAGTTGTGAATCATGTTTCGTCTGATCTTATATCAAATGTTTGGCATTCACGTCTTTGTCATGTTAATTTTGGTTGCATGACGCGGTTATCTAAAATGAATTTAATCCCAAATTTCACTATTGTCAAAGGATCTAAGTGCCTAGCCTGTGTGCACGCAAAACAACCTCGCAAGTCACATACGACTGTAGAAGTGAGAAATTTAGCACCACTAGAACTCATACATTCTAATATTTGTGAGATGAATGGTGTGTTGACAAAAGGTGTAAAGATATATTTCATGACGTTGATCGATGACTCTACAAGATACTGTCATGTGTATCTTCTGAAAACAAATGATGAGGTTTTGAGTTTCTTCAAAGTCTATAAAGCATAAGCAGAAAACCAACTTGATTGAAAGATTAAGAGGCTTAGGTCTGATCGTGGTGGAGAGTATTTTTCCAACGAGTTTGACTCCTTTTGTTCGGAACATGGTATAATCCATGAGAGGACGCCTCCCTACTCACCCCAGTCAAATGGGGTAGCTGAAAGAAAGAATCGCACTCTATTAGATTTGGTTAACGCCATGTTAGACACATCGGGTTTCTCCGAGGAATGGAGGGGAATCATTACTAATTGCGTGTCATGTACTAAACCGAGTTCCCACAAAGAAAAAAGAAATTACTCCATTTGAAGAATGGGAGAAGAAAAGGTTAAATTTCTCTTACCTACGAACTTGGGGCTGTTTGGCAAAAGTTCATGTGCCAGTCCCCAAAAAGCGTAAGCTCGGACCAAAAAATGTGGACTGTGTATTTCTGGGATATGCTTTTCATAGCATTGTCTATCGATTCTTGGTAGTAAAATCCAGAGTACCAGACATGCATGTTGGTAAAACCATGCAGTTGAATGATGCGACTTTCTTTGAGGATATATTTCCCATGAAGGATATGCCTAACTCATCAAGTAAGGAATTAGATACAATTTCTGAACCTATCATTCCAGTTGAACACCTAGAACTGCAGGGTTCGCAGCATAGAAAACAAAAAATTCCTACGATGGAAACAACTATGTACCAAGAACTATCTACTAGATACAAGCAATGGGTGGATATACATCAATAGAGAACATACCCTTGAAGATCGACAAAGCTTAACGAGGTTGTACTCATGGATGATGTAGGCTAACGCTTGCCGATCTTAAGATCGAGAGGAAGTCCTAGCACCGCAAATCAGCGACGCATCCGTGCTCGCACACATGTCCGAGCCACTGAGCAACCTCCGCCTCCTCGCTCCAGCGATGCAGCGGAAGCAACAACTCTTTCTTGCCGAAAATCCACCAGGAACATGTATCTCGCTAGTCCAAGACCATGGGGGATAAAAACTAGAGGGGGAGAGAGATCCTTCACGAGGAGGTGTGAGTGAGAGAGAGGGAGAGGGGCTCCTTTTATAGGAGGATGAGGAGGGAACCCCAAGGGGGTGGCCGGCGCATGGGGCTGCCCCTTGCTCCACTCACAAAAATGGCCCTTCACTTCTCTACTCAAAATCCCACTGAAAATTCCCATTAAATTTCCACCAAATTTAATGCAATCTCTCTTTAAATAAAACTCATTTTATTTATTCAGAATTTTTTCAATTACCATAATGGACAAAAATTCATATATAACCCCTTGCTAGTATTTCATTTCACATGCAGAAACACTTCCAGCAATTTCACCCAAAACTGTTGTGACCTCGTTATTAACAACATCCAATGTCCATGATCAAGAAACCTTGATCATCTTGTTAATCAACGAGCTAGTTTATAAGAGAGGCATAACTAGGAACTTTATGTTTGTTTATTAAACACATATGTATTAACATTTCTGTATTAATACAATTATAGCATGCAAAATAAACATCTATCATATACTTGGAATATACATAATAACCACTTTATTATTGCCTCTCAGGGCATATTCCCTTAAGTCTCCCACTTGCACTAGAGACAATAATATAGTTACATAGTGATAAATCTAACACCCATGGAGTTCTGGTGTTGATCATGTTTTGCTCCAGGGAGAGTTTTAGTCAACGGGTCTGCTACATTGAGATCCGTGTGCACTTTACAAATCTTTATATCTCCGTCCTTGACATGCTCGTGGATGGAGTGAAACCGGCGCTTAATATGCTTGGAATTCTTGTGAGACGTTGGTTCTTTGGCATTGACTATGGATCCATTGTTGTCACAATAGATCACCACTGTGTCCAACGCGCTCGCAACCACACCTAGTTCGGTTATGAATTCCTTCATCCAAACTGCTTCCTGAGCCGCTTCCGCAGCAGTAACATATTCGGCCTCCGTTGTTGATCCCGCCACCACGGGTTGTTTGGAACTCCTCAAACTAACCGATCCACCATTCATGAGAAATACGTATCCGGATTGATACTTAGAGTCATCCGGATCGGTGTCGAAGCTAGCGTCGACATAACACTTAGCGACGAGCTCTTCTTCACCTTCGTACATGAGAAACATATCCTTAGTTCTTCTCAAGTACTTAAGGATATTCTTGACCGCTATCGAGTGTTCCGATCCTGGATCAGATTTGTATCTACTAGTTAAACTAATAGCATGTGCCACATCCAGTCTTTTACATAGCATGGAGTACATTACAGAGCCTATGGCTGAAGCATAGGGGAGTTTGTCCATTATCTCTCTTTCTTCCGCCGTAGCCGGACTTTGAGTCTTACTCAATGTCTTGCCTTGCAACATAGGTAAGAACTCTTTCTTACTTCTGTCCATTTTAAATTTCTTTAAAATCTTATCAAGATATGTACTTTGCGATATCCCTATTAGGCGCCTAGATCTATCCCTATAGATATTTATGCCTAATATGTATGACGCTTCACCTAGGTCCTTTATTGAAAATTTTCTGTTTAGATAAATTTTAACACTGTTTAAAAGATCTATCATTTTCGATCAATAATATGTCATCCACATATAATATCAGAAATGCCACATGGCTCCTACTCACTTTATTGTAAATACAAGCCTCTCCATAAGTTTGGATAAATCCAAACTCTTTGATCATCTCATCAAAGCGGAGATTCCAACTCCAAAGATGCTTGCTTCAGTCCATAGATGGATCGCTGAAGCTTGCATACCTTGTCAGCATCCTTAGGATCGACAAAACCCTTTGGTTGTACCATATAGAACTCTTCTTCAATGCTGCCATTGAGGAATGCAGTTTTGACATCCATCAGCCATATCTCTTAGTCGAAATATGCATCAATTTCTAACATAATCCTAACTGACTTTAGCATCGCTATGGGAGAGATTGTCTCATCATAGTCAACTTCTTGAATTTGTCGAAACCCTTTTGCGACAAGTCGAGATTTATAGACGGTTATATTACCATCAGCATCAGATTTCCTTTTGAAAATCCAATTATTTTCCACGGCCTTTCGGTCGTGAGGTAAGTCCACCAAGGTCCAAACCTAGTTTTCATACATGGATTCCATCTCGGATTTCATGGCTTCTAACCATTTGTTGGAATCCGGGCTCATCATCGCTTCTTCATACGTCGTAGGGTCATCAATTTCATCGACCATGAAATTCATAACAGGATTTCCGTACAGCTCAGGAGCTGCACGCGTCCTGCTAGACCTGCGAGGTTTGGTAGTATTCTCTTTCGGAGCTTCATGATCGTTATCATTAGTTCCCTCTTAATTTGGTGAAGTCAACTTCGGAACGGCTTCCGGCGCTGCGCTACTCGCCATATTATGAAGAGAAGGTTCTACAAACTCTTCGAGTTCTACCTTCCGACTACACACACCTTTCGCGAGAAACTCTTTCTCTAGAAAGGATCCATTCTTGGCAACGAAAACCTTGCCCTCAGATCTGTCATAGAAGGAATACCCAATAGTTTCCTTAGGGTATCCTATGAAGACGCATTTTTCCGCTTTGGGTTCGAGTTTATCCGGTTGAAGTTTCTTCACATAAACATCGCATCCCCAAACTTTAAGAAATAACATCTTCGGTTTGTTTCCAAACAACAATTCATAAGGTGTCTTTTCAACGGATTTAGATGCTGCCCGAAAGTGAATGCAGCAATTTCTAGTGCATAACCCCAAAATGACAGTGACAAGTCCGTCAGAGACATCATAGATCGAACCATATCTAGTAAAGTACGATTACAATGTTCCGACACACCATTTCGATGTGGTGTTCCAGCAGGTGTGAGTTGTGAAACTATTCCACACTCTTTCATATGTGTGCTAAACTCGTAACTTAGATACTCACCTCCACGGTCGGAGCATAGAAATTTGATCTTTCTATTACAATGATTTTCCACTTCATTATGAAATTCCTTAAATTTCTCAAAGGTTCCAGACTTGTGTTTCACCAAGTATATATAACCGTATATACTCAAATCATCCGTGAAAGCAACAAAATAACGATATCCACCTCACGCTGACACACTCATTGGACCACACACATTATAGTGTATGATTTCCAATAAATCTGTCGCCCGTTCTAGCGAACCGGAAAACGGCGTTCTAGTCATCTTACCCATAAGGCATGGATCACATATAACAAATGATTCAAAATCAAGTGATTCCAAAAGTCCACCCGAATGGAGCTTCTTCATGCGTTTAACGCCAATATGATCTAGACGGCAGTGCCACATATATACGAATATATCATCATTAAGTTTAATCCTTTTAGCATCAACATTATGAATATATGTAACACTATTATCGAGATCCAACAGAAATAAACCATTCATCATTAGTGCATGACCATAAAATATATCATTCATATAATCAAGAAACCATTGTTTTCAGATTTAAATGAATAACCACTGCGCATCAAACATGATCTGAATACAATGTTCATGCTTAGTGCTGGCACCAGATAACAATTATTCAAGTTTATAACTAATCCCAATGGTAAGTGGAGAGGTAGAGTTCCAACGACGATCACATCAACGCTTGATCCGTTGCCGACACACATCTTGACCTCACCCCTTGCTAGCGTCGCTTGTTCCGCAGCCCCTGATTCGAGTTACAAATATTAGCAACCGATCCGATATCAAATACCCAGGTGCTACTATGAGTACTAGTCAATTACACATCAATAACATGTATATCATATATACCTTTATTTGCCTTTCCGGCCTTCTTGTCTTCCAAATACTTGGGGCAGTTGCGCTTCCAGTGGCCAGTCCCCTTGCAATAATAGCACTCGGTATCAAACTTAGGGCCAACTCGGGATTTCTTTTCAGGTACAGAAATCAGTTTGCCGCCCTTCTTTCCCTTTTGTTTACCCTTCCTGTCTTTCTTGAAACCGGTGGTCATATTGATCATCAACACTTGATTTTCCTTCTTGATTTATGCCTAAGTCAATGGGGATCGATATTCCCAAGGACACAAGCTTATCGGCGTACCCCGACATCTTGAGTATGTGCTCACTAACGGAGCTGTTCTCTTCTATCATGCAGCTAAAGAACTTTTTTGAAGCATTATAACTCTCTACATCAGCATGGGTGTCGAAAATCATTTTCAACTCTCCCATTGTATCAAAGGCATTGCCGTTTTCGAAACGCTTTCGAAGTTCTGGCTCTAGCCCATACAATATGCCACAATGAACTAAGTTGTGGTCCTCCTGACGAGTCTGATAGATGTTATTTTCTTTGACAGGGGCATCATCAAGTGGTGGGGGGCCTAGCGGCATTTCTAGCACATATTGCTTTTGTGCAGCAGATAGGAGAATCCTCAAATTCATGGACCAGTCGGTAAAGTTGCTACCATTCGTTGCAAGTTTCTCTTTCTCCATGAACACATTGAAATTAAAAGCAGGTGGTGCCATCTACAACAGAATTTGTAAAGTTTAGACTAAGTTTATGATAGATCGAGTTTAACTAATCCAAATTAAGAATGAACTCCCACTCAAAAACGACATCCCTCGTGCCTTTTTGGTGATTACATGAACCAAATCCACTACACCAAGTCCGATCATCACGTGGGTCGGTGTAGATTCAAAGGCGAGCATCCATATGGGCATCATATATTTCATATGACTCATGCTTAACCTTTCGGTCTGTGTTTCAAGGCCATGTCTGCACATGCTAGGATCGCCAAGTAAGAACCTTAGTATCCGCGTGTGTAAACTGTCTTACACCCGAAATATGATCGTGGATCCAAGAACACCCGATCATCACGTGATTTCTTGGAGCGGCGAAATATAACCGGTGCATACTTAATGGAGAACACATTTTTATCTTGATATCTAAATGATGGATCATCTTATTATGCTAATAAAATTCCAAACAAAGAATATAAGATGCAAGAAATGTCACATGTGAAAAAGTGAAATGATATGGTTCTTGCACTTGATCCCCATCATGTGTATCGTGGTATGATCCTCATCATTTCTTTATGTGTAAGGACAAGGTCTATGGAACTTACACGTTATGTGTGTTGTAACAGTATCGACTTATACTTTTACTTACAACATCACCATATTATGACACTAGCCCAGCAACAATCTAAACTAGACGCTTCTAATTTATCCATTGCAAGTTTTACGTGGCTTAGGGATTTCGAACTTAGAACCGTTCTTACCTACGAACATGAACCACAACGAGGATAACCAAATTATTGACTATAGTAGGAGAGACAGACACCCGCTAGCCACTTATGTAAAACTAGTTGCATGTAAAGCGTGGAACAGGTCTCATGTGCGAGGAAATGTAAAGTTTGTCTGGGCCGCTTCATCTCACTATGCCACCAATATCCAAAGAACAACTAAGAAGCAATAACATGATCACCATCGCCCACATGTACATATGTGTACTACCCGTGCAAAGCATCTATGCATAAATTCGGCTCTGATACCACTGCAGGGTTCGCAGCATAGAAAAAAAAATCCTATGATGGGAACAATTATATACCAAGATATATCTACTAGAATCTTAATCCCTTTGTCTCGCGATATATTACATGTCCGAGATTCTATCATCAGTATCTCCATTCCTAGTTTGATCTCATTACTGATATATACTCTTTTCTCGTTCCCGTGATATAACATTCTAGTGATCAAATCACTTGCTTGCAAGCTAACCAATGTGATATCACCGAGAGGTCCCAGAGTATATCTATCCGTCATCAGGATGAACAAATTCCACTCTTGATCCCTGGGCCTCAACATAACACTTTAGTAGCACTGAACCCATCTTTATAATCACCCTGTTACGGTGTGACGTTTGATGTTATCAAGATACTCTTCCAGTGTTAGTGATTGACAAGATCTCATGGTCTAAGGATTAGGATTACTTCGTATGATGTTATAGCAATATAAACTCAATGAATTCGATCATAATGCTATACTTCGGATGAATGTTCATCACACCATTCCAATAATGTTGTGACCTCGTTATTAACAACATCCAATGTCTGTGATCAGGAAACCTTGATCATTGTGTTAATCAACGAGCTAGTTTATAAGAGAGGCATAACTAGGAACTTTCTATTTGTTTATTAAACACACATGTATTAAAGTTTACGTATTAATACAATTATAGCATGCAAAATAAACATCTATCATATACTTGTAATATACATAATAACCACTTTATTATTGTCTCTCAGGGCATATTCCCTTCAAGAAAATCCTGAGAAGGAGGATATAGAAATTCCTAAAAGGAGCAAGAGATAGAGGACTGTGATGACCCACAAGTATAGGGGGTACTTTCGATAAATAGGAGTGTGGATCCCAACGAGGAGCAGAAGGTGTTGACTAGTGGTTTGGAGCAGGAAATCTTTGTAAATACTTAACAAACGGATTTTTAGGGTTTTTTGATAAAGCAAGGAAATAAAGTGCAAGTAAATAAAGACAGCGAATAATTGCAGCAAGTGGCCAATCCTTTCTTAGCAAAGGACAAGCCGGTGGTAATACTTATGAGGACCAAACATTCTCGAGGACACATGAGAATACTGTCAAGTGCTTTCGTTTCATATAGTTAATTAATATTCTTTGGTTTGATAGGTGTTGTGTGGGTGAACCTGTGCTAATGTACCGACCTTACTTGGACTAATACATACTTGTGATTAAACCCCTTACAAGCATCCACAACTACAAGAAAGTAATTAAGATAAAAACCTAACCACAGCCTTAAACTCTGAGATCCTACACTCCCTCGTGCAAAGGTTTCCTAACGAGGGTTCAGGTTTATGTCACTCCGTCAACCACACAATTAGTAGCCAAATACACAATGCATTACCCTAGGCCCATAAATGGTGAAGTATCATGTAGTCGACGTTCACATGACGCCACTAGAAGAATAGCACCACAACTTAAATATTAAACCATTGAATAATACCTCAACACAATTCCACTACTAACAACATGACTTCTCCCATATCCTCAAGAACGAAACGAACTACTCACGAGACATCATATGGATCAAGATCAGAGATGATATGATGATGAATAACAATCTGAACATAAACAATAATTCAATGGTTCCACTCACAAGCATCAAATACAAAAGTAATCAACACCGGGAAAGTTTCCTTTAAGAATTATGCAAGATTCAACACAATTGTTACAGCGGGATGGAGTGGTGATGATAGTTGATGACCCACAAGGATAGGGGATCGCAACAGTCTTTGAGGGTAGTATTACCCAATTTATTGATTCGACACAAGGGGAGCCAAAGAATACTTATAAGCCTTAACAACTAAGTTGTCAATTCAGCTGCACCTAGAAATAGTTCTTGCTCACAGAAGTTTATCAGTAGCAACAGTTTTGTAGTATCAATAGCAAAGTAACATCAGCAGCAAAACAAGAGCAATAGTAATAGTAGTAGCAAACAGTAGGACATGAGTGCGGTAGGCATATGGATGGATGGACGGGCGTTGCATGGACGAGACTAAACATGTAACTTCAAGACCTAGGACAATTGCATATAAATAAGATAAATCATCCAAGTACTAAACAATCATAGGAATGTGCTCCATATATAGTCATGCGTGCTCGCAATGAGAACTTGCACATCATCTTTTGTCCTGCCAGCCCGTTGCAGCGGGGCCTTAAGGGAACTACTGGCAATTAAGGAACTCCTTTTAATAGAGCACTAGAGCAAAGCAATAACACTCAATGAACACATGTGATCCTCACATCACAACCATCCCCTCCGACTGTCCTAATTTCTGTCACTTCGGGGCCTTTGGATCCGGACAATGATATGTGTACACAACTTGCATATAAGATCACAAACAATACTATCATCATGAATCAATAATAAGTTTAGATCCGAGATCATGGCACTCAGGCCCTAGTGACAAGCATTAAGCACAACAAGTTGCAACAAAGTCAAATAGCACTAATAAAGATACTAGGCACCATGCCCTAACAATCTTATTTGACTACATGATAGAACTCATCCAATCCCTACCATCCCCATAGCCTATAGTGGGGGATTACTCACTCATGGATAAGGGAAACATCGATGGTTGATGGAGAGGCATTGTTGATGATGATGGTGATGATCCTCTCCAAATTCCACGTCCCAGCAAGGTGCCAGAACGGAGTTTCTGGTTCTGAATCGCGGTTTCTGGTGGTGGTGGCGCAGCGGAACTCTTTCTAGAAAAACTTTGAACCCCCCTGAGTTTTTAGGTCAATAGGCAACTAATAGGCTAAGAGGGAGGCCGAGGGGGTGCCTGGGGCGGCCACACCCCATCCAGGCGCGGCCTGGGCCCACCCGCGCGGCAGGGGGTGTGGGCCCCTCAGGCCTCCACTCCGTCTCGTATTCTGGCTCCGTGAATCTTCTGGTGAAATAGGATTCTTGGCATATTTTCCGGGATTTTTTATGATAGTTGATTTTCTGCACAAAAACTAGACACCAAGGTAAATTTGCTGAAAATAGCGTCAGTCCGTGTTAGTTGTATCCAAATCACACAAGTTTAGAGGAGAAACAATAGAAAAACTGTTTGGGAAAGTAGATACGTTTTGGACGGATCAATGGTGCTAGTGGATATGATGTTTGGATGATGATGATGATCCCGATGAAGTCTAGTTTGATGACGGTGTTGATGGCGATGATCTCCCCTCTCTGGGAAGGAATTTCCCCGATAGAAATATATCTGCCGGAGAGCTCTTTCTCTCTATGTGGTTTCCGCCCCGCAGAGGTGGCAGAATCTTTCTATGGTCTCTCCCCAAACTTTAGGGTTTCGAGAGGAAGATATAGGCGAAGGGGCGGAGCCAGAGGTGGGCCAGGGAGGCCACACCCCCTGGTGGCGCGACCTAGGTTGGCCCGCGCCTGGTGAGGGTGTGGGCCCCCTGTGGCCCAACTCCGCCTCCCCTTCTGGCTTTCTTCGTTTTCTGGAAAAATATAATTTTCCATATATTTTATGGTATTTTTCTGATCTTCGCAAAAATTGCATCTAGACACCGTTTTTTCCATCAGAATCCTGACTCCGGCAGTTCATCCTCCAAGAATCATCCAACATGCAAAAATAGATGAAATAACATAAGTATCACCTCTTAATATGAAATATATCAATGAATAGAAGCAAATTATGATATAGAATAGTGATGCAAAATGGACGTATTAGACTACAAAGTATTTTGATGATAATTTCGTTGTATACCTCATGGATGATACTCCCACTTCTATTTTAGAAGCCTATGCATCTCCTGATGCTGACTACTAGAAGGAAGCCGTCTGTAGTGAGATGGACTCCATTTTAGCTAAACATGGGAGATCATTGATCGTCCTTATGGGTGCAAACCTGTAGGATGTAAATGGGTGTTTAAGAAGAAACTAAGGCCTGATGGTACTATTGACAAGTACAAGGCAAGGCTTATTACCAAGGGTTATACCCAAAAGGAAGGTGAAGACTTCTTTGATACTTACTCACCTGTAGCAAGGTTGACCACAATTCGAGTACTACTTTCTCTGGCTGCCTCACACGGTCTTCTCGTTCATCAAATGGACATTAAGACGACTTCCCTAAATGGAGAGTTGGATGAGGAAATTTATATGGATCAACCACATGGTTTTCTAGTAAATGGTCTAGAAGGAAAGGTGTGCAAGATGCTGAAGTCTTCATATGGTCTTAAACAAGAACCTAAGTAGTGGAACGAGAAGTTTGACAAAACCTTAACCACTGCAGGCTTTGTTGTAAACGAAGCTGACAAGTGTGTATACTATCGCCATAGTGGGGGAGAAGGAGTTATTCTATGTTTGTATGTTGATGACATACTGATCTTTGGGACCAACCTTACTATAATTTAGGAGGTTAAGGATTTCTTATCTCAGTCTTTTGAGATGAAGGATCTAGGAGTAGCTGATGTTATCTTGAACATCAAACTGTTGAGAGATGATGATGGTGGGATCACACTGCTTCAGTCTCACTATGTGGACAAGATTTTGAGTCGCTTTGGGTATAGCGACTACAAGTATTCTCCAACACCGTATGATCCTACTATGCTACTTCGAAAGAATCGAGGCACCGTTAGAGATCAATTAACATACTCTCAAATAATTGGCTCACTTATGTACCTGGGTAGCGCTACAAGGACTGACATCGCATTTAATGTCAGGAAGCTCAGTCGATTTATTTCAAATCCTTGAGATGATCATTGGCAAGCTCTTGAAATAGTCCTGCGCTATCTAAAAGGCACTGCAAGCTATGGCATTCACTATACCGGGTATCCGAGGGTACTGGAGGGTTATAGTGATTCAAATTGGACATCTGATGCTGATGAGATAAAGTCCACACGTGGATATGTGTTTACACTTGTTGGTGGTGTTGTTACTTAAAAGTCTTGCAAGTATACCATCTTAACAGGGTCAACTATGGAAGCAGAACTCACAGCACTAGACACAGCCACTATTGAAGCAGAGTGGCTTCGTGAACTCTTGATGGACTTACCTGGGGTTGAAAAACCTACACCCACAAATCCAATGAACTGTGATAATCAAACTGTGATTATTAAGGTGAACAGTTCTAAGGATAATATGAAGTCCTCAAGACATGTAAAGAGGAGACTAAAATCTATCAAGAAAATGAGGAACTCCGGAGTTATTGCATTGGATTATATCCAAACATCTAAGAACCTGGTAGATCCCTTCACAGAGGGACTATCACGCAATGTGATAGAAAATGCATCGAAGGAGATAGGTATGAGACCCACACTATGAGTTTTCCATAGTGGCAAACCAATCTATGTGATCGGAGATCCAGTGAATTAGAATTGGAAGGCAAGCTGTTGGTAGACTGAGAGGAAAGTATCCCTACTTTAATGAACACCACTCCGTGAAGGTGCAATACTTTCCTATTCTGCACGGCAGGTTGATTTTTATCTTAATGTGTTCTAAGTGGCTTAATCTTAAGCAGAGATGTTGTCCTGCAGAACATCTTTTAAAGAACACGTCTATATGAGTCTGACTATCAAACACGCAGTCTATGAGAGTTGGGTGCTCTCTAATAAACTCATGAAAGACCATAGAGTATGACGCATAAGCTCCACCCGCGGGGAAGTCCCATTGTAGCCCAGTATCGGTCAAGGCTTCGTGTGAAGCTAGGTTATAGCAAACTTGCAGTTCAAGGCATAGTCCACTGTATAAGTCGTAGCCTAGTGTGCCATAGAATTATAGGTGGAAGTTTAACTTAACAGTCTTCACTGCAGTACCGGTATATAAACAATGTTTTGGAACCAAAGACAAATTACATGTGCCTCTGTGATCTGGTGGGGGATTGTTGGAATTTTGGCCTAAATAGCCCAGCCCATTTTTCATCCCAATAATTTCTAAAAATCCTAGAGGCCCATGTGGCCCATTCATGCATGGCAAGAAGTGGGACAAATGTTTAGTCCCACATTGCTAGTTGAAGGAGGTTTGCACTGGCTTATAAGGGAGGCTCTCCTACCACTTGGTAAAAGAATGAGAAGGAGAGAGTCCCACACACGCGCTCCTCATCCGCCGCCCACCTCGCCTTGTCATGACGCGCGCGCCGTGGTTGGCGGGAATCTTGCCGAGCCGAGTTATTTTTATCACGCATGACTGGTATATGATCGGGTGTGCAGAATTTGAACAGTCTGCGCTAATAGGTTTTAAATACAAACTCAGTGGAGGTTTAATTCAAACTTAGTGGAGGTTGTTTGGCTTCGGTCGCTGCCTGTTCGTTTCCTCTCCCAACGCCGCCAATTCGCTTGTCTACCATGCCTATAAGAGTGGAAGGTCGCTCCTCTCCTCAGACGCACTATCACAACGACCGCCTCCAAGTTCCAGAGCATTGAGCTGCCACCAGTTCTTCCCCATCACGTCTTGCGGCGTGCACCGCGAGTCGGGACAGTAGGTCTTCGAAACCCTACCTCTTCGAGTCCTGTGCGGGAGAAAGACGATAATGTTTTTAGGGAGAGCTATCGGCGCGACTACTGGCTTCATCACAGACTCCTTCACCGACACCAATGACATATTCCCCAACGATGACTTCTTCCCCGCCATCGATAACCTCTTCCTCGACGACATGGGTGACAACGCCAACGCCAACGCCGGTGCACTGTTGTTTGCTTTCTTTCTTCATCGTGTTCAGATTACTTGCTTGCTTTTGGATTTTGTCTCTCCTAAACTATGTGTATCGATCTCTCTGCAATTATCTGCACACTTTCTGTCAGATTACTTGGCTAATTTAATTTTGATTATTCTAGTCATGTTTTACCTGCTGTTTATTTCGCATAAATGACTTGGTAAATTGCTCATGTTTCGAACAGTATTGACTTGAAACTAATTTGCTAGGATGTGCTACTTGAGAAATGTACATTAATACTTTCAATCTATTTTAGAACAATGTAGTCTAAATTTTTGTTAGAGAAAAAACACACGTGATTTGCTTTAAATTAATAAAGCAAGTCACAGACATCAACACGGCCATGACAGCTCCGTTGAAGACTTGAACTAGGTGATTATGTGTTTCTGGTCGCATGGTTAAGCGTAAACATTGTTTTGCAGTTAATGCTCATTGTATAATTATCTAGGCAATGATTGAGATTTTGAAATGCTTAAATGAATTTTAAACTAGAAGGACCAGTATATTGATTTGGAAGTTTCACAATTAGAAAGTGACGTTATATTTACTGAATACAAGGTCCGTAAATTTGGAGTTTCGTATTGACTTGAAACTAATTTGCTAGGGCGAGCTACTTGAGAAATGGACATTAATACTTTCAATCTAATTTGAACAATGCATTCAGAATTTTTGTTATAGAAAAAAACACTAGGACACTTGCTTTAAATTAATAAAGTCCAAACAATCGAACATACAAAGTTTTTGTGAGGATATCAGCTTGGGTTTTGGTGTTACAACACAAAGGACAGAGAAATAAAACCAATTTTAGCACAAGCGATAATTTCCTAATGTAGATCGATTGAACATCCCGCTGGTTCCATGGTGGTGGGGAGTCGGAGTCCGCGTACAACTTCTTAAGCAGCAGTAGCATTTCGTCTAGTCAGTGCCATCTCAGAGGAAAGTTGGGGGCTTTTGGATAATGTGGTCGGATGAAGTAGATATTGATTTGCACCTGCACTCTAGTAATCTAGTCTTAGCTCTAGTTATGGATCGTGCCAAAAACCAGAAATTTGGCCTTGTCTATATATATGGCGATCCTTACCACCGTAATACTAGTACTATCTGGCAACATGTTGCTCACGTTGTGTATTATAATAGGAACCTCCGATTTATATATATATTGGTGACATGGACGATCTTCTGTATGACTCAGACAAAAGCACCCCTAATGTAAATTATAATCGCATGTTTGCTTTCCGTTCTTTTGTTAAAAGCTGTGGTTTGTTTGATATTGGTTTTACTGGCCCTGCTTACACTTGGACAAATCGACGTTTCTCCTCAAAACCTCTTTTTCAAAGATTAGATAGATGTCTAGTTAACCATGAATGGTGCTCTGTTTATCCAGTCTCAAATGTTTACAACATGCCACTTATACATACATTCAGTGATCATGCACCCATTCTTCTCTCTACTGAAGGTAAACTTTGCAAACCTAGAAACTCTTTCAAATTTGAAAACTGGTGGCTCAGAGAGGAAGATTTTCATAGCTATGCTAAAAACTGCTGGAATAACTACTCCAATGCTTCTTTCGCTAAAAGAACTAACAATCTTGCTTCAAAGTTAAAAGTTTGGTGCAGGAAGAAAAAGCCTTTGTAGGATGAGCTTAAGGAGCTGAAAAATGAAATTGAGAAGATACAGTCGCTGCCACTGGATCATCAGGATCTTCAGAAAGAAGCAAAGCTAGTAGAAATGTATGAACAAATTATTACAAAAATGAATGATGCAAATATGCAAAGGGCTAAAAAGCTGTGGGTTAAAGATGGTGATAGAAATACTACTTTCTTCCATAGAGCTATTGCCAAAAGGAGAAAGAGAAATATGATCCTGTCCATAAAAGATGAACAAAATGTAACTCATCACATGCCAGATCAGATTGCAAATACTTTTGTTTCTTATTTTAGATCTATCTTCACCTCCTCCAATAATAATGATATCCAAGGCTTTACCCACTCAAGCCATCGCATTCCCAATGAACCTACTTACTCTGTTCCTGAAAAAGATGAAATATGGGAAGTTCTAAATGACATGAAAAGAAATGCTTCCCCAGGTCCTGATGGTTTTAATGTAGAGTTTTACCTTGCCACTTGGGATTGGATTGGGAATGATGTTACAAGCATGGTTAGGAATTTCTTTGTCACAGCTTCTCTGCCTCATCATATCAGTGACACCCATATTGCCCTCATACCAAAAAAAACTCATCCCTATTGTCCCTACTGACTACAGACCCATCAGCCTTTGTAATGTGGTTTATAAAATCATCTCCAAATGTCTTGCCAACAGACTTAAGATGCATCTTCCTGACTATATTCACCCTTCTCAACAAGCTTTCATTGAGGGAAGGAGAATTAGTGACAACATTATTATTGCTCAGGAAATTACCACTCCTTCAATTTGTTTAGTTGGAATTCTAAGGCTTTCATGCTTAAAATCGACCTTGCTAAAGCCTTTGATAGAATAGAATGGAATTTTATCTGTAAAGCCCTGGCCCGGAAAAACTTGCATCCTCATTTCATCAAGATGGCCCATGCTTGTATCTCCTCTCCAGTCTTTTATGTTATTATAAATGGGCAAGCCTATGCAAAATTTACCATCTCCAGAGGTATAAGGCAAGGGTGCCCCTTATCCCCCTACTTGTTTATCCTTGGCATCAATGAGCTGTCTATCATGCTGTCTGAGGCTTTGGATAAAGCAGACCTCACTGGAATCTCTCTGGGGCCCCAATGCCTCCAATTCATTCACTGCTCTTTGCTGATGATCTCCTGGTTTGTGGGATTGCAACAATTCAAGAAGCACATGCAATCAAAAACATCCTTCTTGATTTTTGTACTTTTTCTGGGCAAACCCCTAACTGGTCTAAATCTGGCATTATTTTTAGCAAAAGGGTTGACCCAACCACTGTAAGTAATATTACCCAGGTCTTTCCTGTTCCAACCATTGATGATTACTTTACCCACCTAGGTCACCCTCTCATCCTGCCTGCTAGAAATAGAAGTGAAGCTACAACTTCATAATCCAGAAATTCAAATCCAAACTATCAACTTACAAGGCTAATTCACGTTCCCATGCTGCTAGGTTAGAACTAATTAAATTTGTTTTATCTTCTATCCCTGTCTATTATATGTCTAACCTTCTGTTTTCTAAAAAGCTCCTCAAAAATCTTCAGGCTATTATGAGAGTTTTCTGGTGGACTGGATCTTCCTCTGAGCCCAACACAAAGGCCCTTTGTCTAACTGCTTGGAATAACATTTGTGCCCCCAAATCTGATGGGGGCCTAGGGGTAAGAAATCTGCAAGCCACTAATATGGGCCTCATCCTTTCAGCTGCCTAGAGAATAGCTGAAAACCCAAACTGCTTCATGCAAAGTGTACTCAAAGCAAAATACTTTCCAAATTCGTCCATCTGGAGAGCAAACAAGAATACCCCAAAATCTGCTTTCTGGTCCTCAATTTTAAAAGTGAGGCATCTTCTTAGTAATAACTCCTATTATCAAATTTGTAGAGGCAATTCATCTATCTGGAGCACTCCTTGGTTTTCTGGTTGGGAAACTATCTATGATAACCTTACTATTCAACAACAAGGCTTCAACTATCCTTCCAGAATTAACCAACTTTGGTTACCGAATACTCAGACCTGGAATATCAATCTTATTGAGAACCTGTTCAGTACCAATGTGGCCCAAGCTATTAAGAATACTAATGTTATTCCATCTGAAGAAGAAGACATTCTTTGTTGGAAACCAACCCCAAATGGGAAATGCAACCCCAAATCTACATACAAAACTTGCTTGTCTTGGCTTTTTGATACAGGTTCTCCTAGGCCAAAACATGTCCACGACTCAACAAAGGAAATCCTAAAGGGCGTTTGGAAGTGCAACAAAATGATTCCCAGAGTGAAGACATTTGCTTGGAGATTGCTAAGGGGTGCGCTCACCACTGGTGCTAGAAGCTCTCAGTTCTCTACTCATATTGGGAAGGATTGCTGTAGGTGTAATATTCCTGAAACTGAAACTCACCTGTTCTTTCTCTGTCCTTTTGCAAAAGCTGCCTGGCTGCTTCCCCCTTGTTTCATAAAAAGTGAAAGCTTAGCAAGCAATACTTTGGATATCTCTGAAATCATTATAAACTTGCTCAACCAGAAACATCCAACTATCAATCTAAATTATCTTTTTACTTTCCTATGGTGCATCTGGAAGGCCAGAAACGACCAGTTGTTTTGCAGGAAAAAGAACTCCCCTCAACAGGTGCCAATACACACTGCAGCCCTACTAAAGGATTTAGAGACTGAAGATCTAATACAATCCACTCATACTCCAAAGAGAACTTTGGGAGTATCAGTTCCTACAGATTTCTATTTTGCATGTCCAAAGATTTATATTGATGCAGCCTGGAGGAAGCGACCTGGGTCTTTAATTGCTACGGCTGGTGTTGGCATTTACTTTGCTCAATCCTTGCAGGATGAAGACAGAACAGATGTTTTTATCATGGCATCAAAAAAACATGTGTCAAATCCTTTGCAGGCTGAAGCTCATGCCCTGGTTTTTGCTGCAAACTTTGCGGATGCAATCAAATTAGTAAGACCAATTTTCTTCATTGACAACTTAACATTGGCAAAGGCGACGGTGGCTCAAGGGGCTTCGGATAACAATATGATTTGGGAAATTAGAAGGCAAGCAATTGAATATCAGAAGCTTGTTCACTCTTTGCTGGGCTCCATCTTCCATATTTCAAGAGAAATTAATGGGGTCGCCCACAATTATGCACAACAGGCAAGAAGATCATTAGGATCTGAGCCTATCTGTTCTTGCAGGAACTCAGCTCACAACAACCTCTCTTGTCCAGTGATTGCTGGTATCGAAAAGATACGGCACCTTGGGTTTGTAATACATGATGTACAATGTTTCTGAGCTGAAATATATTAGGGTGCGTCAGCACCTAGTCTCTGTTCAAAAATAGTGATGCAATGTTGTGGGCTTCGGTAGTACTCCCTCCGTTTTAAAATATAAGATATTTTAGATTTGTGAAACTAATGTATCTATATATCTTTTAGTGTATAGATTCGGAGATGAACCTACACACTAAACGGTTTTAGATATTTTTTTACAAAGCTAAAACATCTTATATTATAAAACGGAAGGAGTAGTTGCCACTGCTGCAGAAAGAAGAGGTTTTGAAAATACAATCAGCAGTGATAAAGATATTTCGCTTCAATGGTTAGGTTAATGCAAGTCATCCAAAGAGCCCACCATTAATTGCGAAGAAAATGTAAAAAAACTTTCCTAGTTCTACCCGTAAAAATTTGAAGAATACATAGCGAATAAATTAGCAAAGAGCAAAAGAAGGATGCGCCTGAGTTTTAACGTGAAAACCGTCGGGGCACGCACATTGGCGACCTTAAGTGTAGACGCTAGCGATTGATGTCACAATTGTGTGGAGCGTCGACGCAAACTTAAACGTTGATGTTTAGGATTTTTTTTTCCCATGGGGAGCAGTTTTAGTGTTGCGGGTCTCCACAAGGTCGCTAGATTAGCGACCGGAATAAGCGATTTGTGTTGCTAGACTTAGACGCTTAGCTAAGTATAGGATCTGAACATGGACAAGCGTCTACCTTTAAACATGCCCTTAGGGGAGAGTGGAATTTGGCAACCGAATCCATCTATGAGGATTTTTATCCGAATGATGTATATGTGTAATCTTTTGGAGAACAACAAGATGCACGTATACCTGCAACTCACTTGAAGAAAAAATGCTGAATAAAGTTGAGGCCTCAAGGATACATAAAGAGTTCTACCACGGCAACACTAGACTCCTTTCTTTTAGATACATTAGTTTTGTGTATGTTCCGGAATGTAAACTTGAAGCAATTTGGTATTTTTTCCCAAGAAACATAGCTATTTACCTGAGTGGAATATGCAATTATCGCTAGGTAATAAGTTGCTCGCATGGCTCCCGTAGAATGATAGAGAAAGATTGACGGAATATATTGGATGTATTACTGAGCCTCATGAGCGAGAATATATAGATGTACACGGATGATCTTGAAGTATAAGTCAAGTTAAGCCAGAGTCCTAACTATCATAATAACCGTGTTAGTACAATATCCTAACATTTCCCGCAGTTGTAGTGGTAGCATCATCAACAACTGCAACGTCACAAACGGCTAGACTGGAGATAAACCGAATTAGAACCGGTAGGTTGACATCCCCTGCAGTCCGAGCGGGAACATCGTGGACGGTGTCGCATCGCGGTAGCTTGGACTGTAGAGAAAGTTGATGATGCTCAAGCGAGGTGGTAGCCCTTGTGCCGATGTCGAGAGAGCTGAGAGCGCAAGGCGGTGCCGAGGTCGGGGTAGCCATTGCGAGGGGTCGCCATGGTCAATGTCTTGGTCGGGGATGCCGGTGTCGAGGTAGCCGCACGTGAATCCGCGGGCGCAAATAGGGCGCGGTGGTGATGATGAAGGAGATGCATCGAGGGTCCGTGGAGGCTTGCCGAGGGCCCGTGGAGGCTTGCCGAGGGTCGATGCAGTGCGAGCCATCGAGGACGAGGTGCATCCATAGTTTTGTCAGAACTAGGCACACGTCGGGGACGAATGCACACTCCAATTTTGCCAGAACCGAGTATACAAAGAAGAACTCGTCGGTGATGCGATCGAGGCAGTCATAGAGAAGGGAGGTGATGCCAAAGAAGACCATGTTGAAGCTGCTAAAGACGAAGCGTCGATTCGAGCTTGCCATACTCGGGAACGCATCGCGAACGAAGGCACTCCCGGTGTTGCCAGTACCAGGCGTGCGAGGGCAGGAACCATCATGAACTTGTCGCCATGTCAGACAGACTAGCATAGGAGGCCTCCAAAGCGGTTGCAAGGTGCAGAGCGGCAAAGGGAGAGATGCCGATGCTGTCCGGAGTTGTCAGAGTAGAGGAGCGGGTGGTGTAGTCGAGGACGATACGATGACACTAGCAGTAAAGTTGTAGTGGACAAAGACGTAGAGGGCGGCGAAAACAGCGGAGGCCTGGAGTGGTGGTGCCAAATGCCTAGAGTGATGATAGGGTAGTCGGTGAGACCTGCGACATCAAGAGGTCGCCATGCGACATCGAGAGGTCGCCCTGTAGATTATTACCTTGTGAAGTGCGGTGGCGGTGCTCGGAGTAGGCGAGGCAGAACCCGGCGGCATGACGAATACCATCCGCAGACGGCAGTGATCTGCGCTGTAGGAGATGGTACGGTAGAAACCGAGGACGTCGGTGCGCGGAGACGGCAAAGTTGACTGCATGCAGCGGCGCTACGACCCGATGGGGCGGCATAGCTGCAGGGCGCAAATCGGTGCAGCAGCTAAGAGACCACCAGTGATGTACATGCCAAGGAAGGCGCGTTGGAAGCCAGTAGGCGAGGACCAAGGCGGCGGTGCTACGGCATGATGGCGTGACGCAGCGGCAGCCCATAGCTCGGTCGGTGGTAGGCGCGTACTCGGGGACGTGCTTCGTGTAGACAGCCGCGGGATCGGTTGACCAGACCGACGGTGCGCCGTATGCGCCATCGCATGGACGACGCGTAGATCGGAGTCGATGGCGGCGTAGTCGGTAAAGTCCGGAACGATAACGACGAAGACGATCCGAGGGAGGGCGGCCGGGACAACCTTCTAAGGAATGCGTAGCAGCCGTCTGCGATGCGCAAGGAGCGGCTACCACTATACCACCAGCTTTCTAAATCGTGCTTTGCCTTGTCTAATATAACATGTGAGACTTGACCCAATACTTTAGGGAGGACCTATTCCCTCACGGTTTCTCTTTCGGGGTGGACTAATTAACGAACGACATGCTATATATCATTGACATAATCGATCATTTTGGAGCAGTACTTTCGAACGAGCCGTAACTTTCACACCTAGTACAAGATTGCTTTAGATAAAAAAGGGGAGAAAACGAAACCTTCTTTCTTTCACTCAGATTTCTTTGAATGGTGACATGGGGGCTCAGTCATCGGGATGGGTGGAGGCTCTTAACTTCAAACTACTTTTCTCCACGGGGACTTGCAATTGTATGACCATATAGTGTGGAAATTTTGCACGAGGTATCGTAGCTCAACCAAGTTGGCTTTGTAAGCTGATCTGGTCTTTATTAAGCCGCCCCGAATCCGCGAGCTTTGCTTGCGACGTAGAGGCGTCGCTGAATAAATCAACCAAGTGAGAAACAGCGTTGCAAGTACGTCTATACTGCTTCGATTTATTCTAGACGTACGTGTATTGTGTTTTGTAAACAGAAACTTAAATTAGTGGATGGTGTTTTGGCTCACGGGTGTATATAAAGCTATTATAAAAAAATCTATCAAAAACAAATTTTAAAATATCAAAATAAATTGAATGAAAAATTTGCGTGGACGTCTAGGCTCTCTATGTTCACACACAATTTTTCGAGAAAAAACATTTTATTTGATTTGTGTAAAAGTATTCTGTCAATAGCATGTTGGAGCATCAAAATTTGTCTTTTCTATATGAGACATAAAATATGTTCTTTTTCACCGAAAAGTTGAGGACATAGAATGTCCAGTTGTACGTGCGGATATTTTTTTGTGAATTTTTGTCATTTCAAAATATGTTTTTAAACAACAAGTTTATTTGCATTGGTGAACCGAATTGGATTCCGTATAGTATTACCTCTATTTCAAAGTATAACATGCTTAGGTAAGCTATCTTACCCTATTATACAACATCATCTTACTGTACTTATATTTGGAAACGGGAGGTGGTACTAAATTACTGAATTTTAGAAAGCACTAAATTAACACACAGACCAATCTATCGACGTTTCCCGAACGGCGAACGGTGGACCAGGACACTAGAAGCTAGGAGAGTGACCAACGAAACCTCCGAAGAATCTAGGCGAGAAGAATCTATCAAGGAAAATGACATCTCCGGCGCTGCAAGAATTTAAGACTTGCTCAGCATACCTCCAATCAGGTTAGTATCTTTTTTTGATTGCCGATCAAGTCATCAATCAACAAACCAAAAGAGGAGAGCTAGCAAAAGGAAGCATCTACGTACGAAATTGAAAAACACTTTGCATGGACCATTTTTTTATTTGAACGAGGGAGGGGTCTAGAAAGACCCCGAGCTGCATATTATATTAAGCGATGGGTACAATTACAGTCAGGACCAAAAATAAGAAACAATATAACACTATCCTGAATTTTTGCACAAAGGACCTCCAAGATAAAACTAGAAAAGCAATCGGATCCCTGGAGCCTGTCCTCTCCACCGACGATGAGCTTCCGCCGCCGGCCGCCAAGACCGCGCCGGGGACGAACCACTTGGCCGCGGTATGGAGGGAACTCCGGCGAGAAACTCCAGTAAAGGCCTCCCATGTGGAGGTTGTAAAGGGCGCCATCTTTGCGCCTCACTTGGCCGCCGATTCGGCCACAGATCACGGTGGCAATCATGGCCAGCGTGTGTTGAGCGCGATGTTGCAGCAGGAGATGGTCGCACCGCCTCGAAAAAGCAAAGAAGAACTGTCCGCTACGCAGCCTCCCCTCGCCACCATGGCCGGCCAGAGGGAACGCAGCAGCACAGTACCCCTTCCCATCGAGGTGCACACCCACCAGACGCTTATTCAGGAGATTCCCTTGCAAGGATCCAGCCTTCTTCCCATGAAGCTTGGCAGAAATCCAGGCCAGAGACCGAGTGGTGTTGCGCCAACGCACCAACACGGGAAGCCATCCCCAACCACCACCAGATCGACGAGCGTAGAAGTTCTCCCCCATCTCTCCCTCGCCACCACGGCAGGCCGAGAGAAGGAGAAGAACCACCGCACCACATAGAAGGAAGGTGGCCACATCACACAAACTGACCTTATTAGAGGAGATGCTGGAGCTGTATTGCGCCATCGTCTGCTTCAACCACTGGAGCAAGACAGAGGAACAAGAATTGCTCCAGACGCGCTGAGTCCGGTCAGGGGACGCCAGCGACCTACTCCAAACTACCACGGCACTTGGCCGGAAGCTACACCTACCACTCTTATAGAGAACTAAGCCTACTCCGGCGCCGTCTTCCCGCCGCCACTCGCCGGCTATTCCGGCGAGGGGGCCAAGGAAGAGGCCCGGCCTCCAAGAAGCGACTCTCAAGTTTGCCTCTCTATTCGTGCGAGGTCAGGAAAGGACCCCCCGTTTTCCGATCAAAGGAGGCACTGCATGGACCATATGTACGGGCGATCTTTATGAATTATGATTTGACTAAGGAATCGATGCTGCTAGCTGACTAGATAGTCAAAGTGTCAACCATCTTTCCTGTATGGCCCCTGCCTTGGTAGTCAAACTATATCTTGCAAACAATGCCTCCTGCTACGAGCAGGTACGATAGGCAATGCAAGTTGACGCTCATATTCAAACATCTGCCACTACTGGACAGTATATTATGTTCATACGCCTGAGTCGTAGTCGCCCATCAATTGTACTAGTGAAATGTTGACACTGCAGGCCAGCTAAACAGCTTTCGTATGGAACAAAACTTTTCTCCGGCGCGTCTCTTCGGAAGTTGTTGTCAGTTTCTTACCCACGATCTAAAGCTTAAACTACAAATTACTCGCATTGTTTTCTAAATATGCCAAAACCGTAGCGGTGCATCTCTGCGAATGGTAATGGGCAGGATAGGGTATCGGTAGAATTTTAGTAATACCGTAATATCAAGAATGTATCAACAGTATTTCTTCATCATTGGTGGTGCAAATCCCATCTCAGACTATCTTATGTCCCATATCCAGATAATAACCGTTATTGTCACCCAGTAAAAGATGAGGTTGAGAAGCAATGAGGACATACCTTCCGGTATAAAGGACAACTGATATCCTCATGTTCCAAGAACAAAGTAATATATATATATATATATATATATATATATATATATATATATATATAAACGAGGGCTTTTGTTGATCCCGAAAATAGGCTTTAACACCGGTTCTTCTACGAACCGGTGTTAAAGGGGGCCGTACCAGCGTGGCCTCTGCGGCATTTAAGGAGTCCCCCCTTTAACACCGGTTCGTGGCACGAACCGGTGTTAAAGGTCCCTGCACTAGTGGCCCGCGCACCCCCCCTTTAACACCGGTTCGTGGCACGAACCGGTGTTAAAGGGGGGGGGGGGGCTATATAAGACACCACCCCAGCCCACACACACCCCACTCTTCCATTCTTTCACATTTTGGAGCCTAGCAAGAGGGTGTGAAGAGTGCTAGTTTGTGTTTTTTTCATATGCAGTAGAGGTGTTCGGTGAAATGCCCGAGAGCTCAAAATAAGCTTTCTTGTTGCTCTTTCCGTCTCGGTCGAGGTCGGCAACTATAGTTTCATGTGTCATTGATGTACTATATATATAAATGGTCATCTCCCTATTATTTTTTGATATATACTACATATTAATGCAGATGAATCGGCAATGGATGTACGGTGACCGCCGCACTTCCGAGTACATTACGGGCCTCCAAAATTTCATCGTTGTGGCTAATGCAAACCGTGGTCACAATGGTTTTATGTGCTGTCCGTGTGTTCACTGTCAGAACAAGAAAGACTACTCAAATACCAGAACCATTCACGCCCACCTGCTTCGATCTGGTTTCATGCCCAGCTATAATTGTTGGACCAAGCACGGAGAAAAAGGGGTTGTGATGGAAGACAATGAAGAAGAAGAGGATGATGAAAACTATCATAATATGTATCCTGAATATGATGATAATGCAACAGAGGTAGATAATGAAGATCAAGAGGGAGCAGATGGGCCCGCTGATGACGATCTTGGTCGGGCCATTACTGATGCAAAGGAAGAATGTGAAACTAAAAAGGAGAAGTAGAAGCTGGAGCAGATGTTAAAGGATCACAAAACATTGTTGTATCCAACTTGCGAAGATGGCCACAAAAAGCTAGGTGCCACACTGGATTTGCTGCAATGGAAGGCAGAGAATGGTGTGACTGACAGCGCATTTTCAAAGTTGTTGGTAAAAATGAAGAATCTTCTTCCAAGAAATAATGAGTTGTCTGACAGTACATACCAAGCAAAGAAGGTTGTCTGCCCTCTAGGATTAGACGTGCAGAAGATACATGCCTGCATTAATGACTGCATCGTCTACCGCGGTGAGAAGTACGAGAATTTGGATGCATGCCCGGTATGCACTGCACTGCGGTATAAGATCAGACGAGACGATCCTGGCGATGTTGAGGGCGAGGCCCCTAGGAAGAAGGTTCCCGCCAAGGTTATGTGGTATGCTCCTATAATACCACGGTTAAAACGTCTCTTCAGAAATAAAGAGCATGCCAAGTTGTTGCGATGGCACATGGAAGACCGTAAGAAAGACGCGATGTTGAGACACCCCGCTGATGGGTCACAGTGGAGAAAAGTCGAGCGAGAGTACCCGGACTTCGCACGTGACGCAAGGAACTTAAGGTTTGGTCTAAGTACAGACGGCATGAATCCTTTTGGTGAGCAGAGCTGCAGTCACAGCACCTGGCCTGTGACCCTATGTATCTATAACCTTCCTCCTTGGTTGTGTATGAAGAGGAAGTTCATTATGATGCCAGTGCTCATCCAAGGCCCGAGGCAACCCGGCAACGACATTGATGTGTACCTAAGGCCATTAGTTGAAGAACTTTTACAGCTGTGGGCCAAACCAGGTGTACGTATGTGGGATGAGCACAAAGGGGAGACATTTGACATACGAGCATTGCTTTTCGTAACCATCAATGATTGGCCTGCTCTTAGTAACATTTCAGGGCAGACAAACAAGGGATACAATGCATGCACACACTGTTTAGATGATACTGAAAGTGTATATTTGGATAAATGTAAGAAGGTTGTGTACCTAGGGTATCGCCGATTTCTTCCGAACCTGCATCTAGTAAGAAAGAAAGGCAAGCATTTCAAACGTCTGGCAGAACCCCGGAGGAAGCCTGTCCTCCGTACCGGTGAGGAGGTATTTGGTATGGTCAAGGACCTAGAAGTAATCTTTGGAAAAGGTCCTGGCAGTCTATCTGTTCCGAATGACGATGCCGGACACGCGCCCATGTGGAAGAAGCAATCTATATTTTGGGACCTACCCTATTGGAAAGTCTTAGAGGTCCGCTCTTCAATCGACGTGATGCACGTGACGAAGAATGTTTGCGTGAACCTGCTAGGATTTCTAGGAGTGTATGGGAAGACAAAAGATACACCGGAAGCACGACAGGACCAGCAACGTCTGAAGGCCCCTGAAGAGCCTATGCATCCTGAGAACGAGAAGGGTAAACGATGCCACTTAACTCCTGCCAGCTACGCTCTTACCAAAGCAGAGAAGGAAATATTTTTTGAATGTCTGAGCAGTATCAATGTCCCGTCTGGCTTCTCGTCTAATATAAAGGGAATAATAAATATGGCAGAGAAAAAATTCCAAAACCTGAAGTCTCATGACTGCCACGTGATTATGACACAATTGCTTCCGATTGCATTGAGGGGGCTTCTACCTGAAAATGTTCGAGTACCCATTGTGAAGCTATGTGCATTCCTCAATGCAATATCTCAGAAGGTAATCGATCCAGAAAGCCTACCAGGGTTACAAACAGATGTGACCCATTGTCTTGTCAGCTTTGAGTTGGTGTTCCCACCATCCTTCTTCAATATTATGACGCATCTCCTGGTTCACCTAGTAGAAGAGATTGCCATTCTCGGTCCTGTATTTCTACACAATATGTTCCCCTTTGAGAGGTACATGGGAGTCTTAAATAAATATGTTCATAACCGTGCTAGGCCAGAAGGAAGCATCTCCAAGGTCTATGTAACAGAGGAGGTCATTGAGTTCTGTGTTGATTTTATTCCTGACCTTAAGGCGATTGGTGTTCCAGAATCACGACATGAGGGGAGACTGCGTGGAAAAGGCACCCTAGGATGTAAAGCAATGATATGTAGGGACGGGCATTCTCTCAATCAAGCACACTACACGGTTTTACAAAGATCTATCTTCGTTGCCCCGTATATCAATGAACACAAGAATTTAATACGCCTCAAACACCCGGGGCAGTCTGATGAATGGATTATAAGTGAACACATGGCGAGTTTTGGCGGCTGGCTGCAAAGACTTCTCATGAATAACACCACTGTTGGGGATCAGCTATACTTGTTGGCCAGGACACCGTCTTCGACTGTATGTACTTTCCAAGGGTACGAGATAAATGGGAATACATTTTACATGATAGGCCAAGATAAAAAGAGCACCAACCAAAACAGTGGTGTCCGCTTCGATGCAGCAGAAGACAATGGGCAAAAGACCACATATTATGGGTTCATAGAGGCGATATGGGAACTTGACTATGGACCTAATTTTAAGGTCCCCTTGTTTCGATGCAAATGGGTCAAGCTAACAGGAGGAGGGGTTGAGGTAGACAAGAAGTACGGAATGACAACGGTGGATCTCAACAATCTTATGAAGAACTTAGACGAACCATTCGTCCTAGCCAATGATGTGGCTCAGGTTTTCTATGTGAAAGACATGTCCTCCAGACCAAAAAAAGAAAAAATATGCAAACGAATACATCATATGATGAGCCAAAGCGTCACATAGTTCTTTCAGGGAAAAGAAACATCGTGGGAATCGAGGACAAGACAGATATGTCAGAAGATTATAATAAGTTTGATGAAATTCCGCCCTTCACAGTGAAAACTGACCCAAGCATTCCGTTAAGTAAAGAAGATGCTCCATGGTTACGTCTGAAGAGATCATAAGGAAGGGCATATGCCAAGAAGTTCATGCTCATATTATGTAACTCTAGTTCATGTTTTTAATATTAATACATGTCTTGAGTGTTAGTCATGTTTTGTGGATGGACCGGGACTATGAGAAGAAGTTGTCCCGATTCGTACTCACCATTAAGATCTGATCTCCAAACGCGCGCGGTCACATATTAGGGAGTGCCTCTATGACCAGTTTCTTGGAGATGCCGGAGGACTAGGCTCCGTCGGCATCTCCCTGAAACTGGCCGTAGTGGTGTCCCTGCTCTCGAAAACCATCTTGCAGCTTTGTAACTTCTCTAACTAGATCAATACACCAGGGAGCTAACTAATTTCACCTATTAGGGAGTGCCTCTATGACCAGTTTCTCGGAGATGCCGGAGGACTGGGCTCCGTCGGCATCTCCCTGAAACTGGCCGTAGTGGTGTCCCTGCCTCAAACTGGCTGGAGGAATGGACTCACAAGGATGCTTATTTATAGTACAAGCAGCTCGACATAGTGTTGAAACTTACAAAATAATGTCGACACTCACCCCTATTATTAGTCCCGGTTGGTGTCTCCAACCGGGACTAAAGGTTCATCTTTAGTCCCGTTTGGTGACACCATCCGGGACAAGGTACACGCCGCACGACATAATGTCGACATGCACTCACCCCTATTATTAGTGCTGACTCGTGTTTTGTCCCGGTTGGTGTCTCCAACCGGGACTAAAGGTTCATCTTTAGTCCCGGTTGGTGTCTCCAACCGGGACTAAAGGTTCATCCCGCCATTTTTTCCCGCCATTTTTCTTCCCGCCATTTTTCTTCCCGCCAGTTCTTCCCTCCAGTTCTTCCCGCTAGTTCACTATATATATATGTAGGGGGTTGGCATCCATTGTCATTGCACATCTCTAGACTCATATCTGCAACCTCATCACTCTTTCCCATGGCTTCCACCGTAGCACTAACCCCCAGGGAGGCGGAGGCGCTTTGCGCCTCGAACTACCCCTTCCCGCCGGGCTACTGTGTCCCCGTCGGCTGGATGCTGAGCGTCGGAGGCGTGACGGTTCCTCCTGTCCCTCTAGGTGTGGCGCGCCGGATGGCCATCACGAACCACTACTACTTCGAGCTCACGCCGGAGCAGCGGAGGAATCCCAGATGGCATCCCGACTATTTCCCTACTTGGGAAGCCTTCTTCGTGGATCGGCATGAGAGGGCACTCGCCAGGCACGAGGAGGACGGCCCACCTCCTCCTAACTTCAACGAGGCCGGCCGTCGGCTATGGTGGCGCGGTCGGACTCTCCAGAGCGTCATGGCCTATGACACTGCCGCCGACTCTAACCCCCTTCTGCGCTACCCTCAAGTCCAGCCCACGCGCTACCCTCAAGTCCAGCCCACGCGTACTCTCCAGAGGTTCAATTACGGCGACCCCGACGACGACAGCGATGACGGCGGCGGCGAGTACGACGACTACAGTGGCGAGTATTACAGGTGTAGGCAGGAGCATGACTGAATCACTCCAACATTCTGAAACAAGTTCGGCCGATTGTTACTTAATCTGGCCATATATCTTAATTTTCAGTTATTTTATGTATCTTAATTTCCAGTTCCAGTTCGGCTTTATGTAACTGTCTCAAAATGACCTATCTCATTCGAGGTTTCTTGGCTTTCGGGTCAAATGACCAATGTTATGGCTAGAATCAAGGCATAGTTTGCAAGAGGAGTTTTCCTTTTTATCGCACCAAAAAGGCATTTTCCATTTTCCGAGCATAAAAAATGGACGGTTTTGTGAAGCAACCACCAAATGGCTAATTCAAAAAACCACCAACACATTGATCAAAAAACAATGCAAGTTGAGAGAGGCTTGGTGAGATTCAAGTGTATACAAAAGATGCGACATTTAAATATCCAATCAATTCAAAAATGTTAATACAAAATATGCGGCATTAAAATATGATTTGATCTAATAAAAATCATTTACATGAATGGATAGATATTATTTTTCTGAAAATTATGATATATTATTCATATGTTTCTGAGTTGAAATGAAAAAGATATGAATTTTCTAAATTCATATCATATTTTTTGAATTAAAAAAGCCCCTTTAATGCATGAAATAAGTGTTTTAATTATTTTAAAAAATTTCATGTAAAGTAAATATAAAATGATTTACATGAATGGATAGATATTATTTTTCTGAAAATTATGAAATATTATTCATATTTTTCTGAGTTGAAATGAAAAAGATATGAATTTTCTAAATTCATATCATATTTTTTGAATTAAAAAAGCCCCTTTATTGCATGAAATAAATGCCCCCCCTTTAACACCGATTCCAGACAGGAACCGGTGTTAAAGGGGGGGCATTTATTTCGTTTCCCGCGCGCACCCCCCCTTCAACACCGGTTTGTGGCTGGAACCGGTGTTAAAGGGGGGGTGTGTAATAAATGCGCGCGGGAAACGAATTCCCCCCTTTAACACTGGTTCGTGGAAGGAACCGGTGTTAAAGGGGGGGGTGTAATAAATACGCGCGCAAACGAATTCCCCGCCTCTGTAACACCGGTTCCTGCCACGAACCTGTGTTAAAGGGGGGGGGTATTAAATGCGCCACTTCGCTCCTTTCTTCCCCCCAGAGCCAGATCGCGCCACCGCCGCCAGAGCCCGAACCCCTCGCCGTCGTCCTCGCCACCACCGAAGCCGACGACCGCCACCGCCTCGTCGTCCTCGCGCGCCACCGAAGCCGACGACCGCCACCCCTCGTCGTCCTCGCGCGCCACCGAAGCCGACGACCGCCACCGCCTCTGTCCGGCCGCCGTTGCAGCTGCCCGACGCCGACGCCGTGGTGAGCATGCTCTGTTTCCTCCTCTTCTCTGTTTCGTCGCCGGCGCCCCCCTTTGCAGGCTGCTCTGCCACGTCGCCGTTGTCGCTCTGCCACGTCGCCGGCTGCCTCTGTCTGGCCGCCGTTGCAGCTGCCCGTCGTCGCCGTGCTCGCCCGTTGCCTCCATGTGCTTGCCCCCGTGCTCGCCCGTGCCTCCCCGTGCTCGTCCCCGAGCAGTTCCTCGCCGGAGCCGGTAGCTCGCGTCATCGGGTGTGGCGGGCAGGAGCGGCTACGCGAGCGCGTCCACGCATTGGGGCCAATGACAGGGAAGTGGAGGGGATGGGTCAGGGAGGCGGATTTGTCGGGGAGGCCCAGGGCCCAGGCGCGGTACGGGGACGGCCTCCCCTCTCGGCTGCGGGGGCGGCCTAGGTGGGGTGCAAGCTCCGGTGGTGGCCATGGGGTGCGAGCTCGCGATGCGGCCTAGGTGGGGTGCGAGCTCCGATGTGGCATCCCCCCTCCTGGCCTAGGTCGGCGCTGATGAACGTGGAGTTCGCCCTGGCCAGCATGCTCTGCAGCTTCGATTGGGCCACGCCTAAACGCCGACGCCTCGGAACGATATAAACACAGTTCTTTGCATAATATATTGACCCTCGGAACGATTCCAGGGTGCCAAAGATGGGCGAGATGAACGTAGTGACATCGACCCCCGACGATCTAAACCTTGCACATGTGAATTAGAAGCATGTGGAGTAAAAATAAAATAGCTTATAGCAAAGATATTATAATAGGCCACGCCAAAACCCTAACTGACCACCTCGCTCTCTTCCCCGTGCAGGGGCGTCTCGCCGCCGCCGCTTCGGAGCTCATAGGCCACGCCTAAACGCCGACGCCGCCCGCCGCCCGACGAGCCCGCCGCTAGCACCGCCGCCCGACGAGACCGCCGCATCCGCCCGACGAGCACCGCCGCCCGACGAGAACAACGTCACCCCACCGGTGAGCGCCACGTGTCTGCCACGTGTATGATTGCTGACTCATCCTGATTAAAACTTGTTTGCTCGATAAATTGTACTACATGCATAGATTAAAACTTGTATACAAATTGGACCTCTGACTCATTTGTGTATTTATTTGTGTATTTTGGTATGAATAATATGTATATTTGTGTATGAATCCAAGTCCACTTGAATGTTTACACTCTTACTTTAGATAATATTATTGTTTTAGAAACTATGGATCCACTTAGTAGAAACCTTGAAGAAGAAGAAATAATGGAGAACATTATTGATGAGGACACCTCACAATATCTGAACTTGGAGGGACATGACGACGACAGCTCAAGTACTAGTCATGGAGAAGATGAAGACTCCGGTGAACGCAATTTAATGGTTACAAAGTCCGGCGAGGTATATGCATTGATTAAGCCTCAGCTGACTTCCACCAACAATCTTCTTCTACATGTATTAATTAACGCTTCTTTCTTCTTTTAGCCCTCTGGATCGACCAGCCAGCAACCATCTTCTTCTACGAAAAAGAGAAAGCGAGGCGCGAGCCAGCGATTGAAAGATCGTGCAAAGTTCACGATCGAAGCAGTCCGTATTGATGGCAGGCCGATGGAGCCCAAGAAGGCCGCAGACAAATTTGTACGTCAGGCTGGAGTTCTTGTTAGGGACCAAATCCCAATCATAATTGAAAATTGGAATAAGCCAAAGAAGGGCGACGGTACCTTTGTCGATGACAGATCCAAAGAAACACTTTGGAATTCGTTGTTGGTAAATTTCACCCTTCCGCCAGAGGAGGATGAAAACAACCCGGTTATAAAGAAAAAGGTCAAAGAGTGGACTCTAAAGAAGATGGCTGAGGCTTTCCGCAACTGGAAGACAAAATTGAACAAATTTGTCAAATCTGGCGAGACTCCAGATTTCGAAGACGCATATTATGCGAAGATAATACCTCACTGGCCCGAATTTGAGACATATAAAAAAGTGCTATAGCTAAAAAGAGGACAGAAACCAATACACTTAATGCCCTGAAGAAGGAATATCACCAGAGGACGGGGTCAGGTGGCTACATATCTCAGAGGCCTAAGTGGGAGGAAGCTGAGAGGGCCCTGCGCGAGAGAGGGATCACACCCCAGACAGATGGGTGGGACCTACGTGCAAAGACTTGGTTCTACGGAATCGGGGCAAGGTTGGACCCAGAAACAGGATTGTGTATCTTCCCAACCATCCTTGACAAACCCGTCACTGAACTCATCACGGCATACGAGGAAACATCCGCCAGGACCTTCCATCCCGACAGAGAGAATGACCAGCTCACACGCGCCATCGGTAAAAAAGAACACCCTGGACATGCACGAGGCACAGGGGGTATGACATGGAAGGATGGGTTTGCCGACTGGAGCGACTCTTACAGATGGCGCGACAGAAAAGAAAAAGAGCGTACAGAGCGGATGACACAGATAGAACATGCACTTGCGGCGCTGCAGACGCAAGTGAATGCACAACAGAGCCATCAAGCTACCGGCCCATCTCAGCGGCACGAAGAGCCTGCATTGGAAGCTGCCCGCGGCCCAGACTCTGCGCGGAAAAGTAGTGTGGCTTCCACGGAGAACGTGCAGCCCACGCTTGAAATGACAGGTCCTCGATACCCCGTTGATGAGATCACGGAGAGCGAACACGCTGAGCTGCATGTGAGATTAATGGGCTTATCCATTAAGGTGGCTGTCGGCTATGCCTTACCTCCTGTAGCTGGTGGAACTTACCACTGCCGACCGATTCCAGATGGCTATGCTATTGTCGGGGTGGATGAGGTTGTGAAGGAATATGAGGAAGCACAGCTTGACCATGCTACAGGTGAAGGGGAAACTCAACTCAAATTTGCAGTGAAAACAACCATTCTTTGGAAGAAGGAACACATTGTGCTTCCAAATTGGAGGTCACTGGCACCCCCGCCGTCTCCGCAGCGTCAGCAGTCTGAGCCGCTTCAGCTATCTCCTGCGCGACAGCCATCTCCGGCCCGTCAGCCATCTCCTGCGCGGCAGCCATCTCCGGCCCGTCAGCCATCTCCTACGCGGCAGCCATCTCCGGCCCGTCAGCCATCTCCTGCGCGGCAGCCATCTCCGGCCCGTCAGACATCTCCGGTGCTTCAGCCATCTCCTCAGCGTAAGCGGAAGAACACTGCCACGAGGAGCATCAGTAGCACTGCCACAAAGAAATCCGCAGGAAACCGTACGCCAAAGAGTTCAAAAAACTACGTCCCGCAGCCTTCCGCCAAGCCATTGCCGGTTTTACCGTGGAATCGCAGCGACGAGGAGACCAATAGGATCTCGGGAGAACAGGTCAAGAAATTCTTTACACCTAGACGGGCCGAGCCAAAGGAGAAAATAGATCCGGCGGTGGTGGAGAAGTTTTACAATAATCTTTTAAAACCTGAAACCCCACTTGTGCCGGACTACGAGCGCCAGATTTTGAAGGCTGATGCAAGGCGCCGTAGGGAGACTTAAAGTAGCAGTCGTGAGGCACCCCAGAAAACAGTTCCCATGCTCGGAGAGCAGGAAAACCAATCATGCGCCCCGCTCCAAATGTTTGACAAACGGGACGCTCCTCCCGTAGATGATTACGAGGCAGAGCTACAAAGAAAGGCCAATGAGATGGGCATGACTTACATTGCATACTTGAACGTCATGGGAGACAACTTGCCCAAATGCGATGTCAACCCCATACAGCCATGGAAGTATGAGAAGAATCTAGTCAAGAAAGAGGAGCTCAAGAATCTACCAACAAAGATGCGAAAATTGCACAAGTGGTACCTTCATTTCTGCAAGACGAGAAAAGAAGAATGGATCACGGCGCATATAAGAGATCAGATTTTCTTGTGCGGAGACGACGCGATCGACTTCAATATTCAAGACTTGCATTTTCTATTCAATCAGAAGGAACTCGACAAATCTGCCATCAGCCTTTATTGTGTGTAAGTACTATTTCTGTAATTTTTATCTCATCTCATTCACTTCATTAATTGCATGTATATATATATGCTCACCATATATGTATATACTATTATGCAGGAAAAAGGTTATGGAATGCATGAAAGGAGGCCCTTTTGACATTGGGTTCGTTGACCCAAATAGAGTTCATGAAGAAGTGGTAAGAGACAAACCTGGGCAAACAAAAGATTACTTGCTAAAGTCTTTACTGAGACAACAAACCAAAAGGAAAATACTATTGCCTTACAACTTCTCGTGAGTACTATTACCCTCTATCTTGTACACATTCTGTTTCGGCTTACTCGATGTTAAGTGTAACTGATGATGAGTTATGCGTGCGTAGGTTCCACTTTATTCTGCTAGTCATTCAACCCGACTCAGGAAAAGTCCTTGTCATGGACTCGTTACGAAAAGAAAAAGAGCTATGGGCAGACTTTAGAGAGATGCTCCAGAGGTAATTTCAATCATATTATCGCACTAGATCGGCAACTTTCGTGACAATAAGTAATTAATTACTCCTTTATCCATTTTCTTTGTCGGACAGGGTTTGGAAAATGGTCACGGGCAGGGCCGTGGGTGAATGGTCAGAAGAACTAAAATTTGTAGAGCAAAATGTAAGTAATACTAGCTAGCTTCCAATTCCATTATATCATGCTTTATTGATTATTATTTTGATTGAACTCTCTATTCTCGTAAAGTGCGCGCATCAGGGATACGGCAATAACTTATGTGGGTACTATGTTTGCGAGTTCATTCGCAACACGATATGTGCAACGGGCCAAGCCGCACTAGAACAACTTAGAGTAAGTAAACAAAGTCCACAACATTATTTTATTACCATCAATTGTGTTGAGTTTTATTCTTATATATATATTGACGACCCATTCTTCATATATATTCAGATCGAACGGATGCGGGAGCAACTCCTACCATTTGAACGCATACGAGCCATTCAAGAGGAATTGGCGGGGTTCATACTTGATGAGGTCGTCACGCCTGGCGGAGAACTCTTTAGATATCCACCAAAATGAACGATGACGATGTATGTGCCGATGACGATGTATGTGCCGATGACGATGTTTGTGTATAATAATAGTTGCTTAATTATTCATGTACTCGTATGTACCGATGACGATTTATGTGTATACCGCTCCCGATCGATTCCCCCTCGCTCCTCCCTCCCTCCCGCAGAAATACGCCCAGAACGGGGCAGAGGCAGAAGTCTGCCGCGGCAGAGATTTAGACCGTTTTCCTGTCGCGGCAGAACCTTTAACACCGGTTCCAGATACGAACCGGTGTTAAAGGGGGGGGGGGGGGGCTGAGGCCTGCGGAAGCCCCACGTGCGCCACCCTAACCGGTGTTAAAGCCCCCCCTCTAACACCGAACCCTCAACAGCGGTTGGGGAACCGCTGTTAGAGGGCCCTCCCAACCGGAGTTAGAGGGCCCCACGATGACGATGTTTGTGTATAACAACAATAACAGTATATCAACAACGAATTGACGACGTCTATCTTTTAGTAGATCGTTTAACTTGAATCAGTTTAACATCCTTGTTCAACCAACAATACGTTCTCAATGTCAAATAGTATCCTCATTACTGTAACTATATCATGATCTAGAAAACTTAATTATCTTTAACAATGAGCCAGTCTTGCCCATGAGACTAGGAACAGTTGGTATTTATAGATTTACACATACTTCTAAGTTTTTCTTTGATTCTCATAATCAAGGCACAAAGTGTCGTGGGAATGACCACGGCAGATGCTGCAATCGGCAGCGAGTAGTAGAACGAGGGGCAAGGGCGGCCAGCCATCTGCGGTGCGAGATGAGGGCAAAGACACAGGGATTTACCCAGGTTCGGCCCCCCGGAGGGTAAAGACCTACTCCTGCTAGATTGTATTATGGAGGTGATTACAATGGGCGAACTCGGCGACTAGGCGGCGAGTTGCTTGGGTGTATGAGGGAACGTGTCTCTACTCACCCGTTAGGGAGGTTTTATATAGGCTTACCTCCCCTAGGGTTTTCATATCTCAACCGATTCGGTTACACCTTTGGCAATCGTTTAACCTAGACCGACTGGGCCTATCTACTCACCTGGGCCTTCAACTTCCAGTCGCCTGGTTCCTTGCTGGGCCTTGATCCACTCGCTGTTCTGCAGGCCCACTCGCCAGCCCTTGGGCCAGTCGGAAACGTCCCGCTGAGCATACCCCAGTAGGCGTATCCCCATCAGTAGTCCCCGAGGCCGTCGTTGATTAGGCGTGGGTGGCTGCTGGCAGTCGGAGTATACGGCTTCAAGTTGGCATCCAGTCGAATCGTCGGCGGGCTCCTGCATGAAGGAATAAATCCGGCGAACCGAGTTGCGTCTTGGGCGAGTCGAGCCAACGGGTCGCGGTCTCGGCGAGTGACTTAGCGAGCCGAATGGCAGGAGGCGGACCGTCGGGCGTGTTCAAACTAGCCGTTAAGGTAACTCAACGGTAACTTTTGGCGTAATCATTGCGCGGTAACGGCCCCCTAATTTGGCGGGCAACTCCCGCTATATAAGAGGAATGGTAGGCTATCGCAAAGCCAACCGCCCACCGTTTCTTCCGAGCGCACACATCTTCCTTCCTTCGATTCCGCGATCCAATCGACCCGAATCCTCCGACCTCCAAACAAATCCTCAACCATGGCCTTCTCCACTGAACCTTGGGGCAGATCCAAGTGCACCAGGGCGCAGCTGGCCTCCTTCGAGGAGGCCGGAATCCTGCGGGCCGGCTGCTGGCGTATCCCCGCAGCCGGAGAAACGACCCCAAACCCGCGAGAGAGAGAATTCATCTGTTTCACCAGTCACCTCGAACGGGGGTTAGGGTTTCCCACATCCTTGTTCTTCCGGCGCTTCTGCGCCTACTACGGGATCCAACCCTCAGATCTGGGTCCCCATAGCATCGAGCAGCTCGCCATCTTCGTGGCGTTCTGCGAGTGCTACTTGGGCTGCCGGCCCTACTTTCCCTTGTGGCAAGATCTGTTCCACGGACGGATCAGCCGCGAGGAGGCGGGCGGCCCAATGCTAGCCGCGGGCGGCTTAACCTTCCAACTCAAATCCAAAGCTTCCTTCTTCGACCTGATGCTGCCGGCCAAAGCAGCGAGCGACTGGAAAAAGTCATGGTTCTACGTGACCGAGGCGACTCCGGAGGACGAGGCGGCGATCCCAAGGTACTCGGCCAGCCGTTCCGAGCCACGCCATCTCCAGGTCGGCAAGCTCCCCGACGACCAGCAGATGGTCGTCGACGAGATGCTCCAGACCATCCGTGGTCTGAAGAAGAAGGGGCTCCAGACGGTGAACTTGTACAACTGTTGGCTTGGGCGGCGGCTCGTTCCGCTCGCCCAGCGCGAGCATTACATGTACCAGTACACGGGCCGAGGAGACCCGACGAAGGCCTGCCTCGCCGAGTGGAAGCTAGAGGACTACCTCTCGGCGCTGAAGAAGATCACCCAGGCGGCATACACGGATGCGCAGGCCGGGGTCCCTCCCTACACCGCGAAGCGTCCGGCTCCGACGGTAATCCTTTTATCTTGTTCGCAGTCGCAGCATGTGCAGTCGTGGCAATTCTAACTTTGTTTCGTATTTAACGCAGCTGTTCCAAGTGGTGGAAGGGTGGCTACCACCCGCCGATGACGAGAGCCCCGGGCCATCCGCCCAGGACACGAGCGAGTCGCCACCCGCCAAGGGTAACGAGGACGACGAGGACGAGTCCGAAGAGGAGATTGCCCCACTGGTCCGAAAGACCCGTGGGCAACGTCAGCGCGACATCGAAGCGAGCAGGAGCCTCGAGCGTCATGACGATGACGAGGAACTCCCAGAAGCCACCTCGCGCCGTCAGGCCACTCCCGCGAAGAAGAAGAAGAAGGAGAAGGAAGCGAGGGCCCCCCTGAGGAGGAAGACGAAGCCGCCGAAGATGGCCTCACCGCCGCATTCAGCGAGCAGCTCCGATGCTCATAGCTCGTCCGGTGACGGCGCGGCCCCGGTGACAACCGCGCTAGATGCGCCATCCGTAGAGGCACCGCTGGCTTCAATGCCTCCGCCCTTTGCGCCGGTCCCCGAGCTAGGGAAGACTCCGGCTGTGGCGACTTCGCCTCGCAAGGAGGTCCCGAGCGTGGCGGTCTCGCCTCGCAAGGAGGCTCCGGCCGCGGCAGCTCCACTTCGCGAAGAGGCCTCTGCCGAAGGCGTCCCGGAGGCGCCAACCGCTACCTCAACGTCAAAGAGGCCATCCGTATCCTGGGCCCCTGACGTCCTGGAACTGGGGCTTAGGCGCCGACTGGGCCCTGAGCTGGAGAAACCGGCCAGCCTTCGTACAGGACTGCGTTTCATTCCAGTCGCCAAGTGAGTGCATTTGGCCTTCTCTTTTTTCTTTTGGTACTTCGATTGCCTCTTATTAACTTGACTCGACGTGCAGGACCGGAGTGAAAAAGATGGGCCACCCGACGGTGGCCAAGGTGCCCTCCGCCACTAGCGAGGAGGATCCTTCCCGTAAGAGGAAGGTAGATGAGGTCGCCGCCTCCACGGAAGGCAGCAAGAAGGCCAAGGGCGACGACATCGTCGCTGTTTCTGATGACGCGGCGACCGCGCCGGCTAGACCCGTAATGGAAGCAACCGCGTCCACGAAGGAGGGCATTTCCTTGCCTAGACCGGAGGAAGCGAGTTCCTTTGGGGCGGGTGCCTCGATTGCTACCTTCCCCCGCTTCATGACCAAGGCGGCCACGGCAAGCGGGGCTGCGCTTCCGAGCCTCTCTCCAGGGATCGCCGAAGCTGAAACCGACCAGCGTCGCGGGCACACGCCGGCGCTGCTCGCGTCTGTGGACGCAGTACAACTTCATAGCATGCTTGGTGCGGCCATCCAGGTATCTCCAGTCCCCGAGGATCAGGTCGGTGCTTTAGCAGCGGCTTGATCCTTATAATTTCTCGTTTTGTACTTTCGAATCCAGTCCCCGAGTGCATATGCGCTAAATTTTAGCGGGTATGCACTGAGGAATTTTCGTGTTTGCCAGTCCTCGAGTGCGCACTCGCTAAATTTTAGCGGGTGGGCACTGAGTAATTTTTCAAGGTTGCCAGTCCCCGAGTGCGCACTCGCTAAATTTTAGCGAGTGTGCACTCAGTAATTTTTATGTGTACTGACTTTGAAGGTGTACAGGGTCTGCAGCTGGAGTCGGCAGAGCGATTGGCGGCGAAGCAGCGTGCTGAGAAGGAGCTGGCCACTCTCCAGGACGCAAACAAGGAACTTCAGGCTGCTGCTGCGCAGGCGGTGGTAGCTCGCCAGGAGCTTATTCCTGCTGGTGAGCTGGTGGTGGTGCAATCTGCGTTGAGTGCTGCTGAGCAGAGGGTCGCCGACCTGGAGCGCGAATTGCGGGAGGCGAAAGAAGAAGCAAATTCGGCGAATGGGCGAGCTAAGGCCGCCGTTGCGGCCGCGGAAGAAGACCGCAAGGTGTCGGAAGCCCTCATTGTTGGGCTTCAGGACGATCATACGTCGCTTCAAAGCTTCATCACGGGACTCGCCCGCCCGTTACTTGGTGAGTGCGTCTTCCCTGTCTTTCAATTGTATTGTTTGTGGTTTCTGTGGTACTCATAACTGTCTCCTGCTAGCAGGTCGTGTACTTGGTAGCCACGAAGAAGCGAACTCTCTTGGCGCGAAGGAGTGCGTAAGCATGCTTGTCGACTCGGCGACGCTGTCGGCGACGTGCATCCGCGCCTACCTTCAAGAGATGTCGCCCACGGAGGTTATTCCCAGTGACCTCGTTGAGGTGTGGGAGTACTTGGAGAAGGCGCCCGCGGTCGTAGAGTTCATGACGCGGTCGGCGTTTCGGCGCGGAGCGTCGACAGCGCTAAGCCTTGGGCTCGCCCACTTCCCCGAGGACTTCGACCTCGACGATGTGACGAGTGGGTACCCTTCGTCGACTGGCGCGGTGGATCTATCCGAAGTTCTGACGTTGCAGGAATGTGCCGCCGCGTACTCGGAACGCGTCTGGGCGATGGGCGACCTCCTCCCCTACCAGGAAACGGTCGTCGCGCCAAACGACCCCGAGCCGCCGCATCGTGACTTCAAGGTTGAACAACCTTTTCGCGCGGCGATGGCGGGTGAGCTGACGACGTACCCGTCGAACCCGTACACCGCGTTCATCCGGAAGCGCCGGGATTCTGGTGCGTCGTCGTCAAAGCCTGCAGAGTAGTGTAGTGTTTCTAGATAAGTTAGCAGCAGTTCTGCCGAACAGGCATAATTTGTAATGTAAGACAATGCGATGTGCGATTGAATTGGATGTTGTGTCTATTTTGCTAATAATTTTCGTGTTTTGGATTGATTTTGGATGAGTCCCCGAGCGCGTCCGCCCTTTTGTGGGGTTCACCTTGTATATGATGTTTGTTGTTATCGTGTGTTTTGTTGGTTTAGTCGACTCGCCCGAGCTCGTAGAGCCAGTCGCAAGGCGACTCCCTGGAGCGCTCTGTACTTTACCGTTTTCCCGGACGCGAACGGGGTCGGGTGGCCGAGTCCCCGAGCGTGGTACTTGGTATTTCGAGGCGCGACTCGAGGGTGGTTGAGGACTGAGCGCGTTGGTATGGGCGCGTCACTCCTGCCTGGCCCGGGGGGTCAGTCGCGTGGCGAGTCCTGGGCGTGCTCTCTTACTTGACGTTTTCCCTGACCGATCGCGACGAACTGGTATTCAGTCCCCGAGCGTGGTACTTAGCCGTTCGAGTCGCTACGCCGAGGATGCGGAGGACCAAGGCCTCTGTGAGAAGCGAGGGCAGTTGTCTTGGTTTGCAAAACCAGTCGTGCTAGGCGACTCCAATGGGGCTCCGGATTGGCGTTTTTCGTGGACGACGCAAGACCTGAGATGACTCAGTGCTCTTACATCGCACTACTTGGCCGTGCCGGTCGCTGTACCAAAGGTTGACTTCTGCATGTTAGCATGACGCTGTTATTACGAGTGCGAGTGGCACAAGGCATGGAGAGTAGACGCAATTTTGCGGAAACTGTTTCTTTTATTTCATAGCGACTGGAGAGTACATATGTGGGGTTCTAGGAGTAGAACTTCCGGAGGAGATTTACATTCCATGGCCGCTTGACATCGAGTTCGCCGTCTCCACGTACGTCGACGAGGTAGTAGGCGTCGTTGCCGAGTACGCGCCCGATAGCGAACGGGCCTTCCCACGGAGGGGAGAGCTTGTGCATGCCCTTCTTGTCCTGGATGAGGCGTAACACCAAGTCGCCTTCCTGGAAGGTGCGGGTTTTAACCCGTCGGCTGTGGTAACGGCGGAGCCCTTGCTGATAAATGGCAGTGCGCGATCGGGCGAGGTCGCGTGCTTCGTCGAGTTGGTCGAGCCCGTCTTGACGGGCCAGCTCGTTTGCGGCCTCCGTATAGTGGACGACCCGCGGCGAGTCGTGTTCTAGGTCAGTGGGCATGACCGCTTCGGCTCCGTAGACCATGAAGAAGGGGGTGAATCCCGTCGACCTGTTGACTGAGGTGCGGATTCCCCAGATGACGGAAGGTAGCTCTTCGACCCAGCATCCAGCGGTGCGCTCAAGTGGTACTTGGAGTCGCGGCTTCAGACCGTGGAGGATGCTTTGGTTGGCTCGTTCCGCCTGACCGTTGGATTCCGGATGTGCGACTGACGCGAGGTCGAGCCGGATGTGGTGCTCTTCGCAGAATTCGGCCATTGCTCCCTTGGCGAAGTTTGTGCCATTGTCCGTGATGATGCTGTTGGGGAACCCGTAGCGGTATATGAGCTCGCGTAGGAACTTGGTGGCGGTCTTCCCGTCGCATTTCCGGACTGGCTTGGCCTCAACCCACTTCGTGAATTTGTCGACGGCGACCAGCAGGTGGGTGTAACCGGAGGGGGCCTTCTTGAAAGGGCCTACCATGTCCATGCCCCACACAGCGAATGGCCAGGTGATGGGGATTGTCTTGAGCGCCGAACTTGGTACGTGCGTCTGGTTGGCGTATTTCTGGCACCCAGCGCATCGCTGGACGATATCGAAAGCGTCGGCGTGTGCGGTAGGCCAGTAGAAGCCGTGTCGCATAGCCTTGGCGACCAGGGAGCGCGCGGCGGCGTGGTGGCCGCAGTCGCCTGAGTGGATGTCGTGTAGGATTTTGCGTCCTTCAGCCGGTTGGACGCAACGTTGGAACACACCGGTGACACTGCGCTTGTGTAGCTCGCCATCGATGATGGTGTAGGACTTGCATCGGCGAACAATCATTCGAGCGCTTGTCTCGTCTGCGGGCAGGGCTCCGGTTTCCAGGTAGGCGATGTAGGGCTTGGTCCAGTCGTCTGGCTCTGTGATGAGTGCGACCAAGGCTGCCTCTGGTTGGAGAGGGACTCCGATGTCGATCTCCCTCGGGGGAGAGACTGATGGTTTGGAGATTGTGTCGAGGAACACGCCGGCGGGTGGTGCGAGTCGAGCCGACCCGATGCGAGAGAGGGCGTCGGCCTCCTCGTTTTTCCGCCTGTCGATCCACTCGACGGAGTAGCCGGTGAAGTGGCCGCCCAACTTGTCCACCTCTTGGCGATACGCCGCCATGGTAGGGGAGACGGCGTCGCAGGTGCCGGCGACTTGTCCCGCAACGAGGTCGGAGTCTCCATAGCATCGAAGGCGATTGACGCTCATCTCCTTTGCGGCTCGCATGCCATGGAGTAGGGCCTCGTATTCAGCCATGTTGTTGGTGCAGGGCGTGAATTCGAGGTGGAGGATGTAGCGGAGCTTGTCACCCTTTGGTGAAGTCAACACTATCCCCGCGCCTGCACCGTCCGCATTCTTGGACCCGTCGAAGTGCAGGTTCCAGTAATGGAGGTACGGCGGCTTTTCCGGTTGCTGGGCCTCCTCCCAGTCGGCGATGAAGTCTGCCAGTGCTTGGGATTTAATCGCCCTTCGTGGCTCGTATTTAATGTTGTGGACGCCGATCTCGACGGCCCACTTGGCGACCCGCCCGGTCGCCTCGCGATTGCGGATGATGTCTTGTAGTGGTGCTGAGGATACGACCGTGATCGGGTGCTCCTGAAAGTAGTGCGGCAGGCGCCGCTGGGCCCGGAAGACCGCGTATACTAGCTTCTGGTACTGCGGGTATCGCTGGCGCGACTCGGTGAGGACCTCGCTGATGTAGTACACCGGCCGCTGGACCGGGCGCTCCTTTCCTTCCTCTGGTCGCTCGACAACCATTACGGCACTGACGACGCGCTCGGACGCCGCAACGTAAACCAGCATGGGTTCTTTGTCAGCGGGTGCGGCGAGTAGTGGTGCGGCGAGTAGCACCTTCTTAAGGTCGCGGAGCGCGTCGTCCGCCTCCTTGTCCCACTGGAAGGTGGGATTCTTGCGCATCAGGCGGTATAGGGGCATCGCCTTTACGCCCAGGCGGGGGATGAATCGACTGAGGGCCGCTACACGCCCGGCCAGCCTCTGGACGTCGCGCAGGCACTCGGGTTTGCCGAGCCGGGCGATCGTGTCGATCTTCGTTGGGTTTGCCTCGATCCCTCGTTTGGAGACGACGTACCCCAGTAGTTGCCCGGCGGGTACACCGAAGGTGCACTTGCCTGGGTTAAGTTTTATCTTGTACCTCCGCAGGTTGGCGAAGGTCTCCGCTAGGTCGGCGAGTAGGTCTCCTTGGCGAGCGGATTTCACGACCACGTCGTCGATGTAGACGTGGATGTTGCGGCCAATTTGGCTCGCGAGGCATTCTTGCATGCATCGCTGGTAGGTCGCCCCGGCGTTCTTGAGGCCGAAGGTCATGGCGGTGTAGCAGAATGCTCCGAATGGCGTGATGAACGCCGTTTTTTCCTCGTCCTCGACGGCCATTTTGATCTGATTGTACCCGGAGTAGGCGTCGAGGAAACACAGCGACTCCGAGCCCGCTGTTGAATCGATTATCTGATCGATCCGCGGGAGGACGAACTGCTCTTTTGGGCAGGCGCTGTTCAGGTTTGTGTAGTCGATACACATTCTCCAGGTCCCGTTTTTCTTCTCGACCAGGACTGGGTTTGCCAGCCACTTGGAGTATTTGATTGGCCGGATGAAGCCGGCGGCGAGCAGGCGCTGCACTTCCTCGGCGATTGCTCGACGGCGCTCTTCATTGAAGGGCCGTAGCGACTGCTTGACTGGTCGCACTTTGGGGTCGGCGTTTAGTTTGTGCTCAGCGAGCTCCCTAGGGACACCAGGCATGTCGGAGGGTTTCCATGCGAAGACGTCCCTATTCTCACGAAGGAACTCGATGAGCGCGCCTTCCTATGCTGGGCTCAAGCCTGTCCCGATCGTCACCGTCTGGCTGGGGTCGCCTGGGACCAGCTCTACGGTGCGAGTGTGCGTCGTGGCCTCAAAGGTTGAGGTGTTCGTGCCCTCGGAGTTGGGCTTCTTGAGTATTGTGGGGTCGTCATTGTTGACCCCGCTCGCGTATTTGGCGAGCTCGTCGGCGTGATTGGCTTCTGCCGCGATGACGGCGTCGGCGAGTTCGGCTCCTTTGGCCTCGCATTCGGCGGCCATGTCGGGGTCACCGTTAATGGTGATGACGCCGCACGGCCCGGGGAGCTTCATCGCGTTGTACGCGTAGTGGGGCGCCGCCATGAATTTGGCGAACGCCTGGCGCCCCAGGACGCAATGGTAAGGGCTGTCGAAGGGCACCAGCTCGAAGACGATCCGCTCGGTGCGGAAGTTTGCCGGAGTGCCAAACGTGACTGGCAGCGTGAATTTGCCGATCGGGTACGCCTTTCGACCGGGGACGATACCGTGGAACGATACCGTGGAACGTAGTGTGGGTTGTCTCGATCACCGACTGCGGGAGCCGCATCCGCCTGAAGGTGTCGAGGTAGAGGATGTTGATGGAGCTGCCGCCGTCCATCAGTGTCTTGGGGAGCCAGTAGTCGCCAACCTTGGGCTTGACCACCAGGGCGACTCGGCCTGGGTACTCGATGCGTGGCGAGTGGTCCTGCCGGCTCCAGGTGATGGGTTGTTCCGACCAGTTTAGGAACTGGGGGACGTCTGTTTGGGCCACCGTGTTGACGGCGACGGCGCGGGCGATGACTTTCTTCTCACGCTTCGTGTTGAAGCCCGTAAAGGTGTGGAGCGAGCCGGCTACTTTGCCGAATTTTCCGCCATTCGGCGGGTCATTGTCGGTGTCCTCCCGCGCGTGCCGTGCCTTCTCGATTTCCCTGAGGGTGTGGCAGTCGGCGGTGGTGTGCGTTGCGGGCTTTCCTTCCCTGCTGTGGAACGCACATGGTTGATTAAGGAGTGCCGCGGGATCGAACCTTGGCTTGTTCTTGTAATTGCCGCTGTCGCGCCGTTGCCCTCCGTCGCGGCGGTAGCTTTTGGGCTCGCGTTGCGCGTGCCCAGCGTTGGCGACGAAGTCGACTCGCCCGTCGTTGCGGCGCTTGCCTGTGAGGCGGGTGCCGCTATAGCGCAGGTCGGTTCGTCGTCCGCCGTCGTTGCCGCTCGTGCGGCGTTGCCCCCCTGACTCGTCGTCGATGTCTTGGTTGGGATCCTCCTCGGCGTACCGTTTGGCGATCTCGAGGAGGTCGGGGATGTTGTCGAGCGTGCGGGCGTGTCGCTTGAGCTTGGCGACTAGAGGCTCGTAGCGGCACGAGGTCTTGAAGCAATGGATCGCGGTGTCCAGGTGGATGCCGACCGCGTTGTACCAGAGCTCTTGCCACCGTTGGACCCAGTTGCGGGTCGACTCACGGGGTCCCTGGACGCATCGTTCCAGGTCCTCAATGGTGGTGGCGCGGGTGTAGGAGCACTCGAAGTGCCTGACGAAGGCGTCTCGCATTTCCTCCCAGGAGTCGATACTGTCCTGGGGGAGCGTGTTGATCCATTGCCTGCACGTCCCCTCCATCATCAGTGGGAGGTAACGGGCGGCGAGTAGGTCAGTGTGACCCGCGATCCCCATTGCCATGAGGTATGTATCGAGCCAGACTGCGGGGTCGTACGAGGAGTCGTACTTTTCTATCTCCTTTGGCGCCTTGAAGTTTGGCGGGTACTTTTCGCCTCGGATCATTGGTCCGAAGCACTTAGGCCCTAGTCGACTGAGCGACCCCATAGGCTCGCCATCGCGGCGATTAGCTAGGGTGTGCCGCAAGTCGTCGGGCTGGCGTGCGCGCCAGTTTTGGTTGTTGATGATGTGAGTGCGGGCGTCGATGGGTTCTCCGTTAGCGGCGACGAAGTTGGTCGCCGGCCTGGGATCGTTGGTGGAGAGTGCCGCGTTCGCGGGTCGGCGTTGGAGCTGCAGTGGTTCTGGCGGCGGGCAATTGAGGGTGTTTGCCGCCGCTGGGCGGCCGCTGGAGGCCGCCCTGCTTCCTGAGGAGCGTGAGTACACTCGCCCTTGCGAGTCGGCGCCCGCTTTTTGCTGCTCCACGGCCTTTGCGAGCAGGGCCCTGACGTACTGGATTTGTAAGGCGCCGTCGCCGGTGGCCGTGATGCTATCGGCTGCTGCTCGGCCTGCCACGAGGTTGTCCATCGGGGTGGAGAACAGCGGGAGGCCGTTCGCGTCTCGCTCCCGTGAGGAGACGACTATCCGCGGCTGGTCCCTGGGAGGGGTGCGGTTGGGTGGTGGTGGGGCGCCCATCGCCGTTGATCCTGGCGGTGGCCGAGCGCTTCCTCCCGGTGGCGCGTTCTCGCAGATCGCGCGCTCGGCTATGCGAGCCGGGTCGTTCTCGTCGTCGAAGTTCAGGGCGCGCCCCTGAACGGTGGGGTTCAGGCGTGACCTGATCCGCTGCTGGTGGTAGCGTGACAGTTCCTGCGCTGTCACTTGCTCGAGGCGAAATTTTTCGCGCTCGGCCTGCTCTTTGCGTACTGCCTCTGCCAATTTCAGGCGGAGTTCCTCGACCTCCGTTGCCGTGGCGTTGGGAGGGATTGGGGTGGAGAAAGGATCCTCCGGCGGATCGGCGCCGGTGGCCATGTAGGTCGCGGCATGGCGACCGGTTCCGTCGTGGAGGTCGGCGGAGTTTTCCGACCCGGAGTCGAAGTCGAAGATCCCGAGGATGGAGGGGTCCTCGAAATCTCCCGCGTTGGAGACCTGAGCGATGGAACCTGCGGACGAGGCCGCGGTGATGGATCTGGCGAGTGACGCCGGGGTCGCCGAGTCGGCGTCGTCGGTGAGGGCCGCATCTTCTGCGGCCGCTGAGTTCTCGGCCACGTTGCTGTGGGCCGAGTTGTACTCGGAGGCGAGGCGGTGGATCGTGCGGACCTGGCTCTCGGAGAGCCGATCGCGTGGTGGCGACTCGCGGATGCGAGCCGAGTCCTCCGAGGTGATGACGTCGGTGAGGCCGACGAAGAGGCTGATCGTGCCGATCGGCAGGATCACGCTGTGCGTGACGGGTCGTGCCGCCGGGACGTAGCTGCTCGGCAAGATCTGGAGCATCTCGCCGATCGCTATCATGCGGCCGGTGGCGACCGTCTCGTTGATGGGCAGATTGGATCTCGCCGCAGAACACCGGCCAGACCGGCCAGGCCCCACGGTGGGCGCCACTGTCGTGGAAATGACCACGGCAGATGCTGCAATCGGCAGCGAGTAGTAGAACGAGGGGCAAGGACGGCCAGCCATCTGCGGTGCGAGATGAGGGCAAAGACACAGGGATTTACCCAGGTTCGGCCCCCCGGAGGGTAAAGACCTACTCCTGCTAGATTGTATTATGGAGGTGATTACAATGGGCGAACTCGGCGACTAGGCGGCGAGTTGCTTGGGTGTATGAGGGAACGTGTCTCTACTCACCCGTTAGGGAGGTTTTATATAGGCTTACCTCCCCTAGGGTTTTCATATCTCAACCGATTCGGTTACACCTTTGGCAATCGTTTAACCTAGACCGACTGGGCCTATCTACTCGCCTGGGCCTTCAACTTCCAGTCGCCTGGTTCCTTGCTGGGCCTTGACCCACTCGCCGTTCTGCAGGCCCACTCGCCAGCCCTTGGGCCAGTCGGAAACGTCCCGCTGAGCATACCCCAGTAGGCGTATCCCCATCACAAAGTAGTTATAGCATAAAAAAATAAACTACAGTTATGAATAAAGAAATTACAAATAAGAATTTATATGTCTCTAGGGCATATTCCCAAATATCTGGCGGAACATTATGCGAGGCATTTATAAGCAAGGGGAAACAGTGCAAACATTATGATAGTTTGCATTCTGAATGAAATTGTGAAGTCGCAGAAAGATATGACGACCAAATGATGCGCAGATGACTTTGCAAAAACAGAACGTTTGCGTTTAATATAGAAAAGGTGTGCGATGAGTAACATCACAAACGTTTTACATGTAGAAAGCGTGGGTGAAACAGGACGATCATGTTTTCCGTAGATATTACAGTTTTTCTGATGAAAAGCATGGACAATACAAAATGATCTTTGCTTCCATAAAGCATAAAAAACAAATATAGTTACTACACTTCTTGCCAGAGGAGACGTGGATGGTCTCCTCGTTAATGGTGGATGAGGTTGCCGCTGCACCGGAGGCAGAGGCCTCGACATCATTGGCAGCAACGACAAATGCTGACCTCCACAACGTGCTCCATGTCTTCCTCACAGGGAGTTGCGAAGGACACTAGCAACACCTCCTGTTGCTCGAGCACCACGTCAAGGTGACACTCTACCGCTGAATTATACCCCTTCCCCGTACCATTGAGAAAGAGAATTAACGAATCCTAAGACAAAGGGCAAAAGGGAAGGACTTATTCTCAACGAAAAAAGTGCTCTCTGAACCGAACGTGAAAGTTGTTTTCCATCAGACGGCTGTTCACGTAACTCCACTCTCGGCTTGGATAGTGATTATTTATTCCCTATTCTTCGGGCGGGCCTTCAATCCAATTTGAGCTTCTCCTTCTTGGGGGTCGACTTGTAGTAGCAGGCGTACAAAATCAAAATCATAGCGACAGGAAAAGAAAAATGAATTTCTATCAAATCAATAGAAGGAAGGATCCCTTCCCTGATTGGAATCCCGGCATATCGCGCGTAACAAATCCTTATTAATAAGGAATGGCTTTTAAAGGGGGCCAGCTTACGGGCCAGGCCTGTCTCTGACCTGATAACTAGTATCGCCTCCCCGCCCAGCTCTCTGACCAACTGCCCATCCTACCTTCTCTACCTTTTTGACGGCCCATCTTTTTTGTCTCAGTAGAGTCTTTCTTCCTTTGCATCCGCTGCTAGATAAGCTGTTCCCGAGCCCGATCCTTATTATATTGAGGTTGCGAACTAATTCCTATCTTTTTACTTTACCACAACATCTGCTAAACCTGTACTACTTGTGGCGAAAAAAAAGTATACCATCCCACCCGGCCTAACCCGGGGGGTGAAGGTTCCTCTCGGAGACTGCCAGTCTACAAGAAGCTGGCAGATCTTTAGCCATTGGACCACATCCATCCCAATATACCCAATGCCAGATCGCTGCCAAGAAACACAAACCAGAAAACACAATATGTGCACCTGCCACACCTTCATAACTCGTTCGTCCAAAACTGATGGCACCATCATCTCATTACCTTATTTTTTCCCTTCGACTTCGGCTATGACCAATGCCCCACCTAGCGGACCAGCGGATCTGGTAGTTGACAATCGTTCGGACTTGGTAAAGGTTGTCGCAGCACCTGTAGTAGGACAGAGGACTTATCGCGATGCCCGCGGACAAAAGCCGATTCAAAAAGATACTTTTAGAGCATCTTGAAACCGCACATAAGAAATATTATGAATAAATCACCTTACAATAACATACGAGAGACAGCTTTCTAATTTCAAACAATCCAGGAACTTCCATAACATTGGCGTGATTCAGTTTGAGCAACAGATCCTGACGTAATACATCTTCGTAATGTGGAAACATCATGGCTTTTTCGCTTTTTTTTTTATAATGAGCACTGTGAACTATCCGCTTTAAAAACGATAGTTGATCGAACCGGCGATAGAAATGTGTTAGAGTTCGGCTCTAAGCAGGCCCTGACGACTTTCTTTCGAGAGTATGATTTCCAGCAGTCTCCACGTAAGAAATCACCTTGTACTGATAACCAATTCTGATTCTTCAAAGGTCACCCGCCAATTGAGTTTTGCGGAACCTAATGTCGCGAGCCAAGGACCATGCAGCACGCATGTCGTCGAAGAAGGACGACTGGCTAAATCCTTTCGACGTGTGCACCTTCACAACAGTCCTTCAACGAAAAATGCGGCAATAGCTTCTAAAACTGCAAGTTCTTCAGGGAAAGAAGTATTTGCTTGCTTGCCGGTTGAAGTCTGCTCGTTCCTGTTTCGTTAACTAAGTCTCGCGTTGTTTGCTTGAGGAAGGGACGGCATGCGGAGCTGCGTATAACGATGGTTGAATAGCTCCTGTCTGTTGTTTAAAAAGAACAAAAGCAAGGAAATAGTTTGTCAAGAGAGCAAGCAATCGTCGTTTTTTGATGGTTTTTCCGCTTTTCACGGCTGCTCTTTCCACACCCCCCCGGATATCTGGTGCCATTTCTATCAAAATGATCTGGTGTCTTTAGCGCGTACTACCAGTTAAGGAGCCATATCTGAGGCTCTATGAGCTGTTATACCCTCCTGGACAAGCGTGTCTGTAAACCACAAAGGAAGTTTTCACATTTTTTCCTTCCTCCCGGAGATAAGATCATATCAAACCGACTTTAGGTTATGCGCCAGCTTGGGAAAGCCTTAATAAGAAAGTGGGACCGGGGCCATGTTTCCAATATAGAAATCCTCGTTTCACTCCTGGCTAATGGTATAGGACCTTCTTAAAGGAGTCAACCGACCTGCTACCTGGAAATCCCCGAACTGTCTCACGACGTTCTAAACCCAACTCACGTACCACTTCCATCGGCGAACAACCGAACCCTTGGGACCTTCTTCAACCCCAGGATGTGATGAGTTGACATCGAGGTGCCAAACGACTCCGTCGATAAGAGCTCTTGGGCCAAATCCCAACTCGTGTGTTCCCCCACCCGCTCGCGGCGAGCAAGATGATTTCGGCCCGCAACGTCGTCGGCAATGTCATCTCCTTCGGTATTCACAAGAACAATAAGTTGAGAGGAGGAGCAATAAAACTGGACGAAAGCAGTGGGAAGAAAGGGCCCGGGCCAAGTCAGTGGGGGGACCCTGTCAGGCTCCTCCCCCCCCCCAAAACCTCCTCCTCATAGTATGCTTAATTTAATGGTAGGCAGAGGCAGAGCCAACTACCTATGTCCTCTCTTTCTTGCCGCCTAAGTGCGTCACTTTTTCTCTTTCACATACACCGGGAGAAAGGGTGACGATAGCAATCCCCTTTGCCTCCCCGGCCAGGGAGCCTTGTGATCGGGATGAGGTAGATGCCTCCCAGCCGAGGGGCGGATCGAATCGGAGTTTCCTTAGGTAGCCACCGACCTACAGTTCTCCTTTAGAAATGGACTTTTTTTTCGCTTAAATGGATACAAATCTTTCAAGTGATTGATCTGAAGAGAACAAGTTGCCACGTAGGTGTCATCCAGGATGCTACTCACTCTCCCAACCCTCATAAGCATCTCTAGCGGTATCAGCGCGGAATCCCTGGGGGCCATGGCATGCAGAGAGGGGCTGCTTGAGGAAGGGATGGCATGCGGAGCTGTTTCTACTTCTTTCTATTCACTAGTAAGTTGTTTTTCATTGCATTCTCTTCCCAAGGTAAAGATAGGAACTCTTCCCTTATAGTGGAGATGAATGGGAAGATAGAAAAAGACGAATAAGAAAAGTTTTTTTTTGATTAGATGCATGCAGTTGGCAAAACATTTTATTCAAACAAATGTGAAACCCAACTTCCTTGACCTTCCGGCACTGGGCAGGCGTCAGCCCCCATACATGGTCTTACGACCCAGCGTTGTCATTATTGAAACGTTTTTGCGATTCTCGCCATCACCTCCTCCGCCTTTCGTTCACCCTTCTCCCACCATTCAAGTTGCCGTGAATCATCTTTCGGCATTTTCAATCGTCGTATTATCGTTGTCATCCAAATTCCTTATGTAGTCATCGTCCGAGAAGGACTAGCCGGAGTACAAGGAAGAGGAGTTGACTTCGTGGTCCGACGGAGGGAGGGACTTCTCCTCCTCCACCACGGGAGACATCTGCCCAGCACGGCGACACAGCGACGAAAGGCACTTCTAGAAGTAAGAGAGACGAGCGATCTTCTTGTTTCGAGTCATATCAAAGTGTGTGTGTCGTAGAGCTGCTGTGTGCCAAAAGGGTGTCAGCACCGGGCTCTATGGCGTGCGGCCGAGAAAACTGTACCGTCCTCAACGCGTCAACGAAATATAAGAAGGCAATTAGGAAACACACAACCATTTATTTCTCACCATAAGAGATAGGTAAAAAAGAAACAATGGAAAAAGCTAAACATCGCTAAGATTTAGCATACACTATCCTTATTATTACTCCCTCCGTCTTAAAATAGATATCTAAAATTTATTAAAATTTAGATGAATCTAAAACTATTTAATGTCTAGATTCATCCAATTTTTCACAAATCAAAAACATTTATTTTAAGACGGAAAAAAATACTAAACATGTGGGATGACAACACTACGCTGACGCTTTTTCCATGATCGATCGTGCGCGATACATTTGTTACGGTTGCTAAAACAGCAGTCGTCTACGATTTACCCGCGAGGGACTTGTCTCAGCCGTGGGCGCTCGTTCGAATGTTCAGTGCGTGAGCGATCTTCCACTCTACACATGAAAAGGGTTTTCCATGTCGATCAGGGCTTCAACCGCCGTCTGAAATCTTTTCGACTAACCCATTCAGGAGATTTATTAAAATTTGATAAATTTATATACTAAATATTGTCAGATTTACCAAATTTAAAAAAATTTGAGTCAACTAATATGGGTCGAAAAAGAGTAGTATAAACATAGTCCGAGACTAATTGCAATGGTAGGTTGATCCGAGAGAAGAAAAACTGAACATAATTAAAAGTGGGATCACGCATGTGTCCTCGTTTTCGTCTTGTGGGCGTTTCAATAGTTTAACCAGGACCCGCGTGCATGCCACTGAAGATAAAGCTAAAGCCTCCTCCCCATATAGATATAGCCAAACGTTTTCTGCACCATGCATCAATGCAACGGGACAAGACTCAAGTCCCAGAAAAAGAAAATACTACTCCTACTACGTAGTACGTGTGCAGGGAAGCTTATTTCCTCGATTTCGTTCGCGCGCCCATGTATGTGTCCTCATCCGATCGATGAAACCAGGCAGATGCAGTTACCAGGATTCTTCCATTTTCGCAGCACATGTACAGCTAGAAAAAGTCTCTTACGCAGTGTCGTCACCTAAATACCTCATCGTGTGCAAGTAACGAGTGCACTCCCACGCGTCGTCACTTAACTATACTCAGCTAGAGTCCAGTATAGGCAGTGGATTAGTTTAGTATAGTCTCGATATACTGGGCAACACGTCTGGCTGTACATATACGCGTGTGGTAAAGGTCTAGTCCTAGTCCAAGCAAGTGAAAGCAGACACATGGTGCAAAAGGCGCGCGTTCACACTTGCTATTGTAAAATTCAGTTCGACGGCGCACTTCATCTCTTACAAAATATAATTAATGCATTTGACTATTTTACTAGTTAGAAAATATTACTTAATTCAGTCAGAAATAAGTGACTTGAGGTTGTTTAGAATTGAATGTTCTAGACACTACAGGACGCGCGCTACGCCAATGACAAAAACCGTCGGCGTAGGCCAAAATGTCCTCGGCGTATGCTACGTCGATGGCTGCCCTCGGCGTAGCCTTCTCGGCAAAGGTCTCTCTCGGCGGAGCACACAGAAGCCGTCGGCGTATCGAAATGTCGTCGGCGTACGCTACGCCGAGGGCTTCGACGTAGCGGCCATCGGCATAACCTGTCGGCCGGTTGCAAAAATATATATATTTTTTATTTTTTATTTTATTCTCATTTTTTTATCTTTGAATTGTTTGACTCGTTAATCTTTTACTTTAAATATTTTTAACACTAATTACACTTAACCTTCTTATTCCTTCAGAATCTGTTTCAGCAAAGTAATTCATACATTATTGTCAATACTATCATATCAATCCTATTAACTCGTATATCATCATGTCACATGTTTGTATTTTTTAAAATTATAAACAATTATTTCAGTAAACATTAATAAATAAGTAAAAATATTATTGAATTCAAATAAAAATATAATAATTTGTTTTTGTATTTTTCTATTTAATATGGAATAATTAATATCTTTAAATCCATAAATCGGAATTCCACAAATAATATGTCTAAATTAATCAGACAAATGAGAGGAATCCAAATATGATATCAATATCAGCTTATCACAAATACGATGATTCTATCCATAATTTTATTTGCCCGTTTAAAATGGAAAATGGCTTTTTGGCAACCTCGAATGAGATAGCCCAGGACCGAGCCTCGATAAGCTTGAAGTGGATCTATGATGAAATAGCATATTGTGAACCTATAAATGATTTTTGTAAAAAAAATATGGGCATCGGATAATGTACCTATAGTTCATATCTGACCCACTTCCTATCGATTCGGCAGGAATTTGTCTTTTTCACTAGGGGTGGACGAAAATGTTTCAGATTCCCCTGTTGGGACATTGTCCATATAAGATGGTCTATTATTTTTGTAAAATGTGGTGGTATGTAACATCCCAAAAATACCAAACTTAGATCAACAAACACTAATCAGCAAGTTTAGGGTTAACAAAAACTTTTCTAAATAAATTCATGAATGCATGTATATGTGTATGCATGGATTTTGAATTTCTTTAAAAACCACCTTGTTTGTGTGATCCATTGCTTGTAAAATGTTTCTTAGGTGAAATAAACATCATCTAAAACATTCCCCACACTTTTCCTAAAGACAAGTAAATCAAAACAAATATATTAAGTGAATGGTCATTTTGACCAATTTAACTCCCATGCCTACTTTGGCTGTCTCAAACTTTCAAAACCTAACAGAAACTTTTCTGGATCTTTGCACCCCTTTAATGTACTCATAAAAAGGTATCAAGACCCACTTTGTGATCATCCAGAAACTTTCAAATGCATAGTTTAAATGACAATTCAAAATTGAATCTTCTTCATATGGGAAGATCCCACTTTTCCAAAACCCACTCAAACAAGCTCAACTTTCAAAACCCAAGCATCTGCAGACTCACCAGAACCAATCTATCAAACCCACCAAGAATCATTTCAAAATTCAAAACTTGATTTCATGCGGCCATTTCATCAAACAGGTTGCAGACACAAATCAAACCAAACCACAAACACTATAGTGTGCAGTGTTTTGAACCTAACTTGTTCCCTAGTTAGCTCACACACAATCCAGTAGATCATCTAGAAAGTTTAGCCCAACACTAGCACCCCTGTGAGCTTGCCATTGCCATTAATGGTGAACAGCCGAGCACCCCCATGTCACCCAATGTGGACAGCAAGCTAGGAGCAGCAGCAAGCCTAGCCAGCATGTCTGGGAGGCAGCCCACCGTCCACCGCCACTGCCTGTCCCAGCCGCGAGCGTTGCCAAGCCCTGGACCACGCGCACAAGACACGCCCAGACCATGCCGAGCGTGCGCCAGAGCGCCACCAGCGACCAGCGTCCACAGACCGCGTGCCGCCCTCACCGCGCGCACACATGATCACCACCGACCCAGGAGACCGCCAGACATCCCCGTTTGCCGCCCCGCGCCATACAGCCACCGCCCGCCGTCGAAGACGCCGCCTCTGCCGCGCAGAGCACCGCCCGTTCCAGACCAAACCACACCGCCCCATGCCTCGCGACCATGTCGTTGAGCATCGCCAGGAGACACAGCAACGTCCCCTACCCTTGCCCATGCCTTTAGCTGCCTGTAACGTCGCCCCCGACGAGCTCACCGTGCGCCCCGACGGTCCCCTCGCTCGACTATAAATAGAGGCCACCCCCGCACGATTTCTTCACACCATCTCACTCCCCTCTCCTCACTGATCGTGCCACACCATTCTCAGAGCAAGGCGAGCACCACCTCGCCGGAATTTCACTGGAGCCTGCCGCTGCCGGAGAAGAAGGGAACCAGCGATTGGAGCCGCCCCAGGAGAAGCCACCGGTACCAGGAGGTTCGCCCGTCGTCGACTTCGTCGTTCGCCTGCCTCGCCGACCCTCGCCCGTACCCCGGTGAGCCCCCAGCACCCCTCACTGGCCGCGCTAGGTTTCATTCTCGCCGGAGCTGTCTCGCGTCGACGATGACCCTCAGCCGTTAGATTAGAACTAGATCGAACGATCCACGTTGCCCCATACCGCTTCGCCCAGCCCCGTGTCACTGACGAGTGGGGACACCCACTTAAGCACCCCGCGGGAGCACTGCGCTTAGCAGGCCGGCCTAGTAACATTTCCCGCGCAGCCCAGCAATTCAAATTAAAACTTTTCTATTTTAATTCAAACACACTTCTGTACCCAACTTCAAAAATCAACCCAGATCGATTCAGTGCACCAAATTGGATGAAACCAATTTTGTTGGAAAGGTCTGTGAATGCTTAATCCAAGCCCATTGGATTCAAGTCATTTGGATCTGTAGATCACCCATAGTAAAAATAACAAGGCAGAAGCTTTTCTGCATTCAAACATTTTTAAATTTAAACCATAAAAGCTTTTGAGTTGATTCCAACTCTCAAAAATCACATTTAACCATACCTTTCAGAATATATAAAAATATATATAGGTTTACTTGCAGAAATAATGTTCAAGTATTAAAAGAATGCTTCATAAGAATTTCTAGCCACTTTAATTAATTAAAATAAAAGGGTAAAACCTTATTAAATTGTGACACCACTTTAAATCACATTCCCATGGACTACAATATGTGGTGATGACATGTGTCAACATGATCCCATATTTAGTTTGGAGAATATTAAATCTTAAGTAGTTCTTCAATGAGTAGAAATTACTTTTCTAAAAATAAAAAGGATTTAAACCAAGCTTTAACCTTGTAATGTTAGAGATGGTGCTAGATCATCTATAGGACCCTTGTGTGTGATGATTGCAAGTAGTTAAGTATTGTTTGGTGATTGTGTACCTCGTATTTATTCATAGACGCTAGTACCGACCAAGGATACGAGGAGGAAGGAGGATACTACGAAGAGGAAGCCGAAGAGAACTTCAACCATTGCTCTGCACAAGGCAAGCTTTACTAACCAAGTTGACCAATGCAAGCCTAATACTACTAGTGAATGTGCAAGAAAACAATTGTAAGATACCTTACTGATGCCACAAACCCATACTTGTGAGATGATTACTTTATGCCTTAAGCATATGTGACCATACCCACTTGCTAAACCAATCCTAGTTTTATGGCAAGCTTCTTACTTTATTTCTTTATCAAAGCTTACTTGGAGTCTACCTAAGAGTTTGGTAGATACTAGACAGTTGTGCTGAAGGTTGCATAAAGAGCATAAAATTTGGCCTAAGCTAGAAACCTTGATATCAGCCTAAGATATAAGGTTGGACTTAGTTGAAAATCCACTAGTTACCACCCCCCATTAGTACTACCCCCACCTGTAGATGCTAGTGCTAAGCATGAAACTTGATCAACTTTAGATGGGAATACTTGGTGGAAAAATGGTTATAAAAACCTTGGAATGATGGATCATTCTAAGGAAATGTTTTGGACATGTGTTTCCAAACACTTGATGATTCTGGTGATGAAAATGTTGAGGCATGAGCCTTAGCCCTTTATAAAACTGATGGTTGTCTGGATGCGATACCATTCCAATTATATCGTACAACCACAATACCCGAATATTGGGTAGGACTTGACTGGAAACTTATATACCTTAGTATTAGTTCCCTCACGGCCAAGGTCTGAGCTGAGGCTACCTTGTGAAGATTGTCCACCTATGCAGTACCCAAGATGACAGTGGTCATGGTTGGGAGGCCAAACTCACAGGAGAGGTGCTTATACTAGGGAGTGTAATTGAAAGGTTAGGATTGATTATCCGCATACTGAGTATGGTGAATTCAGGATTTGTTTCTGATGGATGTATCGAATGTTGTGGTGAAAGTGTACAATCTCTGCAGAGTGTCAAACTATTCGAATAGCCGCGTCTGCGGTTATGGACAGTTGGAGTGGCCATACTGTTCCCCCGTCAGACTTTTCAAAATGACTTGTGAAACGACTTGAGACTTTGACTTAACCACAACAGAGTTGTGACCGGAAATACAAGTTCCCACTTAGGATTTATAAAATTATGACTAGCTTCAGAACCTAGTAGAGGTAAATCTGGCTTTTGCAAAACAACCCTAGAGCCTAGTGTCCTATTATCCAAAAACCCCCTTTACTTGTTAGTATTATTTTGCGAGTACGTAAAGAGTACTCATGGCTTTGTCCCTGGCTATTCCCATGGCCAGACTATGAAGAGGAGTACCTAGAGGATGGACCCCAGGAAGGTTACGACAACTAGGATCATCTCCCATCGTCAGCATTGCCTGTGACCCCGAAGATGGAGCTTCGCCTACACTACTGTTATTATTACGTATTCCGCTGCTTGATGTTGTAGTAAGAACTGGATCATGAGATCCCTATTTGTGTAAAAACTTATGTATCGTTTGTAATGGATGAAGTACTATGGTATCCAATTCTGTTATGTCTCGCAAAAATGGTAATCCTGGGATTGCGATGTATGGCATAACAGGCATCTAGGATTGAAAAATCCGGGTGTTGACAAGTTGGTATCAGAGCCATCCTGACCATAGGAGACCCTAGTTATATTGGACGTTGAACCAAAAACTTAGTTTCAAAACCCAAGAACAAAAATATTTACAAAAACTTATTCTCATTCTTACCTCTCTAATTCTTTCAGAAAAATTCATGTTCCTCAAAAACTCTTGCAAAATACATAAAACTTTGACACACTTGATCACTCTGCTAATCTACTCATCCTCTATTTTTATAGATGGACGTGAAGTACAGCAAATTTTACCAACTCGGGAATGGAGGAGACCTTATCTTTGAGAGGGATCTGGATCAGCTTTCGGAACTTCTGGAGCGCCCGCATCCCGAGTTCTTCGGAGCTCAGCTCAATGATCAAGGGGGAGAAGATCTGTAGTGGCTAATTGTTGCAAGTCTCCGAGGAAAGATTGAACCTCCCACTGCGGAGGGAATTCAGTTTACCTTGAGGGAAAACAACTGGCTCGATGGACTTGCCAGAGCAATGCAGGAAGCTCTTTCCCGTCTGTGTGGGCAAAGCATCAATCAGATCAAGGGTACTCGCTTTGAGTTTTGCCCAAGACGTGATGCAAATGGACAACCACTGGAAGCCCCATACCACCCCGAGCTGAAGACTCAATTGGACCACCTTAGCTTCATGATTTATGATCGTCAGCAGGAACTGGACAACTGCCGTGACTATTGCAACCACATGTCTGCCATCATCAAGACGAAGGATCAGACCATCGCCATGCTAGCAAAGGATCGCAAGTCTCGCCGCCGTCAGCTCGACAAGAAGGAGCGCATTATTGCCCGTCTTCGCCATCGCATCTCATCTCTGGAAGAGACCATCCATGAGAGAGACATGCAGTTAGAGGAAAGGGAGAATGCCGGAGAAGATCTTCGTGGAGACCCTTACTCCTATCTCAGCGGTGACGATGATTTTCTGGAGGATCAGGCCATGGACTTCTTCACCGATGAGGATGATTTCGCCTTCATCGATGATGCGGAAGATGATGAAGCCACAGACTCCGAGCAGTAGTAGCACTGAGCACTAGCGTAGTGAGTAGTAGTCGGTCCCACTGTATCGCAGTTTCCAGAATGGTTCTTAAAACCATCTGTTTTGCTTTGTTGTGGTGTGTGTTGTACTGTGTGCTATGAGTGAATGAATGAAAAAGCAAGTTGCTAGAAAACTTGAGTCAAACTCTAAAAACTTTTCAAAGACCCAAAACCTTAGAAATTTCCCTCTTTTCTCATGATCTATATCAATCTTCAGATGTCACGTGGAGGAAGTGGTTCAGCCCCGGATCCGATGTTGCAGATCCTGCAAATGTTGACTTCTGACCGCGAAGATGAAAGAGCGGAACGTCAAGCCAACCTAGCCACTCTGCAACAGATAGCCCAGCTAGCCCACAACAACCAAGGCCATGGAAATCAGGATAACCACGGATCTAAGCTCAAGAATTTCCAGAATACCAACCCACCCGTTTTCACCAAGTCGGAAGAACCCCTAGACGCCGATGATTGGCTGCAAACCATGGAAAATAACTTAGAAGTAGCCAACGAGAAAGTCTTGTTCGCCACTCATTATCTAGCCGGAGATGCCAGGGCATGGTGGAACAGTGTTCGTGCAATGACCGGAGGCCAAATGATCACCTGGGAGGAATTCAAGGTCAAGTTTAGCAGAACCCATGTGTCGCCAGGTTTGATCAAGAGAATGAGAGACGAGTTCAGAGAATTGAAGCAAGGAAGGATGACTGTAGTGGAATACCGTGACAAATTTTTGTCATTAGCTAGGTATGCCCCGGACGAGATAGACACCGAAGCCAAGAAGAAAGAAAGATTCCTGAATGGTCTGCATGACGAGATGCAGACAGTGTTAGTCAATATCCCCTTTGCTGATATTGAAGCCCTTGTCGACTCTACTATCCAGATGGAAGGAAAGATCAACCAGGCCAATGAGAACCGTAAGCGTCGCATGATGCATCAACCAGGAACCCATTAGACCCCAAAGTATCGCCCCAACCCATCTCCAGGATTTTCCCCAAGAACCAACAGACCCCCTATGACCCTTCCGACCTATCCCAACCGTGGAAACCCTAGACCCGGAGGAAATCACAACAACCCCGGCAACTCTAGCAATTTCACCCGCGCCCCACCCAAGTTCAACACCAACAATACTAACGCCAACCCCAACACTGCCCCGAGGACTGGAAGCAATGCTGTGCCTATCGCAGCCAAGGACAAGTCACAAGTGACCTGTTATGAATGTGGAAATAAAGGCCACTATTCCAACGAGTGCCCCAACAAGAAGAATGCTACAACCCCTAATACCAATGTCCCAGCTCAGCAGCAGCGTCGTGTCCAGCCAGGGAGAAGATTTGCCCTAGGGAATTCACTCAACCGCAATGGCCGTCTTTTTCTCATGCATGCTGAAGAAGCTCAGGAAGCGCCAGACGTCGTGCTGGGTATGTTTTCTGTTAAGTCAGTACTTGCAAGAGTGTTGTTTGATTTTGGTGCATCGCATTCATTTGTCACCGAAGAATTTGCCTACACTAGTAAAATTCAACCAACCAAACTGAAGCATGTGATGATTGTACAAATTCCCGGATCGACCACCAAGTCTAGGCAAATTTGCAAAGCCGTCCCTATCCGAATCCATGGCATAGATTTTTATGCTAACCTAATAGTACTCGAAACTAAAGGTTTGGAAGTAGTACTAGGAATGGATTGGATGTCCAAACATAAAGGAATGATTGACTGTGCCAAGAAAGCCATTACCATGACCAGTACCGCCGGAGTATCAGTCGAGCATATATCTGAAACCTTACCTCGCCAATTCAAGTGTAATAAGAGTCTATCCCATACTACCATTGACCAAGTTCGGATAGTTTGCGAATACCCCGATGTATTTCCAGATGTTTTGCCCGGTATGCCCCCAGATCGGGATATCGAGTTTATCATCGAACTAATCCCCGGAACAGGACCCATAGCCCAGAGACCCTATAGTATGAACCCGTCAGAACTAGAAGAACTGAAGAAGCAATTGGATTCCATGTTAGAAATCGGATTGATTCAACCAAGTGCATCCCCATGGAGGTCACCTGTCTTGTTTGTGGACAAGAAGGATGGAGGTAACCGTTTGTGTACGGATTATCGAAAGTTGAATGATGTCACCATCAAGAACAAGTACCCCTTGCCTAAGATAGAAGATTTGTTTGATCAGTTGACCGGTGCCCAGGTGTTTTCTAAGATTGATCTTAGAACTGGCTATCATCAACTCAAAATTCGTGCAGAGGATATCCCAAAGACTAACTTTACCACCAGATATGGATTGTATGAGTATACAGTCATGTCTTTTGGATTAACCAATGCCCCCTCTTATTTCATGAACCTCATGAATAAGATTTTTATGGACTTCCTAGATAAGTTTGTCGTTGTTTTCATCGATGACATTCTGATTTATTCCAAATCGGAAGAAGAACATGAGCTACACCTAAGGACCATTCTTGGAACCCTTAGAGAGCATCAGTTGTATGCAAAGTTTAGCAAATGTGAATTCTGGTTACAGGAAGTAGGATTCCTCGGTCACATTGTATCAGCCGGAGGAATTGCCGTTAACCCTGCCAAAGTGAAAGATGTAGAAGATTGGCAAGCCCCAACCACTCAAACCCAAGTTCGTGCTTTTCTCGGATTGGCGGGATATTACCGCAAATTCGTAGAAGGATTCTCTAGTATCGCCCGACCCATGACCCAATTGCTGAAGAAGGACAAGAAGTTTGACTGGACAGACAAGTGTGAAGCGAGTTTTCAAGAACTCAAAAGGAGATTGATTTCAGCCCCAATCTTGATCATGCCGGATATCACGAAGCCCTTCGATGTGTATTGTGACGCATCCAAGATTGGTCTCGGATGTGTGCTAATGCAAGAAGGCAAAGTTATATCTTATCTATCGCGACAATTGAAGCAACATGAACAAAATTACCCAACCCATGACCTCGAACTCGCAACCGTAGTTCTAGCCCTGAAGACATGGAGACATTACCTTATGGGAAACCGTTGTGAGATTTATTCGGATCACAAGAGCCTAAAATATATATTCACTCAGAAGGAGCTGAATATGAGTCAGAGAAGATGGATTGAGCTAATCAAGGATTACGACATGGACATTCACTATCACCCGGGTAAAGCCAACGTGGTAGCCGATACCCTTAGCAGATTGCCGTGCCGCTTGAACTCCATGATTTTTAAGGAGCAACCAAGTTTGCACAAAGAGATGGAAGATTTTCGAATGGAATTAGTAAGTGAAGGATTTTTGGCTAGCATAGAACTTCAGCCCACTTTGATCAGTCAGATTAAAGAGGCGCAGAAAGGAAATGCTAGTATCGATGGAATCAAATGTCGTATCGGTATAGGCAAAGTACCCGGATTCACCGAGGACGAAGAAGGAGTTTTGTGGTACAAAGGACGCCTTTGTGTACCAGCAGATTCTGAGTTAAAAGAAGTTATCTTGAAGGAGGCTCATGATACTCTTTATTCTATCCATCCCGGAGGAACTAAGATGTATCAAGATTTGAAAGAGCAATTTTGGTGGCATGAGATGAAGAGAGAAATCGGAAGCTATATCGCCAAGTGTGATATATGTCAGCGAGTCAAGGCAGGATATCAAAGACCCGCTGGATTGTTGCAACCTTTGCAAATTCCGGAATGGAAATGGGATTCTGTAGGAATGGACTTTATCACTGGACTACCTACTTCTAGTAGGGGAAATGACTCTATTTGGGTCATAGTGGACAGATTGTCCAAAGTCGCCCATTTCTTGCCCGTTAAAACTACCTATCAGAGTTCGAAGCTAGCGGAGTTGTACATCTCTAGGATCGTTAGTTTGCATGGAGTCCCCAAGAATATCGTATCGGATCAAGGAACTTAGTCTACCTCGAGATTCTGGAAGAAAGTCCAAGAAGGTTTAGGAACCCGCCTAGATTTCAGTACCGCGTATCACCCTCAGATCGATGGACAAACGGAGCGAGTAAACCAATTACTCGAAGATATGCTTAGAGCATGTGTGCTAGAATATGGAACCAAGTGGGAAGACTGTCTGCCGTTTGCAGAATTTTCATACAACAATAGTTACCAAGCCAGTTTGCAAATGGCCCCATTTGAATTCATGTACGGAAGAAAGTGTCGCACCCCTTTGAACTGGTCGGAAGTAGGAGAGAGTCAAATTTTCGGACTCGACATTCTACGAGAAGCAGAAGAGAAGGTTCACAAGATTCGTGAGCACCTCCAGATAGCCCAATCCCGACAAAAGAGTTACGCCGACAAGAGACGTCGAGACCTCGCCTTCAACATTGGAGATTTTGTTTATCTGAAAGTGTCGCCATTGAAGGGAATGCAGCATTTCCAACTCAAAGGAAAGTTAGCCCCCAGATATATCGGACCTTTCAAAATTCTGAACCGTCGAGGAGAAGTATCGTATCAACTAGAGCTACCAGAAGAGATGTCAGTTGTGCACAATGTGTTCCATATCTCGTTACTTCGCAAATGTCTCGAAGTCCCCGAGAAGACCGAAGTGTTTAAGAACATCGATCACCGGACCATAGAGATCAATGATGACCTGACCTATCCCGAAGTACCCATCCGTATATTGGAAGAAGCCTTTCGAACTACCAGAACCCGAAGCATCAAGTTTCTCAAGATTCAGTGGAGCAACCACACAGAAGAGGAAGCTACTTGGGAACGCGAAGATCACATCAGGACGGAGTTTCCAGATCTCTTCAAATCCTAGGTAATCTTTTCGTCCTTTTTCAAATCTCGGGACGAGATTTTGTTTAAGGGGGGAAGGTTTGTAACATCCCAAAAATACCAAACTTAGATCAACAAACACTAATCAGCAAGTTTAGGGTTAACAAAAACTTTTCTAAATAAATTCATGAATGCATGTATATGTGTATGCATGGATTTTGAATTTCTTTAAAAACCACCTTGTTCGTGTGATCCATTGCTTGTAAAATGTTTCTTAGGTGAAATAAACATCATCTAAAACATTCCCCACACTTTTCCTAAAGACAAGTAAATCAAAACAAATATATTAAGTGAATGGTCATTTTGACCAATTTAACTCCCATGCCTACTTTGGCTGTCTCAAACTTTCAAAACCTAACAGAAACTTTTCTGGATCTTTGCACCCATTGAATGTACACATAACAAGGTATCAAGGCCCACTTTGTGATCATCCAGAAACTTTCAAATGCATAGTTTAAATGACAATTCAAAATTGAATCTTCTTCATATGGGAAGATCCCACTTTTCCAAAACCCACTCAAACAAGCTCAACTTTCAAAACCCAAGCATCTGCAGACTCACCAGAACCAATCTAGCAAACCCACCAAGAATCATTTCAAAATTCAAAACTTGATTTCATGCGGCCATTTCATCAAACAGGTTGTAGACACAAATCAAACCAAACCACAAACACTATAGTGTGCAGTGTTTTGAGCCTAAATTGTTCCCTAGTTAGCTCACACACAATCCAGTAGATCATCTAGAAAGTTTAGCCCAACACTAGCACCCCTGTGAGCTTGCCATTGTCATTAATGGTGAACAGCGGAGCACCCCCATGTCACCCCAATGTGGATAGCAAGCTAGGAGCAGCAGCAAGCCTGGCCAGCATGTCTGGGAGGCAGCCCACCGTCCACCGCCACTGCCTGTCCCAGCCGCGAGCGTTGCCAAGCCCTGGACCACGCGCACAAGACACGCCCAGACCATGCCGAGCGTGCGCCAGAGCGCCACCAGCGACCAGCGTCCACAGACCGCGCGCCGCCCTCACCGCGCGCACACACGATCTCCACCGACCCAGGAGACCGCCAGACATCCCCGTTTGCCGCCCCGCGCCATACAGCCACCGCCCGCCGTCGAAGACGCCGCCTCTGCCGCACAGAGCACCGCCCGTTCCAGACCAAACCACACCGCCCCATGCCTCGCGACCATGTCGTTGAGCACCGCCAGGAGACACAGCACCGTCCCCTACCCTTGCCCATGCCTTTAGCTGCCTGTAACGTCGCCCCCGACGAGCTCACCGTGCGCCCCGACGGTCCCCTCGCTCGACTATAAATAGAGGCCACCCCCGCACGATTTCTTCACACCATCTCACTCCCCTCTCCTCACTGATCGTGCCACACCATTCTCAGAGCAAGGCGAGCACCACCTCGCCGGAATTTCACTGGAGCCCGCCGCTGCCGGAGAAGAAGGGAGCCAGCGATTGGAGCCACCCCAGGAGAAGCCACCGGTACCAGGAGGTTCGCCGTCGTCGACTTCGTCGTTCGCCTGCCTCTCCGACCCTCGCCCGTACCCCGGTGAGCCCCCAGCACCCCTCACTGGCCGCTCTAGGTTTCATTCTCGCTGGAGCTGTCTCGCGTCGACGATGACCCTCAGCCGTTAGATTAGAACTAGATCGAACGATCCACGTTGCCCCATACCGCTTCGCCCAGCCCCTTGTCACTGACGAGTGGGGACACCCACTTAAGCACCCCGCGGGAGCACTGCGCTTAGCAGGCCGGCCTAGTAACATTTCCCGCGCAGCCCAGCAATTCAAATTAAAACTTTTCTATTTTAATTCAAACACACTTATGTACCCAACTTCAAAAATCAACCCAGATCGATTCAGTTTACCAAATTGGATGAAACCAATTTTGTTGGAAAGGTCTGTGAATGCTTAATCCAAGCCCATTGGATTCAAGTCATTTGGATTTGTAGATCACCCATAGTAAAAATAACAAGGCAGAAGCTTTTCTGCATTCAAACATTTTTTAAATTTAAACCATAAAAGCTTTTGAGTTGATTCCAACTCTCAAAAATCACATTTAATCATACCTTTCAGAATATATAAAAATATATATAGGTTTACTTGTAGAAATAAAGTTCAAGTATTAAAAGAATGCTTCATAAGCATTTCTAGCCACTTTAATTAATTAAAATAAAAGGGTAAAACCTTATTAAATTGTGACACCACTTTAAATCACATTCCCATGGACTACAATCTGTGGTGATGACATGTGTTAACATGATCCCATGTTTAGTTTGGAGAATATTAAATCTTAAGTAGTTCTTCAATGAGTAGAAATTACTTTTCTAAAAATAAAAAGGATTTAAACCAAGCTTTAACCTTGTAATGTTAGAGATGATGCTAGATCATCTATAGGACCCTTGTGTGTGATGATTGCAAGTAGTTAAGTATTGTTTGGTGATTGTGTACCTCGTATTTATTCATAGACGCTAGTACCGACCAAGGATACAAGGAGGAAGGAGGATACTACGAAGAGGAAGCCGAAGAGAACTTCAACCACTGCTCTGCACAAGGCAAGCTTTACTAACCAAGTTGACCAATGCAAGCCTAATACTACTAGTGAATGTGCAAGCTAACAATTGCAAGATACCTTACTGATGCCACAAACCCATACTTGTGAGATGATTACTTTATGCCTTAAGCATATGTGACCATACCCACTTGCTAAACCAATCCTAGTTTTATGGCAAGCTTCTTACTTTATTTCTTTATCAAAGCTTACTTGGAGTCTACCTAAGAGTTTGGAGATACTAGACAGTTGTGCTGAAGGTTGCATAAAGAGCATAAAATTTGGCCTAAGCTAGAAACCTTGATATCAGCCTAAGATATAAGGTTGGACTTAGTTGAAACTCCACTAGTTACCACCCCCCATTAGTACTACCCCCACCTGTAGATGCTAGTGCAAAGCATGAAACTTGATCAACTTTAGATGGGAATACTTGGTGGAAAAATGGTTATGAAAACCTTGGAATGATGGATCATTCTAAGGAAATGTTTTGGACATGTGTTTCCAAACACTTGATGATTCTGGTGATGAAAATGTTGAGGCATGAGCCTTAGCCCTTTATAAAACTGATGGTTGTCTGGATGCGATACCATTCCAATTTTATCGTACAACCACAATACCCGAATATTGGGTAGGGCTTGACTGGAAACTTATATACCTTAGTATTAGTTCCCTCACGGCCAAGGTCTGAGCTGAGGCTACCTTGTGAAGATTGTCCACCTGTGCAGTACCCAAGATGACAGTGGTCATGGTTGGGAGGCCAAACTCACAGGAGAGGTGCTTATACTAGGGAGTGTAATTGAAAGGTTAGGATTGATTATCCGCATACTGAGTATGGTGAATTCAGGATTTGTTTCTGATGGATGTATCGAATGTTGTGGTGAAAGTGTACAATCTCTGCAGAGTGTCAAACTATTCGAATAGCCGCGTCTGCGGTTATGGACAGTTGGAGTGGCCATACTGTTCCCCCGTCAGACTTTTCAAAATGACTTGTGAAACGACTTGAGACTTTGACTTAACCACAACAGAGTTGTGACCGGAAATACAAGTTCCCACTTAGGATTTATAAAATTATGACTAGCTTCAGAACCTAGTAGAGGTAAATCTGGCTTTTGCAAAACAACCCTAGAGCCTAGTGTCCTATTATCCAAAAACCCCCTTTACTTGTTAGTATTATTTTGCGAGTACGTAAAGAGTACTCATGGCTTTGTCCCTGGCTATTCCCATGGCCAGACTATGAAGAGGAGTACCTAGAGGATGGACCCCAGGAAGGTTACGACAACTAGGATCATCTCCCATCGTCAGCATTGCCTGTGACCCCGAAGATGGAGCTTCGCCTACACTACTGTTATTATTACGTATTCCGCTGCTTGATGTTGTAGTAAGAACTGGATCATGAGATCCCTATTTGTGTAAAAACTTATGTATCGTTTGTAATGGATGAAGTACTATGGTATCCAATTCTGTTATGTCTCGCAAAAATGGTAATCCTGGGATTGCGATGTATGGCATAACAGGCATCTAGGATTGAAAAATCCGGGTGTTGACAAGTTGGTATCAGAGCCATCCTGACCATAGGAGACCCTAGTTATATTGGACGTTGAACCAAAAACTTAGTTTCAAAACCCAAGAACAAAAATATTTACAAAAACTTATTCTCATTCTTACCTCTCTAATTCTTTCAGAAAAATTCATGTTCCTCAAAAACTCTTGCAAAATACATAAAACTTTGACACACTTGATCACTCTGCTAATCTACTCATCCTCTATTTTTATAGATGGACGTGAAGTACAGCAAATTTTACCAACTCGGGAATGGAGGAGACCTTATCTTTGAGAGGGATCTGGATCAGCTTTCGGAACTTCTGGAGCGCCCGCATCCCGAGTTCTTCGGAGCTCAGCTCAATGATCAAGGGGGAGAAGATCTGTAGTGGCTAATTGTTGCAAGTCTCCGAGGAAAGATTGAACCTCCCACTGCGGAGGGAATTCAGTTTACCTTGAGGGAAAACAACTGGCTCGATGGACTTGCCAGAGCAATGCAGGAAGCTCTTTCCCGTCTGTGTGGGCAAAGCATCAATCAGATCAAGGGTACTCGCTTTGAGTTTTGCCCAAGACGTGATGCAAATGGACAACCACTGGAAGCCCCATACCACCCCGAGCTGAAGACTCAATTGGACCACCTTAGCTTCATGATTTATGATCGTCAGCAGGAACTGGACAACTGCCGTGACTATTGCAACCACATGTCTGCCATCATCAAGACGAAGGATCAGACCATCGCCATGCTAGCAAAGAGAACTTCAACCACTGCTCTGCACAAGGCAAGCTTTACTAACCAAGTTGACCAATGCAAGCCTAATACTACTAGTGAATGTGCAAGCTAACAATTGCAAGATACCTTACTGATGCCACAAACCCATACTTGTGAGATGATTACTTTATGCCTTAAGCATATGTGACCATACCCACTTGCTAAACCAATCCTAGTTTTATGGCAAGCTTCTTACTTTATTTCTTTATCAAAGCTTACTTGGAGTCTACCTAAGAGTTTGGAGATACTAGACAGTTGTGCTGAAGGTTGCATAAAGAGCATAAAATTTGGCCTAAGCTAGAAACCTTGATATCAGCCTAAGATATAAGGTTGGACTTAGTTGAAACTCCACTAGTTACCACCCCCCATTAGTACTACCCCCACCTGTAGATGCTAGTGCAAAGCATGAAACTTGATCAACTTTAGATGGGAATACTTGGTGGAAAAATGGTTATAAAAACCTTGGAATGATGGATCATTCTAAGGAAATGTTTTGGACATGTGTTTCCAAACACTTGATGATTCTGGTGATGAAAATGTTGAGGCATGAGCCTTAGCCCTTTATAAAACTGATGGTTGTCTGGATGCGATACCATTCCAATTATATCGTACAACCACAATACCCGAATATTGGGTAGGACTTGACTGGAAACTTATATACCTTAGTATTAGTTCCCTCACGGCCAAGGTCTGAGCTGAGGCTACCTTGTGAAGATTGTCCACCTGTGCAGTACCCAAGATGACAGTGGTCATGGTTGGGAGGCCAAACTCACAGGAGAGGTGCTTATACTAGGGAGTGTAATTGATAGGTTAGGATTGATTATCCGCATACTGAGTATGGTGAATTTAGGATTTGTTCCTGACGGATGTATCGAATGTTGTGGTGAAAGTGTACAATATCTGCAGAGTGTCAAACTATTCGAATAGCCGCGTCCGCGGTTATGGACAGTTGGAGTGGCCATACTGTTCCCCCGTCAGACTTTTCAAAATGACTTGTGAAACGACTTGAGACTTTGACTTGACCACAACAGAGTTGTGACCGGAAAGACAAGTTCCCACTTAGGATTTATAAAATTATGACTAGCTTCAGAACCTAGTAGAGATAAATCTGGCTTTTGCAAAACAACCCTAGAGCCTAGTGTCCTATTATCCAAAAAACCCCTTTACTTGTTAGTATTAGTTTGCAAGTACGTAAAGAGTACTCATGGATTTGTCCCTGGCTATTCCCATGGCCAGACTATGAAGAGGAGTACCTGGAGGATGGACCCCAGGAAGGTTACGACAACTAGGATTATCTCCCATCGTCAGCATTGCCTGTGACCCCGAAGATGGAGCTTCGCCTACGCTACCGTTATTATTACGTATTCCGCTGCTTGATGTTGTAGTAAGAACTGGATCATGAGATCCCTATTTGTGTAAGAACTTATGTATCGTTTGTAATGGATGAAGTACTATGGTATCCAATTCTGTTATGTCTCGCAAAAATGGTAATCCTGGGATTGCGATGTATGGCATAACATGCATCTAGGATTGAAAAATCCGGGTGTTGACATGGTAGCATTTTGAATTAGCCATTTGGTGGTTGCTTCACAAAACCGTTTCTTTTTTGTGCTCAGAAAATGGAAAATGACTTTTTTATGCGACGAAAAAGAAAACTTCCTCCTGCAACATTGTTCTTCATCCTATGATGCACATGCATACACAATATGGGCATATTATCACAAACTATGCCTTAATTCTAGCCATAACATTGGTCATTTGACCAGAAAGCCAAGAAACATCGAATGAGATAGGTCATTTTGTGAAGGTTTTTTTAGACATAATCAATATATCAAGTTTGATATATTTCCTTCTAACTATATCAAATAATATGACACCACGCGAAGGTTTCACATTGTTTTGATTGTTTTTGAATTTTTTATGGCCGTTTTAAACTATCGTCAAACTTTATCGAACGACGGGCACGAAGATTCTTAGCTCGGGGCCGAGTCTCGGTAAACTTGCATTGGATCTATGATGAAATAACATATTGTGAACCTAAAAAATGATTTTTGTAAAAAAAATATGAGCATCATATCATGTACCTATAGTTCATAGCTAACCTACTTCCAGCCGATTCGGCAGGAATTTATCTTTTTCACCAGAGATAGACGGTTTGAGATCCCCGATTAGGACATTGTCCATGTAAGGTGGTATAGTATTTCGTAAAAATGTGGTGATAGCATTTTGAATTAGTCATTTGGTGATTGCTTCACAAAACCGTCCGTTTTTTGTACTCGGAAAATAGAAAATGGCTTTTTTGGTGCGACGAAAAAGAAAACTTCCTCCTGCAACATTGTTCGTCATCCCATAATACACATGTATGCATAATATGGGCACATTATAATAAACTATGCCTTGATTCTAGCCATAACATTGGTCATTTGACCCGAAAGCCAAGAAACCTCGAATGAGATAGGTCATTTTGTGAAGGTTTTTTCAGACATAATCAATATATCAAGTTTGATATTTTTCCTTCTAAATATGTCACATAATAGAACACCACGCGAAGGTTTCGCATTGTTTCGATCGTTTTTGAATTTTTTGTGCCCATTTTAAACTATATATAATGTTTTATGTTTTACTTAATTTTTATTTACAAATGTGTAATATTTGAGTGTAGATAGATAGATATTATTTTTCTACAAATTTTGATATATTATTTGTATTTTTCTGAATTAGAATGATTTAATTATGATTTTTCAAAGTTTAATGGGATAAAAAGAAAATTAGCTACGCCGAGAGCAGCCGTCAGCGTAGGCTACGCCGAGGGCAGCCCTCGGCGTAGCATAGGATACGCCGAGGGCAATTCTACGCCGATGGCTGCTTGGCGGGGCTGGCCTGGTCATGGTCTACGCCGACGGTCCCGATGTTTGGCCGTCGGCGTACTCGTCCATTCCTGTAGTGAGACGTATTTTAGTGTATTAATTTATTTAAATTTAGACAAACTCAAGTCCGTTATTTTTAGACAAAGGGAGTACATACCGAAGGACTTGCATTGCGCTCCTTTTAACTTCCGCATCACAAGATTTTAATCCGACAAGCTGAAAATGGACGATCAAACATAGGAGAAAATGTAGAATTAAGACATCAAATTGCACACCACTACGTCCTAGCCAGTCCTATAATGGTGACAATTATCAAGTTTTTTAAAACTGGCACAATTACCCTCGCAGGCGAAGGGAACATATATTTAGTATAAACAAAGTGTTGTGTATTTAGTTTTTGATCTAATGCGGATATTTTTTTCTTTCTTCACCCTCTTACTGGAAAATACACGACCTTATATAGATGTGGATGCTTTCATAAAAATATAACCAAAAGATATTTATTATTATGTTGCTAAGAAATAACAAAATAATTTTATGAAATTTTACACCACGATAAATATAATGATGGTAATTTTTCTGGACTACCTATTTATATAGCTCAGCCTCCAGTTCTGAGGACACAAACTAGCCCGAGATCAATTGTTGTGTGTAAGTCTGAAACCTTAGTCTTTCCCACGATTTTATGCATGTATAGCAGTAGAGCATTCCGGACGGCTTGTTCCTACCCTACTTATAAAAAAAGGTAGGCTTGCACGGAGAATTTCGAGCATGCATTGCATATACATTAAAAAAGTTTAGCAAATCAATGACTAGCCCATCATCCTCAAGATTTTGGTTAATGCTCATTTAGAACAACTCCTCATTCTCACGTTTTTTGTCTAATCACTCGTGCCATTTTCATTTTATAGCCCCATAGGAACTTTGTATGGTGCAGTTAGTACTCATGGCCTAGCAAGTATTAGGTGGCAAGAGAAAACATTTCAAACTGATTATGTCGGAGGTGTGAATTAGCTAGTACGCATGTTGTCTATTTAGGAGCGGACTTTTTTTTGAAACGGAGAAAAGAGTTTAGGTATAATTATGAAACTTTAACTGTTGTAGTAGGTAAGATTTACAACGAGCTACGATCTGTTTTGATACAATTACGATAACCTAAGTGACCTGATCTATTTAGGCCATGGCCAACGCTCCTTGCCACTGCCTCACAAATGCGCGTTAGATGGTCAGTTGTCGTGGAGGTGATAGACAAAAACACATATGCTTACAGAGCCAAGCGGTCGCCTGCAGAGGAGTCCGCCGCTCCAAGAGAAAAGCAAGAGAAAAGTAAGAGAGAGAAGAGAGGAGATGATTCAAGTGAGAGAATAAATCTGCCAACCCATAGATGATGGGGCTGCCGTTTGCATTGGGTGATGATGAGTTTGGACGATAGCTTCACCATGAATATCTACATGGATTGGATGGGGCGGTTGTATGCTACTGCCCCTTAACTCATGCTCTTAGGTGTGCAACTTAAAAAAAAGGTTTATAAGATTCTGCATGGGCAAGCACCATGCCAGTCACGTGGTCGGGTACATGGTTAGGATATGGTTAGGATGTGTCCACCAAACATGCAAAACTATGCACTATGTATGCTTAAAACGGTTTAATGGGCTATATGGTTCGATTCCATACACACAATAGAAGCAAACCAACACATTGGTTCAGTTCAATTTAATGTTGTGCCAGAATTGGAAGAGCTGTCCCCATATGTCATGGAAGAAAGGTGTTAGCATCTGTAAGATCCCTCCTTTATAAAGGAAAATGATCCCTGTGATTGCAATGCTCGTCCCTGGATCAATGCTAGCATCCACAGTTTAAGATGAAATACACAGATACAAAGGTCATTATTACAGCCATTCCAGAGATAAACATAGTCTTTACAACTCCAAGGCCACAGGCCTAGTACAAGAGTTTGAATAAGTAAATAAATAAAAGTCTTCATCTTCATGTGCCACAGGCAAACATGTTGAGTGTAGACTCATGACACCTAATCCTCATCAGAGTAACCTGCAACATCACAAGTTACAGCCACAGTGGGTCAATACATTGGAATAGTATTGGCAAGTGATACCTTAGTATAATTTAGGTGGACTAGATACTATATGCAATTTGGCTAAGTGTAGCTTGGTTTGCTTTGCTCAAAATAGGTTTTTCCTATTAGTTGAAATCACTAAGTTTTTCTTTGTCAAAACTTTTCCCAAGGAACCACCAATAGACATTAAGGTCCTTCACCTTTGTTCACCCACAAGTTTTTACTTAGAAATTGGAATGAGGAGATTCTTGATAGCTTCCCTGTCTTGATGCTCAAGTTGTCCTTTTCCAGGGACATGGCTAAGTACTTAGATTTTCCATCTGCAGAGGTTGTGCACTTTCCCCACCAGACTTGATTTTCGCCAAGACAGGAACTTTCAGAAGCCTTCCCTTAGACCAAATGGACGGGCTCCAACCTATCATTCCCACTACCACCAACTGTCCAAATGGCTAAGTTTTAGCAACCTATATGATCCAGGCAGAGCTCATATTGCCAAGTGGCTGCACTAGAAGCTTCTCAACACTTGGCCTCTAAAATCTCTTTGTTCCTGGGTGGCTTTCCACAAGTGAGATACACAAGGTTCACCAGTCCCTTGGCCTTGTGTAACCACTCAACACAAACCATTCCTTCCATTCCATCCAGGTGTTTCATTTACTTAGTTGTTTTATTAGGCAAAACACAAGTCCAAAGACTTAGACATATTTTCATCATAGCATGTATATTTCACCAACCCTTGGTTGCTACTAGCTAGGCTAAGCATGGCATAGATAAACATCTTAACTTAGAAATTTCCTAGCAATTCTACAACTACTAGGATTTCCCATCATGGCATATAAGCAAAAATAGCATGCAAGACTAGGAAAATATTTCTAATGCTTAGTAGAAAACATAGGGATAAATATATTCATGAAGTATCACTAGCACCAAAATCACTATCACAATCACAGTCACAATCACTAGCACCAAAAACTACACAAAGAAATATAGCAACAAATCACATAAAAAACATATACAATCAAAAATATATGCATGCATGCAAAATGATATATGATGATTTTTAAAACTCAACAAAGCAAGTATACAGTACTGGTTCATAAACAAGTTATAAACTTGCCAAACAACCTTTATTTAAACCCTAAAACATTTCCTAAACATTTCATATACTCAAATTAGCCCTACACAAGTTTCTGCAAATAAAACCATTTTAACAGAAGCAAAACATTAAACACATTGCATATTTAGAAAGGGCTTGCTCTCCTGATTCCATTGATATAAAATTTGTCAAATTCTAACGTGGGAATCAAAAGTTATAGCCAAAACAAATTTGAACATCTAATAGATTCAAATCCAGTTTTTAAATCTAAACTACTGCCACGCGTCTTAATCTAATTGGCCCGTACCGCTTCGCTCAGGATCGTGCCTGTGAGCCGTTAGATCAACATAATCTGCATGGCCCAGATCTACTCGTAACGGTTCTTTAAGTGAACTAATCTCGCACGCTGGATCCAGATCCAATGGCTATGGATCAAACGACTAAAGGTGGGCGGCACTGGCAGTGGCTACTGGCGACGGCGAGCTCTGCCTACGGCGGCGCGGTGCTACAGATGGCTAGGGGGTCGTCGGAGACGCTTACCAGACACGCGACGACGTGCTGATGCTCAACCTGGCGACGACTTGGCAAGGGGCGCACGGACGCAGTCGCTGGAGCTCGTCGGAGTTGCGGGCGGCGTCTGTTGCTTGATGTCGAGGTCGTTGCCGAGGCTCTGCGTCGACCTAGCACAAGCCAGAGGGTTTAGGAGACGCGCAAAGGTCTGGTGAACAGGACAGTACCAAAGGGAAGGCAAGGGGCGCTTGATTCTTACCGCTATTGCTCGTCGGAGTCGAGCGGCGGATCTGGTGGTTGCGGGCTTGAACGAAGACGGCGACCTGGGTCGCGAGCAAGCAAACCAGAGGTTTTAGCATATGCACAAGGACGTGGGGGTCACGCTCGTTTGGACCAGAGACAGAGGGGCCGTCGGAGCTTACCGGAATCGCCTGCCGGAGTTGTTCTGTCTGCGGCGGCGCAGAGGCAATTGCGGGCAGCCTGGGGCGTAGAGGTGGCGCTAGGTGAGGGGAAATGGCCGCGGTGCAGAGGGTATCTTATAGCCAGAGCGGGGGCGAGGATCGCGCGGCGTATCAATGGCAATTAATCCTGCAGTAACAGCGGCGAGGTAACGGCGGAGCGAGCGTCGCAGGCGCGCGTGATTGAAGACGAAGGCGACGTGGTCGCAGGGTGTGGGGTCGTGCAGTTCGTGACCTGGGGGGTGTGTCTGCGGGTGAGCGAGAGAGAGGGATACCCCGGGTGGGCTTAGTGGGCTGGATTAGCAGTTGGGCCAGATAGGTAGCGCTGGCCCTTTTCTATTTCTTTTCTCCTTTTCTTTTTCTGTTTTGATTTTCTGGAATGATTTTCAAATCCAAATCAAATGAGTTTGAATTCAAATCTTCTCTAGGGTTTTATACTGCAAACCTTGCATTCAAATGTGTGTCAAACACTACTGTCCAATCCAAACACTTTGATCAAGTGAAAATAAAAATAAAACCAAGCCTTTATGATATATATTCAATAGGCATAATATTGGTTTTTTACTCATTTTGTTTTGAAACTTGTTCAAACTTTTGAAAGTGCCTAAGTTTGAATTTCAAACCTTACTGAACCAAAACAAGTATTCTTCTCCTTGGAAGATAGCATTAAGGCTAGAGAAAACTTACATGAAATATTAAGCATAAATGCTTCTGTTTTGAAATGTTTTGTTTGAAATGAAATTCATACGATCATGGATGCATGGGTGATATGCATGTGTTTGAAACATAATTTTAGGGATGTTACAAATCTAACCCCCTTAAGGTGAATCTCGCCCTCGAGATTCGGATTGGCTAGAAAATAGGTGAGGGTGGTCTTTCCGAAGATCATCTTCTCTTTCCCATGTTGCTTCCTCTTCGGAATGATGGTTCCACTGAACTTTGCAAAACTTGATAGTCTTGGTCCGTGTGACTCTTTCTGCAGTCTCAAGAATCTTCATAGGCTTCTCTTCATAAGTGAGATCACTCTCCAACTGAACCTCCTCCAAAGGTATAGTATCCTTCAAAGAAGTTTCTTCCATTTCTGGATGACATTTCTTAAGTTGACTCACATGAAACACATTATGGACAGCTGACAGAGACTCTGGCAGTTCAATTTCATAGGCAACTTCTCCTTTACGACTCAGAATCTTGAATGGTCCAACATATCTTGCGGCCAATTTTACTTTGACTCCGAACCTCTTCACTCCACGAAGTGGTGACACTCTAAGATAAGCTCTATCACCGACTTCGTAGGTGACTTCTCTGCGCTTTGGATTTGCGTAGCTTTTCTGTCGGGATTGTGCTATCTTCAATCTGTCCTTAACCAACTTGACTTTCCCTTCGGATTCTTTGATAAGTTCTGGTCCGAACAAACTTCTTTCTCCCACACCATTCCATAACAATGGGGTGGTACACTTTCTCCCGTAGTGAAACTCAAATGGTGCCATCTCAATGCTGGCTTGATAGCTGTTGTTATAAGAAAATTCCGCGTAAGGCAGACTTTCATCCCAACTGGCTCCATAGTCTAGGGCACATGCCCTCAACATATCTTCAAGAATCTGATTAGTTCTTTCTGTCTGTCCATCAGTTTGAGGATGAAAGGCAGTACTGAATTCCAACCTCGTTCCCAATGACTCATGTAGCTGTCTCCAAAAATGGGAAGTGAATTGAGTTCCCCTATCAGACACAATACTCTTAGGCACTCCATGTAGACATACAATTCTACTCATGTAGATTTTGGCCAACCTAGCACTTGTATAGGTTGTCTTCACGGGTATGAAATGAGCCACTTTAGTTAGGCGATCCACTACTACCCAAATAGAAATGTATCCTGACCAGGTCCTTGGTAATCCGGTAATGAAATCCATACCAATCTTGTCCCACTTCCAATTAGGAATAGGTAGTGGTTGAAGAAAACCTGCTGGTTTCTGATGTTCTGCTTTCACTCTGCTACACACATCACACAAAGCAATGTGTTCGGCGATGTCCTTCTTGAGATTATTCCACCAAAATCTTTCCTTCATGTCCATGTGCATTTTGGTGTTACCCGGATGAATGGAATACGGTGAGTTGTGTGCTTCTTGCAAAATAAGTTTCCGAAGCTCCGGATCTTGTGGAACACAGATACGTTTCCCATTCCATAAAGTACCCTGTTCGTCTTCATGGAACCCTTTGGATTTTCCTTTGCCAATCTTTTCTTTAATCTCTTCAATTTCCTTATCAATCTTCTGGGCTTCTTTGATCTTGTCCAACAAAGTGGGTTGAACATCCAAAGACATGAGATGTCCTTCAGGCACAATCTCCAATCTGAGTTCTCTAAATTGGGCACACAAATCATCTGGAAATTCTCCTTTGGTAAGGCCATTCACAAAAACCTTACGGCTTAAAGCATCCGCTAAAACATTTGCTTTACCGGGATGGTATTGCAAACTTAAGTCATAGTCCTTGATGAGTTCTAGCCATCTTCTTTGTCTCATATTAATTTCCTTCTGGGTGAAGATATACTTCAAACTCTTGTGATCTGTAAACACTTCACAACGCTTTCCCAAAACATAGTGCCTCCATGTTTTGAGTGCATGGACAACAGAAGCTAACTCTAAATCATGAGTAGGATAGTTCACTTCATGAGTTTTGAGTTGTCTCGAGGCATAAGCCACAACCTTTCCTTCTTGCATAAGTACTGCACCCAAACCATGATGAGATGCATCACAATATACTTGAAAATCTTTTTCCAAATCTGGCAAACACAATACTGGTGCTGTCACAAGTCTCTTCTTCAACTCTTGAAAGCTAAGTTCACAACCTTCAGACCAAGCAAATTTCTTGTATTTCTTCAGCAATTCTGTCATAGGCTTGGCAACCTTAGAGAAATTCTCAATGAACCTTCTGTAGTAACCTGCTAAGCCAAGGAAAATACGAACTTCCTTCACTGACTTGGGAGATTCCCATTCAGTTACAGCCGAAACTTTAGCAGGATCAACTGCTACACCATCTTTTGTCATAACATGTCCAAGAAATCCAACCTCATTCTACCAGAATTCACACTTGCTGAATTTGGCATACAGTTTATGCTCTCTAAGCTTCTCGAGTATCAAACGCAAATGTCCTTCATGCTCTTCTTCGCTCTTGGAATAGATTAAAATGTCATCAATGAAAATGACAACAAACTTATCAAGGAATTCCATGAACACCTTGTTCATCATATTCATGAAGTATGCTGGAGCATTGGTCAAACCAAATGGCATCATGGTATACTCATACAATCCATACCTTGTGGTGAAAGCTATCTTAGGTATGTCTTGATCTCTTATCTTGAGTTGAAAATAGCCTGACCGGAGATCAATCTTTGAGAACACACAAGCTCCTTCTAGCTGATCAAACAAGTCATTGATTCTAGGCAAAGGGTATTTGTTCTTAATAGTTACCCCATTGAGTGAACGGTAATCTATGCATAACCTTTGACTTCTATCTTTATTCTCCACAAACAAAACTGGGGCTCCCCAAGATGAAGAACTTGGTTGAATAAATCATTTCTGCAACTGCTCTCCGAGTTGTTTCTTGAGTTCCTTCAGTTCATCCACTGACATCTTGTACGGTCTCTTTGCTATTGGTCCAGATCCTGGTAGCAAATCAATAAGGAATTCCACATCCCTATCTGGTGGCATCCCCGGCAATTCTTCCGGAAACACATCCGGATATTCACTCACAATTGGCACACTGTCTATGCTAACCCCCTTAAGAGAATTTAGCTTACTCCCTTTTGATTCAAAGTTAGACTTGAATTTAATCTGTTTTATTTCCGGGGTTGTGAGTGTGACAGTACGATTAGCACAATCTAGTACTCCTTCATACTTAGCCATCCAATCCATTCCCAATATTACGTCCAGTCCTTGGGAATCTAGGATTATCAGACTCACAGGAAATTTATGCTTTCCAAATTCTATTACTAGATCCCGGCATCCAAGACTTACTATCATATCTCCACCTGGAGAACTAACTTTTATTGGACACCCAATATTCAGTTGGAAACCCATTTCTATCAACAAATGCTTTTGATATGAATGAATGCGATGCCCCAGTATCAAAAAGAACAAATGCTGGAATAGAATTGAGTCTGAACTTACGAGCAACAACGTCAGGCTCCTCATAAATTTCCTCCACATTGATGTGGTTCACTAGTCCCTTCTGAAAAGGGTTGGGCTTGTTGGGTCCTTCAACTTTCTTTTCTGGGCATTCATTTGCATAATGCCCCATCTTCTTGCACTTGAAGCATTCAACCTGACTAATGTCCTTCTTGACAGGCTGCCTTCCACTTCCACTTCCATTACCACTGTGGTGGCTCTTTGTGGCATCCCGCAAAACCACTACTAGAAAATCGCGTTGAATTTGTGCATTGCATCGTCATCATCATGCATTGTTTGACTGCATTATTTGAAAAGCCTAGTTTTGAATGGTACAAAACCCCTCTTTATTATAAAAGGCAAAACCCCCGAAGGTATCGGATATTTATTTTCACCTAAAAACTATTTGCAAAGTGGTTCTGTTTTGAATTAAAGCGGACCAAACAAACACACTTTTGAAAAACAGCCCTGCTAAATCCTAGTCCCACCCAATCTATTCCTACCCACCAACCCCAGGCTGCCACCTCCCCCTCTCACCCCAAACATACCCACCTGCCACCTCACCAATCCCTCTCCTCTTCCCCCCTCTCTCTCTTTTCTCACCCAAGCCCTTCTACCCCTCTCTCTCCCCCTCTCACTGACCTCTGGACCCTACCAGCTAACCCCTCTCTCTCTCCCCCTCCTTCCCGCCTGACCCACCCGCCACGTGGCCCCAGCCGCCCCACCCCGCTGGGCACACACGCACGCCACACACAGCTGCCGGCCAGCACCCCTGTCCCCGCGCCCTGCCCCACGCCCTGGGACCCCACCCCGCAGCGACTCACCCAGCCCCACCAACCCCCAGACCCACACCCTCTGTCTGGTGGGACCCGTCCCGGGCCCCACCGAGCCAGACCCCTCCCCCGCACGCGACCCCACGCGTTCTTCCCCACGCTCGTCTCCCACCTCGCTTCCCTCGCTCACGCCCCGCAGCACCCTCCTCTCCCCATCTCGCCTGCCGCCGCACCTTCCCCGCCCGACAAGCCCCGAGCCCGCGCCAGGCCTTCCCCGCCGCCGCGTCGCCCGGACCCGGAGCGCCGCCGCCGACCATGGCCACCCGACCCCAACCACCGCCTGCGCCGCCGTCGACCCGCGCGTCTCCCGCCGCCCTCCACCGTGCCCAGCGCGCCCCGGCGACCCCTCCTCCGTCGCCGGCGCCCACAACCGCCTCCGAGCCCGCCACCGTCCGCCGCCCCGCTCCGGCGCCCCGCCAGCGACCTCGCGCCCCGCGCGCCTGCCGCCGCCCCCGTTCGACATCGCCGGCGGCATCCCCTTCGCGAACCTCCCTGGCCCCGACCCGTTCCCCGCCGTGGCCAGCCTCTCCTCTGAGCCCCGCCGCCACGGGAGCCTGCAGGCTCGCCGCCGTGGCCGCAGGCGCCGTCTTCGCCCCTTCTCCGTCCGCGAGCCGGCCCCCTCAAGCCCCCGTCCTCGCCTCAGAGCCCGAAGCCGGCGACCTGCCCCAGCGCCGCCTTTCCGCCGCCCCGTCGTCCCCGCCGGTGCTCGCCGCCTCGGCCGCGTCACCCAAGCCGCGCGGGCCCGCCCCGTCACCAGCTCCCGCGACTCCGGGCACACCTCCAGCCGCGGCCGCCCGGGCCCGAGCCAGCGTCGCCCTCCTCCTCGCCGCGCTCGGCCCACCAACCCTGCGCCGTCGACGCCCTGGCCCGAGCCCTGCCTCGGCCGCCGCCAGTGTCTTCCACTGCGGTGTGCTGCTGTCCAGACCCCTGCTGCGGAGATGTTGAGCAAAACGAGTACCGCATACCGACAACAAGATCATCCCGGACCCCGAACCCGTTCGTCCTCGACCACCAAAGCCGAGGACCCCGACAAGACCTTCCTCGCGGACTTCAAGTTCTTCCTCACGAAACGCCGAGGATCCTGAAGGAGGTGCATGGAGCCACGAGAGGGACCACCGACGCTTGAACCCGAGAGAAACCACATCGAGGGCCCGCGATACCTGGAGGTCGACACCGCACCGGAGCACCAAGACCTCCTACATGGAACTGCCAAGCCGCGCCAAGACCCGGCTCTGAAACGCCGAGAGCCCCAGACGTCAGTTCTTCATCCCGGACGCCATGACCGTCGACAAGAACCCCGGACACGGAGGCCAAGATCATCGGCATGAGATCGAGACCCCGGACCCGAAGACCACATGCGACAAGATCTGCGCCCCCGACGCCAACCAAGCCCTGCTCCCCGGTTGCGCCAAGACCTACCCCGATCCGAGACCCTAACCCCGGAGCCCGAGAACGTTCCGTCGAACCCTGGACCCCGAGACCGACCCCGAACCCCAAACCCCGGAACCCCAAGTTCGTCGAGGCCCTCTAATGTGTGAACCCCTTCCCCCGACACCCTATTTTATAACATAATAACAACTTGTTGCATATTGAATTGTCATTCATCTCGCATGCATATCTGTGGTTTGGGGGCCTTATGCCGATTCACCTAATAATTAAATATGGGGCCCATATGCGGGCAAATCTAGTCTCATATCGGCCTCATTTAAACTTGTGTAGCGAACCCGTATTACTTTCTGCCTTGTTAAACAACATTTAAATTGCGGGGGTTCTAAATAACATGAACCACCTAATTAATTGTCGGGACCCCGGTTCCGCTTAATATGACATAAATGCATCGCACCTTTGTCATGTCATCCATCATGCATGCATCATGCCGATCTTCTGCCGTTTTATTAAATATTGCACCCGGTGTTCTTCTAGTGTTTTGCTTCTTCGCGGATAAGGCCGTTGAGTTGATGTGAGCTTCGCCCCGATCTTCGGTTGAACCCTTCGACAATGTTTTCAGGCGAGCATCCCCCTCTTTCTACCTATCTTACTTTTATAGTCTTTATTTCCCTCCTGTTGATCTATTGCTATCTGTGTCGCGATGTTCTAGTTTTTCGTACCCGTGATATCCCTTGCAGCCTTATATCGCCTTGGACACATCCTATTACCTGTTGTTTGGTAGATAGTTGGACTTGCGCGTCGTAGTTGCTTGCTCAAGTGCTGATGTGTGTCGTCATATGCCACAGTTGCTGATGTATTTCCGCATGTTGATGTTGGAGATGATCATAGTTTTACTTATCGTTCACTTTAATTTCTGTTTAACAACTAAAATTGAATAAGCAGAGGCATCGGTGGGTGATAGATAATATTTGGTTTCCGAACGCCCACTTGTGTCCCGTAAGACCCCGAGTACTTGATCCCTGTTCCTTGTTTTATCGCGCTATCCACATCCGGGAGGTATATGGGACCCCCCTGAGCCAGAGCTTGATTCATTCTTATTTCTTGGGGCCACAAACTAGTTTGAGGTTTTATTTACTATCCTGTACTTCTGCCATGTTTACTGCTTTATTTACGATTGTGCGAGGTACTACACACTGTACTGTTTTGGAAGCGGAATGTTTACGCGGTATCGACAAGCCCAGCCACACTTTCGGGTTCCCAGTCGTTTACAGCCATTGTCGCAGACCTTGAGGCCGTCTCGGAGCTTGCTTACTCCGTTGCGGGATCTACTTAAGGGGTGGCCCCCTGAAATATTTCTGAATCCTGTGATTGCTTTGTCGTGAAGGCCTCGTTGGGTTTTGATTTGGTTTTTCCGAGGTTGATCGAGTGTGTGTTGCTATTGGTGCACCCCGGCCGGGTAAAACTTTCTGAAAGCCGTGTCCGCGGATATGGACGACTTGGAGCACAGTTTCTCGATCATAGACAAGCATAACTAAAGTTTACTGCTATTAATTTGACTTATAATGACTAGTAATCAGCTTCACTATAATGGAATGGCTAATTAATACTGCCCACAATTGCTTGTTTGGTTGTCGCTTGCGACAATTGTATCTGACTAGTAAGTATTGCAACTACAACGGAATGGCTGAATAAAAGTACCAACAACTGCTGGGTTTTGGGTATATCTCATGCTATCTGTATCTGATTAGTAATAGTTACAACTATAACGGAATGGTTAATTAAAAGTGCCCACTGCTTATTTTATCAGGACGACTATCTTTAACCTGACTAGTAATTGCTGCAACGATAACCGAATAAATAAAACTACCAACTGTGTGAGTTCCTCGGTTGACTTCCTCGATCGGTGTCGAGGGGGAAACGCCAGGATGGGTTTGTTTGATGCTAGTATCAGGTTGGATCCGAATAGGTCTTTCTCACCCCTCTCTGATAACCGCCAGTTGTATCGAGTCTCTATAGGTTGTTCAGTGCATGCTGCCGCTGCCGCTCAGTCCACCATACCTATGTAGGCGAGGACCGCCGAATTCTAGCCTCGCCGTGTACTGGCCTCAGTACTGACGCTCCTTCTTTTTCCTTTGCCCTTTGTCGGCACCCCTTTTGTTTAAGCAGGTTTGAGATCGACGTCGTTAGCAGGGTTACCCTTCCGGCTTGGCCTGGGCAGGGTTATGGACGCCATTGGTTATTCTTCAGGGCTCTTAGCCCCATTTGCATCTTGTCCGTAGCTGGACGCTATATCGTTTTCAAGGTGATTTGGATCTTGTATATTATATCTGTATTCTTGACTCTTTGAGTCGCTGTTATATATATCTGTTCTGTGGGTCCCATCGAGGACTGTTGTGTAATGTTATTACTTCGTTTTCCACCCGCACGAAAGTGCCTGGTGGGCACCTTTGAATCGTTTCTATGCGGGTTTGGCGAATTTTGCTCAAACTTGCATAGGTCCGATTCTGAGGGTGTTACAGAGTGGTATCAGAGCTCAGCAGTTGCGATACCCCACAAGTCCAGCCTGTAGGATAACCTAGCTAACGGCCGAAGTAGAGTGTCAAAACTATTTTTGAAAATCGGTTGGATAGTTCTGGTTAGGTCTGATTTTACTCCTTACCCCTCTGCTGTTCTCCTCTTACCTCTACGTGTTTTGAATCCGCTCTCTTCTCTTTCTTCGAGTCCAGGATTTCTCGTGGTTGTGTTTCCGTCGTACCTTCAGGGTTTCAAATTCTCCCTTTTGTAACGGAGGTGCCACGATCATCAATCTGCAACTTGTCTGTTGTGCCCTTCATCCGATCTTTTGTTCTTGAGCTCTTTATCCAGATGTGTTCCTTGCTGGATATCAGTGTCGTTGAAAAACATATGAGAAGGACGAGCTTTGGTGAAGTTGGAGTCGACCTTGAGCACGTGTTGTTCATGCCAATGGAACCATCGTGAAAACCTAATCAGTGTGTCTTTCATACGATTTCTGCTGGCAGCATCCCTTTGTTCCGGATACCACCTATGAAGATCTTCAGTCTAAATCTCGAGAGTTGAGTTGCCTGATTCTCCTACCCATGTATAGAGTTGATAGTTGGGTCCGGGATGGACTGATCACCCTACCTGACTCTTACTGTGCGCTCTGTACATCGAACTGGTGGATCAATGTAACTTTCCCTCTTCTAATGGAAGTTAGAGGTGGCCTTATCGTTTGATACCTTTACCTTCGTCCTTTGTTTCCGGAGTGTTCTCTCGACGATCAAGAACAACGACCCTCGTTAGTGGTGTCGCGAGGATCTACATGAAGCGAGAAGACGGAGAACGCCGACCTTCCTTCCGGTACCATGAGGCGGATCTCGAGGGCGAGATCCCTTGTTAGTGGTGTCGAATTGTGGCATCCCGCAAAACCACTACTAGAAAATCGCGTTGAGTTTGTGCATTGCATCGTCATCATCATGCATTGTTTGACTGCATTATTTGAAAAGCCTAGTTTTGAATGGTACAAAACCCCTCTTTATTATAAAAGGCAAAACCCCCGAAGGTATCGGATATTTATTTTCACCTAAAAACTATTTGCAAAGTGGTTCTGTTTTGAATTAAAGCGGACCAAACAAACACACTTTTGAAAAACAGCCCTGCTAAATCCTAGTCCCACCCAATCTATTCCTACCCACCAACCCCAGGCTTCCACCTCCCCCTCTCACCCCAAACATACCCACCTGCCACCTCACCAATCCCTCTCCTCTTCCCCCCTCTCTCTCTTTTTTCACCCAAGCCCTTCTACCCCTCTCTCTCCCCCTCTCACTGACCTCTGGACCCTACCAGCTAACCCCTCTCTCTCTCCCCCTCCTTCCCGCCTGACCCACCCGCCACGTGGCCCCAGCCGCCCCACCCCGCTGGGCACACACGCACGCCACACACAGCTGCCGGCCAGCACCCCTGTCCCCGCGCCCTGCCCCACGCCCTGGGACCCCACCCCGCAGCGACTCACCCAGCCCCACCAACCCCCAGACCCACACCCTCTGTCTCGTGGGACCCGTCCCGGGCCCCACCGAGCTAGACCCCTCCCCTGCACGCGACCCCACGCGTTCTTCCCCACGCTCGTCTCCCACCTCGCTTCCCTCGCTCACGCCCCGCAGCACCCTCCTCTCCCCATCTCGCCTGCCGCCGCACCTTCCCCGCCCGACAAGCCCCGAGCCCGCGCCAGGCCTTCCCCGCCGCCGCGTCGCCCGGACCCGGAGCGCCGCCGCCGACCATGGCCACCCGACCCCAACCACCGCCTGCGCCGCCGTCGACCCGCGCGTCTCCCGCCGCCCTCCACCGTGCCCAGCGCGCCCCGGCGACCCCTCCTCCGTCGCCGGCGCCCACAACCGCCTCCGAGCCCGCCACCGTCCGCCGCCCCGCTCCGGCGCCCCGCCAGCGACCTCGCGCCCCGCGCGCCTGCCGCCGCCCCCGTTCGACATCGCCGGCGGCGTCCCCTTCGCGAACCTCCCTGGCCCCGACCCGTTCCCCGCCGTGGCCAGCCTCTCCTCTGAGCCCCGCCGCCACGGGAGCCTGCAGGCTCGCCGCCGTGGCCGCAGGCGCCGTCTTCGCCCCTTCTCCGTCCGCGAGCCGGCCCCCTCAAGCCCCCGTCCTCGCCTCAGAGCCCGACGCCGGCGACCTGCCCCAGCGCCGCCTCTCCGCCGCCCCGTCGTCCCCGCCGGTGCTCGCCGCCTCGGCCGCGTCACCCAAGCCGCGCGGGCCCGCCCCGTCACCAGCTCTCGCGACTCCGGGCACACCTCCAGCCGCGGCCGCCCGGGCCCGAGCCAGCGTCGCCCTCCTCCTCGCCGCGCTCGGCCCACCAACCCTGCGCCGTCGACGCCCTGGCCCGAGCCCTGCCTCGGCCGCCGCCAGTGTCTTCCACTGCGGTGTGCTGCTGTCCAGACCCCTGCTGCGGAGATGTTGAGCAAAACGAGTACCGCATACCGACAACAAGATCATCCCGGACCCCGAACCCGTTCGTCCTCGACCACCAAAGCCGAGGACCCCGACAAGACCTTCCTCGCGGACTTCAAGTTCTTCCTCACGAAACGCCGAGGATCCTGAAGGAGGTGCATGGAGCCACGAGAGGGACCACCGGCGCTTGAACCCGAGAGAAACCACATCGAGGGCCCGCGATACCTGGAGGTCGACACCGCACCGGAGCACCAAGACCTCCTACATGGAACTGCCAAGCCGCGCCAAGACCCGGCTCTGAAACGCCGAGAGCCCCAGACGTCAGTTCTTCATCCCGGACGCCATGACCGTCGACAAGAACCCCGGACACGGAGGCCAAGATCATCGGCATGAGATCGAGACCCCGGACCCGAAGACCACATGCGACAAGATCTGCGCCCCCGACGCCAACCAAGCCCTGCTCCCCGGTTGCGCCAAGACCTACCCCGATCCGAGACCCTAACCCCGGAGCCCGAGAACGTTCCGTCGAACCCTGGACCCCGAGACCGACCCCGAACCCCAAACCCCGGAACCCCAAGTTCGTCGAGGCCCTCTAATGTGTGAACCCCTTCCCCCGACACCCTATTTTATAACATAATAACAACTTGTTGCATATTGAATTGTCATTCATCTCGCATGCATATCTGTGGTTTGGGGGCCTTATGCCGATTCACCTAATAATTAAATATGGGGCCCATATGCGGGCAAATCTAGTCTCATATCGGCCTCATTTAAACTTGTGTAGCGAACCCGTATTACTTTCTGCCTTGTTAAACAACATTTAAATTGCGGGGGTTCTAAATAACATGAACCACCTAATTAATTGTCGGGACCCCGGTTCCGCTTAATATGACATAAATGCATCGCACCTTTGTCATGTCATCCATCATGCATGCATCATGCCGATCTTCTGCCGTTTTATTAAATATTGCACCCGGTGTTCTTCTAGTGTTTTGCTTCTTCGCGGATAAGGCCGTTGCGTTGATGTGAGCTTCGCCCCGATCTTCGGTTGAACCCTTCGACAATGTTTTCAGGCGAGCATCCCCCTCTTTCTACCTATCTTACTTTTATAGTCTTTATTTCCCTCCTGTTGATCTATTGCTATCTGTGTCGCGATGTTCTAGTTTTTCGTACCCGTGATATCCCTTGCAGCCTTATATCGCCTTGGACACATCCTATTACCTGTTGTTTGGTAGATAGTTGGACTTGCGCGTCGTAGTTGCTTGCTCAAGTGCTGATGTGTGTCGTCATATGCCACAGTTGCTGATGTATTGCCGCATGTTGATGTTGGAGATGATCATAGTTTTACTTATCGTTCACTTTAATTTCTGTTTAACAACTAAAATTGAATAAGCAGAGGCATCGGTGGGTGATAGATAATATTTGGTTTCCGAACGCCCACTTGTGTCCCGTAAGACCCCGAGTACTTGATCCCTGTTCCTTGTTTTATCGCGCTATCCACATCCGGGAGGTATATGGGACCCCCCTGAGCCAGAGCTTGATTCATTCTTATTTCTTGGGGCCACAAACTAGTTTGAGGTTTTATTTACTATCCTGTACTTATGCCATGTTTACTGCTTTATTTACGATTGTGCGAGGTACTGCACACTGTACTGTTTTGGAAGCGGAATGTTTACGCGGTATCGACAAGCCCAGCCACACTTTCGGGTTCCCAGTCGTTTACAGCCATTGTCGCAGACCTTGAGGCCGTCTCGGAGCTTGCTTACTCCGTTGCGGGATCTACTTAAGGGGTGGCCCCCTGAAATATTTCTGAATCCTGTGATTGCTTTGTCGTGAAGGCCTCGTTGGGTTTTGATTTGGTTTTTCCGAGGTTGATCGAGTGTGTGTTGCTATTGGTGCACCCCGGCCGGGTAAAACTTTCTGAAAGCCGTGTCCGCGGATATGGACGACTTGGAGCACAGTTTCTCGATCATAGACAAGCATAACTAAAGTTTACTGCTATTAATTTGACTTATAATGACTAGTAATCAGCTTCACTATAATGGAATGGCTAATTAATACTGCCCACAATTGCTTGTTTGGTTGTCGCTTGCGACAATTGTATCTGACTAGTAAGTATTGCAACTACAACGGAATGGCTGAATAAAAGTACCAACAACTGCTGGGTTTTGGGTATATCTCATGCTATCTGTATCTGATTAGTAATAGTTACAACTATAACGGAATGGTTAATTAAAAGTGCCCACTGCTTATTTTATCAGGACGACTATCTTTAACCTGACTAGTAATTGCTGCAACGATAACCGAATAAATAAAACTACCAACTGTGTGAGTTCCTCGGTTGACTTCCTCGATCGGTGTCGAGGGGGAAACGCCAGGATGGGTTTGTTTGATGCTAGTATCAGGTTGGATCCGAATAGGTCTTTCTCACCCCTCTCTGATAACCGCCAGTTGTATCGAGTCTCTATAGGTTGTTCAGTGCATGCTGCCGCTGCCGCTCAGTCCACCATACCTATGTAGGCGAGGACCGCCGAATTCTAGCCTCGCCGTGTACTGGCCTCAGTACTGACGCTCCTTCTTTTTCCTTTGCCCTTTGTCGGCACCCCTTTTGTTTAAGCAGGTTTGAGATCGACGTCGTTAGCAGGGTTACCCTTCCGGCTTGGCCTGGGCAGGGTTATGGACGCCATTGGTTATTCTTCAGGGCTCTTAGCCCCATTTGCATCTTGTCCGTAGCTGGACGCTATATCGTTTTCAAGGTGATTTGGATCTTGTATATTATATTTGTATTCTTGACTCTTTGAGTCGCTGTTATATATATCTGTTCTGTGGGTCCCATCGAGGACTGTTGTGTAATGTTATTACTTCGTTTTCCACCCGCACGAAAGTGCCTGGTGGGCACCTTTGAATCGTTTCTATGCGGGTTTGGCGAATTTTGCTCAAACTTGCATAGGTCCGATTCTGAGGGTGTTACACTCTTATATCCACCCTTGTGGTTCTTGTACTTGTCATTGTCATGACTACGGTGATGCTTGTTGTCATGACGGTTGTGGTTGTGGTGCTTGTTGAATTTCCCATGCTTGTGGGATCTTGAGCTTCCACTGTCATCATAATGGGAACGTTTGTGAGACGATCCCGAGCTGTGCTTGTCCGAGTGCTTTCTCTTCCTCCTCTCAACTTTCTTTATTTTGTTCTCCAAAATAGAAGCCTTATCACAAAGAGACTGGTATGTGGGAACATATGCCACAGCCAACTGCAGATTCAGCTCATCATTCAACCCTTCGAGGAACTTTTCTTTCCTCTTAGCATCAGTGTCAACTTCATCCGGTGCATATCACGCCAGATTGTTGAACTCCTCAATATATTCAGCCACGCTGCGGTGGCGCTGCTTCAGGTTATGAAACTCTTTCTTCTTCAGACTCATCACTCCAGATGAGATATGAGCAGTACGAAAGCCATCATCAAAGATAGCCCATGTCACATCTTCTATGGGAGTGGTGATCTGGAAGTTATCCCACCAAGTGGCGGCTGGTCCTTCCAGCAAATGTGCTGCAAATCTGACCTTTTCAGCATCAGTACAGCCCACAGTTACCAAGTCCTTGTTCACAGAGCGTAGCCAATCATTGGCCACCATGGGATCAGTTGTTCCTGAGAACTTTGCTGGCCTCAATCTCAAGAACCTGGTAAGCATGTCAAACCCGGTGGGTTATTGTTGTTGTTGTTGTTGTTGTTATTGTTGTTGTTGTTGTTGTTTTTGTTTTGGTTATGGATGAGCGTCGTCATCATTTGCATCAGCTGAGTCTGAGCTGTCATCATTTGTTGCATTTCTGGAGTGATGTTGTTGTTGTTCGGGTTGGGGTTGGCACGACGGGGAGGCATCTGTGGTTTGTTCAATAGAGATAAGAATGAGATACCCATAGATGCTTTCATGCACAATACATTACATAAAAATCACAAAGCATGCAACAAAAAGGGTAAAGGTTCAACAACAAGATAACAAGTTCGCAAAGTAAAAGACACACAAATAACAAGCCATCCACATGTCGGATGGTCAAACTGTTGGAGATATGCCCTAGAGGCAATAATAAATATAGTTATTATTATATCTTTGTGTTTATGATAAATGTTTACATTCATGCTATAATAGTATTAACAAGGAAACATTAATACTTGTGTGATTTGTAGACTAAAAATAAGAGTCCCTAGTAAAGCCTCTATATAATACTAGCTTGTTGGTTAATAGATGATTGTGGTTTCCCTATCATGAACATTGAGATGTTATTAACAACGAGATCATATCGTTAGGAGAATGATATGGTGGACATACTCCTATAGATAAGCGTAGCATAAAGATCAAGTCATTTTAATAGTTCAATTGCTATATGCTTTCTGATACATAGTAATCTAATTCCTTCGACCATGAGATCATGCATATCACCTTTATCGGATGGATACTTTGATGACATCAAACACCACACCGTAACTGGGTGGCTATAAAGGTGGGATTGAGTGTTCGGAAAGTATTGGTTGAGACACATGGATCAAGAGTGGGATTTGTCCATCCATATGACGGATAGATATACTCTGGGCCCTCTTGGTGAAATGTCATCCAATTAGCTTGCAAGCATGTGACTGGCTCACAAGGGATCACATATCACGGGAACGAGAAAAGAGTACTTATCGGTAACGAGGTTGAACTAGGTATGCAGAGATACCGACGATCATAACCTCGGATAAGTAAACTATCGTGAGACAAAGGGAAATTGATATCGTATGTAAGTGGTTCATTCGATCGCAAAGTAATCGTAGAAATATGTGGGAGCCATATGAATTTCCAGATTCCTCTATTGGTTATTGTTCGGAGAAGTGTCTCGATCATGTCCGCATAATTCACGAACCGTAGGGAGACTCACTTAAGGATTCGACATTGTTTGAGTAGTTATGGAATGATGAGAAAGAGTCCGAATGTTGTTCGGAGTCTCGAATGGGATTCGGGATATCACGGAGAGATCCGGCCTAGCCCCCTCCTCGGCGTGTCTAAACCCTAGATCGTCGAGGGACTCTCTCATACTCCACCATACTCGCTCCGGCTTAAGGCGAAGCCCTGCCAGATCTCCCCTCTACTTCCGGTACCACGCTGTTGTGCTGCCGGAATCGCGAGGAGAGTGCTACAACCTCCGCTGCCTGCTGGAACAAGGGAGAGGAAGGTCTTCGTCGAGTACCGAACGTGTGACCGACTGCGGGAGCGCTGCCGGAGCGCATCGCCGGAAGGATCATCTACGCGATCTTGAGATCGGGAAGAGTACGACTACATCACCCACGAGAATCCGCTCTTGTTAAACACTTTGGAATCTTCCAGGGTGAGTTATTCCATCGACTCGTTGCTACAATCTAGTAGATACATCTTGGCTTGTTTGTTTGTATGCGGTAGAAATTTTTTGTTTTCCATGCTACGAAACCCTACACAAATAACAAGTTCCCAACAACAAATACGATAATAGATGTTAAATGAGTAGTCAAATCTACTCCTCGGCATCAACCTCCTCCTCGACAAAGGTAAGACCTGTGTTCTCCATCGCGGTCTTGTATTCCTCGACGCTGGTGGTCAAGGTCTCTATCTTGGCTTTGAGAGCCCTCTTCTGGGAACGAAGCCTCTCAATCACCGTCTGTTGATGCTCGAGCTCGAAGTCCTTGGCCTGCAGTTCTTCAGTCATGTCCCGAATCCTCTTGTTCCTATCCTGGACTCGCTTCTCCTGACTCTTGAACTTTCTATCCTGGCTCTCGAACTTTGCCTCCATCTCCTTGACTATCTCATCTTTCTCCGTGAAGAGCTTGTCCTTCTCGCGAAGCTGCACCTGGAGTTCCTCATTGTTGAGCATTACGTTGGTCCTGTCAGTGTCCACGTGCCTAATGAGAGCCTCTAAGTCCTAGAGGTATAAACGAATCGGCTCCGCTGTGTCCCTCGAATCGTCCTTGAAGTCGATGGACTCTCCATCCTCATCACATCTACCGAAGACGTGGAAGTGAGTACCTCTAACCTATCGGGAGTGTCTCCCTAGCAGACGTCCTATCAGATCCTGCATGACTACCTCAAGGCCTCTCTCCTTGTCATCATGCATGAGATTGAAGGTGATGGCCTCCGTGGTAGGCTCTGTCTAGCGTCCGGGCTGGTTGACCTTGAAGCCCCAAAGGTCTTTCCTCTCAAACTTGGTGAGGGGAAGCACCATGATGGTAGGAAGAGGTAGATTGAGCAAAGTAGTAATCTCAACAATACGAGGACCAAAGCGAGTTCCCTGGAACTCCTCAACAGTGCTGATGGTAACAGTAGGCATCTATTTATAAGATAGAAAAAGTTAGAACAACACAATTCAGAATAAAACACAAGGCAAAACATCACATACATATCCTTGGAAATCAAAACACACAAGTCATGGCACACATGGATCCATTACAACAGTCAAGGTTCAACTTATTTTAAAGCAACATTTGGAAAATAAGGTGATAAGTGGTGGTCCAACTAACGAAGTACGTTTACAATCCTATCTCACTGGATCTGTTGGCTAACACAATGTTTCTAGAAGCAATCAGTCTATCTTGCTCACATGACTCCATCACTAAGTCTATAATGTCCCCTCTTAAGGTTTGGTTGGTAGCTTCCAACTCTTGGGTGTGTTTCTTCTCTTCTTTTAGGTCACTTTGGAGGTTGAGCATTCTGCACTTGACTCTATCACCAAGTTCTTTGATGGTTCTCCAAGCTGCATCCCTTGCTGAGTCAAAGAATGTAGTGTGCACCACTGAATTGGTGAACATGCAGAATCCTTTTTCCTGGTGGTTGTCTTCCTTGTTTTTATACAAGTGAAGTTTCACCCACCAGTATTCAACTCCTTCATCCATCACAGGAAAACCTTTGTACACAGCTGCACCTTGTATCTCTAATGCAGCCATGAGGTCCTTGAGAACCTTGGGGAATTCTGTCTCACACTCCAAAGTCATTGTCATGAGTGGTCCTTTCCTTACGGCTTCGCTGATGGAGTTCATCTACAAATAGAGATGAGAAAGAAGATTAGAAAAGTTTACGAGAAGAATAGACAAGTGTAGAAGTTGCTGAAAATTTTTCCTTAGTGGTTTCCAATCCTACGGTCATAATCCTACAGGAAACACAGTGCTCTGATACCATCTGTAAGATCCCTCCTTTATAAAGGAAAAGGATCCCTGTGATCGCAATGCTAGTCCCTGGATCAATGCTAGCATCCACAGTTTAAGATGAAGTACACAGATACAAAGGTCATTATTACAGTCATTCCAGAGATAAACATAGTCTTTACAACTCCAAGGCCACATGCCTAGTACAAGAGTTTGAATAAGTAAATAAATAAAAGTCTTCATCTTTATGTGTCACGGGCAAACATGTTGAGTGTAGACTCATGACACCTAATCCTCATCAGAGTAACCTGCAACATCACAAGTTACAACCATAGTGGGTCAATACATTGGAATAGTATTGGCAAGTGATACCTTAGTATAATTTAGGTGGACTAGATACTATATGCAATTTGGCTAAGTGTAGCTTGGCTTGCTTTGCTCAAAATAGGTTTTGCCTATTAGTTGAAATCACTAAGTTTTTCTTTGTCAAAACTTTTCCCAAGGAACCACCAATAGACATTGAGGTCCTTCACCCTTGTTCACCCACAAGTTTTTACTTAGAAATTGGAATGAGGAGATTCTTGATAGCTTCCATGTCTTGATGCTCAAGTTGTCCTTTTCCAGGGACATGGCTAAGTACTTAGATTTTTCCATCTGCAGAGGTTGTGCACTTTCCCCACCAGACTTGATTTTCACCAAGACAGGACCTTTCAGAAGCCTCCCCTTAGACCAAATGGACGCGCTCCAACCTATCATTCCCACTACCACCAACCGTCCAAATGGCTAAGTTCTAGAAACCTATATGATCCAGGCAGAGCCCATATTGCCAAGTGGCTGCACTAGAAGCTTCTCAACACTTGGCCTCTAAAATCTCTTTGTTCCTGGGTGGCTTTCCAGAAGTGAGATACACAAGGTTCACCAGTCCCCTGGCCTTGTGTAACCACTCAACACAAACCATTCCTTCCATTCCACCCAGGTGTTTCATTTACTTAGTTGTTTTATTAGGCAAAACACAAGTCCAAAGACTTAGAAATATTTTCATCATAGCATGTATATTTCAACAACCCTTGGTTGCTACTAGCTAGGCTAAGCATGGCATAGATAAGCATCTTAACTTAGAAATTTCCTAGCAATTCTACAACTACTAGGATTTACCATCATGGCATATAAGCAAAATATAGCATGCAAGACTAGCAAAAAATTTCTAATGCTTAGTAGAAAACATAGGGAAAAATATATTCATGAAGTACCACTTGCCTTGGTAGTTTGTAGAGTAGCTACACTCCTCACAATCATAATCACTAGCACCAAGATCTACACAAAGAAATATAGCAACAAATCACATACAAAACATATACAATAAAAAATATATGCATGCATGCAAAATGATATGTGATGATTTTTAAAACTCAACAAAGCAAGTATACAGTACTGGTTCATAAACAAGTTATAAACTTGCCAAACAACCTTTATTTAAACCCTAAAACATTTCCTAAACATTTCATATACTCAAATTAGCCCTACACAAGTTTCTGCAAATAAAACCATTTTAACAGAAGCAAAACATTAAACACATTGCATATTTAGAAAGGGCTTGCTCTCCTGATTCCATTGATATAAAATTTGTCAAATTCTAACGTGGGAATCAAAAGTTATAGCCAAAACAAATTTGAACATCTAATAGATTCAAATCCAGTTTTTAAATCTAAACTACTGCCACGCGTCTTAATCTAATTGGCCCGTACCTCTTCGCTCAGGATCATGCATGTGAGCCGTTAGATCAACATAATTTGCACGGTCCAGATCTACTCGTAACGGTTCGTTAAGTGAACTAATCTCGCACGCTGGATCCAGATCCAATGGCTCTGGATCAAACGACCAAAGCTGGGCGGCGCTGGCAGTTGATACTGGCGGCGGCGCGGCGCTACAGATGGCTACGGGGTCGTCGGAGACGCTTACCAGAAACGCGACGACGTGCTGATGCTCAACCTGGCGACGACTTGGCAAGGGGCGCACGGACACAGTGGCTGGAGCTCGTCGGAGTTGCGGGCGGCGTCTGTTGCTTGATGTTGAGGTCGTTGCCGAGGCTCTGCGTCGACCTAGCACAAGCCAGAGGGTTTAGGAGACGCGCAAAGGTCTGGCGAACAGGACAGTGCCAAAGGGAAGGCAAGGGGCGCTCGATTCTTACCGCTATTGCTCGTCGGAGTCGAGCGGCGGCTCTGGTGGTTACGGGCGTGAACGAAGACGGCGACCTGGGTCGCGAGCAGGCAAACCAAAGGTGTTAGCAGATGCACAAGTACGTGGCGGTCACGCTCGTTTGGACCAGAGACAGAGGGGCGGTCGGAGCTTACCGAAATCGCCTGCCGGAGTTGTTCTGTCTGCGGCGGTGCAGAGGCAATTGCGGGCAGCCTGGGGGCGTAGAGGTGGCGCTAGGTGAGGGGAAATGGCCGCAGTGCAGAGGGGATCTTATAGCCAGAGCGGGGGCGAGGATCGCGCGGCGTATCAATGGCAATTAAGCCTGCAGTAACAGCGGCGAGGTAACGGCGGACGAGCGTCGCAGGCGCGCGTGATTGACGACGAAGGCGACGTGGTCGCAGGGTCCACTCGTCAGCGAGTTAAACAGCGAGGGGGTGGGGTCGTGCAGTCAGTGACCTGGGGCGTGTGTCTGCGGGTGAGCGAGAGAGAGGGAGACCCCGGGTGGGCTTAGTGGGCTGGATTAGCAGTTGGGCCAGATAGGTAGCGCTGGCCCTTTTCTATTTCTTTTCTCCTTTTCTTTTTCTGTTTTGATTTTCTGGAATGATTTTCAAATCCAAATCAAATGAGTTTGAATTCAAATCTTCTCTAGGTTTTTATACTGCAAACCTTGCATTCAAATGTGTGTCAAACACTACTGTCCAATCCAAACACTTTGATCAAGTGAAAATAAAAATAAAACCAAGCCTTTATGATATATATTCAATAGGCATAATATTGGTTTTATTACTCATTTTGTTTTGAAACTTGTTCAAACTTTTGAAAGTGCCTAAGTTTGAATTTCAAACCTTACTGAACCAAAACAAGTATTCTTCTCCTTGGAAGATTGTTGGGGGGGGTGACCCGGATAGGGTAAAGACGGGAAAAGACAAGGGAACGATCCCCGTCTGGTTTCCGAGTTACAGTTTAAGTCGGCCGGATCTTGTAGAAGTCGGCCGACATAAGGAGGCGAGAGGCCGGTATATGTATATTAAGACATTACCCGGCCGAGATATTACGTAAGTCGGCCGGGTTAGCCTGAGTGATCTTGATGCAGATAAAGGAAGATCCGAGCTATTCGAGGAAGGGCCGAATGATATGAAGCTTGCAGGAGAAGGAGAAGCCTGAAGTCAAACCCTAGCAGCAAGCTAGGGAGAATCTGAGTAGGGCCAAGCGCTAAGGACAAAGGCGCAGAGCGACAGAGAGGAAGAAGGAGGTCACGGAGGTGACAGTCCAGAAGACCGAGGCGCGCAGGAGGGGCCCTCTGGAACCTTGCCGTCGTTAGAGGGGCGACATGGAAAGGGGGGCGCCGAACTACTATATTGGGACAAGCATATTCCTCGAATATGCTTGCCACGTCAGGCCTAGAGGAATCCAGGGCTCTCCTTTATAAGGAGAGGCTTGGACTCAGAAGGGGGCATCGACTAAAGTTAGAGCCGTTAGGCTGGTAAAGTTCTTCTCTTCTCCCTGTATACAGCTCAAGGAGAACTTGTAGTCCAAGGAAGAAGAAATAAAGACCTTTGCCTTAATCTTCTGTGTGTAGAATCAACTACATCTTCCCTCCCCAGATCCCTCTAGCATCTATTGGCCCCATACTTTAGCCTACCCATGGCATCTGCCGTGAGACCACCACGACAGTTGGCGCCCACCGTGGGGCCAGCAGCGGTGCTAGCTGGAGTTATGATCCGGACGGTAAACTTCATCAACACGGGCGAGCGCGTTGTTTCTGGCTTGGTCCAGAGATTTGGTCTCTGTGACTATGTCAGCGACAATGCAGGGAGCTTCAGGGGGGAAATTCCCCCGCGTAACGGTGTCTTCATCAGCCTGGGCGGGCACAAGGTTTACGTCGGCGTCGACGTCACCGGCGTTTATCCTCACCAAGTTGTTGTTGCAGGAGAGCCACCTCTTAACGCAACAAGCCGTCCGTCCAGAGCGTGGCCTGCAGGCAGCGTCGAGGTGATGGTCGCTGCAGGAGTGCAAGCTGGAGCAGCAGCCGCCGGGTCAAGCAGGGAACCCGCCACAGGCGTACAAGGCGCACCCAGGCAGACCGCACCACAGCCCACCGAGGTAATCCCGCCAGTGACTGACCCGACCGAGGTGCAGGACACCACCCCAAAGGCACCAAGAGTAAGAGGGCCACCTCTGGAAAGGCCAGAGAACATTCTTCAGGCGACCATAGAAAACATGACTACACCTGTAGCGCCGATACTTGATCCGGCAAATGCTCAGGCTGAGTTAGAAGAAACCAGGCAAAAGGTGCTGGTAGAGGCCAAAAAGGTATCGGCCTTGAGAGAGTCCCTGAACAGGACCCTGAGAGAATATGCCAAAGCTAATAATCTTGATGTCGCACCTGAGCGGGTGGACGAATTAAGATTAAGGGGGAAGAACCTCATGGATGATATCAACAAAGAGCATGATGCTCATAGGGCGGAATCAGGTGACTTGGGTTTGCCGAGGTATAGTACCCCGGCAAAGAACCTGAGAGCGGCAAATGCCGCAGCATTGGAATTAGAGGGGTTGACCGGGGAGGCCCGGCAGAAACAGCAGGAAAGAGTGAATGAGCTGGTGCGCATCTCAAACCAGCAAAACGAAGAAATACTCAGAACAAACCCGACGAGGCTAGGGGCCTCGCGGATGGTTCACTCGGCAGGGGCAGCACCTGCCTTATCGGCGACAGCAGCATCTTCGCCCGGAAATAATGCACGAAGGGACAAAGCAGTAACCTCAGGAAAGAGGAACAAGAAAATTGTTCCATATGATCCGGCAATGGCTGGAAAGGCAAATGAGAACAGAGGCAATGCAAGCCGAGGTAACAGTGGGGAGAGGAACCACGGCCGGGTGGAAAAAGACGGTGGAAGCCAAGGCAATGGAGATCTCGGCAGAAGAGAACCCGCAAGAGGGAATCATGAGAACGAAACCCTGGTCGAAGTAAGGAGAGAGCTGCCACTCAACCCGCAACCAAGGCATGAACCCCGGCAAGAAAGAGAAGCGAGGCCAGCTCGCCACAATCAAGTGAATGAGAGGTACAATGATGGTTATTCCGAGATGGAATATGCGATCCATGGTGGAAATAACCACTATGGAATGCAAGACAGAATTCTGTACAGAGATTTGCCATCAAATGATGCAAGAGTGAAGCTGGACCGGCTATACCGGTCCGAGTTGTTGGAAGAACAAGGTCCACCAGGTCCGACATGCTTTGGACCACGGATCATGGGCGAACCGCCTGTGCCGAAATTTCAGCTAGCAAGGGGCACGAAAACATATAATGGGAGTACCAAGCCACAAGACTGGTTGATTGATTATGCCACAGCTGTGAAAATAGCAGGTGGGAACTTACGATGGGCAGTACGGTATGTCCCACAAATGTTGGAAGGGCCCGCTAGGGTATGGCTGAATAATCTACCAGCGGGCAGTATCAACTGCTGGTTAGATTTTGAAGAAATGTTCGTCAGCAATTTTACCAGCACATACAAGAGGCCAAACAGGTCGCAACAGTTAGCCATGTGCAAGCAGAGGCCGAATGAAACAGACAGAGAGTTTTTAACTCGATGGTGTAACCTGAGAAACTCATGTGAAGGAGTTATAGAGTCGCAGGCAATAGCTTGGTTCGCTCAAGGATGCCGGTATGCCAGTGTGTTGTGGCAACGTTTGCAGAGAGATATGCCAACCACATTGGCAGAAACTATCAGAATAGCGGACTCCTACGCATTAGGAGATCCAACGCAACCAGAATTAATGTCGGCAGATCATCGGGAGCAACAAGATCAATATGCAAGAGATTTGGCCGGGTCATCCAGGCGCAGTGACTTCAGAGGAAGAAGAAGAGAAGAAAGGCCGGATTATAGATATAATTCGGCCCAAGTGGCAGCAGTAGCGCAGGATCCTCCGAATCACGGAGCGACTCAACGGCAGAAGAATGGTCCTCAGCAGTGGACACCAAGGAATGAGGGAAAAAGACAGTGGACCCCAGAACAAAAGAAGCAGTGGCAGGAGAGGCCGAAGTACACGTTCGAATCTATGTTAGATCAGCCGTGTAAATTTCACACGTCAAACCCATCCAGGCCAGCCAACCATACGACCCGTCAATGTGCATGGATGAAAAATGCAATGGGAAATCCCGTAGGCATTCAGACAGCGCCCCATCAAGTACATCAACAGCATCAACCACAATTGACTGGAGCAAATGCACAGCAACTGATGTTACCGCCTCCTCCCCTGAGGTACGATAACTCGGATCGGAGGGATGCGGTACATCAAGTGATGAACCAAGTCCAGGATGGAAGGAAAAATCTAGTGAATACTGGACGCAATGATTACAGAGAACATCATCAGTCTTATTGCGTGTTCACAACAGAACATCAAGACAAGCAGAGTGTGCAGCGCCGGCATATGGAAGTAAATGCAGTTATGCCGGCAGTACCAAGATATGTGCCTTGGTCAGATCAGGAGGTAACTTGGAGCATAAAGGATCACCCCAAGATAATGCCGAATCCAGGGTCGTATGCACTCGTGTTGGATCCGACATTCGTTGGACTGAGCATCAATGTGAAATTTTCAAAAGTACTCATTGACAATGGAAGCAGTATCAACATCATGTACAAAGATACCATGCATAAACTCGGAATATCGCAGAACATGCTGCAGTCCACGAGGACCACTTTCCATGGGATAGTGCCAGGACTTTCATGTGAACCCATTGGTAAAATCCGAGTGGATGTGTTATTAGGCACAAGAGATAACTGCAGAGCAGAAAACTTAGAATTTGAAGTGGTGGATCTAGAAAGTTGTTATCATGCTCTACTTGGACGGCCTGCGCTGGCCAAATTCATGGGTAGCTGTCATGTAAGTTATCTGAAGATGAAGCTACCCGGACCACAAGGAGTAATAACAGTTGCAGGGGATTACAAGAAGTCAATGGAGTGTGCTTCAGCCGGGTCAAATTTGGCCGAATCATTGGTTATAGCAAGAGAAAAGAGAAGAATTCAAGAGGAAGCAGCCCTTGCTCAGTCGGCGCAGCTGAACATGTCGGCGCTAGCCAACCCGCATGGAAGTGTCTCTTTTCAGCCGACTAAAGAAACGAAGAAATTTCAGATCGATGAGCAATTCCCGGAGCGTACTGTTACTATTGGTGCAGGCCTGGATGCTAAATAGGAAAGCGAGCTCACCAACTTCCTCCGTGAGAATCGTGACATATTTGCATGGTCAACTTAGGATCTGCAAGGTGTTCCGAGGGAGTTGGCTGAGCACTCTTTGAACGTGAGGCCAGGAGCAAGGCCGGTGAAGCAACCTCTCTGCCGCTTCGCCGAAGACAGGAGAAAAATAATAGGAGATGAAATAGCTCGGCTCCTCGCAGCCGGGTTCATCATGGAAGTGTTGTACCCGGATTGGTTGTCGAATCCGGTGCTAGTAGAAAAGAAGAAAGATGATCCCAATGTAGCCATTGTATGGCGAATGTGTATCGATTACACCAACCTGAACAAGGCGTGTCCAAAAGATCCTTTTCCATTGCCTAGAATAGACCAGGTCATTGATTCGACCGCTGGTTGTGAGTTATTGTCATTTGTAGACGCGTATTCTGGTTTCCACTAGATACCGTTAAATCCGGCCGATCAAATAAAGACTGCGTTTATTACCCCGTACGGGGCTTATTGTTATCGCACAATGCCATTCGGCCTGCGAAATGCAGGAGCGACATACCAGAGATGCATGCAAAAATGTCTACACGATCAGATAGGAAAAAATGTACAAGTATATGTAGATGATGTGGTCATCAAAACCAAGGAAAGCAAAACATTACTGGAAGATATACGGCAAACTTTTGCGAACCTGAGAAGGTTCCGAATGAAGCTTAATCTAGAAAAATGCACGTTTGGCGTGCCGGCAGGAAAATTACTCGGTTTTCTTGTTTCTAGCCGAGGTATAGAGGCCAACCCAACAAAGATAAAGGCAGTAGAAAGAATGGAATTGCCAAAATGTTTAAATGATGTACAAAAATTCACGGGGTGTCTGGCCTCGCTTAGTCGGTTTGTATGTCGGCTAGGAGAGAAGGCGCTACCACTCTATCAGCTGATGAAGAAATCAGATAAATTCATTTGGACTCCACAAGCGGACATCGTGTTTCACGAATTGAAAAAGATTTTGGTCACAACACCCATTTTGGCTTCTCCATTATCAAAAGAGCCTATGTTACTCTATGTAGCATCTACCAACAGAGTAGTAAGTACTGTAGTCGTAGTGGAACGACTTGAAGATGGTAAGTCGGTTCAGAGGCTGGTGTATTACTTAAGTGAGGTGTTATCCACTTCAAAGCAGAATTACCCACATTATTAGAAGATGGCTTATGGGGTATATATGTCGGCGAAATATCTTAAACATTACTTCGAAGAGCATCCCATCAAAGTAATCTGTGAGGCACCCATAGCCGACATATTGAGCAAAAAAGACGCAAGTGGCCGAATAGCAAAATGGGCAATCGAATTATCACCATACGCTCCACAATTTGATAGGAGAGATGCAATCAAATCTCAGGCGGTCGCCGACTTTTTCGTAGACTGGGCCGAGGTGCAATATGAACCACCATTGCCGGACCCAAATTATTGGACTATGCATTTTGATGGTTCCAAACTAAGGAATGGTTTGGGGGCAGGAATAGTGTTAACTTCGTCTAAAAGAGACCAACTGAAGTATGTGCTGCAAATACATTTTGCTGCGTCCAACAACGTAGCTGAATATGAAGCACTGGTCCATGGATTGAAAGTAGCAAAAGAAATTGGCATACGCCGAATCTTGTGCTATGGTGACTCGGATCTGGTGGTACAGCAAGTCTCAGGCAGTTGGGATGCATTAGATGCTAATATGGCGTTATACAGATTTCACGTGCAAAAGATCAGTGGATACTTTGAAGGATGTGAATTTCACCACATACCTCGGGCCGAAAATGATGCCGCAGATACGTTGTCAAAACTAGGATCAACCCGGCAATCAATTCCTCCGGGCATTGCCCTGGAACATCTCAGGAAACCATCAATAATCCCATCACCAGAATCCGAATCTATCTTTATCCCGGAAAATTCAGCAGAAGATAACGCGCCGATGGAAGTAGATCAGCAATACAACTCGGAACCCCCCAAGAGGAGGACAGCCGAAGTAAGCACAATCATGGGAAGAGCCGAGATAGGTATGTCGGCAGAAAACATGGAAATAGACAGTGAGATCACACCAGAAAAAGTCACACCGTTATGGGCGCAACCCATATTCTCTTACTTAAAAGATTCAATGTTGCCGAGTAATGAGGTATTCGCTAGACAAACTGCAAGAAGAGAAAAAGCTTACAGAATCATAAACAATGAGCTATATAAAAGGAGCGTCACAAGCGTGTTGCAGAAGTGTGTGAGTTCGGCAGAAGGTCAGGAGATCCTCCTAGATATACACCAAGGAGAATGTGGGCACCATGCCTCATCTCGTGCCTTGGTAGCCAAAGCATTCAGGCATGGATTTTATTGGCCGACGGCATTGAAAGAAGCAAAAGAATTAGTTAAAAAATGCAATGGGTGTCAGAGATACGCAACCAAAATACACACGCCATCGGCCGAGTTAAAAACAATACCCATCACTTGGCCATTTTCTGTATGGGGTTTAGATATGGTGGGACCATTTAAGCCGGCACGAGGAGGAATGACCCACATATTAGTTATGGTGGACAATTTCACAAAATGGATTGAAGTGAAACCAATAAAAAATGCGATGGGTCCACAGGAGTGAAATTTCTCAAAGATATTATCTTAAGATATGGGTATCCGCACAATATTATTACAGATAATGGCACAAACTTTGCAGAAGAGAGAAACACATAAGACTAGATATTGCCTCTGTGGCTCACCCAACATCCAATGGGCAGGTGGAAAGGTCTAATGGACTGGTGCTATCAGGAATAAAACCACGACTTGTCGAACCATTGCAAAGGTCGGCAGGATGTTGGATTGAGGAACTCCCAGCCGTACTATGGAGCCTCAGGACTACTCCGAATAGATCAACAGGTTATACACCATTCTTTCTGGTATACGGGGCTGAGGCCGTACTTCCAGCCGACATAATATATGACTCGCCAAGAGTTACTCAGTATACAACCTCGGAGATAAACGAGATAGCTCGGCAAGATGCTGTAGACCTGCTCGAAGAAGCCAGAGAACTGACACTATCACGATCAGCTATTTATCAGCAGAACCTGCGACGATATCACAGCAAAAAGGTGAATCCAAGAGTATTCAAAGAAGGAGATTTAGTTCTCCGACTGGTGCAACGTACGGCCGGCATGCACAAGTTGTCACCTCCGTGGGAGGGACCATTCATTGTGAGCAAAGCATTGCATAATGATGCCTATTATTTAATCGACGCTCAGCCCTCCGGAGAGAACAAGGCAGACAAAGCCGGCGAAGAAACGAAGCGTCCATGGAATGTAGCTTTGCTTCGACCGTTCTACTCGTAGCATTGTATCTCAAGGTCAAGAACCAATGATGTATTGAACCTCGGCACCCAGAGCAGTGACTCGGGGACTGCCATATGTTATTTCAATTTCATGTTATGTATTTGAACCTCGGCACCCAGAGCCGTGACTCGGGGACTGCCAAATGTTATCTCAATTTAATGTCATGTATTTGAACCTCGGCGCCCAGAGCAATGACTTGGGGACTGCCGTGTGTTATTTCAATATCATGTTATATATTTGAACCTCGGCACCCAGAGCAGCGACTCGGGGACTACCGTCCATTATTTCAATGTCATCTTATGTACTAAACCTCGGCACCCAGAGCAGTGACTCGGGGACTGCCATATATTATTTCCATTTCATACTAAATATTTCAACCTCGGCATCCAAAGCAGCGACTCGGGGACTGCCACATGCTGCCCCAGTTTTATGTTAAGCACTACCTTGAGCAACACCTCGGTATTTGTCTTATATTATTTCTAAAATTTGGTGTACATATTGAAATTCGGCGCGATAAACAGTGATTCAGAGATTGCCATATATTGTTCCAAGATAGTAGTCAACCTCTGTTCAGAACAGATCAATATTATACGATATTCAGAGCTCACGCCTAGACTACTCGGATAAACCATGAAAAAACGAAGGCAAGGATAAATCCTAAAATCAGGAAATTGCGGGCCACCAAAGCAAGAATTCGGACGAACATCCACTTAACAAAATGATAACAGCTACAAGCGTATATGTCACAGCAGCACACGGCAAAAGAAATTCAGATCATACAGAGAGCGGACAAATGTTTCGCCTACATCATACGCCCGGCATGCCAGGGATAAGAAACAACTTAAGCATTGTTCGCTGGAGAGGCAGCAACTTGGTCAGGCGCTGGGCACTCCGACGTACGAGGAACTTCGACCGAGGTTGCCTCGCCCTCCATAGACCCAGGTGTAACTTCAGTGGAAGCACGAGGCTGATCAGGAGCATCAGTCTGTGCAGTTGAATGCCCAGTACCTTTGGAGGAGGACCGTGCATCGTCGTCGTTGTCTGAGCTTGAACTGGAGCTGCCAGATGTGGCCGAGTCATCCTCACCCTCCCCTTGCTCAGCAGAATTGTTATCCGAGGCATCCTCAACTACAACTTCCTCATCCGGGTTTGGAAGAAAACTCGGCCCTTCATTCCAGGTATGCACGTCGGCATACTCGAAGAGTTGGAAGGCGCGAGCTTGCCGAAGAGCGACGAAAGTGGGGTCTTCAACCCAACGAGAACCAGTGCGCAGATTTCTCAAGATATCAAGAGAAATGTCTTCATACCATGACATGATAACAGTAAGGGCCATATCAGCACCAGTGCGCCCGGCTGATTCCCTCCAGAGACTTAGTTGCCTCTCAGATGCCATCAGTCTTTTTACTAGTAATTCAACTTCGTCGATATCAGGAGTCCCAGAAGTGTTCGGCCAAAGAACATGGTAAGCTCGAATAGCTGCTTGCACCAAATCCCGGCCCATAATTTTCATTGGACCAACTGCAGCACCAACAGCAACCAGGAAATCCTCCATTGAATACTCCGAATCAGTGGCAACAGGAACACCTCGGCGCACACGAGCTGCAAGAACTGCTTTAGAACTAACGGGCTTAGCTTCGGGAAAATGATCTGCGCAAAACAATGTGTCAGGTAGCAGAAGAGACAAAGACAAAAATGTAATTCGGCTGTGCTAAGAAGCTTACTATGAATGAAACTCATCATTAGCTGAAGGTCTTTGGCCCAATCGACCTTGTTCTTCTCAAAACGGGTAATTTTCTCGCTCAATCCCTGAGTTTTCAGTTCGGCAGCCTCGAGGAGTTCTTTATTCTTCTGTAGCTCTAAAACTAGCCGATTCTTCTCCTCGGAAAATTCCTGGTCGATCTTTTCTAGTTCGGATTTCCAAGATAGCTTAAGGGTATCCACCTCGGCTCGAAGGCGGGCTATTTCATCATCCTTTTCTTGTAACTGTGCCGAGTGAGCAGCGCTTTGTTCTAAAAAATGCAGCATCACGTCAGGGATGGGCGTGCAATCCTGGTGAGATGCTGCAAAGGTTTGCAACTCGGCTTCACCAGAGCCAAACGAAATAAACAAGCTCAGCATACATGTTAAAGGGGAAAAGGTCTAAGATAAAAGGGGAACTAACCTTCCAAGCTCTTTACTTTCTTCTCAAGACGAATGTTGAGGTTATTAATATTACCTGTTCACCAAAAGAGTGAGCCGGCATCTAGCGGACAAATCAATAAGACCGCTGAGAATAACGAAAAGGAACTATCGACTTACCAGCCTTTTTTACCACAGGAAGGATTTTCTCATACTTTTCTTCCAGCTTGCGGTGCGAAAAAAGCAACCTCTGAAATTCGGCAGTCCGCCGGTCATGTGCAACCTGAGCAATGGGGCAAAACGATAAATGGATATTCAAAGCTAAAACAGATCCGAGTCAAGCAAAACTTAACTCGGATCTAGGTGGCTGGATATTCAAAGCTAAATCAGATCTGAATCAAGCAAAACTTAACTCGGATCTAGGTGGCTGGATATTCAAAGCTAAATCAGATCCGAATCAAGCAAAACTTAACTCGGGTCTAGGTGGCTGGATATTCAAAGCTAAATCAGATCCGAGTCAAGCAAAACTTAACTCGGATCTAGGTGGCCGGATATTCGAACCCTAGAAATAAACTTAAATTAAGTCAAAGATCAGTAAACTTCCAAGCATATAACAAGTTATTTCCTTGCAAGTTTCGGGGACTAGAGCATATAGTAGCATCTGTGGAACTAATCTAAACTCAGAGAAACATCAATTACCTCATTCATCTTGTTAGTGTCAAGGATGAACTTGGCAGCTTGGTCGAAACAGCCGCTGATGTCGGAAAGCTGAAAGGGCTGGTTGATGGGATTACCCTCAAACTGATCAGCAGCATTCCAATTATTGGCGTACTCCACCAGCGTGTCGAGGCTGTTCCCACTAGCTGTCCGAGTTAAGACCTTACCCCGGACATGTTGTGTAACCACTGCGGCCGCAGGGCTCTTATGAAGAGCAAGCTGGGTGCTGGCAGCCGAGGCAACGGAGGCTTTGGTAGGCGCAGTTCCCTTGCGCAGCATGTCGGCGATACTCGGCTGAGAAGAGCCGACAAGACCTTTCTAAGAAGAGGAAGCCTTGGTGGCAACAGCTTTTCTCGCTTTAGAAGAGGCATCAGCAGGAAGTGATACCTCGGTAGTGGGGACGGCGTCTTCAGGAGCAGCAGGAGTCACGGTCGCAGAAGGCACCGAGATAACGACCTCTTCGGCCGAGGCTGGAGTGGCTGTAGAAACTGCCGGGGCAGATAGAGGCTCAGTAGCGGCGCTAGGACCCACAGAAGGGGCAACGGGTTCGACGAAAACCTCGGAGGGCCGATTGGAATCAGTGTCGGCAAAAGGGGTTTCAGGCACGTCGCGATGAGGAGGCGACGGATTCGGAGATGGAGAAGAGAAAGCGCGAGCAGGACTGGGAATCCTAGTATCATCGACGGGCGGAGGAGACGGCTGCCGAATCGGGCGGCTAGTCATGCTAGGACCGCCGGGCTTAACAGAAAGCGGAGCACTGCAAAAAATAAGAAAGAAAAAAGAGTGTCAGTATGAAAAACAGAGAGAGAAACAAGAAATACGAGCAAAAGGAACTTACCCGGCGACCCCAGGCATAATCTTGCGCCTGGGAGGATTCGGAGCGGATTTCTTCGTTCGTTTCTTGGGTACCGCCTCCGAGGCACTGGTGTAACACCCTCAGAATCTGCCCTATGCAAGTTTCAGCGCTTCCCGCCAAACCCGCATAGAAACGATTCAAAGGTGCCCACCAGGCACTCGCGTGCGGGTGGAAAACAAAGTAATAACATTACACAACAGTCCTCGATGGGACCCACAGAACACATATATATACAACACGACTCCATGAGTCAAGAATACAGATATACAGAACAAAGATCCAATCACCTTGAAAACAATAGAGCGTCCAGCTACGGACAAGATGCAAATGGGGCTAAGAGCCCTGAAGAATAACCAATGGCGTCCATAACCCTGCCCAGGCCAAGCCGGAAGGGTAACCCTGCTAACGACGTCGATCTCAAAACCTGCTTTAACAAAAGGGGTGCCGACAAAGGGCAAAGGAAAAAGAGGAGCGTCAGTACTGAGGCCAGTACACGGCGAGGCTAGAATTCGGCGGTCCTCGCCTACATAGGTATGGTGGACTGAAGCGGCAGCGCAGCATGCACTAAACAACCTATAGAGACTCGATACAACTGGCGGCTATCAGAGAGGGGTAAGAAAGACCTATTCGGAACCAACCTGATACTACCTCCAAACATACCCATCCTGGTATTTCCCCCTCGAGACCAGACGAGGAAGTCAACCGAGGAACTCACACCGTTGGCAGTTTTATTTATTCAGTTATAGTTGCGGCAATTACTAGTCAACTAAAGATGGCATGAGTCATCCTGATATAATAAGCAGTGGGCAGTTTTAGTTAAATATTCCGTTGTAGTTGCGACACTTACTAGTCAAATACAATTAGCATGAGATATCCCAAAACCCAGCAGTTGTTGGTACTTTTATTTAGCCATTCCGTTATAGTTGCAATACTTACTAGTCAGATACAATGGTAGCAAGCGACAACCCAAACAAGCAATTGTTGGCAATTTTATTTAGCCATTCCATTATAGTTAAGTTGATTACTAGTCATTATAAAGTCAAATTTATAGCACTACTTTAGTTATAGTTGTCTATGATCGAGATACTGTGCTCCAAGTCGTCCATAACCGCGGACACGGCTTTCAGAAAGTTTTACCCTGCAGGGGTGCACAAATAGCAACACACACTCGATCAACCTCGGAAAAACCAAATCAAAAACCAACGAGGCCTTCACGACAAAGCAATCACAGGATTCAGAAATATTTCAGGGGGCCACCCCATTGAGTACACCCGCAACAAAGTTAGCTGACTCCGAGACGGACTCAAGGTTTGCGCCAGTGGCTGTAAACGACTGGGAACCCGAAAATGTGACTGGGCTTGTCGATACCGCGAAAACACTCCGCTTACCTAAACAGTACAGGTGCTCCTCGCACAATCGTAATAAAGCAGTAAAGCATGGCATAAGTACAGGATAGTAAATAAAACCTCAAACTAGTTCGTGGCCCCAAGAAATAAGAATGAATCAAGATCTGGCTCAGGGGGGTCCCATAATCCTCCCGGATGTGGATAGCGCGAATATTCAAGGAACAAGTATCAAGTACTCGGGGTCCTACGGGACACAAGTGGACGGTTAACAACCAAATAACATATATTGCCCACCTGTGCCTCTGCATTTACCCACTTCAATTTTAGTTGTTAAACAGTAATTAAAGTCTTGATCATCTCCAACAATAAACATGCGGCAATACTCCAACAACTGTGGTACTCGACGACACGCAATAGCACTCGAGCAAGCGACTACGACGCGCAAGTCCAACTATCTACCACACAACAGGTAATGGGAGGTGTCCAAGGCAATATAAGGCTGCAAGGGTTATCACGGGTACGAAAACTAGAGCATCGCAACACAGATAGCAATAGATCAACAGGAGGGAATAAATACCATAAAATTAAGATAGGTAGAAAGAGGGAGATGCTCGCCTGAAAACATTGCCGAAGGTTCAACCGAAGATCGGGTCGTCACTCGCATCAACTCAACGTCCTTATCCGCGAAGAACCAAAACACTAGAATAAACACCGGATGCACTATTTAATACTACAGCAGAAGATCGGCATGATGCATGTATGATGTATGGCATGGCAAAGATGCGATGCAATTAGGTCATATTAAGCGGAACCGGGGGTCCCGACAATTAATTAAACGGTTCAAGTTATTTAGATACCCCGCAATTTAAATGTTGTAATAACAGCGCAAGATAAGTTACCGGTTCGCTACACAAATTTAAATGGGGCCAATATAAGACTAGATTTGCCCGCATATGGGCCCCATATTTAATTTAGGTGAATCGGCATAATGCCCCCAAACCACACAAATATGCATGCGAGATGAATGATTTAATGCAACAAGTTATATTATTTATAAAATATAGGTCACGGAAAAGAGGTCACACTTTGGGGTTCGGCGAACTTGGGGTTCCGGGGTTCGGGGTTCGGTCTCAGGGTTCGACGGGAAGGCAAGGTTCGGTTCGATGAGATCGGTCTTTGCATTCGGGAAGAAGAACTTGGCGTCCGAGAGACGATCTTGTCGCATCCGCGGTCATCGGGTCGTGTCGTCGGTCTTGTCGTTTCACGGCGGAGATCTTGGTGTCCCGGGTCTCGGCGTCTTCGGATCCGGTAGGAAGAACTCGGCGTGTCGGGTTCGGTTTTCGAATCCATGTAGTAGACCTTGTCAGTTCCATGTCAACGACCCTAGGGGTCTCGGTGTCCGGGGTGAAGTACTTGGCGTCCTCGAGGAAGCACTTCACGCATCCATGGATCGGTCCTCGGGGTCGAAGAACTTGGCGCGCCAGGGTTCAGTCTTCGGCAGGGTCGGTCTTCAGGGAATTGGTGTTCCGCGGCGAATTTCTCAGAATCCGGCACTCTTCGGTTCCTTGATGTCGATTTTAGGTTCCGTCTTCATCCATCGATGGCGGACTTGGATCAGTGCCACAGATTACAAGTCTGAAGGCATTTGCGGGAGGCAGGTGCTCGAGCGGCACTCGTCGCGGCCGAAGGCATGAGGACTGGAAACAGAGGCCACGCGGCTCGGCGAGCAGGGGCGAGCGCCGACGAGGTCAGGGTGCGGTGGCTCGATGGCGCTGTGGCCAAGGCGAGGGGAGCGGCTCGGGGCTCGACGGAGGTTAAGGGAGAGAGGCCCAGAAGGAGGCGACGGTGGCGCGCTCGGCGATGGCCGCTCACAGGGACGCGGGGGCGAGGCTGGACGACACCAGGGATGGCTGAGGAGGGCGGCGGCACGGGCGAACTTGAGGAGAACGGGGAGTTGGCGGCGGGGTCCCGCAGGGAGACGCGGCGATTGGCACGCGCAGGTACCTGGCCGCGGTCAAGGGAGACCGGGCGGACGGAGGCGATGATGGTGCAGAGGGCGGCAATGGTGGCTCTGCTCGAGGGACCTGGCGCGACAGCGGTGGGAGACGCGCCTGACGGCGGCTCGGCAACTGGAGGCGAGGGTGACCGATGGAGGCCACGGGAGGGGAAGGGGCACCGCCAGGGAGACAGCAGAGGAGGGCGGAGGCGGAGGATGCGGCCGGGGATGGAGGTGTCGGGGGGGAAGGCGGTGCAGAACCAGGGCCCGCGGAGGAGGAGCCCTGGCCGCGGCGGTGACTGAGGGAGGCAAGGCGGAAGGACGAGAGGGAGAAGGGAGCCATGGGAGAGCGGGGTCGGGGCGGTTCCCAGGGGCGCACGGGGAGGGTGCGATGCGGGGGAGGTGGGATCGGGAGCAGGGGAGCGTGCATGCGTGGGTGGATCGAGCCCAAGGGGTGGGGCCAGGGTCCCAGGGAGTGGAGTGGGGTGGGTGCGTTCTGTGGTGTGCGTTGGGGCTGGGGGAAGTGGAAGTGGGGTGAGAGAGGTGGGTAGGTGAGGTGGCAGCGCGTGATTGGTTGGGAGAGAGATGAGAGATGAGGTGGCGAGAGGGCATTGGTCAGGGTGATGTGGCTGGGGACTGGGTAGGTTAGGACTAGGTAGAAGAAGGGTTTAGGTGGACCGGTTTGAACTGGGGGTGGCCGACTGGGTCGGATCGGCCCGGTTTGGCTGCCCCCTAAAATTAATATAAAATTTTATGTATTATTTAAAAGACTTGTGCAATTTATTTTTAGACAAATAAAATATTCGGAAGGGTCCGGGGATTATTTTGAAATAGAGAGGGATCTTTGTAGAAAGCAAAAGTAGGTTTTAACAAAATAGTTTTAGTCAATGAGCTGCATGATGATGTCATGATGATGCAATGCACAAAATCAACGCGATTTTCTAGTAGTGGTTTTAGCGGGATGCCACAATTCGACACCACTAACAATGGATCTCGCCCTCGAGATCCGCCTCATGGTACCGGAAGGGAAGTCGGCGATCTGCGTCTTCTCGCTTCGTGTAGATCCTCGCGACACCACTAACAATGATTGTTCCCCATTCGTCGAGAGAACCCTCCGGAGAAACAAAGATGAAGGTAAAGGTCTCAAAAGGGTAAATCCACCTCTAACTTCCGCGGAAGGAGTATAACTGCAATGATTCACCATTCAATGTGCAAGAGCGAATGATAAGAGTAGTCGGATGGTGATCAGTCCATCGCGCACCCAAAGAATTACCCTGCACATGAATAGGAAATTATGCAACCAACTCTCAGAATTCAGATTGTAGATCTCGACAAGCGAGGTTCGGAAACAGAGAAGTGATGCAGACTTTGCATCGGATCTGGCGTAGATGATGTCGTCGCGTCGGAAAACACCGGAAGGCACGAGAAGGATCAAAGAGAAGTTCACCAGATGAAGGATTCCTCGGATAGCATGAGGACCAGATGTAGAAGCATCGTTACCCAAAGAGGAAGCGAAACCCTGAAGGTACGACGAAAACCCAACCACGAGAAATCCTGGACTCGAAGAGAGAGAAGAGAGCGGATTCAAAACACGCAGAGGTGAGAGGAGAGAAGCAGAGGGGTAAGGAGTAAAATTAGACCTAATCAGAACTATCCAACCGATTTTGCAAAATAGTTTTGACACTCTACTTCGGCCGTTAGCTAGGTTATCCTACAGGCTGGACTTGTGGGGTATCGCAACTGCTGAGCTCTGATACCACTCTGTAACACCCTCAGAATCGGCCCTATGCAAGTTTCAGCGCTTCCCGCCAAACCCGCATAGAAACGATTCAAAGGTGCCCACCAGGCACTCGCGTGCGGGTGGAAAACGAAGTAATAACATTACACAACAGTCCTCGATGGGACCCACAGAACACATATATATACAACACGACTCCATGAGTCAAGAATACAGATATACAGAACAAAGATCCAATCACCTTGAAAACAATAGAGCGTCCAGCTACGGACAAGATGCAAATGGGGCTAAGAGCCCTGAAGAATAACCAATGGCGTCCATAACCCTGCCCAGGCCAAGCCGGAAGGGTAACCCTGCTAACGACGTCGATCTCAAAACCTGCTTTAACAAAAGGGGTGCCGACAAAGGGCAAAGGAAAAAGAGGAGCGTCAGTACTGAGGCCAGTACACGGCGAGGCTAGAATTCGGCGGTCCTCGCCTACATAGGTATGGTGGACTGAAGCGGCAGCGCAGCATGCACTAAACAACCTATAGAGACTCGATACAACTGGCGGCTATCAGAGAGGGGTAAGAAAGACCTATTCGGAACCAACCTGATACTACCTCCAAACATACCCATCCTGGTATTTCCCCCTCGAGACCAGACGAGGAAGTCAACCGAGGAACTCACACCGTTGGCAGTTTTATTTATTCAGTTATAGTTGCGGCAATTACTAGTCAACTAAAGATGGCATGAGTCATCCTGATATAATAAGCAGTGGGCAGTTTTAGTTAAACATTCCGTTGTAGTTGCGACACTTACTAGTCAAATACAATTAGCATGAGATATCCCAAAACCCAGCAGTTGTTGGTACTTTTATTTAGCCATTCCGTTATAGTTGCAATACTTACTAGTCAGATACAATGGTAGCAAGCGACAACCCAAACAAGCAATTGTTGGCAATTTTATTTAGCCATTCCATTATAGTTAAGTTGATTACTAGTCATTATAAAGTCAAATTTATAGCACTACTTTAGTTATAGTTGTCTATGATCGAGATACTGTGCTCCAAGTCGTCCATAACCGCGGACACGGCTTTCAGAAAGTTTTACCCTGCAGGGGTGCACAAATAGCAACACACACTCGATCAACCTCGGAAAAACCAAATCAAAAACCAACGAGGCCTTCACGACAAAGCAATCACAGGATTCAGAAATATTTCAGGGGGCCACCCCATTGAGTACACCCGCAACAAAGTTAGCTGACTCCGAGACGGACTCAAGGTTTGCGCCAGTGGCTGTAAACGACTGGGAACCCGAAAATGTGACTGGGCTTGTCGATACCGCGAAAACACTCCGCTTACCTAAACAGTACAGGTGCTCCTCGCACAATCGTAATAAAGCAGTAAAGCATGGCATAAGTACAGGATAGTAAATAAAACCTCAAACTAGTTCGTGGCCCCAAGAAATAAGAATGAATCAAGATCTGGCTCAGGGGGGTCCCATAATCCTCCCGGATGTGGATAGCGCGAATATTCAAGGAACAAGTATCAAGTACTCGGGGTCCTACGGGACACAAGTGGACGGTTAACAACCAAATAACATATATTGCCCACCTGTGCCTCTGCATTTACCCACTTCAATTTTAGTTGTTAAACAGTAATTAAAGTCTTGATCATCTCCAACAATAAACATGCGGCAATACTCCAACAACTGTGGTACTCGACGACACGCAACAGCACTCGAGCAAGCGACTACGACGCACAAGTCCAACTATCTACCACACAACAGGTAATAGGAGGTGTCCAAGGCAATATAAGGCTGCAAGGGTTATCACGGGTACGAAAACTAGAGCATCGCAACACAGATAGCAATAGATCAACAGGAGGGAATAAATACCATAAAATTAAGATAGGTAGAAAGAGGGAGATGCTCGCCTGAAAACATTGCCGAAGGTTCAACCGAAGATCGGGTCGTCACTCGCATCAACTCAACGTCCTTATCCGCGAAGAACCAAAACACTAGAATAAACACCGGATGCACTATTTAATACTACAGCAGAAGATCGGCATGATGCATGTATGATGTATGGCATGGCAAAGATGCGATGCAATTAGGTCATATTAAGCGGAACCGGGGGTCCCGACAATTAATTAAACGGTTCAAGTTATTTAGATACCCCGCAATTTAAATGTTGTAATAACAGCGCAAGATAAGTTACCGGTTCGCTACACAAATTTAAATGGGGCCAATATAAGACTAGATTTGCCCGCATATGGGCCCCATATTTAATTTAGGTGAATCGGCATAATGCCCCCAAACCACACAAATATGCATGCGAGATGAATGATTTAATGCAACAAGTTATATTATTTATAAAATATAGGTCACGGAAAAGAGGTCACACTTTGGGGTTCGGCGAACTTGGGGTTCCGGGGTTCGGGGTTCGGTCTCAGGGTTCGACGGGAAGGCAAGGTTCGGTTCGATGAGATCGGTCTTTGCATTCGGGAAGAAGAACTTGGCGTCCGAGAGACGATCTTGTCGCATCCGCGGTCATCGGGTCGTGTCGTCGGTCTTGTCGTTTCACGGCGGAGATCTTGGTGTCCCGGGTCTCGGCGTCTTCGGATCCGGTAGGAAGAACTCGGCGTGTCGGGTTCGGTTTTCGAATCCATGTAGTAGACCTTGTCAGTTCCATGTCAACGACCCTAGGGGTCTCGGTGTCCGGGGTGAAGTACTTGGCGTCCTCGAGGAAGCACTTCACGCATCCATGGATCGGTCCTCGGGGTCGAAGAACTTGGCGCGCCAGGGTTCAGTCTTCGGCAGGGTCGGTCTTCAGGGAATTGGTGTTCCGCGGCGAATTTCTCAGAATCCGGCACTCTTCGGTTCCTTGATGTCGATTTTAGGTTCCGTCTTCATCCATCGATGGCGGACTTGGATCAGTGCCACAGATTACAAGTCTGAAGGCATTTGCGGGAGGCAGGTGCTCGAGCGGCACTCGTCGCGGCCGAAGGCATGAGGACTGGAAACAGAGGCCACGCGGCTCGGCGAGCAGGGGCGAGCGCCGACGAGGTCAGGGTGCGGTGGCTCGATGGCGCTGTGGCCAAGGCGAGGGGAGCGGCTCGGGGCTCGACGGAGGTTAAGGGAGAGAGGCCCAGAAGGAGGCGACGGTGGCGCACTCGGCGATGGCCACTCACAGGGACGCGGGGGCGAGGCTGGACGACGCCAGGGATGGCTGAGGAGGGCGGCGGCACGGGCGAACTTGAGGAGAACGGGGAGTTGGCGGCGGGGTCCCGCAGGGAGACGCGGCGATTGCCACGCGCAGGTACCTGGCCGCAGTCAAGGGAGGCCGGGCGGACAGAGGCGATGATGGTGTAGAGGGCGGCGATGGTGGCTCTGCTCGAGGGACATGGCGCGACTGCGGCGGGAGACGCGCCTGACGGCGGCTCGGCAACTGGAGGCGAGGGTGACCGATGGAGGCCACGGGAGGGGAAGGGGCGCCGCCAGGGAGACAGCGGAGGAGGGCGGAGGCGGAGGATGTGGCCGGGGATGGAGGTGTCGGGGGGGAAGGCGGTGCAGAACCAGGGCCCGCGGAGGAGGAGCCCTGGCGGCGGCGGCGACTGAGGGAGGCAAGGCGGAAGGACGAGAGGAAGAAGGGAGCCATGGGAGAGCGGGGTCGGGGCGGTTCCCAGGGGCGCACGGGGAGGGTGCGATGCGGGGGAGGTGGGATCGGGAGCAGGGGAGCGTGCGTGCGTGGGTGGATCGAGCCGAAGGGGTGGGGCCAGGGTCCCAGGGAGTGGAGTGGGGTGGGTGCATTCTGTGGTGTGCGTTGGGGCTGGGGGAAGTGGGAGTGGGGAGAGAGAGGTGGGTAGGTGAGGTGGCAGCGTGTGATTGGTTGGGAGAGAGATGAGAGATGAGGTGGCGAGAGGGCATTGGTCAGGGTGATGTGGCTGGGGACTGGGTAGGTTAGGACTAGGTAGAAGAAGGGTTTAGGTGGACCGGTTTGAACTGGGGGTGGCCGACTGGGTCGGATCGGCCCGGTTTGGCTGCCCCCTAAAATTAATATAAAATTTTAGTATTATTTAAAAGACTTGTGCTATTTATTTTTAGACAAATAAAATATCCGGAAGGGTCCGGGGATTATTTTGAAATAGAGAGGGATCTTTGTAGAAAGAAAAAGTAGGTTTTAACAAAATAGTTTTAGTCAATGAGCTGCATGATGATGTCATGATGATGCAATGCACAAAATCAACGCGATTTTCTAGTAGTGGTTTTAGCGGGATGCCACAACTGGCAGGAGCCCCGCGTTTCCCCAAGGTAACAGGGGGTCGAGAAGCAATAGGCTCGGCGTCGTGAACCTGACCGGCCGGATTAGCTGGGAAAGTAGAAGCCGGAAATGCATAAGAAATAGGCATTGCGGCAACTACCTCAAGAATTTGGACCTCGTCCGAATCACCTTCCTCCTCGTGCGCCGAGGTCTTGCCACGAGCCCGAGCCAGGGCAGGATCCGACTTAGGGACGAACTCCTCCGAGTCCGGCTCACCAGTATCCGGCGTGCTCCGGTCCGCGGGCCACGGAAGCAACAAAACTTCGACATCCTCATTCTTCTGCTCTGCGAATCTCTGCAAGAAGAGGAAAAAGAAAGTTAGCGGAATCCGTTACGAAAATGATGGAATAGCACAGCGTTATTGATTAAGCTTACTTAGGGGGGCGGATGATCGCGGGTGAACAGTTTCAATCCCCAAGCCCAATCCTCAGGAATCTCCGTCTTAAATATAGCTCGGACACGCTTATAGATAACGTAATTGTGCAGTTCCACGGTCGAGACTCGGTTAGGGTCAAGAGGACCACTCATGTAGCACAGCTTGTGAGTCCGCTTCTGGAATGGGCAGATCCGGCTACTAATAAAGGTAGCCATCAGGTCTTCGCTGCATAACCCGACGCGGATCAGCTCTTTAAGCCGAATCTCAAAAGACTCGGCCAAGGCATGACTTTTCCTCGGATTGTAAAGCCAATTCACCTTAGAAGGCGGACCAATTGTGAAGGCAGGGAGCCGAATCTTGTCCTCTGTTCCCCTTTTCTTGACGTAAAAGAAGGATTTGTGCCACTTCTTGCACGACTCTAACCCGGTGACACGAGGAAATATGGATTTCCTCCGAGGTGTAATGGACACAGCCCCACATTGAGTAAGCAATTTCTCGGAAGGGTGCAGAGATTTGTCAGGGACCACGTTAGAACGAATCTGGAAGAACTTCGACCAGACGTGCACAGACGGCCATAAGCCGAAGTATCCCTCCGAGGCGGAGATAAAAGCAGAAAGAGAAGCGATGGCATTCGCAGGAAGATGATGCGGCTGAAGGCCGAAGTAGTCGAGAAACTCTCTAGCAAAATCGCTAAGAGCGAGACCAAAGCCTCACGCGAAGTGCGACATAAAAAACACATACTCGCCCTCCCTAACGTCCGGAGAGGACTCGCTGCCGGGTAAGCGACAGGAAACCTCGGCGGGAATCCTCCGAGTTCGGATAAGCCACTCAATCTCGCGGCGTGTAACAGAAGAACCTTGCCACGAGCCTCGCTCGGGCCCAGAGCCAGCGTCATCATCCTCTACCAGAGCACCACTGAAGGAGCTAGACATGGGTGGTTCGCCGGAGAGATCGACGAAAGAAGAGCTGGCGGCGGAGGGAAGTTTAGAGCTACGAGGCCCCGTCGTGATTTTGCACGGAAGCGGCGGCGGAGGAGCAGAGGAACCGCCGCCCAAATACAAGATCGAAACGGAGAAATCTAGGATAAAACCTAGGCAATGCAGCCGGAAAGAACTCACCGGCGACGGTGCAGGAGCTGACGAGCGCAGGCGAGTCGGACGGAACAACACGGCGGAGTCCTCGCCGTCGGGAGTACTGATGAGCGCGCGGCGGTGGAGCTGCAAGAGGACGCGGAAACGAGAGGAAGAAGAAGGGCACAGGCGAGCGAGAAGGGGAAAAGTGAATTCCCAGGCGCCGCGCCCCTCTTTATAGTTGAGCCACAAGCAAGGTAGTGGGATCGTGGGTACAGCAGTTGACCGTGTAGGTCGTGGGTGCGGCACAAATGCACGACGTTAAGTGGAACCGCACCAACGGCCACACCGCAGCGAGGAAAGTTGCGATCCCCCAGGGGAACGGCACACGAGGCGTCGCAGCGCCGGCGCAGCAGGTACAGGGTTAACTGTAGCTTGTCAGTAAATACTGTAGAGGAACAAAAAACTAGAAGAACAATGATGGGGGTGACACGTAGGACAAGGCGTACGAGAGAAGGAACATGGGTACCTCGAACGAGAAAAAGAGAACTCGGAAACAATACAGAAAAATGTGTTGAAGCTGATACGACCCGGCCGAGGTTAACGACAGGGCCACACCAGCTTCGGGGACTAATGTTGGGGGGGTGACCCCGGATAGGGTAAAGACGAGAAAAGACAAGGGAACGATCCCCGTCTGGTTTCCGAGTTACAGTTTAAGTCGGCCGGATCTTGTAGAAGTCGGCCGACATAAGGAGGCGAGAGGCCGGTATATGTATATTAAGACATTACCCGGCCGAGATATTACGTAAGTCGGCCGGGTTAGCCCGAGTGATCTTGATGCAGATAAAGGAAGATCCGAGCTATTCGAGGAAGGGCCGAATGATATGAAGCTTGCAGGAGAAGGAGAAGCCTGAAGTCAAACCCTAGCAGCAAGCTAGGGAGAATCTGAGCAGGGCCAAGCGCTACGGACAAAGGCGCAGAGCGACAGAGAGGCAGAAGGAGGTCACGGAGGTGACAGTCCAGAAGACCGAGGCGCGCAGGAGGGGCCCTCTGGAACCTTGCCGTCGTTAGAGGGGTGACAGGGAAAGGGGGGCGCCGAACTACTATATTGGGACAAGCATATTCCTCGAATATGCTTGCCACGTCAGCCCTAGAGGAATCCAGGGCTCTCCTTTATAAGGAGAGGCTTGGACTCATAAGGGGGCATCGACTAGAGTTAGAGCCGTTAGGCTGGTAAAGTTCTTCTCTTCTCCCTGTATACAGCTCAAGGAGCACTTGTAGTCCAAGGAAGAAGAAATAAAGACCTTTGCCTTAATCTTCTGTGTGTAGAATCAACTACATCTTCCCTCCCAGATCCCTCTAGCATCTATTGGCCCCATACTTTAGCCTACCCATGGCATCTGCCGTGAGACCACCACGACAAAGATAGCATTAAGGCTAGAGCAAACTTACATGAAATATTAAGCATAAATGCTTCTTTTTGAAATGTTTTGTTTGCTATGAAATTCATATGATCATGGATGCATGGATGATATGCATGTGTTTGAAACATAATTTTAGGGATGTTACAGCATCCACTTGATCAGCCCAAAACTCGGCCTACGTTCTGAACGTTTATGCGCTCACAGCCCAACAGTAAGAAGAGAGTCCACTCCATCCCAAAAGCCCGGACTGATGAGAGAAATCAATCTCTCTCTTATAAGCTGGGTATGGCCCCCTCCCTTAGACGAGATGGAACTAAACCAAGAAGCCTCCACTAGTCAACGGGCTCTAACATCCCATCTCCCTGAGAAGCCTCTCAGAAAAGCATGGCGATGCTGGCTCTGATACCAGATGTTAGCATCCACTTCGCTAGTCCAACACTCGGCCTACGTTCTGTACATTTATGCGCTCATAGCCCAACAGTAAGAAAAGAGCCCACTACATCCCAAAAGCCCGGACTGATCAGAGAAATGAATCTCTCTCTTATAAGCTGGGTGTGGCCTCCTCCCGTAGGCGAGGTGGGACTAAACCAAGCAGCCTCCACTAGTTAACAGGCCCCTAACAAAAGAGGAGAAGGATGTTTTTTTTTGGAAAAGAGTATATATTAATATCATAGGGATACCAATTACACCCAGCCTCTGCAACAATGCATGCCCTAGCGGCCCTATGGATGCACACAGCTCAGAAAAAAGAGAAAAGAATTACAAAAAAGAAAAGTCTCGCTACAGATAACTAATCCTCAAAGCAACGACACTGACATCATCAGAACAACACCAGTAGTCCTCCACTCCAATAACAACGTCTTCAAGAAGAAAACAGTGCACAAGCGCCGTCGTTGCCCGATCAAAGATCATAGGTTTTCACCCTGGAGAAAGTCCTTGCTCACAAAACAATGCCTTCAACAAGGTCATTGCCAGGCACAACCAGTTAAGGCCAGACCTTGGATTTTCACCCTGCAAAGATAAGACTGGGAACTCCCATTGTGTTGTATTCCCGCACCAACAGACGCTGCAACGAGTCCCAGATCACACAGCCAGTTCTCCGTCGTCACAAGAACAAAAATCACCATCGCTACCCTCATATTTCCGCTTTCCTGACATTCTCTGCATCTGACTTCACCATGGCTCTAAGAATGACACTTGGTGGGAACAAACAACAGAGCTTCGCAATGCTCCCGCTGAAACCAAACAGCCAGAAAAACAAGGTGCGCACGACCGAATACCTTCCGATCCAGCAATCTCCAGGCACGATACGCCCATGGGAGTTCACCGGCGGAGCCTTCCGGAACGCGCCTCTCCAGACCAGATCAACGAGGGCAGATATCAAGCAGACCTTCGTCTTCGTGCGAAAGAAACCAAAGGACCACCTCCTTTATTAGATCTGACACAACGATCCCCACACCGCCGGCCGGTTTCCGGAGAACGGATCGAGCAGGCAATTAGGGATAGAGAGCCGATCTAGGTCTTCCAACGAAATCCCATCACCGGCACCTCCTTCACCAGATCGCTGCCTCCAGATCGGTAGAGGCCGCCGCCTCCAGATCCAAGCTCCCACGAAGCCACCGCCGGCCAGAGCCGCGGAGACGTTGATGGCGAGGGGGCGCCGTCCAGCACCGGCGATCTCCTCCCTACCGCCGTGCTGGGGCCGGGAGGCCAGATCCCCGCCGCCCCCATCACCGGCGCCACGCACTTAGGCCGGCTGCCCTCCGGAGGCGACGAGGAGGGAGAGGGATGGAGGGGGAGGAGGTGGGAGCGGGGTAGGGTATGGCCCCCTCGGTCGCCAGGAGGGGGCGACACGAGGGGAGGAGGTATCGCCTCAAGAGATGCCTTAACGTTGTGTGCATTTTGTCAGAGCCCAAACAAAAGCGGTTCCACATAGCAGCGGTACGGAGCCAACTTTAATACCTGACACTTTTTTATTGAATGGATTCCACATAGTGTATGGCCTTAGTGAAAAAGGTACTAATTTGAACATCAATCCATGTAACCCTGTTTTCAAACTTAATTAAGTAAAATCATTTTCTTAAGTTTCAAGACATTACAAAAATTGTTCTTACAGAGAATGGTGGAAGCGTATCCATATAAAATTAGGTTAAAAGATAAGAGTATTTACAAGCGTAGGAGAATAAATTATCCAGCATAGAAAATTCAGTGCGAGAAAAAAAACATGTGCACTATTTTGTGAGGATCAACCCTCCCAAAGAACAGACTTTTTCCAACATTTTAACCCAGCAGATTTTTTTTTTTTTTTGCGGGTGAACTCAGCAGAAGATTTTGACTCAGTGGTATCCTTGATTATGTCATGCAGACCTGCGGGCCGCTGCATTTGTCCCTCAGACTAGACTGGAAAATATTCTCTAGCTATGGGTTACCACATGCAACTCAGGCGATGGACTAGAGAAATATCCGATTTCTTTACAAGTCAAATTGGTCTGCATTTACGGCGGGCTCGAGCGGTCGGCCTCGTCGTTCGTGGTTAATTGTCTCAGAAAAGCGAGAGGAATACAGACGGAGGCAGTCCTTCCCCTAAATCTGAGACAAGCTCTGCACGTCACCAGCCTGGATGAACAATCTGACCCAGAAGTCCATCTCCTCGTTGCTCGACGACGGCGAAGCACTGTCTGCGGCGAAGGGGTCGCCGGTGGATTCCATTCCAGAACAAGTGCTGTCTACCGTCATTTCCAGCGTTTCCGACCAGAAGTTGTCGTCGATCTGGAACTCCTCGTCCGAGGTGTATGATGTCGAGGGGGACTGCTCCGGTGACGGAGCCGGTAGAGAATTCGGACCCTCTGGTGCGGCCACAGCCACAGGTTTCTTGGCTTTGCGCTTTGGCGCAGCGGACGGACTGGACGCCGCCTCGAGTCGTTTCTTGAGATGCGTGTTCCAGACATTCTTGATCTCGTTGTCCGTCCTCCCCGGCAGCCTCGCCGCGATCAGCGACCATCTGTTGCCGAGCATGGCGTGGAGCTGGATGATGGCGTCCTCCTCCTCGCTGGTGAAGTTGCCACGCTTGACGTCGGGGCGCAGGTAGTTGATCCACCGGAGGCGGCAGCTCTTGCCGCACCGCAGCAGCCCGGCCTGCTTCGGCAGCGCCCGCCAGTTGCTGTGCCCGTGCCGCTCGATGTGAGCGACCAGGGTCATGTCCTCCTCCGCCGTCCAGGGGCCCCTCTTGAGCCCCAGCTTCTCGCAGCATGGCGACCTCCCCATTGTAGCTAGCTAGGTAGCTCAACTCTCTTCTGTTCAGCACTCGTTCTCTCACTGTGTGATCGAAGGAACGCGTACGGCGGACGCTGTGTGTTGTACTGTACTACTTGGATTGCGAGGGCGTCGAGCTATTTATACTTATACATGCTCGGTGTGCGACGGTAGCAAAACGTGGTCAATTGGGGCTTGGGAGCAGCAGCTTCCTGCGAGGCCACGCCATGGCCATGGGTGACAAAACGAGGGGGAATAGTGGTAGCGTTAACTCCAACTCGTTCCTTTTTTAATTGTTTCCATCATGGACTCCATGTACGTACGTTGCTTTGTTCGTTTTCTAACGCGCAGCTTGTTTCCACTGCTTTATAATTTCTATACTGTACATGGGTCTCCAGCATGAGTTCTACACAGCTCCGTGGAAGACTTGAGCTAGGTGACTATGTGATTATGGTCACATGGTTAAGCGTAAACATTGTTTTACAGTCAAAGCACATGCATAGTCTAATTATCTAGCCAATGATGGAGATTTCGAGAGGTTAATGCTTGCATGAATCTTAAACTAGTAGAAGGATTCATATATTAAGTTGAAAGTTTCACCACTAGAAAGTGACGTTCTATTTACTGAATCCGAGGACCGTAAATTTGGAGTTTTGCATTGACTTCAAACTAGTTTGCTAGGATGTGCCACTTGAGAAATGGACATTAATACTTTCAATCTATTTTTGAACAATGTAGTCTGAATTTTTGTTAGAGAAAAACACTAGGTGGCTTTCTTTAAATTAATAAAGCCCAAACGGTCAAACATACAAGGTTTTTGTGAGGATAACAGCTTGAGTTTTGGTGTTACAACACAAGGAAAGAGAAATAAAACAAATTTTAGCGTTAGCGACAATTTCCACTGTAGATCGATTGAACATCGAGCTGGTTTCTTGCTGGTGGGTAGTCGGAGTCCGCGTGCAGCTTCCTAAGCGGCAGCAGCGTCTCGTCTAGCGGCGCAAAGTCAATCAGCAAGCCGATAAGGGATTTTCGCTTCAATGGTTAGCTTATTACAAGTCGTCAAAGAGCCCACCATTAGCATGGGCGGACACAGGTTATTGACAATGGGTATTTAACATTAGAAAAATACACAGAACGCGACCGCTACTTCTTGTTGGCTCCAGTGTTTCTGTCTTTAGCTGCCTATACCACTGGTAGAAAAGGACAAAAGCTCTAACCATTAGTCCCGGTTGCCCCACCAACCGGGACAAATGGGGCACACATGGCGGCATCACAGCGCGAGGGGGGGGGGGGGGGTGTGGAGCATTATTCCCGGTTCGATTTCTCTGCCGCGGCAGAGAATTCATTTTGGCACATTTTGTTGCCGCGGCAGCATTTTCGCCACTTTTTGTGCCGCGGCAGATAATTCATTTAGGTTGTTTTATTGTTTATTTAGTGTTTTGCACTTATCAACGAAGGAACCTTATATTACACAAGATCATCAAGACAACATTACATTCAATACACGGATCGAGTTCATGCACTACATACAAAAGTTGCTATTCGATGCTACCGGCCAATTTCTTGAAAGTTGCTATTTTTACAATTCCTATTGTCTATACACAGCCGAGTAGTATTCCCCTTGTGTGTTTAGGACTTCTGCATCCAAGAATCCCGCCAATTCCTCCTGAATTGCTCGTATGCGATCCTTTGGCAGAAGACCGTCCCGTAGACGTTCGATCTGATTTAAAAAAGGAGTCAGCCTATATGAATATGAAACTAAACACAATTTGATTGTAATTAAAAACTATAAAAATTGTTTACGTACGTAGAGTTGCTATAAATTTCTGCCCTTCTCATCGCACGTCTGCCGGATGAACTCGCATACATAGTATCCACATAGATTGTTACCTGGTCCCTGCGTCAGGCACTTTACGAGAACAGAGTTCAATCAAAATAATAATCAAGCATGATAATAACTGTATCAAAACTAGAATCAAAGAGATGCGCGGATATAGCTAGTGGTGCTTACATCTAGTGGTTGAAATGTAAGCTCCTCTTTCCAAACACCCCTAGCCTTCTTGGTGAACCGTTTCCAAGCGATGCCCGGCGTAGAAAACGAATAAAATAAGTTATTAAGTACTTGATATCATAAAATTCACGAACGTTGCCGATATAGTGTCGTAATGATTAGAATTACCGCTGAAGAAGTATCTGCATGTCCTTCCACGTCTCAAGGGGTTTATGTTTCGAGTCCATGACTAGTACACGCCATTTGTCAAGTTGAATGATTAACAGAATATAGTGGTACCTGTGAATGCAGAACTAATCAATTATATACTTAACATCGAGTAAGCGAAATAGAAAGTGTATACAAGACAATAACACTCACTGGAAGTTGTAAGGAAATAGTATTTCCCTTTTGCTTTCTTGAAACCTTAACGCGTGTACTATATTTTCCTCCGTATCCTGGGGGCTTATTTTGAGATTAGCTTCATGAACCCAATATGGGTCAATGAAGCCAATGTCATAGATTTGTCCTCTGCTGCATTCGAGAATCTTCATTCTGCATATTACAGTATGATTATATACATGCAATAAACAAAATAATATAGCTGGAGACTAAATTAATTACAGAATTAGTACTTACAGACAATAGGCACTGATGATCGATTTGGCCAAGGCGTCTTGATTGAATAATTGAAATAGTTCATCAAATTCAATGGATATCATGTCATCCTTATCTTTCCCATGATGCTTTTTTGTAACCCTCAGCACTATCTAGTTAGCCCCGGCATGTATACCAGTCAGCATGTACCAGTTATGCAATCTTCGCATTTTTGTTGGAAGATTGTTTACCTCCTCAGGTTTGACGAGAGGTTTTCCGTACCGGTATTTGTATGCTACTTCACTCACGGGGAAGAACTCTAACTGGGATAAGTACTGGGCAATACTCATACCTTGAGCAGCGGCAGCTTCTCTGTATTGTGCAACTACCTCTGGATCATACTGCTCTTCGGCCCCATATTTGCTCGACCCCACATTGGTTTGAGAAATCACCTTGAGAGGGGCGCAAGTCTGTTTTGCTTGTTCTCCGAGCTGGGCAACAGATTTCCCGCTTGCATCAGTACTGCTCTTCGAGGCTTTTTGTGCCGCATGTGACTTGAGAATAGAACGCTCATAGTCTGATGACAGCTTTGGCTCGGGTTGATGAAGATTCTTTAGCATTTTCAACACTTTGGCTTTTTCTTCTTTGGTGCTGGGGAACTCTGGCTCTTTCGGCCGCCTCAGCTTAGCGAAAAACGCTGTCGTTTCCGCATCAACGATCGCCGCAGTCTCCTCTTCAGTACAGTCATAAGCTCTCTTGGGAGGAACCGTTGGTACTTTTGGAAGAGGCTCTTGTTTACGTTTCGGCGATCGCTTACGACGCACAGTAGCGGTACGCTTACGCTTTTTATCCTGAGGCGCCGGCGATGGCTCCCGCGGCGATGGCTGCACCGGAGATTGGTGAGGCGACGGAGCCGGGTGAGGCGACGAAGACGGCTGCCGCGGCGGCGACGACCTCGCTGGAGACGGGTGAGGCGGCGGCGAAGATGGCCTTGGCGTGTGATTTCGAAGCACGATAAAATCCTTCGGCCATAGAATGGTGACGTTTTTTGCGTCACCCAGCACAGTCACATCCCCTTCACCAGCAGGGTAGTGAAGATCCAAAACCTCAAAGGTGGGCATGATTTCATCCACGCCGACAACAGCGTAGCCCTCTGGAACCGGACGACAGTGGTAAGTTGGTGTGGGTCCAATTGGTAAGGCATAGCCGACCGCCACCTTCATTGATATGTTCACAACTTTGACATGTAGCTCGCAGTGTGTCATCTCTGTGATATCATCCACTGGGTAGACAACAGGAGCCATCGTCGGTGCATCATCGGCATCGCCATTGTCATCACTCGGGACCTCGGTGGAAGCCACACTACTTTTTCGATTATTCGATAGGCCGGTAGCATCGAATGCAGTGTGCTGCTGAGATGGGCCGGTAGTACTTTGCTCTTTAAGTGTGTTAATTTCATCTTGTTGTTGCTTTAATCGTTCTTCAATTAAACGCATTCACTCTTTCTGACTTTCTGCTTCAACTGCCGCCCTGTCCTTACTCCTCTGACGGCTTCTATCAGGATATTTCTTCCTCTCTTCGGGAAACCCAGTCCTCCATGATTGGGAGCCTATTGTGCCTCGTGTTCGTCCATCATGTTCTTTATTTCCAAGGGCGAGTGTGAGCTCATCATTCTCTCTATCGGGAATGAAGTCCCCATCTTTAACAGCCTTTACTGCTTTTCTGAACCTCTCGATTGGCAAGGGGTCTTCTTTATGGCGTATGTTATATATACACCTTCCTTCCGAGTCCAACGTGCCCCCATGCCCGTAAAACCAATTCCTTGCACATTCTACCCAATCGTCTGTCTCTGGGGTGATCTTTTTATCACGCAGTTCCTGCTCAAGTTTCTCCCACTTAGGAATGCCAACCCTGTAGCCACCTTGCCCCATAGTATGGTGATACTTCTTCTTAGCAGCATTCAGCTTATTCGTTTCAGACATTTTCTTAGCTTTTTCTGATTTCTTGTATTCCACAAACTCATCCCAGAATGGTTTTATCTTCTCAAACTGAATATTCTTGAAATCGGGAGTCTTCTTTTTCATGACATAGTCAAGGTGCAATCTTTTCTTCCAGTTGGTGAAACACTGGGCCATCTTCTTCAAAGCCCACTCCCTGACCTTAGCCTCCATGGCTCTCCCATGTTGTAAGGCATCCTCAACTGGATCCTCCGCATTTGGATCCAGCTCTATCTTCGGTAGTTTGAAATTAACCATGAGCCTCTTCCACAGTAAATCTTTGGCGTGGTTAGGGACAAATAAACATGTTCCCTCTTCATCCGCATTAGCAGGCCTATTCCAATTTCTAATGGTGATCGGGATTAAGTCCCTAACGATTACTCCGCATTGTGCCACAAATTTGGTTGCGACAACTTCGGGAGCTGTCGGTCTGCCGTCTTCAGCGACATCTTCGATCCTGAACCTCTCATGGTCTTGCAACTTTTTGGTTGGGCCTCGTCTGCTCTTTTCAGTAGATTCCTTCGATCCGGAGGGCTAAAAGAAGAAAGATCGTCGTTACTATTTCTATATAGATAGCAGATGATTAATTAATGAATTGATTTATATTACATGCACCTCGCCGGAGCGGCCGTCTTCTCGATTACACAAGGCATCGCCTTCTCCCTCGCGGAAGGCAACACCTTCAACCTCAAACAAGTTGTCTACTCCGGTAAAAAGAGGATCACCCTCACCGGAGTTGTTCAGAAACGTTGATACGTCTAAATTATCTTCCCCACGGATCACACCTTGGATCAACTCTTCCTTTTCTTCGTCTCTGACGTGTGGGTCCATATTTTCTGCATAGGTGGAAAAACGAATAAGTCAAAGCGGCTAAAGGAGAAAGTTAAGTACGGTGTTGAGAGATATAAACCCTAATTCAGAGAAACCCTAATATATACATACACAATAATAAAAATGAAGAGAAAGGGAAACCGTGTAGTAGATAGGCACATCGTCGAACCCACATGCACCTAAGTTGCTTGAAAATGTGAATCGGGTCTGGGGCTACCCACAGTGACTGACCAGTGGGGCCGAAGACCAATAATACCAAACTAATTAATAAACCTAATAATATCTAACTAATAATAAACCTAATAATCCAAACACCAAAAAGAAAGGGAAACAATCAACACATGGCATCAATGCAATGCTCAAGCAAGTATGATGATATGACAAGTTAATTTGCATTGGAATGTAACCCTAAGAAATGCTCGACGATTTAATCGGGGTTCTGAGGGGTGAAAACCCTAACTCGGAGAAACTCCGGAACACATGAGAGGGGTGGATTTGTTCTTCTAATTAAACTTGTAATTTAAGTTGTTGAACAATGCATGATTATAGCTTAGATAGCTAGGTTTCATTTTTCTGAACATTTTGATATATTATTCATATTTTTATGACTTATAGATTAAAAGTTATTGAATTTATAAGATTATAATTATTTCTGAAATTATTAAAAGCTGGTTAAACTTTTTACACCGCAGGCATATCTAGCCACAATGACTGACAGAGGGGCCCGGAGCCACCTCATCAGCCACACAAGCAAAAGCGGTTCAGGAGGGCATTTTTCACTCGGGCTGGGGCTAGCCAGAGATGCTGACCTGTGGGCCAGAGGCCACATAGGAAAGCCATGCAGGCAAAGTGGCTCCCTGGCTGGGTCGCGCTGATGCACGGGTGACGCCACGCCGGCGGTGGCTTGCAGGACGGTGATGGGGAACGGCGTTAGGGGGCGATCTAGGGCGCGTGCGTGCGCGCGTTAGAGAGAGGAGGTTGAGGCGAGCCAAAGAGTAGCGGCGCCGCCTCCAAAAGGTCACCAGAGAGAGAGAGCACGACGACGGTGAGCGGCGGTGGTGGCAGGTGGTCGACGGGGAGGATGAACCAGAGCGAGAGGGGGCGAGAGAGAGGGTCCACGAGGACCAGCAGCATACCAGGTGTGCGGTGGTGGTGTCGGGGAGGCGAGGCGAGGTCGGGAGCCGACGAATCGACGACGATCATCGTCGGGCTCGAGGGTCGTTGGCGACGATTGGGAGCGAGCGGGGCCGATTCCTTCAGGGAGAAGCCTCGGGGCGACGAGGCGAAGCTTCCTGCACGCTTGGCTGGGCGCGGGGCGGCCGGTAGGGCGTGCACAGCGGCGGGGCAGCCTGACGGCGTCGTGCGCGAGAAGAGAAGAGGAGGGGAGATGGGAAAGAAGAAGAGGAGGGGCACCCAGTTATAACCAAAGGACATTTTGTCCCGGTTGGTGGCTCCAACCAGGACTAAAGGGTCATACGTCCCGGTTGGAGCCACCAACCGGGACCTATACTCCAAAATTTTCAGCAGACCAAGGGTTGGCGCGCAGGGGGTCTTTAGTCCCGGTTGGTGGCTCCAACCGGGACATATTCCCCTGTTTTCAAAAAATTTCAGGTATTTTCTCTCTGTTCCCGCCTTATTTTTTTTTTGGGGTTTAAATTTGTATTGTTTTTTAAATGATAATTAATTTGGAATTTAGAAAAACTTTAAACATAAAAAGTGTTTGGATTTGAATAAATAATTCAAAACCATTTTCTGTTTTAAAAATAATTAATGTAACCATTTAAAATATGAACCATTTACAATTAAAAATGAATTAACTTATATTTTTTTAATATCAATTTGGAATTTAGAAAAACTTTAAACGTAAGAAGTGTATGGATTTGAATAAATAATTCAAAAACATATTCTATTTTTAAAAATAATTAATGTAACCTTTTAAAATGAATTAACTTATATTTTTGAATATTAATTTGGAATTTAGAAAAAATTTAAACATAAAAAGTGTTTGGATTTAAATAAATGATTCAAAAACATTTTCTGTTTTAAAAAATAATTAATGTAACCATTTAAAATATGAACCATTTACAATTAAAAATGAATTAACTTATATATTTTTAATATCAATTTGGAATTTAGAAAAACTTTAAACATAAAAGTGTATGGATTTGAATAAATAATCCAAAACCATTTTCTATTTTTAAAAAATAATTAATATAACCTTTTAAAATGAATTAACTTATATTTTTAAATATTAATTTGGAATTTAGAAAAACTTTAAACATAAAAAGTGTTTGGATTTAAATAAATAATTCAAAACCATTTTCTCCTGCAACATTGTTCTCCATACCAATGTCCACACACATGCATAATATGGGCAAAACATCACAAACTATGCCGTGATTCAGCACATAACATCGGTCATTTGGACCGAAAAAGCCATGAAACCTCGAACATGATAGGTCATTTTGTGAAGGTTTTTTCGAAACATGATCAATATACCAAATCTGGTATTTTTCCTTTCAACTATGTAACATAATATGACACCACGCGAAGGATTTTCATTGTTCGGATTTTTTTTGAATTTATTATGCCCGTTTTGAATTATCTGAATTTCTAACTATGGTCGAACCGGTGTGCATGAAGATAGGGGACGAGCATCGTTAGAACTTGCATTGGATCTCTGAAGAAACCACATATTGCGAGTCTAAAAATGATTTTTTCAAAAAATCACGGGCGATAGATCATGTACCTGTAGTACAAACAGGACCCACTTCCTACCGATTCGGCAGACATTTGTCCTTTTTACCCGGGATGGACGAAAAGGTTTGAGATGTACCGGTTGGGAGATAGTCCATGTAAGGTGGTCTAGTATTTTAGGAAAATAGGACGGTAGCATTCTGAAACGGCATTTTGGTGGTTACTTCACAAAACGACCCGTTTTTTGCGCTCGGAAAATGGAAAAGGGCTTTTCCGTGCGACAAAAAGGAAAACTTCCTCCTGCAACATTGTTCTCCATACCAATTTCCACACACATGCATAATATGGGCACAACATCACAAACTATGCCGTGATTCAGCACATAACATCGGTCATTTGGACCGAAAGCCATGAAACCTCGAACATGATAGGTCATTTTGTGAAGGTTTTTTTCGAAACATGATCAATATACCAAATCTGGTATTTTCCTTTCAACTATGTAACATAATATGACACCACGCGAAGGATTTTCATTGTTCGGATTTTTTTGAATTTATTATGCCCGTTTTGAATTATCTGAATTTCTAACTATGGTCGAACCGGTGTGCATGAAGATAGGGGACGAGCATCGTTAGAACTTGCATTGGATCTCTGAAGAAACCACATATTGCGAGTCTAAAAATGATTTTTTCAAAAAATCACGGGCGATAGATCATGTACCTGTAGTACAGACCGGACCCACTTCCTACCGATTCGGCAGACATTTGTCCTTTTTACCCGGGATGGACGAAAAGGTTTGAGATGTACCGGTTGGGAGATAGTCCATGTAAGGTGGTCTAGTATTTTAGGAAAATAGGACGGTAGCATTCTGAAACGGCATTTTGATGGTTACTTCACAAAACGACCCGTTTTTTGCGCTCGGAAAATGGAAAAGGGCTTTTCCGTGCGACAAAAAGGAAAACTTCCTCCTGCAACATTGTTCTCTATACCAATGTCCACACACATGCATAATATGGGAACAACATCACAAACTATGCCGTGATTCAGCACATAACATCGGTCATTTGGACCGAAAGCCATGAAACCTCGAACATGATAGGTCATTTTGTGAAGGTTTTTTCGAAACATGATCAATATACCAAGTCTGGTATTTTTCCTTTCAACTATGTAACATAATATGACACCACGCGATGGATTTTCATTGTTCGGATTTTTTTTGAATTTATTATGCCCGTTTTGAATTATCTGAATTTCTAACTATGGTCGAACCGGTGTGCATGAAGATAGGGGACGAGCATCGTTAGAACTTGCATTGGATCTATGAAGAAACCACATATTGCGAGTCTAAAAATGATTTTTTCAAAAAATCACGGGAGATAGATCATGTACCTGTAGTACAAACCGGACCCACTTCCTGCCGACTCGGCAGACATTTGTCTTTTTACCCGGGATGGACGAAAAGGTTTGAGATGTACCGGTTGGGAGATAGTCCATGTAAGGTGGTCTAGTATTTTAGGAAAATGGGACGGTAGCATTGTGAAACGGCATTTGGGTGGTTACTTCACAAAACGACCCGTTTTTTTGCGCTCGGAAAATGGAAAGGGCTTTTCCGTGCGACAAAAAGGAAAACTTCCTCCTGCAACATTGTTCTCCATACCAATGTACACACACATGCATAATATGGGCACAACATCACAAACTATGCCGTGATTCAGCACATAACATCGGTCATTTGGACCGAAAGCCATGAAACCTCAAACATGATAGGTCATTTTGTGAAGGTTTTTTCGAAACATGATCAATATACCAAGTCTGGTATTTTTCCTTTCAACTATGTAACAAAATATGACACCAAGCGAAGGATTTTCATTGTTCGGATTTTTTTTGAATTTATTATGCCCCTTTTGAATTATCTGAATTTCTAACTATGGTTGAACCGGTGTGCATGAAGATAGGGGACGAGCATCGTTAGAACTTGCATTGGATCTCTGAAGAAACCACATATTGCGAGTCTAAAAATGATTTTTTCAAAAAATCACGGGCGATAGATCATGTACCTGTAGTACAAACCGGACCCACTTCCTACCGATTCGGTAGACATTTGTCCTTTTTACCCGGGATGGACGAAAAGGTTTGAGATGTACCGGTTGGGAGATAGTCCATGTAAAGTGGTCTAGTATTTTAGGAAAATGGGACGGTAGCATTGTGAAACGGCATTTTGGTGGTTACTTCACAAAACGACCCGTTTTTTGCGCTCGGAAAATGGAAAAGGGCTTTTTCCGTGCGACAAAAAGGAAAACTTCCTCCTCCTGCAAATTGTTCTCCATACCAATGTACACACACATGCATAATATGGGCACAACATCACAAACTATGCCGTGATTCAGCACATAACATCGGTCATTTGGACCGAAAAAGCCATGAAACCTCGAACATGATAGGTCATTTTGTGACGGTTTTTTCGAAACATGATCATTGTTCGGCACACATTTAGTCCCGGATGTAGTCACAAACCGGGACTAAAAATATTTTCCGCCATTTCCCACCTCTTCCCCGCCAAGTTTTCCCGCCCTTTCCTTTCTACTAGAGCTTTTAGTCCCGGATGTAGTCACTAACCGGGACTAAAGATATTTCCCGCCATTTCCCAAAGCTTCACGTCAAGTTTTCCCGCCCTTTCCCTCTATATTTAGGGTGATCGTGTCATGGCTATCCACACATCCACACCTTCCTCTCTTAGAACAATGGACAACGCCTACTGGGCCATTCTGACCCTCGAGGAAACCGAGGCGATGTGCGCCTCCAACTACCCTTGTCCGCCGGGGTACCGGCCGCCCGCCGGCTGGATGCTGAGCGCTGGAGGGGTTCCTGTCCCTCCTGTCCCTCAAGGTTCCGCACGCCAGGCGGCCATCACAAACCACTTCTACCACGAGCTCACGCCGGAGCAGCGGATGGATCCCCAGTGGGATCCCGACAATTACGACACCTGGAATGCCTTCTTCGCTAATAGGCAGGAAAGGGAGCTCGCCAGGTACGAGGGTGATGGCCCGCCACCGGTGAACCACAACAAAGTCGGCCGTCGTCTGTGGTGGGCGAACCGTACTATCATCGAAGTGATGCGCTACATCGCCGGGGGAGACCATCCTCGCCTACGGTGCTCACGAGTCCACCCGCCACAGGCCCCACACTGTCCCGGCGGTAGCGGCATCGTCTTCCAGGAGACCCCTCTCCCACCCGCCGTGAATCCGAGGCTGGAATGGCCCCTGGTATATGCCATGGATGGGCTGAGGATCCCCGGAGTGGCAGGTGACGATGACGATGATGATGACGACGACGATGAAGACCCTGAAGATGCGTACTATAGGACTAGGCATGATTATGACTAAAGGGGGTGGCTTTAGTCCTGAGTGTTAGCTAGTCCCGGTTTGTCCCGGTTTTTAATATTAATAAATGTCTTAAGTGTTACCTAATAAATAGAGGGAAATGCCTATATAAAGAGAGGGTTCATATTTAGTCCCGGTTGGAGAAACCAACCGCGACTGAAGGGATTGTGGCAGAGTGGGCCAGGCAACACTAATAATAGGGGTGAGTGTCGACATTATGTCGTGCGGCTTGTACATTGTCCCGGATGGTGTCACCAACCGGGACTAAAGATGAACCTTTAGTCCCAGTTGGAGACACCAACCTGGACTAAAGATGAGTCAGCACTAATAATAGGGGTGAGTGTCGACATTATGTCGTGAGTGTCGACATTATGCCGAGCTGCTTGTACTATAAATATGCATCCTTGTGAGTCCAGTCCTCCAGCCAGTTTGAGGCATCTCCAAGATGGTTTTAGAGAGCAGGGACACCACTACGGCCAGTTTCAGGGAGATGCCGACGGAGCCCAGTCCTCCGGCATCTCCGAGAAACTGGTCATAGAGGCACTCCCTAATATGTGAAATTAGTTAGCTCCGAGGCGTATTGATCTAGTTAGTGAAGTTACAAGCTGCAAGATGGTTTTCGAGAGAAGGGACACCACTGCGGCCAGATTCAGGGAGATGCCGACGGAGCCCAGTCCTCCGGCATCTCCGAGAAACTGGTCATAGAGGCACTCCCTAATATGTGAAATTAGTTAGCTCCGAGGCGTATTGATCTAGTTAGTGAAGTTACAAGCTGCAAGATGGTTTTCGAGAGAAGGGACACCACTGCGGCCAGTTTCAGGGAGATGCCGATGGAGCCCGTCCTCCGGTATCTCCGAGAAACTGGTCATAGAGGCACTCCCTAATATGTGAAATTAGTTAGCTCCGAGGCGTATTGATCTACTTAGTGAAGTTACAAGCTGCAAGATGGTTTTCGAGAGCAGGGACAACCACTGCGGCCAGTTTTAGGGAGATGCCGACGGAGCCCAGTCCTCCGGCATCTCCGAGAAACTGGTCATAGAGGCACTCCCTAATATGTGAAATTAGTTAGCTCCGAGGCGTATTGATCTACTTAGTGAAGTTACAAGCTGCAAGATGGTTTTCGAGAGCAGGGACACCACTACGACCAGTTTCAGGGAGATGCCGACGGAGCCCAGTCCTCCGGCATCTCCAAGAAACTGGTCATAGAGGCACTCCCGGTCCAGCCACAAAACGGGACTAACACTCAAGACATTTATTAATATTAAAAACTGAGACTACAAAACCGGGACTAAAGGCCACAAACCGCGAAAGATATCCTTCGGTCAAGCCACAAACCGCGAAAGACATGAACTAGAGTTACATAATATGAGCATGAACTTCTTGGCATATGTCATTCCTTATGACCTCTTCAGACGTAACCATGGAGCATCTTCTTTACTTAACGGAATGCTTGGGTCAGTTTTCACTGTGAAGGGCGGAATTTCATCAAACTTATTATAATCTTCTGACATGTCTGTCTTGTCCTCGATTCCCACGATGTTTCTTTTCCCTGAAAGAACTATGTGACGCTTTGGCTCATCATATGATGTATTCGTTTGCATATTTTTTCTTTTTTTCGGTCTGGAGGACATATCCTTCACATAGAAAAACTGAGACACATCATTGGCTAGGACGAATGGTTCATCTCTATAACCAAGATTGTTGAGATCCACTGTTGTCATTCCGTACAACTGGTCTATCTTTACCCCTTCCCCATTCAGGTTGACCCATTTGCAGTGAAACAAAGGGACCTTAAAACAGACTCCATAGTCTAGTTCCCATATCTCCTCTATGTAACCATAATATGTGTCCTTTTGTCCATTCTCGTCTATTGCATCAAAGCGGACACCACTATTTTGGTTGGTGCTCTTTTTATCTTGGGCATTCGTGTAGAATGCATTCCCATTTATTTCGTACCCTTGGAAATTCAATACAGTAGAAGATGGTGACGCGGCCAACAAGTATAGCTGATCTCTAACAGTGGTGTCATTCAAGAGATGTGTACGCATCCAACCACCGAAAGACTTCATGTGTTCATCTGTAATCCATGATTCAGGCTTCCCCGGGTTTTTGGAGCGTACAATATTCTTGTGTTCCTCGATATACGGAGCTGCCAAGGTGGAATTATGTAGAACTGTGTAGTGTGCTTTAGTGAAAGAATCCCCGTCCCTACATATCATTGCTTTCTTTTCCAGCATGCCTTTTCCACTTAGTCTTCCCTCATGACGCGAGTCAGAAACACCAATCGGCTTAAGGTCAGGAATAAAGTCAACACAAAACTCAATGACCTCCTTTGTTCCATATCCCTTGGAGATGCTTCCTTCTGGTCTAGCACGGTTATGAACATATTTCTTTAAGACTCCCATGAACCTCTCAAAGGGGAACATATTGTGTAGAAATACCGGACCGAGAATGGCAATCTCTTCCACTAGATGAACCAGGAGATGCGTCATAATATTGAAGAAGGATGGTGGGAACACCAATTCAAAACTAACAAGACATTATACCACATCCTTCTGTAACCTTGGCAGAATATCTGGATTGATTACCTTCTGAGATATTGCATTGAGGAATGCACACAGCTTCACAATGGGTACTCGAGCATTTTCCGCTAGAAGCCCCCTCAATGCAATCGGAAGCAACTGCGTCATAATCACGTGACAGTCATGAGACTTCAGGTTTTGGAACTTTTTCTCTGCCATATTTATTATCCCCTTTATATTAGATGAGAAGCCCGACGGCACCTTGATACTGTAAAGGACTTCAAAAAAGATTTCCTTCTCTGCTTTGGTAAGAGCATAGCTGGCACGACTTAAGTGACGCCCTTTATCCGTCTTGTTATCTGTATGCATGTTCTTTGGGTCTTTCATAATTTGTTGGTCCTCCCGTGCTTCAGGTGTATCTTTTGTCTTCCCATACACGCCTAGGAATCCTAGCAGGTTCACGCAGAGATTCTTCGTCACGTGCATCACGTCGATTGAAGAGCGGACACGCAGGACTTTCCAATATGGCAGCTCCCAAAATATAGATTTCTTCTTCCACATGGGTGCGTGTCCTGTAGCGACGTCGTTCGGAACTGATTGACCGCCGGGACCCTTTCCAAAGATTACTTCTATGTCCTTGACCATACCAAATACATCATCACCAGCAGGGAGTTCAGGCTTCTTCTGGTGATCTGCCTCACCTTTGAAATGCTTGCCTTTCTTTCTTACAGGATGATTGGTCGGAAGAAATCGTCGATTCGCCAGGTACACAACCTTCTTGCATTTATGCAAATATGTACCTTCGGTCTTATCTAAACAGTGGGTGCATGCCTTATATCCTTTGTTTGTCTGTCCTGAAAGGTTACTAAGAGCAGGCCAATCATTGATGGTTACGAATAACAACCCTCGTAGATTAAATGTCTCCTGTTTGTTCTCATCCCACGCACGTACACCTGGTTTGCCCCACAACTATAAGAGTTCTTCAACTAATGGCCTAAGGTACACATCAATGTCGTTGCCCGCTTGCTTCGGGCCTTGGATGAGCACTGGCATCATAATGAACTTACGCTTCATGCACAACCAAGGAGGCAGGTTGTAGATACATAGAGTCACGGGCCAGGTGCTGTGACTGCAGCTCTGCTCCCCAAAAGGATTCATGCCATACGTACTTAGACCAAACCATAAGTTCCTTGCGTCACCTGCAAAGTCTGGGAAGTCTCTCTCGATTTTTCTCCACTGTGAACCATCAGCAGGGTGTCTCAACTTCCCGTCTTTCTTACGGTCTTCTTTGTGCCATCGCAACAACCTGGCATGCTCTTTGTTTCTGAACATGCGTTTCAACCTTGGTATTATAGGAGCATACCACATAACCTTAGCAGGAACCCTCTTCCGGAGGGGCTCTCCCTCAACATCACCAGGGTCATCTCTTCTGATCTTATACCGCAATGCGTTGCATACCAGGCATTTATCTAAATTCTCATACTCCTTACCGCGGTAGAGGATCCAGTCATTAATGCATGCATGTATCTTTTGCACATCTAATCCTAGAGGACAGAGAGTCTTCTTTGCTTCGTAGGTACTCTCAGGAAGTTCGTTATGTTTTGGAAACTTTGGCTTCATTATTTTCAGCATCTTTTCAAATGAGGAGTCAGTTAGACCACACTCTGCCTTCCATCGCAACAATTCTAGTGTGGTACCGAGCTTTGTGCTGCCATCTTCACAATTTGGGTACAACAATTTCTTGTGATCTTCTAACATGCCCTCTAACTTCAACTTCTCATTTTCTGTTTCACAGTCTCGCTTTGCATCAGAAATGACCCTACCAAGTTCATCAGCCGGCTCATCTGATGCCCGTTCTTCACCTCTTTCCTCTCCATTGTCTTCCATTGCAGTATCACTGTATTCAGGAAACATATGATGATAGTTGTTATCATCATCTTCTTCTTCACCATCTTCCATCATAACCCCTCTTTCCCCGTGCTTGGTCCAGCAATTATAGTTGGGCATGAAACCTTTCATAATCAGGTGGCCGCGAATGATTTTCGAGGAAGAGTACTCCTTGTTGTTCCGACATTGAACACATGGACAACGTATAAATCCATTCTCCTTGTTTGCCGTAGCCACATCGATAAATTTATCCACGCCTTTGATATACCCGGCTACCCGCCGGTCACCGTATATCCATTCCCGACCGTTCATCTGCATCATATAAGTAAGTTTATCAAAAAACAGGACATCATAAATAGTGAAATAACCAATTCACACCGACACATGAATTGTATCAATGACCTAGAAAAGATAAGATTGCTAACCTCGATCGAGGGAAATAAAGAGGAGAAAGCTCAAGTGCGTCTCGAACACCTTCTATATTTTTGTTCTATGAGAAATTCAACAGGATTATTCACTCAAACATTTCAACAAACACCTTCAATGCATGCATGAGAAAAAACTAGCAATCCCTCTCACACCTTCCACCATTCGAAAAAACAGAGTGAAGGCAGAGGGGGCTGGGGTGTTGCATTTATAGAGGGCAGGGGTCTTTAGTCCCGGTTGGAGCCAGCAACCGGGACTAAAGGTGCGTGCCACGCCACGTGGCTGTGGCCAAACCTTTAGTCCCGGTTGGTGGCTCCAACCGGGACGCATGCCCCCTTACCAACCGGGACGCATGCCCCCTGGCCCCGTGCCCGCTCCAACCGGGACGCGTGCCAGCATTAGTCCCGGTTGGTGGCGCAACCGGGACTAATGCACCGAGGGGTCGCGAACGGATAGCCCTTTTTCCTCTAGTGTATGGAGTCACTGCATTATGGTTAGACCAGTATAGGAGCAAATTAACTACTTTCTGCTGCTATTGCTTAAAAAAGATAGTAAAATTAGTTGGGTTAGGTGGTATTTACACTATATATATGATTATTTCTTGGCAAAAACAATGGGTATTCAGCTGAATACCCATGAATACACTTGTGCCCGCCCCTCCATTGGTCGAGGAAAACGTAAAGAAACTTTTGGTTCTACCCGTGAAAATTTGAAGAATGTGTCAAAGATCTGTTCCGTGAAGGAATTATGGTCCAACGATCCCTTGGTTCGAGAGGGGGATGAACAAGCTTTCTAAAAGAACCTCGGTGAAGGCGACGACGGCGGAGCAAGAACCACGACAGAGAGGTGACAAGGTTTTTTTTATCCAGGTTCGGGACCCTCGTGAGGAGGTAAATCCCCTACTCCCGCTTTGTTGTATTGCTCGCTTGGCTTCGCGAGGGTACAATGGAGGTTGGATGTCTAGGGTTTGGATCGCGGGGGATTGACCTGTCCTAAGGTGGGAGAAAGATCCCTTATATAGGGCAGCGCCGGGCCTCTTCCCCCAAACATTGGGCGGGAAGGGTCACCACATTCCCGTGCTGGAGGCTATGGCTTTGTCTTGTCTTCTTGGGGCCGCCCGCCAGCTGCGGGACCATGGTAGTGGACGGTGGTCGCCCTGTACCGCGACGCTTCCCTCCTAGTCCTGACTTCTTTGCACCAAAGAAGCATGTTAGACGCTGCCATCTCCTTGCGTCATCCCCTCCTCCCTCTGCACCAGAGGGCGGAGGGTGGCATCTTTCTTTCCCGAGGAGGACCAGTCCTTGCGTGGACCATCCGTTGGCGCGTCACCTAGCGCGTTGTAGTCCGAGGCGCAGAACCAACCCTCGCGAGGAGGTCAACCTCGAAGGTGTTGGGCGCTCTGTGCTCCCCCTATGCCCTCGCAAGGGTCATGCTCCTCGCAACCCCCGCCAGGGTATGATCGGTGGGTCCGGTGCCTTGAGAGGACGAGGTACCCCTGGTCCCAATAGTCCGACAGTTTCCCCTGGTCGCTTGGCTTCCACATGTCCGGTGAAGGGGTGGGGAAGTCAAGGGACCTTCTGACGCCGGACCCATGATCGGTCACGTCCACACGTGGCTCGTCGTAGATGTCGTCCGTGCCTTCCACATGCCCACGCGGCGCGTGGCACCCGCTCGATGCAGGAACCGTCCCTTCATTCAAAGGTGTAGGGGTTTGCACCGCCTGTAAAACCTCGAACATTGGAAGAGACGGGATGCGCCATCTTTTCCGTCGTCTTTCTTCTCGCCGCCGACCTTCTCGTCGGTTTCCCAAGCAGTCTTTGAGATGGCCCCCAAGAGAGCCCGCGCCGCCGCCTCCGCTTCGAGTTTCCCCACCCTAAACGCGGGAGTCTTGCCTCGGGCTACCGTCCTCAATGTTGAGGGGCTGGAGAAGGTCGAGAAGCTCATGGCCACCCACTCGATTGAGTGGAGAGATTCGCGGGCCTGGTGACTTGGTTTTGGGGAAGATGGATGGCGCCCTACAACCGCCACGGTCTTCACTCACTCCATCTCTGCTGGGCTCGTCCTCCCTTTCTCACCCTTTCTCCTCGCCATCCTAAAGCACTAATGCATTCAGCTTCTCCACCTTCATCCGTGGAGCGTGACGCTCCTTGCCGCCTTTGCGTACTGGGGTGAGGCCTTCATAGGCGTGGCGCCCTCTGTCGCTCTGTTTCGGCACTTATACCGCCTCCTTGTACTCTCGCCGGAGGATACCCTCGGAGGCGTCGGATTATTTGCCGGCGAGGAGGGGGATTTCATGCGCATCTCTGTCCTTGGCGTGTCGTTGGAGATTCGCCATGACTGGGTGCTGGTCGAAGCCGGTTGGGCGTGGCCGCAACTCTCTGTCCTGACGAGGGCAGCCGTAGAGAACCCTGGATGGGCTCGCGAGGCTGTCGCCTGCATGAGTGTGGGTCTCTTCATGAGGCGCTTGGCGCATATGAGAAGCTTGGGGATAACCGGTGAAATGGTGGTGCACAAGTATTTGCGGCAACAGATCTCTCCTCTCCAGGAACCATTGTTCAAAAAATCGTCAGATATGCCTGTTTATCTCTTATCACTGGGTGACCGATAAGCCGATTAATCAATTTATAGTTTGATAAATCGATTTATCGCCTGATAAATAGGATGATACACCCAAAAATCACTAATTTCGGGCTGACCGAGAAGTTAACGATAAACGATATCCTCAACATCGCCAGGAACACCGGAGGACCCTCTGGAGCCTGGCGCTCGGTCGATATGGGGCCAGGATCTCGGAGGGTCTCCGTGCCTAGAACACAGTGGCCACCCTCTTGCGCCTGCTCCTGGGCGCGGAGTCCGTGGCCGAACTTCCCCTGGTGTACGCCCCTTGTACTTGGTGTTGGAGATATGCCCAAGAGGCAATAATAAAGTAGTTATTATTATATCTTTGTGTTTATGATGAATTTTTACATCCCATGCTATAATTGTATTAATCGGAAACTTTAATACTTGTGTGATTTGTAAACATGAAAGAGTCCCTAGTAAAGCCTCTTGTTAAACTAGCTTGTTGATTGATTGATGATCATGGTTTCCTAGTCATGAACATTTGATGTTATTGATAATAAGGTCATATCATTAGGAGAATGATGTGATGGACATACTCCTATAGTTAAGCATAGCATAAGATCAAGTCATTTCAATAGTTTGTTTTCTATAAGATTTCAGATACATAGTAACCTAAATCCTTTGACCATGAGATCATGTTAATCACCATCACCAGATGGATGCTTTGATGACATCAAATACCACTTCATAACTAGGTGGTTATAAAGGTGGCATTGAGTATTCGGAAAGTATGCGTTGAGGCACATGGATAAAGAGTGGGATTTGGCCATCCATATGACGGATATATATACTCTGGGCCCTCTCGGTGGAATGTCATCCAAATTGGATTGCAATCATGTGACTGGCTCACAAGGGATCGCATATCACAGGAACGAGTAAAGAGTACTTATCGGTAACGAGATTGAACCATGTATGTAGATATACCGACGATCAAACCTCGGATAAGTAAAATATCACGAGACAAAGGGAAATTGGTATCGTGTGTAAATGGTTCATTCGATCATGAAGTAATCTTAGAAATATGTGGGAGCCATATGAATTTCCAGATTCCTCTATTGGTTATTGATCGGAGAAGAGTCACGATCATGTATGCATAATTCACGAACCGTAGGAGGACACACTTAAGGATTCGATGTTCTTTATTAGATATGGAATGTGATTAAGAGACCGAATGTTGTTTGGAGTCTCGGATAGGATCCGGTATATCGCGTGGAGATCCGGAATGGTCCGGAGAATAAGATTCATATAAGGAAAGCCCAATTCCGGAGTTCGGAAATGTTTTCGGTGTTTTCACCGGAATCTTCTAGAAGGGTCTAGAAGGTCCATCACTCCGGAGTGGGAAGGGTACATGGATGTGTCATTCCAAAGTGGAATGGTTGCATCACGTCCTAGGTCACTTGGCTGGGCAATGGGAAGAGAGAAATCAAACTCTAGTTTGAAAAGTCAAATGCCTGTTTGCAAAGTCAAATCCCAACATGGTTGCTTAGTGGAAGGAGGCGAGGAAACCCACTTAGGGAAGGTTTCCTCCCTCCCCTTTCCTTCGGCCAAGTAGATGAGTTGGGGAAGGACTCACCTCCCCCAAACCGCCTCTCCCACCTATATAAGGAGGGGTAGGGTGCCCCTACCCCTCACACACCAAAACCCTACCCGGCCGCCGCCCCCCTCTCTCAAGTCGCCGCCGCCTAGGTATTCTCAAGTCATCGCCGCCTAGCCCTCTCTAGCCGCCGGCCACCTCCACCCCTTGGCCTCTAAACCCTAGATTTATAAGGGCCCTCTCTACTCCACCACACCCGCTCCGGCTTAGGGGAAGCCCTGCGGGATTTCCCCTCTACTTCCACCACCATGCCGTCGTGCTGCTAGAATCGCGAGGAGAGATCTACAACCTCTCTTACCTGCTAGAACAAGGGAGAGGAAGGTCTTAATCAAGTATCGAACATGTGATCGTCTACGCGATCTTGAGATCGGCAAGTGAACGACTACATCACCCACGAGAGATCCGTATCTTGTTAAATGCTTTGGATCTTCGAGGGTTAGTGTAGGGGTTCGTAGCATGGAAAACAAAAATTTTCTACCGCATACAAACAAACAAGCCAAGATCTATCTACTAGATTGTAGCAACGAGTCGATAGAGGAACTCACCCTCGAAGATTCCAAAGCGGTTAACGAGAGCAGATTCTCGTGGGTGATGTAGTCGTACACTTCCGATCTCAAGATCACGTAGACGATCCTTCCGGCGCTGCGTTCCGGCAGCGCTTCCGCAGTCGGTCACACGTTCGGTACTCGATGAAGACCTTCCTCTCCCTTGTTCCAGCAGGCAGCGGAGGTTGTAGCACTCTCCTCGTGATTCCGGTAGCACGGCGGCGTGGTACCGGAAGTAGAGGGGAGATCTCGCAGGGCTTCGCCTTAAGCCGGAGCGAGTATGGTGGACTATGAGAGAGGCTTGGATATCTAGGGTTTAGAGGCACCAAGTAGAGGGATCTAGGCCGGCGGCTAGGGCAAAGGGATTGCCCCAAGTCGGCGGCTTGGGCAAACCCTAGGGCGGCGGCGACTTGGGTAGAGGCCGGCAGCTTGGGTTAGGTTTAGAGGGGCAATCTTGTGTGCTAGGAGGGGAGCCCTGCCCCTCCTCTTATAGGAGGGAGGCGCCGGCCAAGGGGAGGGGAATCCCTCCCCAACTCGGATACCAAGTGGGCCGACGGTGGAGGAGGGACTCCTCCCCAACTCGGTTTCCCACTTCCCCTCCACTTCCCAAAATAGCCGTTTGACTTTTCAAATTGGCGTTTGACTTTTCAAACTAGGATTTGATTAAACCCTTTATTTTTTTCAGCGATGACACCTAGTACATGATGTAATCATACCAACTTGATATAACACATTCATGCACCCTTCCCCTTTGGAGTGTCGGACATTCCGGAACCTTCTAGAACATTCTTAATGAAAACACTGGAACCATTCTCCAACCCCGAAACAGGACTTTCCTTATCTTAATCTTATTCTCCGGACCATTCTGGATCTCCTCGTGATATCCCGGATCCCATCCGAGACTCCGAACAACATTCGGTGTCTTACTCATCATTCCATAACTACTCAACAACATCGAATCCTTAAGTGTGTCTCCCTACGGTTCGTGAATTATGCGAACATGATCGAGACACTTCTCCGATCAATAACCAATAGAGGAATCTGGAAATTCATATGGCTCCCACATATTTCTACGATTAATTTGCGATCGAATGAACCACTTACATACGATACCAATTTCCCTTTGTCTCACGATAGTTTACTTATCCGAGGTTTTGATCGTCGGTATCTCTGCATACCTAGTTCAACCTCGTTACTGATAAGTCCTCTTTTCTCGTTCCCGTGATATGTGATCCCTTGTGAGCCATTCACATGCTTGCAAGCTAATTGGTTGACATTCCACCGAGAGGGCCCAGAGTATATCTATCCGTCATATGGATGGACAAATCCCACTCTTGATCCATGTGCCTCAACCCATACTTTCCAAACACTCAATGCCACCTTTATAGCCACCCAGTTATGGTGTGGTGTTTGATGTCATCAAAGCATCTTTCCGGTGATGGTGATTAACATGATCTCATGGTCGAAGGAATTAGGTTACTATGTATCAGAAAGCTTATAGCAAATGAACTATATTAAATGACTTGATCTTTATGCTACGCTTAACTATAGGAGTATGTCCATCACATCATTCTCCTAATGATATGACCTTGCTGTTAATAACATCTCTATGTTCATGATCAGGAAACCATGATCATATATTAACCAACAAGCTAGTTTAACAAGAGGCTTTACTAGGGACTCTTTTATGTTTACAAATCACACAAGTATTAATGTTTCCTGTTAATACAATTATAGCATGGTATGTAAACATTTATCATAAGTATGAAGATATGATAATAACCACTTTATTATTGCCTCTTGGGTATATCTCCAACAGTCTCCCACTTGCACTAGAGTTAATAATCTAGTTTCAAACCTTTGTGTATTCAACACCTATGGCTTTCCGGTGTTGTATATACATGATTGCTAGTGGTCAACTGATCTCCGGATCTGATACTTCCAGGTCCGTGTGTAAATGCATGTCTTTGCGTCTCTACGCATCACTCATTCTCTAATGAGATGGCTTCGTACAAATTTGGTCCTTTGGTGTGACCTTTAGTTCTTTGGGGTTAAAACATGTTGACAATATTGTCGTACAATATATCTTAATAGTACTATCCCACTGTGAACTACACCTGGTTTGATAACAAACTACTTGACACAAATGCCCTCTCTTGATGCTATAATAGCAGTTATATACTTAGCCCTTTTGTTGTAGTATCTATCACAATATCTTAACTTTGGAACTCATCCAAATCCATTATGGAACTTACTTTCCATTTTATTGTGCCACCCTTAGTTTAGATTGAGATAAACTTAATTTGTACTTTGTGAAAAAACTAGTATCAATGTAGTACTTTTACAATGAACTAACCATCTATTTGTCAATTTTAGAAAACAATATATTCTTAGTTCTTCCAAAATATCATAAGAATATCCTTACTATCGTCCAATGATCATCTTATGAATCATTCTGGTATATGCTCATAACATTTAGAGTATAGGACATATCTGGATTTGTACATATCACAGTATGGTTGATATAAATACTCTTTGTGATTTCATATATCAAGTATCAATCTATACTTGAATCTTTGTTTCACTTACCCAGTGTCAATACACTTGAATATATCATCAATATTGAACTCATTCAATCCTTTTTCTATGACAAGAACCTTTCTTGTAGTTTCTATATTGAACTCATTCAATACATCATCTATGTACTTTCGGCACAAACATATTAGCGTCTATTGATGCCAAATATTTGGGTTTTGCCTAAGTCTTTCATCAGGATGAAATTCTTAATATGTGTTAATAAAAGATACATCTTTTCCAATCAACAATATGTCCTCCACATAATGTATTAGAAATATGTCTTAGCGCTCCCACTTAATTTCTTGCAAATGCAAGCATCTTCATTGTCTCTGATGAAATTAAACTCTTTTAACAGTTTCATCATAGTGAAGATTCCAACTCCGCTATGCTTACTTCAACCATTGAAGTTTGCATATGATTTTAGCATCCTTTGAATTAACAAAACCCTATGGACCGTGTTATGCACATGTCCTAGGTAACAATTCTATTAGAAGAACTTGTTTTGTTTATTCAACTACCACATAACAAAAATATATGTAGTGGTGGCTATATTAATCCGTCTAGACTAAATATCGCTATGAAAGATCAGATCTTGTCATAGTCAACCTTTGAACATTGTTGTGAACTCTTTCCCAACATGTCGACTATTTCATAGATGTCCAACATCCATGTATATTTATTTATAGATCCAAACATAACTGTAAGGTCTTACACCTTTCTTGAGGGTCCTTCAAGTTCAAAACTTGATTTTTCGTGTATGGAACTATCACGGATTTTATGGCTTCAAGCCATTTTACGGAGTCAGGGCCCATCATCGCTTCTTTGCATGTAGTACGTTCATTATTCTCAAATAATGATTCAACCCTCAAATCTTGGTATTTGATTGTTTACTCTACCTACTTGTTTCAATAGGAACTTAGATCTCCGTGACCACAACCTTTGAGGCACGTGAGCCATGAGCATTATTGCTGCCTCCGGAACACTTTTCGGCGCTGCGCAACTCTGCACATATAGCTAAGGTTCTTTTAACCTTATCAAAGTTCTATTGTCCTCCCACTTAACTTTTCACGAAAAATTCCTTCTTAAAGAAACTTGACGTTCTAAGCGACAAACACTTTTGTCTCCGGTGTTATGGAGGATTACTTACCATTTATTCAAAATAACATACAAAGACAGGTTCATTCGACTTTGGTTGCAAACATCTTTCTTATGCACAACATACCAATGTTTACGAAAGGACTAGTTGGGTTTTATCCCAAACCATAACTTTATATGGTGTCATTTGAACGGATTATGATGAAGCTCTTTTCAGTGGAAAAACGGTAGTCTCTAAAGCTTTTAATCTTTAAAATATAATGGCAGTTTTTATGAATTATACCTTTGATCTTACCATGTCAAACAAGGTTTAATTACATATCTCGAACGCTCCATACTCTTATGGTGTTTCGGGAAAATGCAAATCCACGGAACGATTCCTTAAATCTTAGGTATTATGCTAAACTTGTAAATCAAATATCTTCCTTTATGATCTTATCATAAACTATTTATATTCTTGTTACAATGATTTTGCACTTCATCTTGAAAGTCTTTGAACTTTTCAAATATTTCACACTTCATCCTTATTAAGTAAATATTCATATATTCACTCAAATTTTCGGAGAAATCATAAGAAGTTGAAATCCATCGCTCTTGACTACACTTAATGGACTTCGTACAACAATATGTACAAGTTCCAATAAGCTAGTCATTCGTTCCCTTTTGGCCTATGAACGAAGTTTTAATTATCTCTAGGAAAGTTTCACAAGCGTCATTTGATCAAAATCAAAAGACTCCAAAATTCCACACACATGGAGTTTCTTCATGTTTTCTTTCCAATATAATTTAAACGGCGATGTCACTTCCTAAGTGATCTTTGAATCAATTTGTCTTTCGACATTTTTAGCACTAGTTTTTGTAGGGTTCGCAGCATAGAAAACAAAAATTTTCCTACGATGTGAACTATATACCAAGATCCATCTACTAGATACAAACAACGGGCGGATGTATATCCGTAGAGAACATACCCTTGAAGACCGACAAAGCTTAACGAGTTCAACTCGTGGTTGATGTAGACGATCTCTTGCCGATCTCAAGATCGAGAGGAAGTCCTAGCGCCGCAAATCAGCAGCGCATCCGTGCTCGCACACACGTTCGAGGCACCGAGCAACCTCCGCCTCCTCGCTCCAGCGATGCAGCGGAAGCACAACTCTTTCTTGCCGAATAGCCACCGGGAACATGTATCTCGCTAGTCCGAGACCATGGGGGATAAATTCTGGAGGGGGAGAGAGATCCTTCACGAGGAGGTGTAGTGTGAGAGGAGGAGAGGGGGGCCTTTTATAGGGGAGAGGGGGGGCACCCAAGGGGCATGGCGCCCAGCCATGGGGCTGCCCCCACCTCTTCCACATTCATGTGGGTGGAGCTCCCACTCAAAATGAAAAGCCTCCACTCCCATTAAAAAGCCTCCACTCAAAAATCCACTCACATGCATTAAATTTCCACCAAATTTAATGCAAGCTCTCATTTAAATAAAACTCTTTTATTTATTTATTCAGAATTTTGTTAATTACTTTAATTAACAAACATTCACATAAAATCCCTTGCTAGTATTCCATTTCACATGCAGAACCAGTTTCAGCAATTTCAACCGAAACAGTTTCGGTGTCTAGTGAAATAAATTCCTGCGCTTTCCTTTTCTTTTCGGCATGAAACTTTTGCTCCAATTGGATGTCGGTGTCTCTTAAGTGTGTCACCCTAAGGTTCGTGAATAATGCGGACATGATCGAGACCCCTCTCGGATCAATAAGCAGAAGCGGGATCTGGAGACCCATACTGACTCCCACACATTCAACGATGACTTTCTTGTGATCGTCGGAACCTTTTACGCTAGTATCTTAATCCCTTTGTTTCACGATATATTACATGTCCGAGATTCGATCATCGGTATCTCCATACCTAGTTTGATCTCGTTACCGACATGCACTCTTTTCTCGTTCCCGTGATATAACATTCTAGTGATCAAATCACTTGCTTGCAAGCTAATCAATGTGATATCACCGAGAGGGCCCAGAGTATATCTATCCGTCATCGGGATGAACAAATTCCACTCTTGATCCATGAGCCTCAACATAACACTTTATTAGTTCTGAATCCATCTTTATAATCACCCTGTTACGGTGTGACGTTTGATGTTATCAAGAAACTCTTCCGGTGTTAGTGATTGACATGATCTCATGGTCTAAGGATTAGGATCACTTCGTAAGTTGTTATAGCAATATAAACTCAATGACTTTGATCGTAATGCTATACTTCGGATGAGTGTTCATCACACCATTACACTAATGTTGTGATCCCGTTATTAACAACATCCAATGTCCATGATCAGGAAACCTTGATCATCTTGTTAATCAACGAGCTAGTTTATGAGAGAGGCATAACTAGGAACTTTCTGTTTGTTTATTAAACACACATGTATTAACGTTTCCGTATTAATACAATTATAGCATGCAAAATAAACATCTATCATATACTTGGAATACACATAATAAACACTTTATTATTGCCTCTCAGGGCATATTCCCTTCAGTCTCCCACTTGCACTAGAGACAATAATCTAGTTACATAGTGATAAATCTAACACCCATTGAGTTCTGGTGTTGATCATGTTTTGCTCTAGGGAGAGTTTTAGTCAACGGATCTGCTACATTGAGATCCGTATGTACTTTACAAATCTTTATATCTCCATCCTTGACATGCTCGCGGATGGAGTGAAACCGGCGCTTAATATGCTTGGAATGCTTGTGAGACCTTGGCTCTTTGGCATTGGCAATGGCACCATTGTTGTCACAATAGATCACCATTGGGTCCAACGCGTTTGCCACAACTCCTAGTTCGGATATGAACTCCTTCATCCAAACTGCTTCCTGAGCCGCTTCTGAAGCAGCAACATATTCGGCCTCCGTTGTTGATCCCGCTACCACAGGTTGTTTGGAACTCCTCCAACTAACCGCTCCGCCATTCATGAGAAATACGTATCCGGATTGAGACTTAGAGTCATCCGGATCGGTGTCAAAGCTAGCATCGACATAACACTTAGCGACGAGCTCTTCTTCACCTCCGTATACAAGAAACATATCCTTAGTTCTTCGTAAGTACTTAAGGATATTCTTGACCGCTATCCAGTGTTCCGAACCTGGATCCGATTGGTACCTACTAGTCAAACTAATAGCATGTGCCACATCCGGTCTTGTACATAGCATGGCGTACATTATAGAGCCTATGGCTGAAGCATAGGGGACTTTGTCCATTATCTCTCTTTCTTCCGTCGAAGCCGGACTTTGAGTCTTACTCAATGTCTTGCCTTGCAACATAGGTAAGAACCCCTTCTTACTTCCGTCCATTTTAAACTTCTTTAAAATCTTATCAAGGTATGTACTTTGCGATAGCCCTATTAGGCGCCTAGATCTATCTCTATAGATCTTTATGCCTAATATGTATGACGCTTCACCTAGGTCCTTCATTGAAAATTTGCTGTTTAGATAACTTTTAACACTGTTTAAAAGTTCTTTATCATTTCCAATCAATAATATGTCATCCACATATAATATCAGAAATGCCACATTGCTCCCACTCACTTTCTTGTAAATACAAGCTTCTCCATAAGTTTGGACAAATCCAAACTCTTTGATCACCTCATCAAAGCGGAGATTCCAACTTCGTGATGCTTGCTTCAATCCATAGATGGATCGCTGAAGCTTGCACACCTTGTTAGCATCCTTAGGATCAACAAAACCCTTTGGTTGTATCATATACAACTCTTCTTCAATATTCCCATTGAGAAACGCGGTTTTGACATCCATCTGCCATATCTCATAATCGAAATATGCAGCAATTGCTAACATAATCCTAACTGACTTTAGCATCGCTACGGGAGAGAAAGTCTCATCGTAGTCAACTCCTTGAATTTGTCGAAACCCCTTTGCGACAAGTCGAGCTTTATAGATGGTCACATTACCATCAGCATCAGTTTTCCTTTTGAAAATCCATTTGTTCTCCACGGCCTTTCGGTCGTGAGGTAATTCCACCAAGTTCCAAACTTGATTTTCATACATGGATTCCATCTCGGATTTCATGGCTTCTAACCATTTGTTGGAATCTGGGCTCATCATCGCTTCTTCATACGTCACAGGGTCATCATTTTCATCAACCATGAAATTCATGACAGGATTTCCGTACAGCTCGGGAGCTGCACGCGTCCTGTTTGACCTGCGAGGTTCGGTAGTACTCTCTTTTGGAGTTTCATGATCATTATCATTAGTTCCCTCTTCAACAGGTGGAGCCAACTCCGGAACAACTTCCGGCGCTGCGCTACTCGCCATACTTTGAAGAGAAGGTTCCACAACCTCTTCGAGTTCTACCTTCCGACTACTCACACCTTTCGCGAGAAACTCTTTCTCTAGAAAGGATCCATTCTTGGCAACAAAAACCTTGCCCTCGGATCTGTGATAGAAGGAATACCCAATAGTTTCTTTAGGGTATCCTATGAAGACGCATTTTTCCGCTTTGGGTTCGAGTTTATCCGGTTGAAGTTTATTCACATAAACATCGCATCCCCAAACTTTAAGAAATGACAACTTAGGTTTGTTTCCAAACCACAATTCATACGGTGTCTTTTCAACGGATTTAGATGGTGCCCGATTTAAAGTGAATGCAGCAGTTTCTAGTGCATAACCCCAAAATGACAACGGCAAGTCTGTCAGAGACATCATAGATCGAACCATATCTAATAAAGTACGATTACGACGTTCCGACACACCATTTCGCTGTGGTGTTCCGGCAGGTGTGAGTTGTGAAACAATTCCACACTCTTTCATGTGAGTGCTAAACTCGTAACTTAGATACTCACCTCCACGGTCGGACCGTAGAAATTTGATCTTTCTATTACGATGATTTTCCACTTCATTCTGAAATTCCTTGAACTTTTCAAAGGTTTCAGAATTGTGTTTCATCAAGTAGATATAACCGTATCTACTCAAATCATCCGTGAAAGTAACAAAATAACGATATCCACCTCGCGCCGACACACTCATTGGACCACATACATCAGAATGTATGATTTCCAATAAATCTGTCGCCCGTTCCATTGAACGGGAAAACGGCGTTCTAGTCATCTTGCCCATAAGGCATGGCTCACATGTATCAAATGATTCATAATCAAGTGATTCCAAAAGTCCATCCGAATGGAGCTTCTTCATGCGTTTAACGCCAATATGACCTAGACGGCAGTGCCACATATATGCGGATATATCATCATTAAGTTTAATCCTTTTAGCATCAACATTATGAATATGTGTAACATTATCATCGAGATCTAATAGAAATAAACCATTCATCATCGGTGCATGACCATAAAAGATTTCATTCATATAAATGGAACAACCATTGTTCTCGGATTTAAATGAATAACCACTTCGCATCAAACACGATCCAGATACAATGTTCATGCTCAGTGCAGGCACCAGATAACATTTATTCAAGTTTATAACTAATCCCGACGGTAAGTGGAGAGGCAGCATTCCGACGGCGATCACATCAACACTTGATCCATTGCCGACACGCATCTTGACCTCACCCCTTGCTAGCGGTCGCTTGTTCCGCAGCCCCTGATTCGAGTTACAAATATTAGCAACTGAACCGGTATCAAATACCCAGGTGCTACTGCGAGCACTAGTCAAGTACACATCAATAACATGTATATCATATATACCTTTGTTTGCCTTGCCGGCCTTCTTGTCTGCCAGATACTTGGGGCAGTTGCGCTTCCAGTGGCCAGTCCCCTTACAATAGTAGCACTCGGAATCAGACTTAGGTCCAACTCGGGGTTTCTTTTCAGGCGCGGCAACCGGCTTGCCGCCCTTACTTCCCTTCCGTTTTCCCTTCTTGTCTTTCTTGAAACCAGTGTTCCTATTGATCATCAACACTTGATGTTCCTTTTTGATCTCCACTTCTGCAGTTTTAAGCATTGACAGAAGCTCGGGGAGAGACTTCTTCATGCCTTGCATATTATAGTTCATCACAAAGCTCTTATAGCTAGGTGGCAGAGACTGCAGAACACGATGGATGCCTAAGCCAATGGGAATCGATATTCCCAAGGACACAAGCTTATCGGCGTAACCCGACATCTTGAGTACATGCTCACTAACGGAGCTGTGCTCTTCCATCATGCAGCTAAAGAACTTTTCTGAAGCGTTGTAGCTCTCTACAGCAGCATGTGTGTCGAAAATAATTTTCAACTCACCCATTGTATCAAATGCATTGCCGTTTTCGAAACGCTTTCGAAGTTCCGGCTCTAGCCCATACAATATGCCGCAATGAACTAAGTTGTGGTCCTCCTGACGAGTCTGATAGACATTCTTCTCCTCGTCAGGGGCATCATCAAAAGGTGGGGGGCCTAACGGCGCTTCTAGCACATATTGCTTTTGTGCAGCAGAGAGGAGAATCCTCAAATTCATGGCCCATTCAGTAAAGTTGCTACCGTTCGTTGCTAGTTTCTCTTTCTCCATGAACGCATTGAAATTAAAAGCAGGTGGTGCCATCTACAACAGAATTTGTAAAGTTTAGACTAAGTGTATGATAGATCGAGTTCAACTAATCTATATTACGAATGAACTCCCACTCAAAAGCGACATCCCTCGTGTCCTTTTGGTGATTACATGAACCAAATCCACTACACCAAGTCCGATCATCACGTGAGTCGGTATAGCTTCAAAGGCGAGCATCAAATGGGCATCATATCAACTATATGACTCATGCTTAACCTTTCGGTCTGTGTTCCGAGGCCATGTCTGTACATGCTAGGCTCGCCAAGTTAGAACCTTAGTATTTGCGTGTGTAACTGTTTTACACCCGAAATATGGTCGTGGATCCAAGAACACCCGATCATCACGTGATGTCTTGGAGCGACGAAAACATAATCGGTGCATACTAAAGGAAGAACACATTCTTATCTTGATATTTAAATGAGGGATCATCTTATTATGCTTAACAAAGCGCTAAACAAGCAATATAAGATGTAATCAAACATCATATGTTTATTAGTGAAATTATATGGTTCCCGCAGATGATCTCTATCATGTGCATCGTGGTATGATCACTATCATACCTATATGTGTAAATCCAAGGTCTATGGATTTTACACGCTATGTGTGTTGTAAGAGTATCATCTCATACTTCTACTTACAACACTACCATATCATAACACTAGCCCAGCAACAATCTAAACTAGACGCCTCTAATTTATCCATTGCAAGTTTTACGTGGCTTAGGGCTTTCGAGATAGAACCGTTCTTACCTACGAACATGAACCACAACGAGGATAATCAAATTGTTGACAACTCGCTTGCAAAATAGATATTGACTATAGTAGGAGAGACAGACACCCGCTAGCCACTTATGCAAACTAGTTGCATGTCAAGCGTGGAACAGGTCTCATGTGCGAGGACATGTAAAGTTTGTCCGGGCCGCTTCATCCCACTATGCCACCAATATCCAAAATTACAACAAAGGAGCAACAACATGATCATCATCGCCCACATACTCATATGTGTACTACCCGTGTAAAGTATCTACGCATAGATCTGGCTCTGATACCACTGTAGGGTTCGCAGCATAGAAAACAAAAATTTTCCTACGATGTGAACTATATACCAAGATCCATCTACTAGATACAAACAACGGGCGGATGTATATCCGTAGAGAACATACCCTTGAAGACCGACAAAGCTTAACGAGTTCAACTCGTGGTTGATGTAGACGATCTCTTGCCGATCTCAAGATCGAGAGGAAGTCCTAGCGCCGCAAATCAGCAGCGCATCCGTGCTCGCACACACGTTCGAGGCACCGAGCAACCTCCGCCTCCTCGCTCCAGCGATGCAGCGGAAGCACAACTCTTTCTTGCCGAATAGCCACCGGGAACATGTATCTCGCTAGTCCGAGACCATGGGGGATAAATTCTAGAGGGGGAGAGAGATCCTTCACGAGGAGGTGTAGTGTGAGAGGAGGAGAGGGGGGCCTTTTATAGGGGAGAGGGGGGGCACCCAAGGGGCATGGCGCCCAGCCATGGGGCTGCCCCCACCTCTTCCACATTCATGTGGGTGGAGCTCCCACTCAAAATGAAAAGCCTCCACTCCCATTAAAAAGCCTCCACTCAAAAATCCACTCACATGCATTAAATTTCCACCAAATTTAATGCAAGCTCTCATTTAAATAAAACTCTTTTATTTATTTATTCAGAATTTTGTTAATTACTTTAATTAACAAAAATTCACATAAAACCCCTTGCTAGTATTCCATTTCACATGCAGAACCAGTTTCAGCAATTTCAACCGAAACAGTTTCGGTGTCTAGTGAAATAAATTCCTGCGCTTTCCTTTTCTTTTCGGCATGAAACTTTTGCTCCAATTGGATGTCGGTGTCTCTTAAGTGTGTCACCCTACGGTTCGTGAATAATGCGGACATGATCGAGACCCCTCTCGGATCAATAAGCAGAAGCGGGATCTGGAGACCCATACTGACTCCCACACATTCAACGATGACTTTCTTGTGATCGTCGGAACCTTTTACGCTAGTATCTTAATCCCTTTGTTTCACGATATATTACATGTCCGAGATTCGATCATCGGTATATCCATACCTAGTTTGATCTTGTTACCGACATGCACTCTTTTCTCGTTCCCGTGATATAACATTCTAGTGATCAAATCACTTGCTTGCAAGCTAATCAATGTGATATCACCGAGAGGGCCCAGAGTATATCTATCCGTCATCGGGATGAACAAATTCCACTCTTGATCCATGAGCCTCAACATAACACTTTATTAGTTCTGAATCCATCTTTATAATCACCCTGTTACGGTGTGACGTTTGATGTTATCAAGAAACTCTTCCGGTGTTAGTGATTGACATGATCTCATGGTCTAAGGATTAGGATCACTTCGTAAGTTGTTATAGCAATATAAACTCAATGACTTTGATCGTAATGCTATACTTCGGATGAGTGTTCATCACACCATTACACTAATGTTGTGATCCCGTTATTAACAACATCCAATGTCCATGATCAGGAAACCTTGATCATCTTGTTAATCAACGAGCTAGTTTATGAGAGAGGCATAACTAGGAACTTTCTGTTTGTTTATTAAACACACATGTATTAACGTTTCCGTATTAATACAATTATAGCATGCAAAATAAACATCTATCATATACTTGGAATACACATAATAAACACTTTATTATTGCCTCTCAGGGCATATTCCCTTCAGTTTTATGGTTGTGATTTCTCCAACGAGATTTGTGAATCATCCATCTTTTATGGATTACGGAAATTATTTGAACAACCCTTTTGTTCTCATAATACCTGATAAAACAAATCTTGAAGGCAAGCTTTGATGTTTAACGAGCAACACAATAACCCTTTATTTGTTCTCGATGAACATCATCACATATTCTTTTGCTAGTTACTTAGGCCATTGTAGTTCATTAATTATGTTGTCTCGTATGATGATTCATACCAACAAATTCAGTATCAAATAATTAACAACCACATTGTTTAATAAGCAATGAATATATCCATAACATGTATATTATCTATATACTTAAGCTGAACAATTCTAGTCTTTTTCTTTTCTGCCATATATTTATGAGATTCTCTTTCAGTATTTCCTTTCTGTTTGAAAGAATCTATCAACATCAATAGTGGAGTCATACATATGACACATAGTCCAAAGCGTGTATAGTTAAATACCAATGTCTTTGGACTTGCACTTTGAAGTAGATCACCATCATCAAATGTTTGGTGTTCTTTCAAATTCCTTTCTTTAGTAATCTCTTGGTGTAGTAAATATTTTACGTACATCAAATATTCACCCTTATCATCAAGCTACTTTAGCTTATTGTAGTGAATCGCGAGTATAATGTTGCTCTCCAAAACCTTTTGGAAGATTCGGACAACTAGTGTCTCCAACCTTTTGCAAATTCTCATCAAATATGAGAACATGTCTTTTGCCATATTATACTCTATCATGTTGCAACCAAAATTTCGTTTCAGATATCACAATATCTTCCACACATCATGGTTTCTGAAACATCTCTTTCAGATCCTAGATAACCTTGATATTAAGACAATCCTTTGAATATCAAGAATCATGGAGACAAACATGGTACTCGTACACTAACTCTTGGAATTGTCACTCTTGTTTTAATACCAATTATTAAACTTCATGGAGTAACCGGAACTTACTGAAAGTTTGCAATAGGACTTTTAAACTTTAGATTAACACTTCAAAAACAATACGATACCAGTTCGTAAAGTAACTAACCAGAATTCTATAGTTCTATCATCTCAATTAAAACTAATCGCAAGGTGGTAAACGGATGCCAATGACTACAACAACTATGCAAATTCACTTTGATTTAATTTATGATAAATAGTGTTCAACTTTTAATCATATCGCCATTGAACTCCCACTCAAAACAATATCCCTCACAGTGTTTTTGTGATCACACGAACCAAATCCACCACATCAAAACCGATCATCACGAGAGTTGATGTAGCTTCAATGGCGAACAATCAACATGTTCATCATATCTACTATATGACTCATGCTTTACCTTTCGGTGATCCGTGTTCCGAGACCATGTCTGTACATGCTAGGATCGTCAAGATCAAACCTTAGCTTCTGCATGAGCAAATCTGGCTTGCTCACGTTGTATACACTCGCAGAATCTAACACACCCGATCATCACGTTGTGCTTCGAAACAACGAGCTTTAGCAACGGTGCTTACTAAGGATGAACACTTTAAACTTGAAATTGTGTGCTTGAGGGATCATCTTATAATGCTACCGTCATGAACTAAGCAATACAAGATGCATAAAAGGATTAACATCACATGCAATTCATAATATGTGATATGATATGACCTTTCTTCTTTGTTCTTCCGATCTCCATCTTCAAGAACGAACATGATCTCCATCATCACCGGCATTGCATCAAGGTCAATGACGCTTCTCCATGGTTGTCGTCCACCAGCTTCAACTATTACAACTACTTTGAATAGACACGCGGGTCTTAACAGAATTTAAAGACAACCATATGGCTCCTGCCGGTTGACAACTTACAATAAGGAACATTGCATACATCAAATATAATCACAATCATGGCCATATCACATCACAGCACATCCCTGCAAAACAAAGTTAGACGCTTCTACTTTCTTTGCACGTTTTACGTGGTCTGGGGCTTTCAATAAGTGTCGTTCTAACTGACAAACAAGAACCACAACATTGATACTAGTATTGTCAATCACCCGTTGTAAATTGAATCTTAACTATGTTGGGAGAAACAGGCACCCGCAAAGCCACTTATGCAATACAAGTTGCATGTCAAGCGTGGAGCAATTCTCATGAACGATGTCATGTAAGGTTAGCCCGGGCCGCTTCATCCCACCATCCTGCAAGATGCAAAGTACACAAGAAGCAATCGACAACAAAAGCATCAACGTCCACAATGACCATTGTGTTCTACTCGTGCAACAGATCTACATATAGACACGGCTCTGATACCACTGTAGGGGTTCGTAGCATGGAAAACAAAAATTTTCTACCGCATACAAACAAACAAGCCAAGATCTATCTACTAGATTGTAGCAACGAGTCGATAGAGGAACTCACCCTCAAAGATTCCAAAGCGGTTAACGAGAGCAGATTCTGGTGGGTGATGTAGTCGTACACTTCCGATCTCAAGATCGCGTAGACGATCCTTCCGGCGCTGCGTTCCGGCAGCGCTTCCGCAGTCGGTCACATGTTCGGTACTCGAAAAAGACCTTCCTCTCCCTTGTTCCAGCAGGCAGCGGAGGTTGTAGCACTCTCCTCGTGATTCCGGTAGCACGACGGCGTGGTACCGGAAGTAGAGGGGAGATCTCGCAGGGCTTCGCCTTAAGCCGGAGCGAGTATGGTGGACTATGAGAGAGGCTTGGCGATCTAGGTTTTAGAGGCACCAAGTAGAGGGATCTAGGCCGGCGGCTAGGGCAAAGGGATTGCCCCAAGTCGGCGGCTTGGGCAAACCCTAGGGCGGCGGCGACTTGGGTAGAGGCCGGCGGCTAGGGTTAGGTTTAGAGGGGGCAATCTTGTGTGCTAGGAGGGGAGCCCTGCCCCTCCTCTTATAGGAGGGAGGCGTCGGCCAAGGGGAGGGGAATCCCTCCCCAAATGGGATCCCAAGTGGGCCGGCGGTGGAGGAGGGACTCCTCCCCAACTCGGTTTCCCACTTCCCCTCCACTTCCCAAAATAGCCGTTTGACTTTTCAAATTGGCGTTTGACTTTTCAAACTAGGATTTGATTAAACCCTTTATTTTGTTCAGAGATGACACCTAGTACATGATGCAATCATACCAACTTGATATAACATATTCATGCACCCTTCCCCTTCGGAGTGCCGGACATTCCGGAACCTTCTAGAACATTCCTGATGAAAACACCGGAACCATTCTCCAACCCCGAAACAGGACTTTCCTTATATGAATCTTATTCCCCGGACCATTCCAGATCTCCTCGTGATATCCCGGATCCCATCCGAGACTCCGAACAACATTCGGTCTCTTACTCATCATTCCATAACTACTCAACAACATCGAATCCTTAAGTGTGTCTCCCTACGGTTCGTGAATTATGCGGACATGATCGAGAAAATTCTCCGATCAATAACCAATAGAGGAATCTGGAAATTCATATGGCTCCCACATATTTCTAGATTACTTGCGATTGAATGAACCACTTACATACGATACCAATTTCCCTTTGTCTCACGATAGTTTACTTATCCGAGGTTTTGATCGTCGGTATCTCTGCATACCTAGTTCAACCTCGTTACTGATAAGTCCTCTTTTCTCGTTCCCGGATATGTGATCCCTTGTGAGACAGTCACATGCTTGCAAGCTAATTGTATGACATTCCACCGAGAGGGCCCAGAGTATATCTATCCGTCATATGGATGGACAAATCCCACTCTTGATCCATGTGCCTCAACCCATACTTTCCAAACACTCAATGCCACCTTTATAGCCACCCAGTTACGGTGTGGTGTTTGATGTCATCAAAGCATATTTCCGGTGATGGTGATTAACATGATCTCATGGTCGAAGGAATTAGGTTACTATGTATCAGAAAGCTTATAGCAAATGAACTATATTAAATGACTTGATCTTTATGCTACGCTTAACTATATGAGTATGTCCATCACATAATTCTCCTAATGATATGACCTTGCTGTTAATAACATCTCTATGTTCATGATCAGGAAACCATGATCATATATTAACCAACAAGCTGGTTTAACAAGAGGCTTTACTAGGGACTCTTTTATGTTTACAAATCACACAAGTATTAATGTTTCCTGTTAATACAATTATAGCATGGTATGTAAACATTTATCATAAGTATGAAGATATGATAATAACCACTTTATTATTGCCTCTTGGGCATATCTCCAACCGTTAGTACTCTATCAACTCGTTGCACCGATCTAGTAGATTAGATCTTGGCTTGTGTGTGTTCATGCAATAGAATTTTTTTGTTTTCCATGCTACGAACCCCTACAGTGGTATCAGAGCCGTGTCTATGCGTATATCTTTTGCACGAGTAGAACACAATGGTTATTGTGGGCGTTGATGCTTTTTTGTCGATTGATTTTTGTGTACTTTGCATCTTGCGAGATGGTGGAATGAAGCGTCCCGGGCTAACCTTACATGACATCGTTCATGAGACTTGATCCACGTTCGACATGCAACTTGTATTGCATAAGTGGCTTTGCGGGTGTCTGTCTCTCCCACCATAGTGAAGATTCAATTTACAACAGTCACTTGACAATACTTGTATCAACATTGTGGTTCATGTTCGTAAGTTAGAAAGTTTCTTATTCGAAAGCTCCAAACCACGTAAAACATGCAAATAAAATTAGAGGCATCTAACTTTGTTTTGCAGGGGTGTGCTGTGATGTGATATGGCCATGATTGTGATTATATATGATGTATTGAATGATCCTTATTGTAATTTGGCAACCGACAAGAGCCTTATGGTTGTCTTTTAATTTCGTTAAGACCCGCGTGTCTATTATTCAAAGTAGTTGTAATAGTTGATGCTGGTGGACGACAACCATGGAGCGGCGCCATTGACCTTGACGCCACGCCGGTGATGATGGAGATCATGTTCGTCCTTGGAGATGGAGATCTAAGGCACACGAAGAAAGGCCATATCATATCACATATTATGAATTACATGTGATGTTAATCCTTTTATGCATCTTGTATTGCTTAGGTCGCAACGGTAGCATTATAAGATGATCCCTCTCACAAAATATCAAGTAATAAAGTGTTCTTCCTTAGTAGGCACCGTTGCTAAGACTCGCCGTTTCGAAGCACCACGTGATGATCGGGTGTGATAGATTCTACGTGTGCATACAACGGGAGCAAGCCAGATTTGTTCATGCAGATACTAAGGTTAACCTTGACGAGCCTAGCATGTACAGACATGGTCTCGGAACACAGAATACCGAAAGGTAAAGCATGAGTCATATAGTATATATGATGAACATGATGATTGTTCTCCTTTGAAACTACATCATCTCTCGTGATGATCGGACTTGATGTAGTGGATTTGGTTCGTGTGATCACTAAAACAATGTGAGGGATATTGTTTTGAGTGGGAATTCACTAGTTAATTTAAGTACATATTGAATTAACCTCAGTTTGTCATAAACTTAGTCTAAACTAGTGCAAATATGTTGTAGATCATGGCGGCCCCTACCATCAATTTTAATGCGTTCCTAGAGAAAGAAAAGTTGAAAACAATGGAAGCAACTTCGCAGATTGGTTTCGCAATTTGAGGACTCTCCTCAATGCTGGTCAGTTGACCTATGTGCTGGATGCACCGCTAGGTGACCCACCTGCAGCTGATGCTACCAATGAGGTGAAAAATGTTTACCTTACTCGAAAGAATTAGTACTCCATAGTTCAGTGTGCTATCTTTTATGGTTTGGAATCGGAGCTTCAAAAAAGGTTTGAGAACTTTGACCCACTTGATATTGTCTGTGAACTCAAAATGATTTTTGAGGCTCATGCGGCAGTTGAGAGTTATGATGATTTTGAAAAGTTATTTAACTACAAGATGAAAGAGGGCAGCTCTGTTAGTGAGCATGTGGTTAAGATGTCTGGGCATGTCAATAATATCCAAAGCTTGGGTATAATGATTCATAATGCATTGGATATTCACCGTCCTCCAATCACTACCACCTAGTTACAAGAACTTTGTGATGAAATACAACATGCAGCGCATCGATAAGTCGTTACCAGAACTCTTCTCTATGTTGAAGTCTACGAAACTAGAGATCAAGAAAGAGAACCAAGTGTTGATGGTCAATAAGACCACCAATTTCAAGATGCAAGGCTATCCTAAGAAAAAGGATAACTTCAAGAAAGGCGGCAAGAAAGTTGTCACGCCTACAAAGAAGACCAAGGCTAGGCCTAAGCCCGATAACGAGTGTTTTTACTGCAAGGGAGAAGGTCATTGGAAGCGGAATTGCCCCAAGTACCTGGCTGATCAGAAGAACGACAACATAAAGAAGAAAGGTACATACGATATACATGTTATTGATGTTTATATTACTAGTAATCATAGTAATGCTTGGGTATGTGATACTGGTTCGGTTGCTCATATTTGTAACGCGAAAAAGGTGCTGCAGAATAAACAGAGACTAGCGAGAGACGAGGTGACGATGTGCATTGGAAATGGCTCCAAGGTTGATGTGATCACTGTCAGCACGTCCCTCTTCATCTACTGTCGGGATTAGTTTTATACTTAAATAATTGTTATTTGCTACCTGCGTTGAGCATGAACATTATATCAGTATCTTGTTTATTGCGAGACGGTTACTTGTTTAAGTCCGAGAATAATGGTTGTTCGATTTATATGAGTAATATCTTTTATGGTCATGCACCTTTGATAGATGGTATATTTTTATTGAATCTCGATAGTAGTGATACACATGTTTATAATATAGATGCTAAATGTTTGAAATTGAATAATAATTCTACATACATGTGGCACTGTTGTCTTGGTCACATTGGAGTGAAGCGTGTGAAGACACTCCATTCCAATGGACTTCTTGAATCACTTGAAAGATGTGAAGCATGTCTGATGGGAAAAATGACTAAGACTCCATTTTTTTTGGTATGATGGACCGAGCTACGGACTTATTAGAAATCATACATACCGATGTGTGTGGCCTGATGACTGTGTCATCGCGTGGTGGTTATCATTATGTTCTTACTTTCACGGATAACTTGACTAGATATGGGTACACTAGTGCACACGTACCCCTCTAACACCGGTTTGGAGGACCCTCTAACAGCGGTTCCGCAACCGCTGTTGAGGGTTCGATGTTAGAGGGGGGGCCCCTTTAACACCGGTTCCTATACGAACCGGTGTTAAAGGGTGGCGCACGTGGGGCTGCCGCAGGCCTCAGGGCCCCCCCCTTTAACACCGGTTCGTATCTGGAACCGGTGTTAAAGGTTCTTCTGCCGCGACAGAGATTTAGGCCGTTTTCCTGCCGCGGCAGAGTTCTGCCGCGGCAGGAAAACGGCCTAAATCTCTGCCGCGGCAGACTTCTGCCTCTGCCCCGTTCTGGGCGTATTTCTGCCGGAGGGGGGGGGGGAGAGCGAGGGGAAATCGATCGGGAGCGGTATACTTATAGAATCGTCATCGGTACATACGAGTACATGAATAATTAAGCAACTATTATTATACACAAACATCGTCATCGGCACATACATCGTCATCGTTCATTTTGGTGGATATCTAAAGAGTTCTCCGCCAGGCGTGACGACCTCATCAAGTATGAACCCCGCCAATTCCTCTTGAATGGCTCGTATGCGTTCAAATGGTAGGAGTTGGTCCCGCATCCGTTCGATCTGAATATATATGAAGAATGGGCCGTCAATATATATATAAGAATAAAACTCAACACAATTGATGGTAATAAAATAATGTTGTGGACTTTGTTTACTTACTCTAAGTTGTTCTAGTGCGGCTTGGCCTGTCGCACATATCGTGTTGCGAATGAATTCGCAAACATAGTACCCACATAAGTTATTGCCGTGTCCTTGATGCGCGCACTTTACGAGAATAGAGAGTTCAATCAAAATAATAATCAATAAAGCATGATATAATGGAATTGGAAGCTAGCTAGTATTACTTACATTTTGGTCTACAAATTTTAGTTCTTCTGACCATTCACCCACGGCCCTGCCCGTGAACATTTTCCAAACCCTGTCCGACAAAGAAAATGGATAAAGGAGTAATTAATTACTTATTGTCACGAAAGTTGCCGATCTAGTGCGATAATATGATTGAAATTACCTCTGGAGCATCTCTCTAAAGTCTGCCCATAGCTCTTTTTCTTTTCGTAACGAGTCCATGACAAGGACTTTTCCTGAGTAGGGTTGAATGACTAGCAGAATAAAGTGGAACCTACGCACGCATAACTCATCATCAGTTACACTTAACATCGAGTAAGCCGAAACAGAATGTGTACAAGAGAGAGGGTAACAGTACTCACGAGAAGTTGTAAGGCAATAGTATTTCCCTTTTGGTTTGTTGTCTCAGTAAAGACTTTAGCAAGTAATCTTCTGTTTGCCCGGGTTTGTCTCTTACCACTTCTTCATGAACTCTATTTGGGTCAACGAACCCAATGTCAAAAGGGCCTCCTTTCATGCATTCCATAACCTTTTTCCTGCATAATAGTATATACATATATGGTGAGCATATATATATACATGCAATTAATGAAGTGAATGAGTTGAGATAAAAATTACAGAAATAGTACTTACACACAATAAAGGCTGATGGCAGATTTGTCGAGTTCCTTCTGATTGAATAGAAAATGCAAGTCTTGAATGTTGAAGTCGATCGCGTCGTCTCCGCACAAGAAAATCTGATCTCTTATATGCGCCGTGATCCATTCTTCTTTTCTCGTCTTGCAGAAATGAAGGTACCACTTGTGCAATTTTCGCATCTTTGTTGGTAGATTCTTGAGCTCCTCTTTCTTGACGAGATTCTCCCCATACTTCCATGGCTGTATGGGGTTGACATCGCATTTGGGCAAGTTGTCTCCCATGACGTTCAAGTATGCAATGTAAGTCATCCCCATCTCATTGGCCTTTCTTTGTAGCTCTGCCTCGTAATCATCTACGGGAGGAGCGTCCCGTTTGTCAAACATTTGGAGCGGGGCGCATGATTGGTTTTCCTGCTCTCCGAGCATGGGAACTGTTTTCTGGGGTGCCTCACGACTGCTACTTTCAGTCTCCCTACGGCGCCTTGCATCCGCCTTCAAAATCTGGCGCTCGTAGTCCGGCACAAGTGGGGTTTCAGGTTTCAAAAGATTTTTGTAAAACTTCTCCACCACCGCCGGATCTATTTTCTCCTTTGGCTCGGCCCGTCTAGGTGCAAAGAATTTCTTGACCTGTTCTCCCGAGATCCTATTGGTCTCCTCGTCGCTGCGATTCCACGGTAAAACCGGCAATGGCTTGGCGGAAGGCTGCGGGACGTAGTTTTTTGAACTCTTTGGCGTACGGTTTCTTGCGGATTTCTTTGTGGCAGTGCTACTGATGCTCCTCGTGGCAGTGCTCTTCCGCTTACGCTGAGGAGATGGCTGAAGCACCGGAGATGGCTGACGGGCCGGAGATGGCTGCCGCGCAGGAGATGGCTGACGGGCCGGAGATGGCTGCCGCGCAGGAGATGGCTGACGGGCCGGAGATGGCTGCCGCGCAGGAGATGGCTGACGGGCCGGAGATGGCTGCCGCGCAGGAGATGGCTGAAGCGGCTCAGACTGCTGACGCTGCGGAGACGGCGGGGGTGCCAGTGACCTCCAATTTGGAAGCACAATGTGTTCCTTCTTCCAAAGAATGGTTGTTTTCACTGCAAATTTGAGTTGAGTTTCCCCTTCACCTGTAGCATGGTCAAGCTGTGCTTCCTCATATTCCTTCACAACCTCATCCACCCCGACAATAGCATAGCCATCTGGAATCGGTCGGCAGTGGTAAGTTCCACCAGCTACAGGAGGTAAGGCATAGCCGACAGCCACCTTAATGGATAAGCCCATTAATCTCACATGCAGCTCAGCGTGTTCGCTCTCCGTGATCTCATCAACGGGGTATCGAGGACCCGTCATTTCAAGCGTTGGCTGCACGTTCTCCGTGGAAGCCACACTGCTTTTCCGCGCAGAGTCTGGGCCGCGGGCAGCTTCCAATGCAGGCTCTTCATGCCGCTGAGATGGGCCGGTAGCTTGATGGCTCTGTTGTGCATTCACTTGCGTCTGCAGCGCCGCAAGTGCATGTTCTATCTGTGTCATCCGATCTGTACGCTCTTTTTCTTTTCTGCCGCGCCATCTGTAAGAGTCGCTCCAGTCGGCAAACCCATCCTTCCACGTCATACCCCCTGTGCCTCGTGCATGTCCAGGGTGTTCTTTTTTACCGATGGCGCGTGTGAGCTGGTCATTCTCTCTGTCGGGATGGAAGATCCTGGCGGATGTTTCCTCGTATGCCGTGATGAGTTCAGTGACGGGTTTGGCAAGGATGGTTGGGAAGATACACAATCCTGTTTCTGGGTCCAACCTTGCCCCGATTCCGTAGAACCAAGTCTTTGCACGTAGGTCCCACCCATCTGTCTGGGGTGTGATCCCTCTCTCGCGCAGGGCCCTCTCAGCTTCCTCCCACTTAGGCCTCTGAGATATGTAGCCACCTGACCCCGTCCTCTGGTGATATTCCTTCTTCAGGGCATTAAGCGTATTGGTTTCTGACCTCTTTTTAGCTATAGCACTTTTTTTATATGTCTTAAATTCGGGCCAGTGAGGTCTTATCTTCGCATAATATGCGTCTTCGAAATTTGGAGTCTCGTCAGCTTTGACAAATTTGTTCAATTTTGTCTTCCAGTTGCGGAAAGCATCAGCCATCTTCTTTAGAGTCCACTCTTTGACCTTGTTCTTTATAACCGGGTTGTTTTCATCCTCCTCTGGCGGAAGGGTGAAATTTACCAACAACGAATTCCAAAGCGTTTCTTTGGATCTGTCATCGACAAAGGTACCGTCGCCCTTCTTTGGCTTATTCCAATTTTCAATTGTGATTGGGATTTGGTCCCTAACAAGAACTCCAGCCTGACGTATAAATTTGTCTGCGGCCTTCTTGGGCTCCATCGGCCTGCCATCAACACGGACTGCTTCGATCGTGAACTTTGCACGATCTTTCAACCGCTGGCTCGCGCCTCGCTTGCTCTTTTTCGTAGAAGAAGATGGTTGCTGGCTGGTCGATCCAGAGGGCTAAAAGAAGAAAGAAGCGTTAATTAATACATGTAGAAGAAGATTGTTGGTGGAAGTCAGCTGAGGCTTAATCAATGCATATACCTCGCCGGACTTTGTAACCATTAAATTGCGTTCACCGGAGTCTTCATCTTCTCCATGACTAGTACTTGAGCTGTCGTCGTCATGTCCCTCCAAGTTCAGATATTGTGAGGTGTCCTCATCAATAATGTTCTCCATTATTTCTTCTTCTTCAAGGTTTCTACTAAGTGGATCCATAGTTTCTAAAACAATAATATTATCACACAAATATCAGTAATACATCTATTGAAATGCTCAAGCAAGGACGATGATATGACAGGTTAAAAGTATTGAAATGTAACCCTAATACATGCTTGGTCATTTCAAACCCTAATTCGGAGAAACCCCGGATTCATATGAGAGGGTACATTTACTTCTTCTAATTAACTTGTCATCAAAGTTGATTAACATAGCATGGTTATTATAATGCTATATTGACAACGAGAGGTGGCGACGCTAGGGCGAGAGCGGGGCCGGGGTGCGTGGGGGTGTGCGTTCGAACCAGCACGACGTGATGGTCTACCTAAAATGGGCGACACACCCTCGACGCGTGTGTAGGCTCAGCGAGGACAGAGGAGGTTAGGGTCGACGGCATAATGGTGGCGGTGGTCGTCGGCGTGGCACAAAATATACACATGCATGGCGACGCTAGGGCGAGAGCGGGGCCGGGGTGCGTGGGGGTGTGCGTTCGAACCAGCACGACGTGATGGTCTACCTAAAATGGGCGACACACCCTCGACGCGTGTGTAGGCTCAGCGAGGACAGAGGAGGTCAGGGTCGACGGCATAATGGTGGCGGTGGTCGTCGGCGTGGCACAAAATATACACATGCATGGCGACGCTAGGGCGAGAGCGGGGCCGGGGTGCGTGGGGGTGTGCGTTCGAACCAGCACGACGTGATGGTCTACCTAAAATGGGCGACACACCCTCGACGCGTGTGTAGGCTCAGCGAGGACAGAGGAGGTCAGGGTCGACGGCATAATGGTGGCGGTGGTCGTCGGCGTGGCACAAAATATACACATGCATGGCGACGCTAGGGCGAGAGCGGGGCCGGGGTGCGTGGGGGTGTGCGTTCGAACCAGCACGACGTGATGGTCTACCTAAAATGGGCGACACACCCTCGACGCGTGTGTAGGCTCAGCGAGGACAGAGGAGGTCAGGGTCGACGGCATAATGGTGGCGGTGGTCGTCGGCGTGGCACAAAATATACACATGCATGGCGACGCTAGGGCGAGAGCGGGGCCGGGGTGCGTGGGGGTGTGCGTTCGAACCAGCACGACGTGATGGTCTACCTAAAATGGGCGACACACCCTCGACGCGTGTGTAGGCTCAGCGAGGACAGAGGAGGTCAGGGTCGACGGCATAATGGTGGCGGTGGTCGTCGGCGTGGCACAAAATATACACATGCATATGTACAATATACATATATACATGCATATATACATATACATATATACATATACATATATACATATACATATATACATATACATATATACATATACATATATAAAATATACACATGCATATATACATATACATATATAAAATATACACATGCATATATACATATACATATATACATACACATCCAAATATACATACACATACAAATATACATACACATATACATACACATACAAATATACATACACATACAAATATACATACACATACAAATATACAAATATACATACCCCGCGGGATGGCGACGGCGAGGGCGGCGACGACGAGGGCTGGACGGTGAGGGCATGAGCGGGACGAGCGAGACGGCGCCCGGCGAGGTCGAGCTGGAGAGGCGAGGCCGGCGATGCAGAGAGGCGGCCGGGCGGTGGAGGAAGGCGAGGGCGACGGCGGGTGCTAGCTAGAGGTCGACGACGGCGGGCTTGGGCGGAGCGGCCGCGGGGTCGACGGAGCTCGCCGGGAGGCGCGCAGGACGGCGGGGAGCCTGGACGGCGGGGTCGACGGAGCTCGCCGGGAGGCGCGCAGGACGGCGCAGGACGCGGGATGGCGACGGCGGGCTTGGGCGGAGCGGCCGCGGGGTCGACGGAGCTCGCCGGGAGGCGCGCAGGACGGCGGGGAGCCTGGACGGCGGGGTCGACGGAGCTCGCCGGGAGGCGCCCAGGACGGCGCAGGACGCGGGATGGCGACGGCGAGGGGGGCGACGGCGCTGCGCGCTTTTCGATCTGGCTGGGGGGAGAAGGAAGAGGGAAGGTGCGCGAGTTATAACCCCCCCCCCTTTAACACCGGTTCGTGGCTGGAACCGGTGTTAAAGGGGGGGGGGTTTCCCGCACGCATTTATTACCCCCCCCCTTTAACACCGGTTCCAGCCACGAACCGGTGTTAAAGGGGGGGGGTTTCCCGCGCGCATTTATTACCCCCCCTTTAACACCGGTTCCAGCCACGAACCGGTGTTAAAGGGGGGGGTGTTTCCCGCGCGCATTTATTACCCCCCCCTTTAACACCGGTTCGTGGCTGGAACCGGTGTTAAAGGGGGGGCATTTATTTCAGGGGCTTTTTTAATTCAAAAATATGATATGAAATTTAGAAAATTCATATCTTTTTCATTTCAACTCAGAAAAATATGAATAATATATCATAATTTTCAGAAAAATAATATCTATCCATTCATGTAAATCATTTTATATTTACTTTACATGAATTTTTTTAAAATAAATAAACACTTATTTCATGCATTAAAGGGGCTTTTTTAATTCAAAAAATATGATATGAATTTAGGAAATTTTATATCTTTTTCATTTCAACTCAGAAAAATATGAATAATATATCATAATTTTCAGAAAAATAATATCTATCCATTCATGTAAATGATTTTTATATTTACTTTACATGAAATTTTTTAAAATAAATAAACACTTATTTCATGCATTAAAGGGGCTTTTTTAAGATATATAAAAGAACTGAAAATTAAGACACCAACCGGGACTAAAGATGAACCTTTAGTCCCGGTTGGAGACACTGGGGCACCCCCACCGTAAACCCTCCACTGGGGCACCAGCTGCCGCCGCAAGCAACAGGCCACCCGTACGCTGGCGGGAGCGGGTGTGCAGGCTGTGGGTACAAGAACTGCGACGCCCAGAAATCAGCGGTTGGGAGAGCAGGAGAGAGGTAGCATCCTGCGGGGAGGAGCGCTGTTGGAACGAAAGGCGAAGCTACGGGGTTGAGGCGCGAGAAGGCGGCCATTGGTGGGTGTGCTCTCTTTCTCGCTTGAGGACTAGGAATACTGGGGCAGGCGCTCTACTGAAGAAGAAGCTGCAGCACGGTGTTTATAAATAGCAGGAGGGAGGAAGGAGAACGGAGCGGTGGTCTCTGATCCGAAGGATAGAAGGACTACTCTAGTGTAGTCGATTTTTTTTTCTTTTTTTTTCCTCCGTGTGAGATGATGAGCGGTGAGCCGCTTGTCTACTTTAGATCCGGAAAGTTTTTTTAACTGCAACAACGAAAATCTAGTGTGGTTGTGTGCTTACTCGTAAAAGGAGATCAAATTCAAAATGAGAATACTGCTCCACGCTTCTCCAATCTGTTTATCAAGTCCTTGATATATTATATACGAGTTTGTTAGAAACTATTATAGCTGGGCATGAAACCAGATCGAAGCAGGTGGGAGTGAATGGTTCTGGTATTTGAGTAGTCTTTCTTGTTCTGACAGTGAACACACGGACAGCACATAAAACCATTGTGACCACGGTTTGCATTAGCCACAACGATGAAATTTTGGAGGCCCGTAATGTACTCGGAAGTGCGGCGGTCACCGTACATCCATTGCCGATTCATCTGCATTAATATGTAGTATATATCAAAAAATAATAGGGAGATGACCATTTATATATATAGTACATCAATGACACATGAAACTATAGTTGCCGACCTCGACCGAGACGGAAAGAGCAACAAGAAAGCTTATTTTGAGCTCTCGGGCATTTCACCGAACACCTCTAGTGCATATGAAAAAAACACAAACTAGCACTCTTCACACCCTCTTGCTAGGCTCCAAAATGTGAAAAAATGGAAGAGTGGGACCACACCTTTAACACCGGTTCGTGCCACGAACCGGTGTTAAAGGGGGGGGGGGTGCGCGGGCCACTGGTGGAGGGACCTTTAACACCGGTTGGAGACACCAACCGGGACTAAAGATGAACCTTTAGTCCCGGTTGGAGACACCAACCGGGACAAAACACGAGTCAGCACTAATAATAGAGGTGAGTGCATGTCGACATTATGTCGTGCGGCGTGTACCTTGTCCCGGATGGTGTCACCAACCGGGACTAAAGATGAACCTTTAGTCCCGGTTGGAGACACCAACCGGGACTAATAATAGGGGTGAGTGTCGACATTATTTTGTAAGTGTCAACACTATGTCGAGCTGCTTGTACTATAAATAGGCATCCTTGTGAGTCCAGTCCTCCAGCCAGTTTGAGGCAGGGACACCACTACGGCCAGTTTCAGGGAGATGCCGACGGAGCCCAGTCCTCCGGCATCTCCGAGAAACTGGTCATAGAGGCACTCCCTAATATGTGAAATTAGTTAGCTCCCTGGTGTATTGATCTAGTTAGACAAGTTACAAAGCTGCAAGATGGTTTTCGAGAGCAGGGACACCACTACGGCCAGTTTCAGGGAGATGCCGACGGAGCCCAGTCCTCCGGCATCTCCGAGAAACTGGTCATAGAGGCACTCCCTAATATGTGAAATTAGTTAGTGTATTGATCTAGTTAGACAAGTTACAAAGCTGCAAGATGGTTTTCGAGAGCAGGGACACCACTACGGCCAGTTTCAGGGAGATGCCGACGGAGCCGAGTCCTCCGGCATCTCCGAGAAACTGGTCATAGAGGCACTCCCTAATATGTGAAATTAGTTAGTGTATTGATCTAGTTAGACAAGTTACAAAGCTGCAAGATGGTTTTCGAGAGCAGGGACAGCACTACGGCCAGTTTCAGGGAGATGCCGACGGAGCCTAGTCCTCCGGCATCTCCAAGAAACTGGTCATAGAGGCACTCCCTAATATGTGACCGCGCGCGTTTGGAGATCAGATCTTAATGGTAAGTACGACGAATCGGGACAACTTCTTCTCATACTCCCGGTCCATCCACAAGACATGTATTAATATTAAAAACATGAACTAGAGTTACATAATATGAGCATGAACTTCTTGGCATATGCCCTTCCTTATGATCGCTTCAGTCGTAACCATGGAGCATCTTCTTTACTTAACGGAATGCTTGGGTCAGTTTTCACTGTGAAGGGCGGAATTTCATCAAACTTATTATAATCTTCTGACATGTCTGTCTTGTCCTCGATTCCCACGATGTTTCTTTTCCCTGAAAGAACTATGTGACGCTTTGGCTCATCATATGATGTATTCGTTTGCATATTTTTTCTTTTTTTTGGTCTGGAGGACATGTCCTTCACATAGAAAACCTGAGCCACATCATTGGCTAGGACGAATGGTTCGTCTAAGTTCTTCATAAGATTGTTGAGATCCACCGTTGTCATTCCGTACTTCTTGTCTACCTCAACCCCTCCTCCTGTTAGCTTGACCCATTTGCATCGAAACAAGGGGACCTTAAAATTAGGTCCATAGTCAAGTTCCCATATCTCCTCTATGAACCCATAATACGTGGTCTTTTGCCCATTGTCTTCTGCTGCATCGAAGCGGACACCACTGTTTTGGTTGGTGCTCTTTTTATCTTGGCCTATCGTGTAAAATGTATTCCCATTTATCTCGTACCCTTGGAAAGTACATACAGTCGAAGACGGTGTCCTGGCCAACAAGTACAGCTGATCCCCAACAGTGGTGTTATTCGTGAGAAGTCTTTGCAGCCAGCCGCCAAAACTCGCCATGTGTTCACTTATAATCCATTCATCAGACTGCCCCGGGTGTTTGAGGCGTATTAAATTCTTGTGTTCATTGATATACGGGGCAACCAAGATAGATCTTTGTAAAACCGTGTAGTGTGCTTGATTGAGAGAATGCCCGTCCCTACATATCATTGCTTTACATCCTAGGGTGCCTTTTCCACGCAGTCTCCCCTCATGTCGTGATTCTGGAACACCAATCGCCTTAAGGTCAGGAATAAAATCAACACAGAACTCAACGACCTCCTCTGTTACATAGCCCTTGGAGATGCTTCCTTCTGGCCTAGCACGGTTATGAACATATTTCTTTAAGACTCCCATGTACCTCTCAAAGGGGAACATATTGTGTAGAAATACAGGACCGAGAATGGCAATCTCTTCTACTAGGTGAACCAGGAGATGCGTCATAATATTGAAGAAGGATGGTGGGAACACCAACTCAAAGCTGACAAGACATTGGGCCACATCTGTTTGTAACCCTGGTAGGCTTTCTGGATCGATTACCTTCTGAGATATTGCATTGAGGAATGCACATAGCTTCACAATGGGTACTCGAACATTTTCAGGTAGAAGCCCCCTCAATGCAATCGGAAGCAATTGTGTCATAATCACGTGGCAGTCATGAGACTTCAGGTTTTGGAATTTTTTCTCTGCCATATTTATTATTCCCTTTATATTCGACGAGAAGCCAGACGGGACCTTGATACTGCTCAGACATTCAAAAAAGATTTCCTTCTCTGCTTTGGTAAGAGCGTAGCTGGCAGGAGTTAAGTGGCATCGTTTACCCTTCTCGTTCTCAGGATGCATAGGCTCTTCAGGGGCCTTCAGACGTTGCTGGTCCTGTCGTGCTTCCGGTGTATCTTTTGTCTTCCCATACACTCCTAGAAAGCCTAGCAGGTTCACGCAAACATTCTTCGTCACGTGCATCACGTCGATTGAAGAGCGGACCTCTAAGACTTTCCAATAGGGTAGGTCCCAAAATATAGATTGCTTCTTCCACATGGGCGCGTGTCCGGCATCGTCATTCGGAACAGATAGACTGCCAGGACCTTTTCCAAAGATTACTTCTAGGTCCTTGACCATACCAAATACCTCCTCACCGGTACGGAGGACAGGCTTCCTCCGGGGTTCTGCCAGACGTTTGAAATGCTTGCCTTTCTTTCTTACTGGATGCAGGTTCGGAAGAAATCGGCGATACCCTAGGTACACAACCTTCTTACATTTATCCAAATATACACTTTCAGTATCATCTAAACAGTGTGTGCATGCATTGTATCCCTTGTTTGTCTGCCCTGAAATGTTACTAAGAGCAGGCCAATCATTGATGGTTACGAAAAGCAATGCTCGTAGGTCAAATGGCTCCCCTTTGTGCTCATCCCACATACGTACACCTGGTTTGGCCCACAGCTGTAAAAGTTCTTCAACTAATGGCCTTAGGTACACATCAATGTCGTTGCCGGGTTGCCTCGGGCCTTGGATGAGCACTGGCATCATAATGAACTTCCTCTTCATACACAACCAAGGAGGAAGGTTATAGATACATAGGGTCACAGGCCAGGTGCTGTGACTGCAGCTCTGCTCACCAAAAGGATTCATGCCGTCTGTACTTAGACCAAACCTTAAGTTCCTTGCGTCACGTGCAAAGTCCGGGTACTCTCGCTCGACTTTTCTCCACTGTGACCCATCAGCGGGGTGTCTCAACATCGCGTCTTTCTTACGGTCTTCCATGTGCCATCGCAACAACTTGGCATGCTCTTTATTTCTGAAGAGACGTTTTAACCGTGGTATTATAGGAGCATACCACATAACCTTGGCGGGAGCCTTCTTCCTAGGGGCCTCGCCCTCAACATCGCCAGGATCGTCTCGTCTGATCTTATACCGCAGTGCAGTGCATACCGGGCATGCATCCAAATTCTCGTACTTCTCACCGCGGTAGAGGATGCAGTCATTAATGCAGGCATGTATCTTCTGCACGTCTAATCCTAGAGGGCAGACAACCTTCTTTGCTTGGTATGTACTGTCAGGCAACTCATTATTTCTTGGAAGAAGATTCTTCATTTTTACCAACAACTTTGAAAATGCGCTGTCAGTCACACCATTCTCTGCCTTCCATTGCAGCAAATCCAGTTTGGCACCTAGCTTTTTGTGGCCATCTTCGCAAGTTGGATACAACAATGTTTTGTGATCCTTTAACATCTGCTCCAGCTTCTCCTTCTCCTTTTCAGTTTCACATTCTTCCTTTGCATCAGTAATGGCCCGACCAAGATCGTCATCAGCGGGCCCATCTGCTCCCTCTTGATCTTCATTATCTACCTCCGTTGCATTATCATCATATTCAGGATACATATTATGATAGTTTTCATCATCCTCTTCTTCTTCGTTGTCTTCCATCACAACCCCTTTTTCTCCGTGCTTGGTCCAACAATTATAGCTGGGCATGAAACCAGATCGAAGCAGGTGGGCGTGAATGGTTCTGGTATTTGAGTAGTCTTTCTTGTTCTGACAGTGAACACACGGACAGCACATAAAACCATTGTGACCACGGTTTGCATTAGCCACAACGATGAAATTTTGGAGGCCCGTAATGTACTCGGAAGTGCGGCGGTCACCGTACATCCATTGCCGATTCATCTGCATTAATATGTAGTATATATCAAAAAATAATAGGGAGATGACCATTTATATATATAGTACATCAATGACACATGAAACTATAGTTGCCGACCTCGACCGAGACGGAAAGAGCAACAAGAAAGCTTATTTTGAGCTCTCGGGCATTTCACCGAACACCTCTAGTGCATATGAAAAAAACACAAACTAGCACTCTTCACACCCTCTTGCTAGGCTCCAAAATGTGAAAGAATGGAAGAGTGGGGTGTGTGTGGGCTGGGGTGGTGTCTTATATAGCCCCCCCCTTTAACACCGGTTCGTGCCACGAACCGGTGTTAAAGGGGGGGTGGGTGCGCGGGCCACTGGTGGAAAGACCTTTAACACCGGTTCGTGGCACGAACCGGTGTTAAAGGGGGGGCTCCTTTAATGCCGCAGAGGCCACGCTGGTACGGCCCCCCCTTTAACACCGGTTCGTAGAAGAACCGGTGTTAAAGCCCATTTTCGGGATCAACAAAAGCCCGCATTTCCACTAGTGGTATATATATTTCATAAAACATAAGTCCAAAACTTTCGAGAAGTTTAAGGAATTTCAAAGTGAAGTAAAGAATCAACGTAACAAGAAGATTAAATTTCTATGATCTGATCGTGGAGGTGAATATATAAGTTACGAGTTTGGCGAGAATTTGAAGAAATGCGGAATACTTTCACAATTGACACCGCCGGGAACACAATAATGTAATGGTGTGTCCGAACATCGTAATCGAAATCTCTTAGATATGGTTCGTTCTATGATGTCACTTACAGATTTACCGATATTGTTTTGGGGTTATGCATTAGAAACACCCGCATTCACTTTAAATATGGCACCATCTAAATCCATTGAAACGACACTGTATGAATTGTGGTTTAGGATAAAACCTAAATTGTTGTCCCTTAATGTTTGGGGTTGCGAAGCTTATGTAAAGAAGTTATAGCCCGACAAGCTAGAACCCAAAGCGGAAAAATGCATCTTCATAGGATACCTGAAGGAAACTATTCAGTATACTTTCTATCATAGATCTGAAGGCAAAATCTCCGTTGCCAAGAATGGATCCTTTCTCGAGAAGGAGTTTCTCTCAAAAGAAGGGACTGGAAGGAAAGTAGAACTCGACGAGGTTGTCGAACGTTCTCTCGGATTTGAGAGTAGCACAACACCAGAAGAAAATCTTGTGGCGCCTACACCAATAAGAGAGGAAGCTAATGATAAAGATCATGAAACTTTGAATGAAGTTACTACTGAACCTCGCAGGTCAACGAGGACTCGTACCACTCCTGATTGGTATGATCCTGTTATGAGTGTCATGTTGGTGGATGTCAACACCCGGATTTTTAATCCCAGATGCATGTTATGCCATACATCACAATCCCATGATTACCATTTTTGTGAGACATAACAAAATTGATATCATAGTACATCATCCATTACAAACCATAATATAGGTCTTACAAATAAAGGATCTCATGATCCAGTCTTAATACAATTAACATAGTGGAATAATAGTAGTAGCATGGTCACGGCTCCATCTTCAGGGTCACAGGCAATGCTGACGATGGGAGATGATCCTAGTTGTCATAGACTTGCTGCTGTCCATCATCCTGGTAGTCCTCCTCATAGTCTGGCCATAGGAATAGCCAGGGATCCATGAGTACTTTTTAAGTACTCGCAAACTATCACTAACAAGTAAAGTAGTTCAAATAGGAATCCTAAGCTCTAGGTTTATTTGCAAAAATCTAGGTTTAACTCTAACTGAGTTTATAAGTAAAGAAAACTAGCTTAATGTTTTACAACACCTAAGTGGGAACTTAGTTTTCAAGTTCACAACCCTGTTGTGGTCAAGTCAAAGTCATAGTTCATTTCACAAGTCATTTTGAAAAAATCTAACGACGGAACAGTATGGCCACTCCAACTGTCCATAATCGCGGACGCGTCTATTTGAATAGTTTGACACTCTACAGAGGTGGTACACTTTCACCAAAATATTCGATACATCCGTTAGGAACAATCCTGAATCACCATACTCAGTATGTGGATAATCAATCCTAACCTTTCAATTACACACCCTAGTATAGGCACCTCCCCTATGAGTTTGGCCTCCCAACCATGACCATCTGTCATCTTGGGAACTTCACAGGTGTAACATCCCAAAAATATGAAACTTGGATCATCAAACTCCCATCATCAAAATTAGGGTTAACAAAAACTTTTCCAATTAAAAATATGAAAGCATGCATATGTGTATGTATCAAAATGTGAATTCTTTTGAATTGCCTTGGTTGTGTGTTTATTTGCTTGTAAAATGATTCTTAGGTGAAATAAACATCATCTAAACAATCCCCACACTTTTCCAAAAGACAAACAAATCAAAACAAACAAATTAAGTGAATGGTCACTTTGGCCAATTTAACTCCCATGACTACTTTGGCTATCTCTAACTTTCAGAACTTAACAGAAACATGTTTGGATCTTTGCACCCCTTGATAGTACTCATAACAAAGCCAAGGCCCACTGTGTGATCATCCAAAGTCATTCAAATGCATAGTTTAAATGACAGTTTAAAATTGAATCTATTTCATATGGGACGATCCCACTTTTTCAAAAACCACTCAAACAAGCTCAACTTTCAAAACCCAAGCATCCACAGACTCACCAGCACATGCCTAGCACACCCACCAAAAATCTTTTCAAAATTCAAAACTTGAATTCATGCGGCCATTTCATCAAACACCTTGCTGTTGCAAATCAAACAAATCCCAACACTATTTTGAGCAGTGTTTTGGCCAACCTTGTCCCCTCTCTAGCTCACAGCAAACATCTAGTAGATCATCTAGCTTAGTTAGTAAACTCTAGCACCACTGTGATCTTGCCATTGCCATCAATGGTGAGCAGGCCGAGCCTCACCATGTCACCCCAGTGTGGACAACAAGCTAAAGGAAGAACTAGCTGTGCCAACCTTGTCTGGGAGGTAGCCCATGCCTCACCACCTCCTCTTGACCAGCCCTAGCTCGAAGACAACACCCAGAACCGCCAGGAACGCCGCTCCCGTGCCACTGTCAACCATGCCGACCCGCGCCGCAGAGCACACACCGTTCCCACGCCACCCGACCACCTCGAGCCCTTGCCGCCTGCCAGCATGCACCCCACCGTCCCAGGAGACCGCCAGACATGCCCATTTCACCGCCCGTACCCCGTAGCCACCGTTCGCCGTAGAGTTCGCCGCCTCTGCCTCGTAGAGCATGGTGCGTTCCGGACCATTTGCCACCGCCCCTACACGCGCATTAAAGCCATACAGCATCGCCACGAGACCACCGATCGATCTCCACCCTCGGCCATGCCTCTAGCTTCTCGTAGCCGTGTCGCCACCGTCGCCTGCCCATCCCATTTGGTCTCGCCATCGGGCCTATAAAAGGAGGCCACCCCCAGCCGATTGAAGCACACCATCTCACTCCCCTCACCTCACTGATCGTTCCACCCCTTAGCCGGAGCAAGGCGAGCAGCGCATCGCCAGAATTGTGTCGGAGCTCGCCACTTCAGAGGAGAAGAGGAGCCGTTGATTTCGTCCACCCCCGGAGCTGCCGCGACCACCCCTGAGTTCGCCGTCGTCGACTTCGTCGTTTGCCCGCCTCGCCGTCGTCACTGGAGCCCCGATATGCCCCCTATGCACCCCCACCGAGCCGCTAGGGTTCGAGCTCGCCGGTGACCTTTTCATCGTCGACGACGACCCTCATCCGTCGATCTTCATTCTAATCCAACGCACCACATCGCCCCATACCGCTTTGCGTTTAAAGAGTCACTGACAAGTAGACCCCCCTTATCAGTTGCGCCCCGCGCTGCACAGTGAAACTGGGCCAGCTCATTAAACCTTTCCGCGGAGCCCACTCGTTTGAATTTAGATTTTTCTATTTTAATTCAAAATCAGTTCTATATCTAGTTTCAAAAATCAACCTAGCTCGATTCAGTGAACCAAACTGAATGAAACCAATTTTGTTAGAAAGATATTGAAATGCTTAATCCAAGCCCGTTGGATTCAAATCATTTGGATCTGTAGATCAACCTTGGTAAAAATAACAAGTCAGAAGCTTTTCTGCATTCAAACATTTTTAAAATTTAAACCATAATAGGTTTTGAGTCGATTCCAACTCTCAAAAATCACATTTGACCGTACCTTTCAGAATATATAAAAATATATGGGTTTACTTACAGAAATAATATTCAAGTAATAAAAGAATGCCACGTAGGCATTTCTAGTCACTTATTTTATTTAGTAAAAAGGTTAAACCTTATTAAATTGTGACACCACTTTAAATCACATTCCCATGGACTGAAATATGTGGTGATGACATGTGTCAACATGATCCCATGTACATTATCCCATGTTTGAGTTGGAGAATATTAAATCTTAAGTAGTTTTTCAATGAGTAGAAATTACTTTTCTCAAATTAAGATAAATAGGACAAATGCTTTAATCTTGTAATGTTAGTGATGATGCTAGACCACTGCTCTGCACAAGGCAAGCCTAATACTACTAGTTGATTGAGCAAGCCAATACTTGCAAGCTATTAACTTAGCAAGCTTATACTGATACTTGTGCAAGCCTTACTAATCAAGTTGACCTATGCAAGCAAATACTTGCTTGTTACCATGCCAACTATATGCCTAAAGGATATGTGATCATACCCACTTGATAACCCAATCCTAGTTTTACTTGCAATCTTTCTACTTTATTTCTTTATCAAAGCTTTTCTTAGAGTTTACTCAAGTGACTTGTAAGTTCTAGAAGGATAACTGTAGGTTGCATAAAGAGCATTAAATTTGGCCTAAGCTAGATAATCTTGATGTCATCCTAAGGCATGAGATTTAACTTAGTTAAAACTCCCCGTGTTTACCACCCCTCATTAGTACTTACCCCACTTGTAGATGCTAGTGCTAAGCATAAAACCTTCTCAACTTTAGATGGGAATACTTGGTGGAAAATGGTTATGAAAACCTTAGAATGATGAGTCATTATACTGAGATGTTTTGACATGTATTTCCGAACACCAGATGATTTTGGTGATGAAAATGTTAAGGCATGAGCCTTACCCCTTTATAAAACTGATGGTTATCTGGATGCGATACCATTCCAATTTTACCGTACAACCACAATACCCGAAGATTGGGTAGGGCTTGATTGGAAACGCATATTCCTTAGTATTGGTTCCCTCACGGCCAAGGCCTGAGCTGAGGCTACCTTGTGAAGATTGTCCACCTGTGCAGTACCCAAGATGACAGATGGTCATGGTTGGGAGGCCAAACTCACAGGAGAGGTGCCTATACTAGGGCGTGTAATTGAAAGGTTAGGATTGATCATCCGCATACTGAGTATGGTGAATTCAGGATTTGTTCCTGACGGATGTAGCGAATGTTGTGGTGAAAGTGTACAATCTCTGTAGAGTGTCAAACTATTCGAATATCCGCGTCCGCCGTTATGGACAGTTGGAGTGGCCATACTGTTCCCCCGTCAGATGTTTTCAAAATGACTTGTGAAATGGATTGAGAATTTGACTTGACCACAACAGAGTTGTGACATGAGATACAAGTTCCCACTTAGGTGTTATAAAATTTGACTAGTTTTCTCTTGCTTCTAAACTTAGTAGAGGTAAATCTGGCTTTTTCAAAACAACCCTAGAGCTTAGTGTCCTACTACAAAACCCCCTTTCACTTGTTAGTATTAGTTTGTGAGTACTTAAAGAGTACTCATGGCTTTGTCCCTGGCTATTCCCGTGGCCTTGCTTTTGTTTCCTAAGCTTCTTTAGTCCTTTGAATTGGGTTGTCTTGTTTGGAGGTATAAGTGGTCCTTTTCCTTTGGTAGACTTGGATCCTTCTTGTTTCCTTTGTTCCACCATGGAGTAGATAGGGCATTGGCTAGGAACATGGTCATTTCCTTCACAAAGGTAACAAGTGGCTTGAGAGATGGGACATTGTCCAACAGGATGTTCTTCTTCACAATTGGGGAATTGACCTTCATGCTCCTTGGAAGTATGATTTTTGTCTCCACAAATAGTGCAAGCTGGGGCTCCATCCAGAATAACATTCTTGTCAGCCTTGTTATCATAAACTCCTTTAGGGTAGTTTTCCTCCATGCTGATCATTTGATTAGTCACCTTAAGCATCAGTTGGGATTCCTCTTCCAAAAACCTTTGTAGTGCTGGATCCTTATCACAATTGTTGGTTATGAACTGAGCTGTCAGTTGGTTCAACTGGTGTTGGGTTGCTATGAGCTCTTTCATGCTGTCAGCTTGGTTGGTGTTGGTGTCATCAACCTTGGAGTCTTTTGGAGTAGTCATCTGTTTGGGTTGAAGGGAGATTAGAATAGGCAAGATATTTCTAAGGAAGTATTTCTAATCACACACATCACAATTCACACAAGCAATGTGCAAGCAATCACAAACAACATTTCACTCAAACAAGGTTCAAGTACACACTTAGGCAACAAAATATTTTTGTTACAACACATATGTTGGTGTGTTTTGACTTAACTAAATTATGGTGGTCCATCTATATGGTTTACTTGTGATTTTTCCTTCCTTCATGATTCTTCTTGTATGAGATCATGGTTTCCTTGAGAAAAGCTCTTGGTTGCAATACTTCAAATGATGTGGTCTTCTTCTAACTTTTGCATTCCCTCAATCTCTAAGTCTTGAGCAATGAATCCTTGTTTCACTTGTAGTCCTTAGTGGTATCCAAGTTGGAAGTCCTTGGTGAATATGCTGAAGATGTTGAAGTCATTAGAGTTGAAGATGTTGAAGTCATTAGAGTTGAAGATGTTGAAGTCATTAGAGTTGAAGTAGTCCTTTGCACATGGTGTAGTCTTTGGCCATGGTTAGGTTTTTCCATCAAGTTTGAAATAGAAGAGATGTAGAGTTGAAACCAAAATGGTCGAGGAAAGAGTTTACAAGTGCTTTTGTAAATAAGTTTTTGGAACAAATACACTCCTATTTTTCTAAGGGTTTTTGTCCAATCCTAGGTTTACAAATCCTACAGGCAACACAATGCTCTGATACCATCTGTTAGAAGCCTCAACCTGATAAGGTAGATTCCTCCTGTGTTTTATAATGTTAGTCCCTGGATCAATAGCTAGAATCCACAGTTAAGATGTAATATCAAGAAACAAAGGTCATAACATAACTTTACAACCAGGAATAACATAAGTTTATTACATCAACATAGCTCATTTGGCTATTACATTACATTGCAGCGGAATAACTATAACCATGGAGTCCTTCATCTTCAAAGTGCCACAGGCAGATGTTGGTTGTAGACTTTGTAATCCTAATTAAACAATCTTCACTAAAATCAATCAAACCTGCAACATACAAGTTACAGCCACAAGGGTCAATACATTTGAATTGTATTGGCAAGTTTCACTACTTTGTATATTATGAGTGGATCCTATCATTACATGCATAATTGGCTAAGTAGAGTTTAAGGCTTATTTGCATAAAGCAATATTTATCCTATCTTTTCAAAATGGTTTTGGTCCTTTATCAAAAATCCCTTTACCAAGTTCCTTGAACTCCTTGGTAGAAACTCAAGTGTTCAAGTCCTTGTCAAAAATCTCTTGAGCTACTTGGTAACCCCAAGTGCAACAAGTTTTTATCAAATCTCATGAGTTCCTTGGTAGCCCCAAGTACATCATGCTCTTGAGCACCTTGGTAACCCCAAGTGCATCAAGTTTAACAAAATCTCTTTGAATTCCTTGGTAGACACACAAGGGCATCAAGTTTTTATATTAGAAGTTGGAATGTCGAGATCTCCCATGGTTCAAACTTTAGTTGCTCAGTATTGTCCATAACCGGGGACACGGCTAAGTACTTAGATTTTAATAACTTCTGCAGAAGGAGTACACTTTACCCACATGACACAATCCCATCTTGTTGCCACCAGTGGCCTACTGGATTAGTGCTCACCAAGATGGAGTACTGGCAGACTGAGAATGCGACGAAGTCTTTCCAAAAGGTCCTCCCATACATCATTGCTAGCTTGTCTTCAGCCCCCATGAAGCATTCCAGATCCCCATGTCCGGTAACTAAAGACAATGTATGGGTCTTCCTAATGTAATTGACTAAGCCAGAGCCATAATAGCATGTGGTTGTACACGAAAGCCACAATTGGAGAAACATGTTCAATCTCTAAGATTCCTAGGTGGTTTTCATTTGGAGCACAACACAAAGTGATTTCCATGGACATGGTTCCTTTTGTTGCCATCTTCTCCAAACCTCAAGTATCCTCCACCTAGGTGGTTCATTGAGTCCTTGTTTTATTATGTAAAACACAAGTCCTTTTCTCAACCTTTGTAAAATCTCAACATGTATCTCTTTTCAAAACATAGCATGGCTAAGCATGTACAACTTCAATATTCTCACTAAGGAGTGTATAGGGAATCCTATTTAGGATTTAGCATAACATAAGTACAGAAATATCTTTTCATGCATGTTTTCCAAATCCACTAAGTATAATGAAAATAGTAGGACTTTTGTATGATAGTGTAACTTGCCTTTTTGGTAGGGAATGGTGGTTCACTCCTTGATCTTGCTAATCTCACACTTTTCTATATTCACTACAAGTCAATCAAGCAAAACACAAAATCAACTAACATTCTAACCAAAGTCAAACAAACAATTTTTACACACACTAGGTAATGGAATCTATGTCATGCATAAGTATGCAAAGGTTGGTTCTATTGCAAGGATGGTCTCTACTAGGTTTATAACTTTGTAAGGTTCCAAATTGGTCATTTACCAAAATGGCAAAGTCATTTGCAAATGGGTTTTATCTCAAAACCATTTTAAAATTCATTCATCATTTTATGTGGTGAAAATTATTCTTATCAAAGCAAAACTTTATGTTTTTCACCAAGTGAGTTGCCCTTGGCAAAGCTTGGTGTTTTGGGTCAGTAAGTTTGGTCCAAAACATTTTCCCAAAGTTTTCCTTGCAAAAACATTTCCATAATAAAATCAATGAGTTTATTTGGCTAGAAAATGGCTAAGTTAAATAATTCAACCTAAATTTTACCAAAATCATTTTTAACACCAAGGGTTGGTTCCTAGGGTCAGTATGGTCACTACAAAGCATTTTGCAAAAGTTTTAATCCTAAAATCCATTTTAAACAATTTTTCTCCTCTAAACAAGTACACAAATGTTTCTGCAAATTCAAACAAGCTAACAGATACTATTTTCGAAACTAAGGCCATGGTTGGCTAGGTCTTGCTCTCCTGAATCCAACGACATAAAATTTGTAATTTTTGGACGTGTGGTTTGAAAGTTACAGGGGTTTGAAGTTTGCAAAATATTCTGTTTTCAAATCAGTTTTTAAACAGATCAGTGACACGCGGCAGTATTCTACTAGACGGTACCGGTTCGGCCGGATCGACAACGTGGACCGCAGGATTAAAGGGGCAGGTGCGGCTCAGATCAACGCGTACCTCTTCGTTCAGTCAATCTATCGTGGCCATGCGATTAAGATCCTACGGCTACCAGGTGCTTGCCAGGAACGGGCGGCGCTAACGGCGGCTGCGCGGCGGCGTGGCTCTGCTCGCGACGGTTTCGGTGATACAGAGAGCTAGAGGAGGAGTGGGCTGGCTCACCGTGCTCGTAGACGCCTGGGGAAGCTCAACGTGTCAGTATCTCGTCGAGGGGCGTACGGGGGCGAAGTGGATTGCTCGCCGGAGTTCCAGCTGGCGCCGGTTGCGCGTGGCCGTGGTCGAGGGCGAAGCTGTAGGTCACGCGGAGGCAAGACAGGAGTATGGTCAGGTGCATAAAACCAAGGAGAAGATGCTCGCGTGATCGAGAAGTAGAGGGGCGGTCGGATTTTACCTGGGGAACGCGCCGGAGTTGGAGACAGACGCGGCGGTGCTCGGAGTTTGTCGAGGACGGTGTTCTGGGGCGCCCGCGGTCGAACGAAAAGCATTGGGAGGATTGTCTGGGAGTGGGGAGTCTGCTAGTGTGCTCGAGGAGGCTCGGGGTGGTGTCGTGTCGCCGGAATCGGGGAATAAGTTCGTCGGAGACGGCGGTGGTGCAGACGAGATTGGCGACAGCCTAGGGGCAGAGAGGAGGAGTGGTCTGGGGAAAAAGGAGGAGGAGGCGCTGGCGTTTTATCGAGCATGGTTAAAGCGAGGTAAAGGCGCGGCGTCATGGGGAATTGAACGCGCGGAATCACAGCAGGTAACGGTGGTCGAGGGAGGAAGAAGGAGTCGCGTGGGTGGGGAGGAAGAACAGTGGAGGTGGGTCTACCTGTCAGTGGGGAAAGAAAACGAGGAGGAGGCCCACTGTCGGTCTCTGTGTGGGTCGGATGTGAGGTGTGAAACGTTTTCCTGCGGAATGAGGAGCTGGGCTGGTTGGTGGGCTTCCTGGGCTTGGCCGGCTGGGCTGGGTCCAAATCCATTTTTTTTATTCAGTAACTTTTTCTTTTTCTATTTCTGAATTCTGTTTTGAATTTTCAAACAAACAAATATCAACCAAACCAATTCAAATAACCCACACTTCACAATTTGAACTTGGTTCTGTTTGTCAGCATAAATCCAAATTCCAAAATAATAATTTTTATTGATTCATTCTTTAATTAAATACAATGGTTCATTAGTTATTTAATAAAATAGGGTTTGATTTAATTAATAGAATCTCCCTTTGAATTCCAAATATTTTCAAAACAAAGTCAGTAGGTTTTATTTGGAAATAAAGAATATTTGGAAAACTTGTTTAAAATCAATTAACAACTTTATCTGTGGTCCATTAATCAATTTAATAAGATGGGCCTTATTCATTTACTTCAAATAAGATTTGTTTTATTAGAATATTTATTTTGAAATCAAAAATAAAATTAAAACATTTTTGTAGGTTTTATTTGAGAACATAAAATACTTGGAAACTTATTAACAAGTTTTGAGGTTTTAATTAAAATGGTAAGACTTTTTATTTAAATAAAACTGGGATATTAAATTCTTATTAATTTATTTAAATAAGACTTTGCTATTTTTATTCAAACTTAATTTTTTAATCCCAAATTTTGGTCAAGGTCTAATTTGGCTTTTTTTAAAATAATCTTTATTTATGAAACTTCTATTTCATTTGAAAACAAATCTTTTCATTTAAGAGTTTCAAATTAGTATTTCCAAATGTTTTTATTTCTTCTTTTATTAAATGTTTATCTTTTTAAATCCCTTTAGGTTTTATTTAATTCAAATGGGTTTGAAGTTCCATTTAGATTCAAAACTTTCTTTTGACCCTAGAAATCAGACAAAGTTTTATTTTTTTCATTTATTTTCACATTACAAGATTTGGAAATTCTTGGGATGTGACAACTATGAAGAGGAGTACCAGGATGATGGACCCCAGGAAGGTTACGACAACTAGGATCATCTCCCATCGTCAGCATTGCCTGTGACCCCGAAGATGGAGCACGCCTACGCTACCGTTATTATTACGTATTTCCGCTGCTTGAGTTGTATTAATAAATGGATCATGAGATCCTTATTTGTGTAAGACCTTATGTATGGTTTGTAATGGATGATGTACTGTGGTATCCAATTCTGTTATGTCTCGCAAAAATGGTAATCCTGGGATTGCGATGTATGGCATAACAGGCATCTAGGATTAAAAATCCGGGTGTTGACAAGTTGGTATCAGAGACATACTGACCATAGGAGACCCTAGTTAGAATGGACGTTTGAATCAAAAACTTAGTTTCAAAACCAAAGGAAGCAAATATTTACAAAAACTTATTTCCACTCTTATCACCTTGATTCTTTCATAAAAATTCATGTTCCTCAAAAACTCTTGCAAAATACCTAAAATTTGACACACTTGATCACTCTACTAACTTACTCATACTCTATTCTTATAGATGGACGTGAAGTATAGCAAATTTTATCAGTTGGGGAATGGAGGAGACCTTATCTTTGAGCGGGATTTGGACCAGCTTTCAGAACTTCTGGAGCATCCGCACCCCGAGTTCTTTGGAGCTCAGCTCAATGATCAAGGAGGAGAAGATCTGAAGTGGCTAATTGTTGCAAGTCTCCGAGGAAAGATTGAACCTCCCACTGCTGAGGGAATTCAGTTCACCTTAAGAGAGAACAACTGGCTCGATGGACTTGCCAGGGCCATGCAGGAAGCTCTTGCCCGTCTGTGTGGGCAGAGTATCAACCAGATCAAGGGTACCCGCTTGAGTTTTGCCTAAGGCGTGATGCTAATGGACAGGCACTGGAAGCCCCATACCACCCCGAGCTGAAGACTCATTTGGACCACCTTAGCTTCATGATGTACGATCGTCAGCAGGAATTGGACATTTGTCGTGACTACTCCAACCACAAGTCCGCCATCATCAAGACGAAGGATCAGACCATCGCCATGCTAGCGAAGGATCACAAGTCTCGCCGCCGTCAGCTCGACAAGAAGGAGCGCATCATTGCCCGTCTTCTCCACCGTATCTTGGATTTGGAGGAGACCATCCACGAGAGAGACATGCAGTTGGAGGAAAGGGAGAATGCCGGAGAGGATCTTCGTGGAGACCCCTACTCCTATCTCAGCGATGATGATGATTTTCTGTAGGATCAGGCTATGGACTTCTTCACCGATGAGGATGATTTCGCCTTCATCGATGATGATGAGGATGATGAGGATGGCGACTACACCGACTCTGAGGAGTAGTAGCACTTGAGCACTAGTGTAGTGAGTTGTATTCGGTCCCACTGTATCGTAGTTTCCAGAATGGTTCTTAAAACCATCTGTTTACCTTTGTTGTGGTGTGTGTTTGTATCGTGTGCTATGAATGAATGAATGAAAAGCAAGTCGCTAGAAAATCGGAGTCAAACTTTAAAAACTTTTCAAAGTCCCAAAACCTTAGAAATCTCCCTCTTTTCTCATGATCTATCTCAATCTTTAGATGCCACGCGGAGGAAGTGGTTCATCCCCAGACCCGATGTTCCAGATCCTGCAAATGTTGGTTTCTGACCGAGAAGCTGAAAGAGATGAACGTCAAGCCAACCTAGCCACCCTTCAGCAGATAGCTCAGCTGGCCCATAACAACCAAGGCCAAGGAAACCAGGACAACCATGGATCTAAGATCAAGAATTTCCAGAATACCAACCCACCTATTTTCACTAAGTCGGAAGAGCCCCTAGATGCAGATGATTGGCTGCAAACCATGGAAAAAAACCTGGAAGTCGCGAGAGTTGAAGCAAACGAGAAAGTTCTGTTCGCCACCCACTATCTAGCCGGAGATGCAAGATCATGGTGGAACAACATTCGTGCAATGACCGAAGGACATATGATGACCTGGGAGGAATTCAAGGTCAAGTTCAGTAGAACCCATGTGCCACCGGGCTTGATCAAGAGAATGAGAGATGAGTTCAGAGAACTAAAGCAAGGAAGGATGACCGTAGTAGAATACCGTGACAAATTCTTGTCATTATCTAGGTATGCCCCGGATGAGATCGACACTGAAGCCAAGAAGAAAGAGAGATTCCTGAATGGTCTGCACGATGAGATGCAGACTGTGTTAGTCAATATCCCCTTTGCTGATATTGAAGCCCTTGTTGACTCTTCCATCCAGATGGAAGGAAAGATCAACCAATCCAATGAGAACCGCAAGCGTCGCATGATGCATCAGCCAGGAACCCATCAGACCCCAAAGTATCGCCCTAACCCATCTCCAGGATTTGCCCCGAGAACCAACAGACCCCCGATGAACCGTTCGACCTATCCCAACCGTGGAAACCCAAGGCCCGGAGGAAATCACATCAACTCTGGCAATTTCAACCGTGCACCACCCAAGTTCAACAACAACAATGCTACTGCCAACACCAACACTGCCCCGAGGACTGGAAGCAATGTTGTGCCTTTTGCAGCAAAGGACAAGTCGCAAGTGACTTGTTATGACTGTGGAAATAAGGGTCACTACTCCAATGAGTGCCCCAAGAAGAATGCCGCAGCCCCCAATGCAAATGCCCCAGCTCAGCAGCAGCGTCGTGTTCAGCCTGGAAGAAGGTTTACCCTAGGGAATTCACTCAACCGCAACGGCCATCTTTTTCTCATGCATGCTGAAGAAGCCCAGGAAGCGCCAGACGTTGTGCTGGGTATGTTTTCTGTTAATTCAGTACTTGCTAGAGTGTTGTTTGATTCTGGTGCATCGCACTCATTTGTCACCGAAGAATTTGCATGCACCAGTAAAATTAAACCAACCAAACTGAAGCATGTCATGATTGTTCAAATCCCCGGTTCCACCACCAAAGCTAGGCAAATATACAAAGCCGTCCCTATCCGAATCCATGGCATAGATTTTTATGCTAATCTGATAGTACTCGGAACTAAAGGTTTGGAAGTAGTACTAGGAATGGATTGGATGTCCAAACATAAAGGATTGATTGACTGTGCCAAGAAAGCCATAACCATGACCAGTACAGCCGGAATATCAGCCGAGCATATATCTGAAACCTTACCTCGTCAATTCAAGTGCAACAAGAGTATAGCCCAACCTACCATTGACCAAGTCTGGATCGTCTGTGAATACCCCGATGTATTTCCAGATGTTTTGCCCGGTATGCCCCCAGATCGGGATATCAAGTTTATCATTGAACTAATCCCCGGAACAGGACCCATAGCCCCGAGACCCTATAGTATGAACCCGTCTAAACTAGAAGAACTGAAGAAGCAACTAGATGCCATGCTAGAAATTGGATTGATTCAACCAAGTGCGTCACCATGGAGATCACCTGTCTTGTTCGTAGACAAGAAGGATGGAGGTAACCGTTTGTGTACGGATTACCGGAAGTTGAATGATGTCACCATCAAGAACAAATACCTGTTACCCAAGATAGAAGATTTGTTTGATTAGTTGACCGGTGCCAAAGTGTTTTCTAAGATTGATCTTAGAACTGGCTATCATCAACTCAAGATTCGCGCAGAGGATATTCCCAAGACTGCCTTTACCACCAGATATGGATTGTACGAGTATACGGTCATGTATTTTGGAGTAACCAATGCCCCCGCTTATTTCATGAATCTCATGAATAAGATTTTTATGGACTTCCTGGATAAGTTTGTTGTTGTTTTCATTGATGACATTCTGATTTATTCCAAATCAGAAGAAGAACATGAGCTACACCTAAGGACCATTCTTGGAACCCTTAGAGAGCATCAGTTGTATGCCAAGTTTAGCAAGTGTGAATTCTGGTTACAGGAGGTAGGATTCCTCGGCCACATTGTATCAGCCAGAGGAATTGTCGTTGTCCCTGCAAAAGTAAAAGATGTCGAAGATTGGCAAGCCCCAACCACTCAAACCCAAGTTCGTGGATTTCTCGGATTGGCGGGATATTACCGCAAGTTCATAGAAGGATTATCGAGTATCACGAGACCCATGACCCAATTGCTGAAGAAGGACAAGAAGTTTGAATGGACTAACAAATGTGAAGCGAGTTTTGAAGAACTCAAGAGGAGATTGATTTCAGCCCCCATCTTAATCATGCCGGATATCATGAAGCCCTTTGACGTGTATTGTGATGCATCCAAGATCGGTCTCAGCTGTGTGCTAATGCAAGAAGGAAAAGTCATATCTTATCTATCTCGACAACTGAAACAACATGAGCAAAATTACCCAACCCATGACCGCGAACTCGCAGCCGTAGTTCTAGCCCTGAAGACATGGAGGCATTACCTGATGGTAAACCGTTGTGAGATCTATTCGGATCACAAGAGTTTGAAGTATATATTCACTCAGAAGGAGCTGAATATGAGACAGAGAAGATGGATTGATCTAATCAAGGATTATGACCTGGACATTCACTATCACCCTGGTAAATCCAATGTGGTAGCAGATGCCCTTAGCAGATTGTCGTGCCGCTTGAACTCTATGATTTTGAAGGAGCAACCAAGCTTGCACAAAGATATGGAAGATTTTCGAATGGAATTAGTAAGTGAAGGATTTTTGGCTAGTATAGAACTTCAACCCACTTTGATCAGCCAGATCAAAGAGGCGCATAAAGGAAATGCTAATATCAACAAAATCAAGCGTCGTATCGGTAGAGGCAAAGTACCCGGATTCACCGAAGACGAAGAAGGAGTTCTGTGGTACAAAGGAAGACTTTGTGTACCAGCAGATTCTGAGTTGAAAGAAGTTATTCCGAAGGAAGCTGATGATACTCTTTATTCTATCCACCCGAAGGAACGAAGATGTATCAAGACTTGCAAGAGCAATTTTGGTGGCATAAGATGAAGAGAGAAATCGGAAGCTATATTGCCAAGTGTGATATATGTCAGCTAGTCAATGAAGGACATCGAAGACCCGCTGGATTGTTGCAACCATTGCAGATTCCGGAATGGAAATAGGATTCCGTTGGAATGGATTTTATCACCGGATTGCCTACTTCTAGTAGGGGAAATGACTCTATCTAGGTCATAGTGGACAGATTGTCCAAAGTCGCCCATTTCTTACCCTTCAAGACCACATATCAGAGTTCGAAGCTAGCGGAGTTATACATGGCTAGAATCGTTAGTTTGCATGGAGTCCCCAAGAACATCGTATCTGATCGAGGAACTCAGTTTACCTCGAGATTCTGGAAAAAAGTCCAAGAAGGTTTAGGAACCCGACTCGACATCAACACCGCGTATCACCCTCAGACCGATGGACAAACGGAGCGAGTAAATCAAATACTGGAAGATATGCTGAGAGCATGTGTGTTAGAATATGGATCTAAGTGGGAATACTATCTGCCGTTTGCAGAATTTTCATACAACAACAGTTATCAAGCTAGTTCGCAAATGGCCCCATTTGAATTCATGTATGGAAGGAAGTGCCGCACCCCTTTGAACTGGTCGGAAGTAGGAGAGAATCAGATTTTCGGACCCGACATCTTACGAGAAGCAGAAGGGAAGGTTCACAAGATTCGTGAGCACCTCAAGACAACCCAGTCCAGACAGAAGAGTTACGCCGACAAGAGATGTCGAGACCTCGCCTTCAACATCGGAGATTTTGTGTATCTGAAAGTGTCGCCATTGAAAGGAATGCAGCGTTTCCAACTCAAGGTAAAGTTAGCCCCCAGATATATCAGACCTTTCAAAATTCTGAACCGTCGAGGAGAAGTGTCGTATCAATTGGAACTGCCCGAAGAGATGTCATCCGTGCACAACATTACTTCGCAAGTGCCTCGAAGTTCCAGAGAAGACCAAAATGTTCAAGAATATTGATCACCAAACCATAGAGATCAACGATGACCTGACCTATCCCGAAGTACCCATCCGTATTTTGGAAGAATCTTTCAGAACTACCAGAACCCAAAGCATCAAGTTTCTCAAGATTCAGTGGAGCAACCACACGGAAGAGGAAGCTCCCTGGGCGCGCGAAGATCACGTAAGGACAGAGTTTCCCGATCTCTTCAAATCGTAGGTAATATTTTTCGTCCTTTTTCAAATCTCGGGACGAGATTTTTTTAAGGGGGGAAGGTTTATAACATCCCAAAAATATTAATCTTGGATCATAAAACTCCCATCATCAAAATTAGGGTTAACAAAAACTTTTCCAATTAAAAATATGAAAGCATGCATATGTGTATGTATCAAAATGTGAATTCTTTTGAATTGCCTTGGTTGTGTGTTTATTTGCTTGTAAAATGATTCTTAGGTGAAATAAACATCATCTAAACAATCCCCACACTTTTCCAAAAGACAAACAAATCAAAACAAACAAATTAAGTGAATGGTCACTTTGGCCAATTTAACTCCCATGTCTACTTTGGCTATCTCTAACTTTCGGAACTTAACAGATACATGTTTGGATCTTTGCACCCCTTGATAGTACTCATAAAAAAGTACCAAGGCCCACTGTGTGATCATCCAAAGTCATTCAAATGCATAGTTTAAATGACAGTTTAAAATTGAATCTATTTCATATGGGAAGATCCCACTTTTTCAAAAACCGCTCAAACAAGCTCACCTTTCAAAACCCAAGCATCCACAGACTCACCAGCACATGCCTAGCACACCCACCAAAAATCTTTTCAAAATTCAAAACTTGAATTCATGCGGCCATTTCATCAAACACCTTGCTGTTGCAAATCAAACAAATCCCAAACATTATTTTGAGCAGTGTTTTGACCAACCTTGTCCCCTCTCTAGCTGACATCAAACATCTAGTAGATCATCTAGCTTAGTTAGTAACCTCTAGCACCAGTGTGAGCTTGCCATTGCCATCAATGGTGAGCAGGCCGAGCCTCACCATGTCACCCGAGTGTGGACAACAAGCTAGAGGAAGAACTAGCTGTGCCAACCTTGTCTGGGAGGTAGCCCATGCTTCACCGCCCCCTCTTGACCAGCCCTAGCTCGAAGACAACACCTAGAACCGCCAGGAACGCCGCGCCCATGCCGCTGTCGACCATGCCGACCCGCGCCGCAGAGCACGCGCCGTTCCCACGCCACCCGACCACCTCGAGCCCTCGCCGCCCACCAGCATGCACCCCACCGTCCTAGGAGACCGCCAGACATGCCCATGTCACCGCCCATACCCCGTAGCCACCGCTCGCCGCAGAGTTCGCCGCCTCTACCTCAGATAGCACCGTACGTCCCCGACCGTTTGCCACCGCCCCTACACGCGCATTAAAGCCCTAGAGCATCTCCAGGAGACCACTGATCGATCGCCACCCTCGGCCATGCCTCTAGCTGCTCGTAGCCTTGTCGCCACCGTCGCCTGCCCATCCCATTTGGTCTCGCCGTCGGGCCTATAAAAGGAGGCCACCCCCAGCCGATTGAAGCACACCATCTCACTCCCCTCACCTCACTGATCGTTCCACCCCTTAGCCGAAGCAAGGCGAGCAGCGCATCGCCAGAATTGTGTCGGAGCTCGCCACTTCAGAGGAGAAGAGGAGCCGTTGATTTCATCCACCCTCGGAGCTGTCGCGACCACCCCTGAGTTTTCCGTCATCGAATTCTTCTCTTGCCCGCCTTGCCGTTGTCACTGGAGCCCCCGTATGCCCCCTATGCACCCCCACCGAGCCTCTAGAGTTTGAGCTCGCCGTTGACCGGTTCATCGTCGACGACAACCCTTAGCCGTCGATCTTCATTCTAATCCAACGTACCACATCGCCCCGTACTGCTTCGCGTTTAAAGAGTCACTGACAAGTAGACCCCCCTGTCAGTTGAGCCCCGCGCTGCGGAGTGAAACTGGGCGGGCCCAATAAACCTTCCCGCGCAGCCCACTCGTTTGAATTTAGTATTTTCTATTTTAATTCAAACTCAGTTCTGTATCTAGTTTCAAAAATCAACCTAGCTCAATTCAGTGAACCAAATTGAATGAAACCAATTTTGTTAGAAAGATATTGAAATTCTTAATCCAAGCCTGTTGGATTCAAATCATTTGGATCAACCTTGGTAAAAATAACAAGTCTGAAGCTTTTTTGCATTCAAACATTTTTCAAGTTTAAACCATAATAGCTTTTGAGTTGATTCCAAATCTCAAAAATCACATTTTACCATACCTTTTAGAATATATAAAAATATATGGGTTTACTTACAGAAATAATGTTCAAGTAATAAAAGAATGCCACATAGGCATTTCTAGTGAGTTATTTTATTTAATAAAAAGGTTAAACCTCATTAAATTGTGACTCCACTGTAAATCACATTCCCATGGACTGAAATATGTGGTGATGACATGTGTCAACATGATCCCATGTTTGAGTTGGAGAATATTAAATCTTAAGTAGCTTTTCAATGAGTAGAAATTACTTTTCTCAAAATAAAATAAATAGGACAAATGCTTTAATCTTGTAATGTTAGTGATGATGCTAGATCATCTATAGAACCCCTTTGTGTGATGATTGAAAATAGTTAAGTGTTGTTTGGTGATTTTGTACCTCGTATTTATTCATAGACGCTAGTACCGAGCAAGCATACGAGGAGGAAGGAGGATACTACGAAGAAGAAGCCGAGGAGAACTTCAACCACTGCTCTGCACAAGGCAAGCCTAATACTACTAGTTGATTGAGCAAGCCAATACTTGCAAGCTATTAAATTAGCAAGCTTATACTGATACTTGTGAAAGCCTTACTAATCAAGTTGACCTATGCAAGCAAATACTTGTTTGTTACCATGCCAACTATATGCCTTAAGCATATGTGATCATACCCACTTGATAACCCAATCCTAGTTTTACTTGCAAGCTTTCTACTTTATTTCTTTATCAAAGCTTTTCTTAGAGTTTACTCAAGTGACTTGTAAGTTCTATAAGGATAACTGAAGGTTGCATAAAGAGCATTAAATTTGGCCTAAGCTAGATAATCTTGATGTCATCCTAAGGCATGCGATTTAACTTAGTTAAAACTCCCCGTGTTTACCACCCCTCATTACTACTTACCCCACCTGTAGATGCTAGTGCTAAGCATAAAACCTGCTCAACTTTAGATGGGAATACTTCGTGGAAAATGGTTATGAAAACCTTAGAATGATGAGTCATTCTACTAAGATGTTTTGACATGTGTTTCCGAACACCAGATGATTTTGGTGATGAAAATGTTAAGGCATGAGCCTTACCCCTTTATAAAACTAATGGTTGTCTCAATGCGATACCATTCCAATTTTACCGTACAACCACAATACCCGAAGATTGGGTAGGGCTTGACTGGAAACTTATATACCTTAGTATTGGTTCCCTCACGGCCAGGGTCTGAGCTGAGGCTACCTTGTGAAGATTGTCCACCTGTGCAGTACCCAAGATGACAGATGGTCATGGTTGGAAGGCCAAACTCACAGGAGAGGTGCCTATACTAGGGCGTGTAATTGAAAGGTTAGGATTGATTATCCGCATACTGAGTATGGTGAATTCAGGATTTGTTCCTGACGGATGTATCGAATGTTGTGGTGAAAGTGTACAATCTCTGCAGAGTGTCAAACTATTCGAATAGTGGCGTCCGCGGTTATGGACAGTTGGAGTGGCCATACTGTTCCCCCGTGAGATGTTTTCAAAATGACTTGTGAAATGGATTGAGAATTTGACTTGAACACAACAGAGTTGTGACATGAGATACAAGTTCCCATTTAGGTGTTATAAAATTTGACAAGTTTTCTCTTGCTTCTGAACTTAGTAGAGGTAAATCTGGCTTTTGCAAAACAACCCTAGAGCTTAGTGTCCTACTACAATAACCTTTTCACTTGTTAGTATTAGTTTGCGAGTACTTAAAGAGTACTCATGGCTTTGTCCCTGGCTATTCCCGTGGCCAGAATATGAAGAGGAGTACTAGGATGATGGACCCCAGGAAGGTTATGACAACTAGGATCATCTCCCATCGTCAGCATTAGCTGTGACCCTGAAGATGGAGCTTTGCCTACGCTACCATTATTATTACGTATTTCCGCTGTTTGAGTTGTATTAAGAACTGGATCATGAGATCCTTATTTGTGTAAGACCTTATGTATGGTTTGTAATGGATGATGTACTGTGGTATCCAATTCTGTTATGTCTCGCAAAAATGGTAATCCTAGGATTGCGATGTATGGCATAACAGGCATATGGGATTAAAAATCCGGGTGTTGACAGTAGGTGGACATTCATCACAAGGTAGCCTTGTCTCAAACCTCTTCCACAAGGGAACCCATACTAATATATATAAACTTCCAGCCAAGCCCTACCCAAATTCGGGTATTGTGGTTGTACGATAAAATTGGAATGGTATCGCATCCGAACCCAACCATCAGTTTTTATAAAGGGCCAAGGCTCATGCCTCAACATTTTCATCACCAAATCATCTGATATTCATAACACATGTCAAAACATTTCATTGGAATGACTCATCATTCGAAGGTTTTCATAATCATTTTTACCAAGTATTCCCATCTAGAGTGATCAAATTTTATGCTTAGCACTAGCCACTAAAGTTGAGGGTAATCACTAATGAGGGGTGCTAAACAAGTGTGACTATCAAAATCTAGATCTCATGCCTTAGTATGACATCTAGTTCTAACTAACTTAGGCCAAGTTTTATGATCTTTATGCTACCTATAGTAACTTTACAAAATTCACAAATTACTAAATAAAAGTAATAAAGAACTTTGATAAAGAAACAAAAGAATAAATATGGCAAGTAAAACTGGGATTTGGTATACTCAAGGTTGAATAACCAAAGCATGCCTAATGCATTGCATAGGTTATCTTGCTTGCAAAGTTGCAAGTATTAGCTTTCATAGTTAATCTAGCTTGCTAATGGTAGCTTGCCTTGATTGGTGCAGTGGTTGAAGTTCTCCTCTTCTTCTTCTTCTTCTTCTTCTTCGTAGTAATCCTCCTCCTCGTAGCCTTGGTCGGTACTAGCGTCTATAAATAAATACAAGGTACACAATCACCAAACAATACTTAACTACTTCTATTGGCACACAAAGGTTCACACTAGATGATCTAGCATAATCACAATCATCACATGAATTAAAGACCTAGTCTTATTTATTTTAGTTTAGAAAAGTAATCTCTACTCATTGAAAACTACTTAAGATTTAATATTCTCCAAAAAATATGGGATCATGTTGACACATGTCATCACCACATATTTTAATACATGGGAATGTGATTTAAAGTGGTGTAACAATTTAATAAGGTTTAACACTATTATTTTAATTAATTAAAGTGACTAGAAATGCCTATGGGGCATTTTTTAGTACTTTTCCAAGATCACTTCATGTAAACAAAAATATTTTTACGTATTCAAAAATATATTGTCAAATGTGACTTTTGAGAGTTGGAATCAACTCAAAAGCATTTATGGTTGATTTTTGAAAAATGTTTGAATGTATAAAATTCTCTGTGTTGTTATTTTTTCTATAGGTGAACTATAATTCCAAATGGTTTGAATCCAACGGGCTTGGATTAATAATTTCAATACCTTTCTAACAAAATTGGTTTCATGCAATTTGGTTCAGTGAATATATCTGAATTGTTTTTTGAATCTACTGACTGAACTAGAGTTTAATTAAATTGGAAAAAGATTGTTTGAATTCCTGGGCTACGCGCGGGAAAGCTACTGGGCCGGCCCAGCTGCACATCGCGCGCGCATCGGGCTGCTGAGAGGGGGTCCTACTAGTCAGTGGATTAGTCTAAACGAAACGGTATCTTTCAATCTAGGCCCTATGATTAGAATCTAATCTAACGGATGAGGTTCATCGTCAACGACGAACAGCTCCAGCGAGGTCTAAACCCTAACGCGGCGGTGGTGGTTGTGTGAGGCCCACCAGGGCTCCAGCTAGGGTTGGCGATGGGGGCGAATGATGTTTTCGACGATGGTGGTTCCAATGGTGGCCACGGTGGCTCCTGGGGTGGATCCAATCGACGGGTCCGCTCCTCCTCTATAGCAGCGGACTTCGGTGAAATTCCAGTGGTGCGGAGCTCGCCTTGCACCGGGGAGAGGTGTGGGAGGTTCTGTAAGGAGTGGGATGGTGTGGTGAATTGAGGTTGGGGGTGGCCTCCTTTTATAGCCGAGCGAGAGGGGAAGTGCGGCATGGTCAGAGCTCGTCGGTGATGACGGTGCAGTGAGCTAGAGGCATGGCGAAGGGCGTATGCCGGTGTGGTGTTCCCTGGCGGTCGTCGCTGGTGCAATGGCGTGACAAGGGGAAGTCGAGGATGGTCAGGCGCGGGCGGTGCTCTACACGGAACTGGCGGTGTTCGAGACGATGCACAGTGGCTATGGGTCGCGCGACGACGAACGGGGATGTCTGGGAGCTAGCTGGTGTTAAGGCGAGTGGGTGCATGCATGGTGAGGGCGAGGCGTGGCGCACACACGCTCGTCGGATGCTGCGCTCTAGCGCGCTCTCGGCACAGCGCAAAGAAAGTAGGCCGGTGATGCTGGGGTGGTCCATTGCCTGGCTGCGGGCAAGGGCTGGACACGGGGTGGCGGTGGACGGTCGTCTGTCTTTTGGACATCGTGGGAGAGGGCGCGCTGCCTCCTGCGTGCTGGCCATGGTCGGCTGGCCAGGGGTGGCTTCAGGTGGCATGGCATGGTGCAATAGGTAGAGGTCTAGCAGCTTAATTGCACTGGTAGTCACTGGGGGAGACAAGGTGAGAGAATTGGGGACAAGAATTGGACAAGGCATTGGTAAAAAATAGTGATAGTTAGGCAGTGATTACTGTGCTCACCATCTGTTTGATGAAATGGCCGCATGAACTTTACATTTGAATTTTTGGATGAATTTTGGTGAGTGCTCTGGTCACATGCTTGGTAGTATATGGTTTCTTGGGTTTGTCAAGGTGAACTGGTTTGATTGTTTTTTGAGAAATGGTGATCTTAGTTCCTATTAAGGATTCAATTTTGAATTGTCAGTTGAATAGATTTGGAAAATCATTCTGTTGGTTTGTAAAGTGGGCTTGGGTTCACTTTTACTTTGTCTAGCAAGGGTGAAAAGAATTGGATTTGTTTTTGTTTGGAATCTTGGACTAGGAACACTCAAAGTGGTCTAGTGGTTAACTTTGGTCAAAATGACCATTTTCTTATATATATTCTTTTTTATTTTCTCTTCATTTGATTCTTCTTGGAAATTATCTGGATGATGTTGTTTTAATCGTTAAACCAATCCTTGCCATTCATAGAAATAAAATGGCAATCTCAATCATTCATGCATTCATCACACACACATGCATTCATATTGATTTTAAAAACAATTTTTTTTGTTAACCCTAAACTTGGGTGATTAGAACTTGATAATCTTGATTAATATTTTTGGGATGTTACAAACCTTCCCTCCTTAAACAAAATCTCGTCCCGAGATTTAAGAAAAGAAAACTTGGAACTAAAGAGATCTGGAAACTCAGTCCTATTAATCTTCTTGTTCCCAAGTAGCTTCTTCTTCAGTATGGTTAATCCACTGGATCTTGAGAAACTTGATACTCCGGGTTCTGGTGGTTCTAAAGGCTTCTTCATAAATACGAATGGGTAATTCACGATAAGTTAGGTCATTGTTGAGCTCTATGGTCTTGTGATCAATATTCTTGAAAACCTCGGTCTTCTCTGGGACTTCTAGGCATTTACGATGTAACGAGATATGGAACACATCATGCACTGTTGACATCTCCTCCAGCAGTTCCAGTTGATAGGATACTTCTCCTAGGCAATTTGAAAATATTGAAGGGTCCAATATATATGGGGGAAAGCTTTCCTTTGAGTTGGAAACAGTGCATTCCTTTCAAGGGTGATACTTTTAGATACACAAAATCTCCGATATTGAAGGCTAGGTATCGACGTCTCTTGTCGGCATAACTCTTCTGTCTGGATTGGGCGGTCTTGAGGTGCTCACAGATCTTGTGAACTTTCTCTTTGCCTTCTCTCAGGATGTCGGGTCCGAAAATCTGACTCTCTCCTACTTCTGACTAATTCAATGGGATGCGACACTTCTTTCCATACATAAACTCAAATGGGGCCATTTGCAAACTAGCTTGGTAACTGTTGTTGTATGAGAATTCTGCGAAAGGCAGAAAGTCCTCCCATTTTTATCCATATTCTAACACACACGCTCTCAACATATCTTCGAGTATCTGGTTTACTCGCTCCGTTTGTCCATCAGTCTATGGGTGATAAGCTGTGCTGAAATCCAGTCTTGTTCCTAATCCTTCTAGGACTTTCTTCCAAAATCTCGAGGTAAACTGGGTTCCTCGTTCCGACACAATGTTCTAGGGGACTCCATGCAAACTGACAATCCTAGAAATGTATAACTCTGCTAGCTTCGAACTCTGATAAGTTGTCTTGACCGTTAAGAAATGAGCGACTTTGGACAGCCTATCCACTATGACCCAAATAGAATCATTTCCCCTATTAGATGTAGGCAAACCGGTGATAAAATCCATTCCAATAGAATCCCATTTCCATTCTGGAATCTGCAATGGTTACAAAAGTCCTGCGGGTCTCTGATGTCTTTCTTTGACTCTCTGACAGATATCACACTTGGCTATGTCACTTCCGATTTCTCTCTTCATCTTGTGCCACCAAAATTTCTCCTTCAAATCCGGATACATCTTGGTTCCTCAAGGGTGGATAGAATAAAGAGTATCATGGGCTTCTTGCAAAATAGATTGCTTCAACTCTGAATCTGCTGGTACACAGATACGTCATTTGTACCACAAAACTCCTTCTTCATCTACTGTGAATCCGGGTACCATCCCTGTACCGATACGACGTTGGATTTCGTCGATACTATCATTTCCTTTCTGCGCCTCCTTGATTTGACTGATCAAAGTTGTTGAAGTTACATGCTATCCAAAAATCCTTAACTTACTAGCTCCATTCTGAAATTATCCATCTCCTCATACAAACTTGGCTTGGCTTCCTTTATCATGGTGTTCAATCGACACGGCAATCTGCTAAGAGAATCTGCTACCACATTGGCTCTGCCGGGGTGGTAGTGAATGTCAAGATCATAGTCCTTGATTAGCTCTATCCATCTCCTTTGCCTCATATTTATCTCCTTCTGGGTGAAAATATACTTGAGACTCTTGTTGTAAGATCCCACCTTTATAAAGGTAAAGATCCCTGTGATTGCAATGCTAGTACCTAGATCAAATGCTAGCATCCACAGTTTAAGATGAAGTACACAAATACAAAGGTCTTTATTACATCGTCATTACAGAGATAACATAGTCTTTTACAACTCGATAGCCATAGGCTAGTACAACAGTTCAACCAAAATAAAGTAAAGTCTTCATCTTCATGTGCCACATGCAAACATGTTGAGTGCAGACTCATAACCCTAATCCTCATCAGAGTAACCTGCAACATCACAAGTTACAGCCATAGTGGGTCAATACATTGGAATAATATTGGCAAGTGATACCTTAGTAGAATAAATAGTTTCTAGCTTCTATATGAATTTTTCTAAGTGTAGCTTAGGCTTGCTTAGCTCAAAATAGGTTTTTCCTATCAGTTGAAAACACTAAGTTTTTGTTTGACGGAAACTCCCAAGGAACCACCAATAGACATTGGTGAACCTTTAACCTTGTTCAACCACAATTTTTTAACTTAGAAATTGGGATGAGGAGATCCTTGATAGCTTCAATGTCTTAATGCTCAAATTGTCCGTTGCCGGGGACACGACTAAGTACTTAGATTTTTCCTTCTCGAGAGATGGTGCACTTTCCCCACAAGACTCGACATGCATCGAGACGAGATCTTTCAGAAGCCTTCCCTTAGTCCAAATGGACGTGCTCCAACCTATCACCCTACCACCATCTGTCCATCTGGCTAAGTTATTGCAACCTATATGATCAAGGCAGAGCCCATATGCCATGTGGTTGCAGTAGAAGCTTCTAAACAGTAAGTATCTCAAATCCCTTTGTTCCTGGGTGGCTTTCCACAAGTGTGATACACAAGGTAGACCATAGATATGGGCCTTGTGTAACCACTCAACATAACCCAAACATACCATTCCACCCAGGTGATTCATTCACTTAGTTGTTTTATTAAGCAAAAACATAAGTCAAAGACTTAACAATATTTTCCATAGCATGAATATAATCCACCCTTGTTTGCTACTAGCTAGGCTAAGCATGGAAATTTAACAAGTATCTTAACTTAGAGAAAATTCTACCAACTACAACTACTAGGATTTCCCATAGCATACCATATAGATACTTAGCAAAATTCCATCCAAGCCCTATACAAAATATCACTAGTGCATAGAAAAAATAGTGGGATAAAACATGAAGCACCACTTGCCTTGGTAGTTGGGAGAGTAGCAACAATCCTCACAATCACAATCACCACTAGAACTAGCACCAAATTTAAATTCAAAATAAGCAAGCAAATATACATGAATGCATGCAAATGCCATGTGATGATTTTTTCTTAAACCAAACAAGACAAGTAAACAGTACTAAACACTAAACTAAACATTTATAGACAAAATAAACTCAATTTAGTCTTAAAAACATTTTCTAAATAATTTATATACTCATAATAAGCCTAGAAATGTCTCTGCATAAAATTCCATTTTAAAGAAACAAAATACAAAACTAATCCCACAGAAGTGTATGATTTCTTTTTGTGAATCCATTGACATATTATTTGCATTTTTTGGATAAACAGAACAAAAGTTATGAATTTTACAAGTTAATTCATCTAATAAATTCAAAACTGGATTTTCAAAGAAAAATCCTTACACGCGGCGCCATCAGATTGGCTCGTACCGCTTCGTGCGGATCACGCTCGTGAGCCGCTGGATCTAAATTAGATCGCAGGGTCCAGATCACATGATACCCCTTCACGTTTAAATCTTATCTCCACCGCTGGATATAGATCCAGCAGATCCTACTGTAATGACCAAACGTGAGCGGTGCAAATGGCGAGCACGGCGGTGGCGCGTCTAGAGACGATGCTCCGGCGAGGCCAGGGGGTAGGAGAGGGGTGATGGGGCTTACTGAGGTCGCGAAGATGCTGTGAAGCTCAACGTGGTCGCGGTGGGGCGGGGGCGCACGAACACGAACAGAATCGCTCGCCAGAGTTCGTCTCATCGTCGGGTGCTCCCAGTTGAAGACGAAGGCGACGACCTAGGACACAAGGGGACAAGCGGCAAGAATTAACATGTGTGCAAGAACTTGGCGAACACCTTCGCGTGAACCAGAGACAGGGGGTGGTCGGAAATCACCACGATTGCTCGTCGGAACCGCGGCGGTGCGAAGCAAAATATGGGTAGCCTGGCGGCGCTCTGGTGGTGCTGGGTGGGGGGAAATGACACGGAGAGGGAGGGGTTTAAATAGCCTGAGCGGGGGTGGGAATTAGTCGGCGAATCAATTGTAATCAAGCGCGAATTCATCGGGTTGAATGGGGGAGGAAACTGCAGCGGCAAGCTGGTCGTCGCGCGAGATTTGGGGAAGAAGGAGTGACGTGGCTACGGGGTCCAGTTGTCAACGAGGGGGGGGGTGTGCGCGGGCGGGGTGAGAAACAGAGGGGAGAGGGGGAGGTTCCCGGGTGGGCTGTGGGCTGTTAGTTGGTCCTGGGCCAGAAGGGTTGGCGGCTTTTTTTTTCTCCTTTGTCTTTTTCTATTTCTGTTTTGATTTTTCAAATGTGATTTGAATCACCAAATGAACTCCAAAACTTTTCAAACTTTCACAAAATCTTTTTGAGGTAAACCTAGTGTTTAAAAGTGTGTCAAACACAACTAGTCACTCCAAAACACTTTTGTCTTTTGAAATTAAAAATAAAACCATGCCTCTTATATATATATAAAATAAAGGCATAAAAATGGTTTTATTTGATTTCAAACTTCGAAATTTTTTGTGCAAGCTCCAAATGCTATGATAATATGAATGCAATACATGATTTTTCGTTTGATGAAATTTGGGATGTTACACCCTCATCTATTTCTGGTCCAATATTTGGGATGTTACACCCTCATCTATTTCTGGTCCAATTCTTTGAAAAATTCATCCTCACTAACAAATCTAAGACCTTGAATGGTCCAATATATCGATTCCAAATCTCTTCACACCGCGGAGGGGTGATACTCTAAGATAGGCTCTATCACCTACCTCATAGGTGACTTCCCTACACTTTGGATCTGCGTAGATCTGCTGTCGGGACTGTGCTATCTTCAATCTGTCCCTTACCAACTTGACTTTCTATTCAGCTTCCTTGATTAGTTCTGTCCCGAACAAATTTCTTTCTCCGACACCACTCCATAACAATGGTGTAGTACACTTTCTTCCATAGAGAAATTCAAACGGTGCCATCTCAATACTGGCTTGATAGCTATTGTTGTAAGATAATTCTGCATAAGGTAGACTTTCATCCCAACTAGCACCATAGTCTAGGGCACATGCCCTCAACATATCCTCCAGAATATGTTTGGTCCTTTTTGTCTGTCCATCAGTTTGAGGATGAAAAGCAGTGCTGAATTCTAATCTCGTTCCTAATGACTCATGCTGTTGTCGCCAAAAATGCAAAGTGAATTGAGTTCCTCTATCGGACACAATACTCTTGGGTACTCCATGCAGACACACAATCCTATTCATATAAATCTTGGCCGCGACCACCGTTCCAAATTTATATAGATGTTAGATACTACTATTCTACTAAGGTATCACTTGCCAATACAATTCCAAATGTATTGACCCACTATGGCTGTAACTTATGATGTTGCAGGTTACTCTGATGGAGATTATGGTTGTGAGTCTACACTCAACATGCTTGTCTGTGGCACATGAAGATGAAGACTTATAGTTATTTCCTTTATGTTATGAACTCTTTGTACTATCCTTGAGCTATTGAGTTGTATAAACTATGTTATCTTTGGAATGATGATGTAATAACGACCTTTGTATCTATGTACTTCGTCTTAAACTATGGATAATAACATTTGATCCAGGGACTAGCATTGCAATCACAGGGGCCTTTACCTTTAAAAGGTGGGGTCTTACAGATGGTATCAGAGCACTATGTTTCCTGTAGGATTATGACCCTAAGTTGGATTAGACTAAGGAAAACACTAGGAAAAATGCAACTCTTTGCAAATTCCACACTTGTCTTTTTCTTCTCGTAAACCTCTTCTAATCTCCTTTCTCATCTCTATTTGTAGATGGCCACCATCAACGAAGCCATCAAGAAGGGACCACTCATGACCATGACTTTAGAATGTGAGACGGAGTTTCCCAAGGCACTCAAAAACCTCATGGTTATCTTGGGAATACATGGTGAAGCCATGTACAAGGGATTTCTCGTGATGGATGAAGGAGAAGAATATTGGTGGGTGCAACTCCACTTGTACAAAAACAAGGGAGAAAAACACAAAGAGTCAGGATTCTACATGATCACCAACTCAGAAATGTATATGTCATTCTTTAAATATTCAAGAAATTCAGCTTGGAATGCTATCAAGGAGCTTGGTGAAAGACTCAAGTGTAGAATGCTCAACTCTCAAAATGACCTTAGAGAGAAGAAGAAGTATACCCAAGACTTAGAGACCGCCATAAAACGTCTAAGGGAAAATATCATAGACTTAGCATATGAGTGAGAAATTTGATGTACTCTGATAGTTGGACCACCACACTTGTCGTTTTTCTCGCGTTAGAAATTTGATCATACCAACCTATGTGGTATGGCAAGTTTTTGTCTAAGTTATGTTTGAACCTTAGTGCTTGTGGTAGAATTTTGTATGCCATGACTTGTATGTTTTTATTGTTGAATGTATGCTTTTGGCTTTTGTTTCACTATCTTGTGTTATTCTCTCTACTTGTATTATTTCTAATTTTTCTCTATCTTATGCAATAGATGCCTAGCTTTGTTGTCAGCACTGCCGAGGAGTTTAAGGAAACTCGTTTCGGTTCTCGTCTTATGGATCTCACTAGTGTTCTCAATCTCCCACTCACTAGTATTAAGGTACTTCAGCTCACCAAGTTCGAGAGGAAGGATCTTTGGGGCTTTAGAGTCTCGCAGCCAGGACGCCAGACAGATCCACCCATGGAGGAGATTACCTTCAAGATGATGCATGATGACAAGGAGAAGAGGCTAGACGTAGTCATGCAGGAGCTACTCGGATGCCTCTGCGGACGACACTCCACCGAGCTCAGGGGCCTCTACTTCCACCCGTTCGGGAGACGCGACGAGCAGGGATAAGCTGTTGTGTATGACGACACGACTAGAGAGACTATCGAGCCTATTCGTCTCTACCTTCAGGACCTAGAGAGCCTCATTAGACACCTCGACACAGATAGGACCAACGTCGTGCTGAGAAATGACGAGCTTCAGGTTCAGTTGAGGGAGAAGGACAAGCTCTTCGCGGAGCAGGACGAGATCGTCAAGGAGATGGAGGCCAGATTCGAGAGCCAAGACAAGAGGTTCAAGAATCAAGAGAAGAGAGTGCATGATAGAAATAAGAAGATCAAGGACATGAGGGTCGAGATAGAGCTCAAGGATCTTGAGCTAGAGACTCAGCAGGGGTGATAGAGAGGCTGCGCTCGCAGAAGAGAGCCCTCCGAGAGAAGGTTGAGGCTTTGACCACCAGCGTGGAGTAGTACAAGACAACCATGGAGACAGTCGGACTTACTCTTGTGGATGTGGAGGTAGACATGGAGTAGTAGTGTTGACTACTCGACTATCTACTTATCTATGATCCTTTGATTTATCGAGTCACAATGATCATCCAACATGTGGATGGCTTGCTAGTGTGTTTACTTTTCCAAAAGTTGTTGTTTACGTTGTTAAAACTCTAAGTTTATCTTGTGCTTGATTATTTTGTGATTGTTTCTATGTGATGTATTGTGCATGTTAGCATCTATGGGTTATATCTCATTACTTATCCTTATTAAAACCACAGATGCCTCCCCGTCGTGCCAATCCCAACCAAAACAACAATAACAACAATGGCAACGAGATGCAGCAGCTAATGAAAGCTCAAACTCAGTTGATGCAGATGATGACCCAGTTCATGGCAAATCGGAATCAAAACAACAACAACAATAAATAAAACAACAATCAAAACAACCCACCAGCCTTTGACATGCTTACAAGGTTTTTGAGGTTGAGGCCAGTTCTCGGGAACCACTGATCCTATCATAGCCAATGACTAGTTACGTTCTGTGAACAAGGACTTGGTCACTGTAGGCTGCACAGATGAAGAAAAGGTCAGATTTGTAGCACATCTGCTTGAAGGACCAGCAGCTACATGGTGGGACAACTTCCAAATTACCACTCCCATTGAAGATGTGACTTGGGCCATATTTGAGGATGGTTTCCGCACTGCCCATATATCATCAAGAGTGATGAATTTGAAGAAGAAATAGTTCCACAATCTTAAGCAATGTCACCACAGTGTGGCAGAGTATATTGAGGAGTTCAACAATCTGGCACGCTATGCGCCGGATGAGGTTGATACTGATGCCAAGAGGAAGGAGAAATTCCTCGGGGGACTGAATGATGAGATGAACCTGCAGCTATCTGTTGCATATGTTCCAACTTATCAATCACTGTGTGACAAGGCCACCATCTTGGAAAGCAAGATGAAGGAGGTTGAGAACAGGAACAGGAAGCATCACTTTGACATGCACATATCGGGATCGTCTCACAAGCGTTCCCATGGTAATGATAGTTGATGGGGATATGTCGAGTGGGGTATAACCAGCAGGACGCTTCCTATTGGCCCATGCTGCCAGCGAGTGGGCCTGTAGGACGGCGACTGGATCAGGACCCAACATGGAGCCAGGCGACTGGAAGCTAAAGGCCTAGAAGCGTAGCTAGGCCCAGTCGGATTAGGTCAAACGCCCTCCGAATCCTTAACTAATTCGGTTGTAGATCTGTAAACCCTAGCGAGTGAGACTATATAAACCTCCCTAGGGTACGCATAGAGGACACGTTCCCTCATACACCCCCTGCGACTCGCCTCCTAGTCATTGAGCTCACCCTTGTACTATATCATCAATACAATCTAGCAGGAGTAGGTCTTTACCCTCTGGGGGGGCGAACCTGGGTAAAACCCTGTGTCTCCGCCCTCATCTTGCACCGCAGATGGCTGGCCACCATTGCCCCTTGTTCTACTACTCGCTGCTGATTGCAGCATCTGCCGTGGCCATTCCCACAATAGTGGCGCCCACCGTGGGACCTAGCCGGTCAGGCCTGTGTTATGCGGAAAGATCCAATCTGTCAATCAACGAGATAATCGCCACCGTCCGCCTGATCGCCATCGGCGAAATCCTCCAGATCTTGCCGAGCAGCTACGTCCCGACGGCGCGCCCCTTCATGCACATCATGACCATGCCGGTCGGCACGATCAGCCTCTTCGTCGGCTTCACCGACGTCATTGTCTCATAGGACTCGGCTCGCATTCGCGAGTCGCCACCGCGCGATCGGCTCTCTGAGAGCCAGGTCCGCACCATCCACCAGCCTCGCCTCCGAGTACGACTCGGCGAATAGCAACGTGGCCGAGATCAGCATGGTCGCGGACGACGCGACCCTCAATGTAAATGCTGACTCGGTGACCCCGGCGTCAGTCGTCGGAACCATCGTCGCCGTGTCACCCGTGGGCTCCATCACCTAGGTCTCCAACATGGGGGACTTCGAGGATTCTTCCATCCTCGGGATCTTCGACTTTGACTCCGAGTCGGAGAACTCTGGCGACTTCCACACCGGATAGGATCACTTTGTCGCGACCTACATGGCAAGAGGCACGAGCGCCCCGCAAGACCCTTTCTCCACGCCGATCCTGCCGACCATGATAGCGACAGAGGTCGAGGAACTCCGCCTGCGGCTGGAGGAGGCGGTCCGCAAGGAACAGGCCGAGCGCGGATTTTTTTGCCTCGAGCAAGTAAAGGCGCAGGAGCTCTCGCTCTACCACCAGCACCGCATCAGGTCACGCCTGAACCCCACCGTTCAGGACCGTGCCCTGAACTTCAATGACGAAAATGACCTGGCCCGCATGGCTGACCATGTGGCCTGCGAGAACGCGCCACCAGGAGGAAGCGCCCGGCGGCCACCAGGCGCAACAACGAACAATGCTCCCCCACCACCGCCTAGTCGCACGCCACCCCCGGATCAACCAAGGATCATGATCTCCCTGCAAGAGCGGGATGCGAATGGCCTCCCGCTGTTCTCTACTCCAATGGACAACGTCATCACGAGTCGAGCCGTGGTCGACAGCATCAACGTGACGGGTGAAGGCGTGTTGCAGATCCAGTACACCAAGGCCCTACTCGCCAAGGCCGTCGAGTATCAAACCGCAGGCGCCGACTCACGGGGGTGCATGTACTCCCGCTCGTCAGGGAGCTGGGCGGCCTCGAGCGGCCGCCCAAACATGGAAAATACCATCAATTGCCCACCTCCCGAGCCCCTGCAGCTCTAGCCACGACCCGTGAACGCGGCACTCTCCACCAACGACCCGCGACCTACGAACAAGATGGTCGCTGCCAACACAGCCAGTCGACATGCGGACCCACATCATCAACAACCAGAGCTGGCGTGCACGCCATCCTAATGACTTGAGGCACACCCTCTCCAACCGCCGTGATGGATAACCAAGGGGATCGCTCAGCCGAGTCGGCCCCTAGTGCTTCAGACCAATGATCTGAGGAAAAAAATACCCGACGAACTTCAAAGCGCCAAGGGAGATCAAGAATTACGACCCCTCGTATGACCCGTCCGTGTGGCTGGACACGTACCTCATGGCGACGGGAATCGCCGGCCACACCAACCTACCCGCCGCTCGCTACCTCCCCCTGATTATGGAGGGAGCAAGCCGGCAATGGATCAACACCCTCCCTTTAGACAGCATCGACTCCTGGGAGGATATGCGCGACGCCTTAGTCAGGCATTTCGAGGGATCCTACACCCGCGCCACCACCATCGAGGACCTGGAGCGATGCATCCAGGGACCCCGCGAGTCGACTCGCATCTGGGTCCAGCGGTGGCAGGACCTATGGTTCAACGCGGCCGGTATCCACTTAGACACAGCGATACACTGCTTCAAGACCTCGTCCCGTTGCGAGCCCTTGGTCACCAAGCTCAAGCGGGTGTACAAGAAACTCGATAATATACTGGACCTCCTCGAGATCGCCAAGCGGTACGCGGAGGAGCACCCGAACGAAGAAACTAACGACGATTCGGGAGGAAATCGCCGCCCGAGCCGCCACGACAACGGGATACGACCCGAGCTACACTACAGAAACACTCGCCTCATCGGCAAGCGCCACGGTGACGGGCGAGTCGACTTAGTCACCAACACCAGCTACGCGCCACGCAAGCCCAAAAGCTTCAGCCGCGACGGAGGCCAGCACCGTGACAGCGCAACTACAAGGTGACGCCGAAATTCGACCCCACGGCTCTCCTTAACCAGCCCTATGTGTTCCACAACAGGGAGGGGAAGCCTACCACGCACTGGACCACCGACTGCCACTCCCTGAAGAAGATCGAGAAGGCACGACGCGCACGGGAGGACCCCAACAACCACCCGCCGAACGGTGGGGCATTCGGCAACGATGTTGGATTGCTCCACACCTTCACCGGGTTCAGCCCCAAGCGCGAGAAGAAGGTCATCGTGCGCGCCATTGCCGTTGACACGGTATCCCAAGTCGACGTCCCTCGATTCCTCAACTGGTCCGAGCAGCGGATCGCCTGGAGCCGCGAGGACCACTCGCCATGGATCGAATATCCGGGGCGAGTCGCCTTGGTGGTCAAGCCCAAAGTAGGCGACTACTGGCTCCCCAAGACACTGATGGACGGCGGGAGCTCCATCAACATCCTCTACCTGGACACATTCAGGCGACTGCGGCTCCCGCAGTCGATGATCGAGACGACCTACACCGCCTTCGACGGCATCGTCCCCGGTCGGAAGGCGTACCCGATCAGCAAGGTGACGCTGCCAGTCACCTTCGGCACACCAGCAAACTTCCACACCGAGCGGATCATCTTCGAGCTGGTTCCCTTCAACATCCCCTACCATTGCGTCCTGGGGCGGCAGGCGTTCACGAAATTCATGGTAGCGCCCACTATGCGTACAACATGATGTAGATCCCAGGGCCGTGCGGCATCATCACCGTCCACGGCGACCCCAACATGGCCGCGGAGTGCGAGGCCAAGGGCGCCGAGCTCACTGACGTGTCATCACTGCAAAAGCCAACCACGCAGAGGAGCTTGCTAAGTACACGAGCGGGGTCAACAGCAACGACCCCACAATACTCAAGAAGCCCAACTCAGAGGGCGGTGGCTCAACCGTCTTCGAGGCAACCACGCACACGCGCTCCGTCGAGCTGGTCCCAGACGACTCCATCCAGACGGTGACGATCGGAACGGGCATGATCCCCGCATAGGAAGGCATGCTCATCGAGTTCCTCTGTGAGAATCACGACATCTTCGCATGGAAGCCATCTGACATGCCTGGTGTCCCGAGGGAACTCGCTGAGCACAAACTCAACGCCGACCCCAAAGCACGACCCATCAAGCAGTCGTTGCGGCCCTTCAATGAAGAGCGCCGCCGAGCAATCGCCGAGGAAGTGCAGCGTCTACTCGCTGCAGGCTTCATACGGCCAATCAAGTACTCCAAGTGGCTAGCAAACCTAGTCCTGGTCAAAAAGAAAAATGGGACCTGGAGAATGTATATCGATTACCCAAACCTCAACAGCGCCTGCCCAAAGGAGCAGTTCGTCCTCCCGCGGATCGATCAGATCATCGACTCGACCGCGGGCTCGAAGTCACTGTGTTTCCTTGACGCCTACTCTGGTTACAACCAGATCAAAATGGCAGTCGAGGACAAAGATAAGACGGCATTCATCATGACATTCGGAGCATTCTGCTACACCTCCATGACCTTCGGTCTCAAGAACGCCGGGGCGACCTACCAGAGGTGCATGTAGGAGTGCCTTGCGAGCCAAATCGGCCGCAACATCCACGTCTACATCGATGACGTGGTGGTGAAATCCACTCGCCAGGGCGATCTACTCGCTGACCTGGCCGAAACCTTCGCAAACCTGCAGAGTTACAAGATCAAACTAAACCAAGGAAAGTGCACCTTCGGTGTACCTACTAGACAGATGCTGGGGTACGAAGTCTCCAAACGAGGCATCGAGGCGAACCCCACCAAGATCAACACGATCGCCCGGCTCGGCAAACCCGAGTGCCTTCGTGACGTCCAGAAGTTGGCCGGGCGAGTCGCGGCTCTCAGCCGCTTCATCCCTCGGCTAGGAGAGAAGGCAATGCCTCTCTACCGCCTAATGTGCAAGAATCTCACGTTCCAGTGGGACAAGGAGGCAGACGACGCGTTTCACGCACTCAAGGAAGTGCTACTCACGGACCCGCTACTCGCCGCCCCCATCGCCAAAGATCCCATGCTCGTTTAAGTCATGGCTTCCAAGCGATTCGTCGGTGCCGTCATGGTCGTCGAGCGACCAGAAGAGGGCAAGGAGTGCCCGGTGCAGCGACCCGTTTACTACATCAGCGAAGTCCTCACCGAGTCGCTCCAGCGCTACCCGTAGTACCATAAGTTGGTATATGTGGTCTTCGGATCCCAGCGGCGACTACCGCACTACTTCCAGGAGCACCCAATCACGGTCGTCTCCTCAGTGCCGTTGCATGACATCATCCACAACCGCGAGGCGACTGGGCGAGAAGCTATCGTACCTCCACTACTGGTCGCTGCACTTCGACGGGTCCAAGAATGCGGACGACATGGGGGCAGGGATTTTCCTCACATCTCCGAAGGGCGACAAGCTGTGCTACGTCATGTACCTCGACTTCACGCCCTGCACCAAGAACATGGCCGAGTACGAGGCCCTCCTCCACGACACGCGAGCGGCCTAGGAGATGAACATCAACCGTCTGTGCTGATACGGTGACTCCGACCTCGTCGCAGGGCAAGTCACCGGTACCTGCGACACAGTCTCCCCCACCATGGCAGCATACCTCCAAGTAGTGGACCAGTTGGGGGGCCACTTTGCCGGCTACTCCGTCGAGTGGATCGACCGGTGCAAGAACAAAGAGGCCGACGCCCTCTCTTGCATTGGGTCAGCTCGCCTCGCCCCACCCGCTGGTGTCTTCCTCGACACCATCACCAAGCCGTCCATCTCTCCCTTGAGGGAGATCGACATTGGGATTCCGCTGCAACCAGAACCATCCTTGGTCGCCATGCTCGCGGAGACAAGTGACTGGACCACACCATACGTCGCCTACCTGGAGGGAGGAACCCTACCCGTCGAAGAGATGGAGGCCCAGATGAGAGTACTCCACTACAAGTCCTTCATCATCATCAACGGAGAGCTCCACAAGCGCAGCATAACCGGCGTGTTCCCGCTGCGTACAACCCGCGGAAGGTCGCAAAATCCCCCAAGACATCCACGTCGGCGACTGCGTCCACCATGCTGGCGCTCAATCCCTGGTCACCAAGGCCATGCGACATGGCTTCTACCGGCTCACCGCACACGCCGACGCGGTCGACATCGTCCAAGGCAGCGTCGGATGCCAGAAATACGCCAACCAGACCCACGTCCCAATCTCGGCGCTCAAGACCATCCCCATCACCTGGACATTCGCCGTGTGGGGCATGGACATGGTAGGCCCCTTCAAAAAAAGGCCCCTACGGCTTCACCTACCTCCTATCACAGTCGACAAATTCACAAAGTGGGTGGAGGCCAAGCCAATCCGCAAGTGTGATGGGAAGACCGCCACCAAGTTCCTACACGAGCTCATGTTGGAGATATGCCCTAGAGGCAATAATAAAAGTAGTTATTATTATATCTTTGTGTTTATGATAAATGTTTACTTTCATGCTATAATAGTATTAACCGAAAACATTAATACTTGTGTGATTTGTAAACTAAATTAGAGTCCCTGGTAAGGCCTCTTTATAATACTAGCTTGTTGGTTAATCGATGATCGTGGTTTCTCGATCATGAACATTGAGATGTTGTTAACAACAAGGTCATATCATTAGTAGAATGGTATGATGGACATACTCCTATAGATAAGTGTAGCATAAAGATCAAGTCATTTCAATAGTTCGTTTGCTATAAGCTTTCTGATACATAGTAACCTAATTCCTTCGACCATGAGATCATGCTAATCACCATCACCGGAAGGATGCTTTGATGACATCAAACATCACACTGTAACTGGGTGGCTATAAAGGTGGCATTGAGTGTTTGGAAAGTATGTGTTGAGGCACATGGATCAAGAGTGGGATTTGTCCATCCATATAACGGATATATATACTCTGGGCCCTCTGGGTGGAATGTCATCCAATTAGCTTGCAAGAATGTGACTGGCTCACAAGGGATCACATATCATGGGAACGAGAAAAGAGTACTTATCGGTAACGAGGCTGAACTAGGTATGCAGAGATACCGACGATCAAACCTCGGATAAGTAAACTATCGCGAGACAAAGGGAAATTGGTATCGTATGTAAGTTGTTCATTCGATCACAAAGTAATTGTAGAAATATGTGGGAGCCATATGAATTTCCAGATTCCTCTATGTGTTATTGATCGGAGAAGTGTCTCGGTCATGTCCGCATAATTCCCGAACTGTAGGGAGACACACTTAAGGATTCGATGTTGTTTAGTATATAAGGAATGTAAGTAGGGAGACCGAATGTTGTTCGGAGTCTCGGATGGGATCCGGGCTATCACGAGGAGATCCGTAATGGTCCGTAGAATAAGATTCATATAAGGAAAGTCCAATTCCAGAGTTCGGGAATGATTTCGATGTTTTCATCGGAGAGATTCTAGAAAGTGCTAGAAGGTTCAGCGGACCGGAAGGGGAATGGTCCATGAATGTGTCATTGGTAAGTGGAATGATTGGATCATATCCTAGGTCACTTGGTGTGGACATTTGTGAGAGAGAATTAAAGCTCTAAATTGAAAGTCAAACGGGAGGTTTGAAAAAGTCAAACTGGAAGTTTAAAAGCTCTAAATTGGTGTGGACGGCCAAGCCGCCGCCTCCACCGCACTCCACCGCCAAGCCCCGCCAGCCGCCGCCATCGACACCTCCTGCTCCTCCCGGTCTTCTAAACCCTAGATTACCGCGAAACCCTAGATCCACCAGAACTCGCACTGGCTTAGGCGAAGCCCTGCGGGATCTTCCCTCTACTTCCGACACCATGCCGTCGTGCTGCCGGAATCGCGAGGGGAGAAGTACAACCTCTGCTGCTGCTGGAACAAGGGAGAGGAAGGTCTTCCTCGAGTACCGAACGTGTGATCGACTGCGGAAGCGCTGTCGGAACGCAGCACCGTAAGGATCGTCTACGCGATCTTGAGATCGACAAGTGTACGAATACATCACCCATGAGAATCCGCTCTCGTTAACCTCTTTGGAATCTTCGAGGGTGAGTGCTTCTATCTACTTGTTGCTACAATCTAGTAGATAGATCTTGGCTTGCTTGTGTGCATGCGGTAGAAATTTTTTGTTTTCCATGCTATGAACCCCTACAGTGGTATCAGAGCCATGTCTATATGTAAATCTGCTACACGAGTAGAACACAATGGTCATTGTGGGCGGTGGTTATTTTATTATCAACTGCTTTTTGTGTACTTTGCATCTTGCGGTATGATGGGATGAAGCGGCCCGGGCTAACCTTACATGATATCGTTCATGAGACTTGATCCACGCTCGACATGCAACTTGTATTGCATAAGTGGCTTTGCGGGTTTCTGTCTCTCCCATCAGAGTATAGATTCAATTTACAATGGGCACTTGATAGTTCAAACATCAACGTTGTGGTTCTTGTTCGTAAGTTAGAACGACACTTATTGAAAGCCCCAAACCACGTAAAACATGCAAAGAAAATTAGAGGCGTCTAACTTTGTTTTGCAGGGGTGTGTTGTGATGTGATATGGCCATGATTGTGATTATATATGATGTACGCAATGTTCCTTATTGTAAGTCAGCAACCGGCAGGAGCTATATGGTTGTCTTTTAAATTCCGTTAAGACATGTGTGTCTATTCAAAGTAGTTTTAATAGTTGATGCTGGTGGACGACAACCATGAAGCGGCGCCATTGACCTTGACGCCATACCGGTGATGATGGAGATCATGTTCGTTCTTGAAGATGGATATCAGAAGCACAAGAAGAAAGGCCATATCATATAACATATTATGAATTGCATGTGATGTTAATCCTTTTATGCATCTTGTATTTCTTAGTTCGCGATGGTAGCATTATAAGATGATCCCTCACGCACAAAATTTCAAGTTATAAAGTGTTCATCCTTGGTTAGCACCGTTGCTAAAGCTCGTTGTTTCGAAGCACCACGTGATGATCGGGTGTGTTAGATTCTACGAGTGTATACAACGGGAGCAAGCCATATGTTCTCATGCGGAAGCTATGGTTTGATCTTGACGAGCCTATAATGTACATACATTGTCTAGGAACACGGATCACCGAAAGGTAAAACATGAGTCATATAGTAGATATGATGAACATGCTGATTGTTCGCCATTGAAGCTACACCAACTCTCGTGATGATCTATTTTGATGTGGTGGATTTGGTTCGTGTGATCACTAAAACAATGTGAGGGATATTGTTTTGAGTGAGAGTTCACCTAGATTAATTTAAACATTAATTAGAACTCAATTTGTCATAAACTTAGTCTAAACTATTGCAAATATGTTGTAGATAAATGGCGGCCCCTACCATCAATTTTAATGCGTTCCTAGAGAAATAAAAGTTGAAAAACAATGGAAGCAACTTCGCCGATTGGTTCCTCAATTTGAGGATTGTCCTCAATGCTGGTAATTTGACCTATGTGCTGGATGCACCGCTGGGTGATCCACCTGTAGGTGATGCTACCGATGAGGTAAAGAATGTTTTCCTCGCTCGGAAGAATCAGTACTTCACAGTTCGGTGTGCTATCTTGTATGGTTTGGAATCGGAGCTTCAGAAAAGGTTTGAGAATCATGACCCACATGATATTGTCCGTGAACTCAAAATGATATTTGAGGCTCACGCGGTAGTTGAGAGTTATGAGGCTTCTGAAAAGTTCTTTAACTGCAAGATGGAAGAGGGCAGCTCTGTCAGTGAGCACGTGCTTAAGATGTCTGGGCACGCAAGCAAACTTCAAAGCTTGGGTATAGTGATTCCTAATGCTTTGGGGATTCACCGTGTCCTCCAATCAATACCACCAAGTTACAAGAACTTTGTGATGAACTACAATATGCAAAACATGGACAAGTCGTTGCCCGAACTCTTCTCCATGTTAAAGTCTGCGGAAGTGGAGATCAAGAAAGAGCACCAAGTGTTGATGGTCAATAATACCAACAAATTCAGGAAGCAAGGCAAGTCTAAGAAAAAGGGAAAGTTCAAGAAGGGCGGTAAGAAAGTTACCGCGCCAGCGAAGAAGACCAAGTCTGGGCCTAAGCCTGACACTGAGTGTTTTTACTGCAAGGGAGAGGGTCACTGGAATCGGAATTTCCCTAAGTACTTGGCGGATTTGAAGAACGACAACATCAAGAAGAAAGGTATATCCGATATACATGTTATTGATGTGTATCTCACTAGTACTCGTAGTAGTGCCTGGGTATTTGATACTGGTTCGGTTGCTCATATTTGTAACTCGAAATAGGTGCTGCAGAATAAACGGAAGCTAGCATAGAACAAGGTGACGATGCGCGTTGGAAATGGATCAAAGGTTGATGTGATCGCGATCAGCACGCTACCTCTTCATCTTCATCAGGATTAGTTTTATACTTAAATAATTGTTATTTGGTGCCTGCGTTCAGCATGAATATTATATCCGGATCATGTTTATTGCGAGACAGTTACTTGTTTAAGTCCGAGAATAATGGTTGTTTGATTTATATGAGTAATATGTTTTATGCACATGCACCTTTGATAGATGGTCTATTCTTATTGAATCTCGATTGTAGGAATACGCACATTAATAAAATTGAAGCTAAACATTTGAAATTGAGCGATAACTCGACCTATATGTGGCACTGTCGTCTTGGTCATATTTGAGTGAAGCGTATGAAGAAACTCCATTCCGATGGACTTCTTGAATCACTTGAAAGATGCGAAGCATGTCTGATGGGTAAAATGACTAAGACTCCATTTTCTGGTATGATGGAGCGAGCTACGGACTTATTGGAAATCATACATATCGATGTGTGTGGCCCAATGAGTGTAGAATCGCGCGGTGGTTATCGTTATGTTCTTACCTTCACAGATGACTTGAGTAGATATGGGTATATCTATTTCATGAAACATAAGTCCAAAACTTTCGAGAAGTTTAAGGAATTTCAAAGTGAAGTAGAGAATCAACGTAACAAGAAGATTAAATTTTTACGATCTGATCGTGGAGGTGAATATCTTAGTTACGAGTTTGCCGAGCATTTGAAGAAATGCGGAATACTTTCACAATTGACACAACCAGGAACACCACAACATAATGGTGTGTCCGAACGTCGTAATCGAACTCTCTTGGATATGGTTCGTTCTATGATGTCACTTACAGATTTACCGCTATCATTTTGGGGTTATGCATTAGACACAACCGCATTCACTTTAAATTGGGCACCATCTAAACCCGTTGAAACGACACCGTATGAATTATGGTTTGGAAAGAAACCTAAATTGCCGTTCCTTAAAGTTTGGGGTTGCAAAGCTTATGTAAATAAGTTACAGCCCGACGAGCTTGAACCCAAAGCGAAAAAATGCGTCTTCATAGGATACCCGAAGGAAACTATTGGGTATACCTTCTATCATAGATCCGAGGGCAAAATCTTCGTTGCCAAGAATGGATCCTTTCTAGAGAAGGAGTTTTTCTCGAAAGAAGTGACTGGAAGGAAAGTAGAACTCGACGAGGTTGTTGAACCTTCTCTCAAACTTGCGAGTAGCACAACACAGGAAGTGGTTCATGTGGCGCCTACGCCAATAAGAGAGGAAGCTAATGATGTTGATCATGAAACTTCGGTTGAAGTTACTACGGAACCTCGCAGGTCAACGAGAACTCGTACCACTCCTGATTGGTATGATCCGTTATGAGTGTCATGTTGGTAGACAACACCAATGATCCTGCGACTTATGAGGAAGCGATGATGATCCCAGATTCCAATAAATGGCAAGAAGCCATGAAATCCTTGATTGGATCCATGTACGAAAACCAAGTATAGACTTTGGTGGACTTACCGGATGGCCGGAAGGCTGTCGAGAACAAATGGATTTTCAAGAACAAAACAGATGTTGATGGTAATGTTACTGTCTATAAGGCTCGACTTGTCGCAAAAGGGTTTTGAAAAAATCAAGGAGTTGACTACGATGAGACTTTCTCACCAGTAGCGAAGCTAAAGTCTATGAGGATTTTATTAGCAATCGCTGCATATTATGATTATGAGATATGGCAGATGGATGTCAAAACGGCGTTCCTCAATGGAGACATTGATGAAGAGTTGTATATGGTACAACCCAATGGTTTGGTCGATCCTAAATATGCTAACAAGGTATGCAAACTTCAACGGTCCAATTATGGATTGAAGCAAGCATCTTGGAGTTGGAATCAACGTTTTGATAAGGTGATCAAAAGTTTTGGTTTTATACAAACTTGTGGAGAAGCTTGTATTTACAAGAAAGTGAGTGGGACCTCTGTAGCATTCTTAATACCATATGTAGATGGCATATTGTTGATTGGGAATGATGTATACCTTATTAATAGTGTCAAGGATTATTTGAATAATGGTTTTTCAATGAAAGATCTTGGCAAAGCAGCTTACATATTAGGCATAAAGATTTATAGAGATAGATCAAGAGGCCTAATATCATTGTCATAGAGTACATATTTGGACAAAGTTCTAAAGAGGTTTTGGAATGGAAGATAACAAGAAGGGTTCTTGCCCATGTTGCCCAATATGACCTTGGGTAAAACTCAAAGTCCTGCAACAATAGAAGATAGATAAAGGATGAGTAAGACTCCCTATGCCTCAGCCATAGGATCTCTTATGTATGCCATTCTATGTACTAGACCCGACATTGCATATGCTGTTAGTTTGACTAGCAGATATCAAAGTGAGCCAGGAGTGGATCATTGTACAGCGGTCAAAAACATCCTGTTAGACCCCTCCTTTATAAAGGAAAGGATCCCTGTGATTGCAATGCTAGTCCCTGGATCAATGCTAGCATCCACAGTTTAAGATGAAGTACACAGATACAAAGGTCGTTTATTACATTCATTCCAGAGATAAAACATAGTCTTTTACAACTCAGGGCCATAGGCCTAATACAAGAGTTTAAGGAATAAGTAAATAAACATAAGTCTTCATCTTCATGTGCCACAGGCAAGCATGTTGAGTGTAGACTCATGACTCCTATTCATCATCGGAGTAACCTGCAACATCATAAGTTACAGCCACAAGGGTCAATACTTTGGAATAGTATTGGCAAGTGATACCTTAGTAAATTTTAAGTGGACTATTTTACTATATGCATTTTGGCTAAGTGTAGCTTGGCTTGCTTTGCTTGAAAATAGGTTTTCCCTATTAGTTGAAAACACTAAGTTTTTCTTTGTCAAAAACATTCCCAAGGGACCACCAATAGACACTGGGGTCCTTCACCCTTGTTCACCCACAAGTTTTATTTAGAAGTTGGAGTGATGAGATTCTTGTAGCTTCCATGTCTTGGTGCTCAAATTGTCCATTGCCTTGGACTATGCTAAGTACTTAGGTTTTCCATCTGCAGAGGTTGTGCACTTTCCCCACCAGACTTGGTTTCCCAAGACAGGACCTTTCAGAAGCCTTTCCTTAGTCAAATGGACGCGCTCCAACCTATCATTCCCACTACCACCAACTGTCCAAGTGACTAAGTTCTAGCAACCTATATGATCATGGCAGAGCCCATATTGCCAAGTGGTTGCACTGTAAGCTTTCTCAACACTTGGCCTCCAAATCCCTTTGTGCCTGGGTGGCATACCACAAGTGAGATACACAAGCCAAGTCCATGGCCTTGTGTAACCACTCAACCAAAAACCACCATTCAAGTCCCATTCCACCCAGGAAGTTCATTGACTTAGTTGTTTTATTAAGAAAAGCATGAGTCCCAAAGGACTTAGAATTATCTCACCATAGCATGTACATACTTTGCCAACCCTTGTTTTCTACTAGCTAGGCTAAGCTTGGCATAGTAACTTAACTTTGGAAAATTCCCTAGCAATTCTACAATCCTACACTACTTGGGATTTCCCAACTTAGCATTTGGCAAAAGTAGCATGCAAGACATAGCAAAATATCTAATGCTAATACAAAATATGGGAAGGAAATATTCATGAAAATATCACTTGCCTTGGTACTGTGGAGAGTAGCACTCCTCACAATCACAGTCACTAGCAAAATCTACACAAAAATTTGTAGCACACAATTACACACAATTATATACAATCAAAAATAATATGAATGCATGCATGCAAGAATTTACTAAGTGGTGATTTTGAAAACTCTACCAAGCATGTGCATGTTTACAGAAACTTAACAAGTCACAAGTTTGCCAACTAAACTTATTTATCTCTAAAACAATTTACTAAACTAAATCCATACTCATAATAGCCTTAAACATGTTTTTACAAATAAAGTCATTCTAATGGTTACTATTTGTTAAACACTTTGCATAGTCAGAAAGGCCTTGATTCCCTGAAACCAACGGTATAAAGTTTGCAAAATTCCAACGTGGAAATCAAAAGTTATAAGCATTTGAAATTTGGATCAAATTCTGATTTAAAATCTGTTTTTAGATCTGCTCCTAGCCACGCGTCGTGTTGTGACTGGCGCGTTTCGGTTCGCACCGGATCGAGCTCTGCAGCCGCAGGATCTAAATAGATCGCACGCTCCAGATCGCGTACCTCTTCGTCGATTAGTGAATCTATCCTAACGCTTGGATCAAGATCCAACGGCGCGCGAGCAAGCGACCATGTCCTGGCGGCGCGCGGCGTCAGCGAGCGGCGGAGTGCTCGGTCTACGGCGGCGCTAGCGTTCCAGGTCGTCCGCGAGAGGGAGAAGGGCCATACCAGATTCGCAAGAGGCTGCTGAAGCTCAAGGTAGCGTCAGTTTGCGAAGGGGCGTGCTGACACGGCGATGATTCCTCGTCGGAGTTGAGTCTGGCGACAGGTGGTTCCGTTCGAGGTCGAAGGCGACGCTGTAGATCACTAGGAGGCAAACGGAGGATGTGGTCAGATGCAGAATACCACGGCGAAGATGCGTGCGTGAAAGACAAGGTTCGGGGCGGTCTGGACTTACCGCTGGAGCTCGCCGGAGTTGAAGCTGGAGGCGGTGGCGGTCAGACGTTTGCGTAGCCGACGTTCTGGGTCACCCGCGACAAACCAGGAGTGCTAGGAGATGCGTGAGGTCAAGCGGAGTCCACTCGCGTGAAGTAGAGGTAGAGGGGTGGGCTGAGTTGGCCAGAATCGCTGCTGCGGCTCGTCGGAGACGGCGGGGTTGCAGAGAGCAATTCGTGCAGCCTGGGGGCGCTCTGGGCTTGGGAGTTGGGGGAGAAGAGAGAGGGGACAGAGGGGGTTTAAATAGCCTGGTCGTGAGCCAGAATTACTCGGGCATTGATACGAATTGAAGCCGTGAATCAAACAGGAAACGGCCGCGCTGATTTGGGGATGAACTGGTCGTGGGGGGTGGAGACGACGATGCTCGAGTGGGCCGCGGTTGTCAGCGATAGAGGGAAAAGGGAGTGGGTCCCTTCTGTTAGTGAGCTGGTGGGTGCGAGAGTGGGTAAAGAAAACGATTCGTGGGGTGTGCGCTACTGGGCTAGTCTGGGCCGAATTGGGCTGGGTCGGCCTGATTAGCTGGTTGTCTTATTTTTTTCCTCTTTATTCCTTTTCCTTTTCTGATTACTTTTCTAAATATGGTTTTCAAACCCAAATTAAAATCTGTTTGAATCCAAAGTTTTACAAGACTTTGTACAATAAATCTTGCTCTTAAATAAGTGTTAAACACATCTGAACACTTCTGAACACTTGGGTCTTTTGAAAAATAAATTAAAACCATGCCTTTATGAGATGTGATAATAGGCATAGAATTTGTTTTAATTCATAATTTGCTTTGAGACTTTGCTTAAGTTTTTGAGACCACTTAAGTTTGAGTTCAAATCATCCTGAATGAATAACAACATCCTTCTCAATAGCATGTAGCACAAAGGCTAGGGTTTTCAAAAATAATGAGCCACAATTGCTCCTGTTTCTGAAATGATTTTGAGAAAAGCCCTAAATGATGATGAATGCAAGGATGATATGAATGAGTTTTGGAATATGAATTTAGGGATGTTACAAATCTAACCCCCTTAAGATGAATCTCGCCCTCGAGATTCGGATTGGCTAGCAAATAGGTGAGGGTGGTCTTTCCGAAGATCATCTTCTCTTTCCCATGTTGCTTCCTCTTCGGAATGATGATTCCATTGCACTTTGCAAAACTTGATAGTTTTTGTCCTTGTGACTCTTTCTGCAGTCTCAAGAATCTTGACAGGCTTTTCTTCATAGGTGAGGTCACTTTCTAGTTGGACTTCTTCCAAGGGTATGGTATCCTTCAAAGAAGATTCTTCCATTTCTGGGTGACATTTCTTGAGCTGACTCACATGAAACACATTATGGACAGCTGACAGAGACTCTGGCAATTCAACTTCATATGCAACTTCTCCCTTGCGACTTAGAATCTTGAATGGTCCAACATATCTTGGTGCCAACTTTCCTTTGACTCCAAATCTTTTCACCCCACGAAGTGGTGATACTCTAAGATAAGATCTATCCCCAACTTCATAGGTGACTTCTCTACCTTAGAATCCGCATAGCTTTTCTGTCGGGACTGTGCTATCTTCAACCTGTCCTTAAACAATTTGACTTTCTCCTCTGCGTCTTTGATAAGATCCGGTCCAAACAAACTTCTCTCTCCCACACCATTCCATAGCAATGGGGTGGTACACTTCCTTCCGTAGAGAAACTCAAATGGTGCCATCCCAATGCTAGATTGGTAATTGTTATTGTAAGAGAACTCTGCGTAAGGCAGACTTTCATCCCAACTTGCTCCATAGTCTAGGGCACATGCCCTCAACATGTCTTCAAGAATTTGGTTAGTCCTTTCTGTTTGTCCATCAGTTTGAGGATGAAAAGCAGTGCTGAATTCCAATCTTGTTCCCAAAGATTCATGAAGTTGTCTCCAAAAGTGAGAAGTAAACTGAGTTCCTCTATCTGACACAATACTCTTAGGCACACCGTGAAGGCACACAATTCTGCTCAAGTAAATTTTGGCTAACTTGGCACTTGTATAAGTTGTATTCACGGGTATAAAATGAGCCACTTTAGTTAGGCGATCCACTACTACCCATATAGAATCATACCCTGACCTGGTCCTTGGTAATCCGGTAATGAAATCCATACCGATATTTTCCCACTTCCATTCAGGAATAGGTAGTGGTTGAAGCAAACCCGCTGGTTTCTGATGCTCCGCTTTTACTCTGCTACACACATCACACAAAGCAATATGCTCGGCGATGTCCATTTTTAGATTGTTCCACCAAAATCTTTCTTTCATATCCATGTACATCTTGGTGTTTCCTGGGTGAATAGAATACGGAGAGTTGTGGGCTTCCTGTAAAATCAGTTTCCGCAACTCTGTGTATTGTGGAACACAAATGCGTTTCCCGTGCCATAAAGTACCTTATTCGTCAATATGGAAACTTTTAGCTTTCCCTTGGCTAATCCTTTCCTTAATCTCCTCGATTTCTTTATCTGTCTTCTGGGCTTCTTTAATCTTATCCAACAGAGTGGGTTGAACATCCAAAGTCATAAGATGTCCTTCTGGTACAATCTCCAATCTGAGTTCTTTGAATTGCTTACACAAGTCATCTGGCAATTCACCATTGGTAAGGCCATTCACAAACGTGTTACGACTTAGAGCATCTGCTACTACATTTGCTTTACCGGGATGGTATTGCAAACTTAAGTCGTAATCTTTGATAAGTTCTAGCCATCTTCTTTGTCTCATATTGATTTCCTTTTGGGTGAAGATATACTTCAAACTTTCTTGGTCCGTGAACACTTCACAACGCTTACCCAAAAGGTAATGTCTCCATGTTTTGAGCGCATGGACGACAGAGGCTAACTCCAAATCATGTGTAGGATAGTTAACTTCATGAGTTTTGAGTTGTCTCGAGGCATAGGCTACGACTTTACCGTCTTGCATAAGTACGACACCCAAACCTTGATGAGACGCATCACAATATACTTGGAAATCTTTTTCCAAATCTGGCAGACATAGAACCGGTGCTGTTACAAGTCTCTTCTTCAATTCTTGGAAGCTGACTTCACAACCTTCAGACCAAGCAAATTTGTTGTCCTTCTTTAACAATTCAGTCATTGGCTTAGAAACCTTTGAGAAATTCTCAATGAACCTTCTGTAGTAACCTGCTAAACCAAGGAAACTGCGAAATTCTTTTACGTTCTTAGGAGATTCCCATTCAGTCACAGCTGAAACTTTAGCAGGATCAACTGCCACACCATCCTTTGTCATAACATGACAAAGAATACCAACTTCCTCTAACCAAAACTCACACTTGCTGAATTTGGCATAAAGTTTATGCTCTCTTAACTTTTCAAGTATCAAGCGTAAGTGTCTTTCATGTTCTTCCTTGATCTTGGAGTAGACTAAGATGTCGTCGATGAAAACGACAAGAAACTTGTTAAGGAATTCCATGAACACCTTGTTCATCATATTCATGAAGTATACTGGAGCGTTGGTTAAGCCGAAAGGCATCACAGTGTACTCATACAATCCGTACCTTGTGGTGAATGCTGTTTTAGGTATGTCTTGGTCTCTTATCTTGAGTTGAAAATAGCCTGACCGAAGATCAATCTTCGAGAACACACATGCTCCTTCTAGCTGATCAAACAAGTCGTTGATTCTTGGCAAAGGATATTTGTTCTTGATGGTTACCTCGTTGAGAGAACGGTAGTCAATGCATAATCTTTGTGTTCTATCCTTCTTTTCCATGAATAAAACTGGAGCTCCCCAAGATGAGGAACTTGGTTGGATAAATCCTTTCTGCAACTGTTCTCCTAATTTCTTCTTGAGCTCCTTCAGTTCATCAACTGACATTTTGTATGGTCTCTTTGCTATTGGTCCAGAACCTGGTACCAAATCTATCAGAAATTCCACATCTCTATCTGGTGGCATCCCTGGCAACTCTTCCGGAAACACATCCGGATACTCACATACAACTGGTACACTGTCCATGCTAACCCCCTTAAGAGAATTCAACTTACTTCCTTTAGATTCAAAGTTTGACCTGAATTTTATTCTTTTTCCTTCTGGGGTTGTGAGTGCAACAGTGCGATTAGCACAATCTAGTACTCCTTCATACTTAGCCATCCAATCCATTCCCAATATTACGTCTAGTCCTTGGGAATCTAGGATTATCAGGCTCACTGGAAACTTATGCTTTCCAAACTCTATGACAAGATCCCGGCATCCAAGACTTACTATCATATCTCCACCCGGAGAGCTAACTTTTATTGGACACCCAATGTTTTCAGATGCAAACCCGTTTCTATCAACAAATGCTTTTGATATGAATGAATGAGATGCACCAGTGTCAAAGAGTACAAATGCTGGAATGGAATTGAGTCTGAACTTACCAGCAACGGCATCAGGCTCCTCATAGACCTCCTCCACATTGATGTGATTAACCTGTCCTTTCTGAAAAGGATTGGGCTTGTTAGGTCCTTCACCTTTCTTCTCAGGGCACTCATTATAATAATGCCCCAGCTTCTTGCATTTGAAGCACTCAACCTGATTGATGTCCCTTTTTGCAGGCTGACTTCCACTTACACTACCATTGTGGTGGCTCTTATGTCCACTCTTGTGGTTCTTGTACTTATCATTGTCATGACTGCGGTGATGCTTGTTGTCATGACGGTTGTGGTTGTGGTGCTTGTTGAATTTCCCATGCTTGTGGGATCCCAAGCTGCCACTGTCATCATAGTGAGATCGTTTGTGAGACGATCCCGAGCTGTGCTTGTCGGAGTGTTTCCTCTTTCTACTCTCGACTTGCTTCATTTTACTCTCCAAAATAGCAGCCTTTTCACACAAAGACTGATAAGTTGGAACATATGCCACAGACAGCTGTATATTTAGCTCATCATTCAATCCCTCCAGAAACTTTTCCTTTCTTTTGGCATCTGTGTCAACCTCATCCGGTGCATAGCGCGCCAGATTGTTGAACTCTTCTATGTATTCAGCCACGCTGCGGTGGCGCTGCTTCAGGTTGTGAAACTCCTTCTTTTTCAGGCTCATCATTCCTGATGAGATATGAGCAGTGCGAAAGCCATCTTCAAAGATAGCCCAAGTCACCTCATCAATAGGAGTGGTGATTTGGAAGTTGTCCCACCATGTGGCGGCTGGTCCTTCCAACAGATGCGCTGCGAACCTGACCTTTTCAGCATCCGTGCAGCCCACGGTCACTAAGTCCTTGTTCACAGAACGTAGCCAGTCATTGGCCAGCATGGGATCAGTTGTCCCCGAAAACTTTGCTGGCCTCAATCGCAGAAATCTGGTGAGCATATCAAAACCCGGAGGGTTGTTGTTGTTGTTATTGTTATTGGGGTTGTTGTTGTTGTTATTCTGGTTTTGGATGAATGTTGTCATCATCTGCATAAGCTGTGTTTGAGCATTCATCATCTGTTGCATTTCTGGGGTGATGTTGTTGGGGTTGGGGTTTGCGCGATGGGGAGGCATCTGTGGTTTGTTCAAATAGAGATAAGAATGAGATACCCATAGATGTTTTATGCACATTACATCACAAACAAACACATAGCAAGCAACATAAGAATAAAAGTTCAACAACCACATAATAAGTTCATGAAGTAAAACACACAAGTGGCAAGACATCCACATGTCGGATGGTCCAATAATAAGTTCAGAATAACAAGTACGAATATGGAAGATAAACGAGTAGTCAAGTCTACTCATCAGCATCAATCTCCTCCTCAACGTAGGTAAGACCTGCGTTCTCCATCGCGGTCTTGTTCTCCTCAATCGTAGTGGTCAAGGAATCGACCTTGGCCTTGAGAGCCCTCTTCTGGGAGCGAAGCCTCTCAATAACCATCTGCTGCTGCTCTAGCTCGAAATCCTTGGACTTCAGTTCCTCGGTCATGTCCCGGATCTTCTTGTTCCTATCCTGGACGCGTTTCTCCTGACTCTTGAACTTACGGTCCTGGGCCTCGAACTTCGTCTCCATTTCCTTGACCATCTCGTCCTGCTATGCGAAAAGCTTGTCCTTCTCGCGTAGCTGCACCTGGAGCTCGTCATTGCTGAGCATGACGTTCGTCCTGTCCGTGTCCACGTGCCTGATGAGAGACTCTAAGTCCTGGAGATAGAGACGTATCGGCTCTGCCGCGTCCCTCGAGTCGTCCTCAAAGTCGATGGACTCTCCATCAACATCACGTCTTCCGAAGACGTGGAAGTGAGTGCCCCTAACCTGTCGGGAGTGACGGCCTAACAGACGTCATATCAGGTCCTGCATGACTACCTCCATCCCTCTCTCCCTGTCGTCGTGCATCAGCTTGAAGACGATGGCCTCTATAGTGGGCTCTGTCTGGCGTCCGGGCTGGTTCACCTTGAAACCCCAGAGGTCCTTCCTCTCGAACTTGGTGAGTGGGTACACCGTGATGGTGGGAAGAGGGAGATCGAGCAAAGTGGTAAGCTCAACGATACGGGGACCGAAACGGGTAACCTGGAACTCCTCAACGGTGCTGATGGTAATAGGCATCTATTTATAAGATTGAAAAAGTTAGAACAACACAATTTAAGATAAATAAAGACAACATCACATACACATCCTTGGAATCACAAAATCACACAAGTCATGCATACATGAATCCATTACATCAATCAAGGTCCAACATATTTAAGGTATCATTTTGGAAAATAAGGTGATAAGTGGTGGTCCAACTAACGAAGTGTGCTCACAATCCTATCTCGCTGGATCTGGTGGCTATCACAATGTTCCTAGAGGCAATCCACCTATCTTGTTCACATGATTCCATCACTAAGTCCATTATATCTCCCCTTAACTCTTGGTTGGTGGCTTCCAACTCTTGGGTAAGTTCCTTCTCTTTCTCTAAGTCTTTTTGGAGGTTGAGCATTCTGCACTTGACTCTAGCACTTAGTTCTTTGATAGTCCTCCAAGCTGCATCTTTGGCTGACTCAAAGAATGTGGTGTGCATTACAGTGTTGGTGTACATGCAGAAGCCTCTTTCTTTGTGGTTGTCTTCCTTGTTTTTGTACAAGTGAAGTTGCACCCACCAATACTCCACTCCTTCATCCATCACAGGAAAGCCTTTGTATATAGCTGCTCCATGTGCTTCCATTGTCACCATGAGGTCCTTGAGAATTTTGGGAAACTCAGTTTCACACTCCAAGGTCATGGTCATGAGTGGTCCTTTCTTCACGGCTTCGTTGATGGAGTTCATCTACAAATAGAGATGAGAATGAGAAGATTAGAAAAGTTTACGAGAAGAATAGACAAGTGTAGAAGTATTTAAAAAATTTCCTAAGTGGTTTCCAATCCTAGGGTCATAATCCTACAGGCAACACAGTGCTCTGATACCATCTGTTAGACCCCTCCTTTATAAAGGAAAGGATCCCTGTGATTGCAATGCTAGTCCCTAGATCAATGCTAGCATCCACAGTTTAAGATGAAGTACACAGATACAAAGGTCGTTTATTACATTCATTCCAGAGATAAAACATAGTCTTTTACAACTCAGGGCCATAGGCCTAATACAAGAGTTTAAGGAATAAGTAAATAAACATAAGTCTTCATCTTCATGTGCCACATGCAAGCATGTTGAGTGTAGACTCATGACTCCTATTCATCATCGGAGTAACCTGCAACATCATAAGTTACAGCCACAAGGGTCAATACTTTGGAATAGTATTGGCAAGTGATACCTTAGTAAATTTTAAGTGGACTATTTTACTATATGCATTTTGGCTAAGTGTAGCTTGGCTTGCTTTGCTTGAAAATAGGTTTTCCCTATTAGTTGAAAACACTAAGTTTTTCTTTGTCAAAAACATTCCCAAGGGACCACCAATAGACACTGGGGTCCTTCACCCTTGTTCACCCACAAGTTTTATTTAGAAGTTGGAGTGATGAGATTCTTGTAGCTTCCATGTCTTGGTGCTCAAATTGTCCATTGCCTTGGACTAGGCTAAGTACTTAGGTTTTCCATCTGCAGAGGTTGTGCACTTTCCCCACCAGACTTGGTTTCCCAAGACAGGACCTTTCAGAAGCCTTTCCTTAGTCAAATGGACGCGCTCCAACCTATCATTCCCACTACCACCAACTGTCCAAGTGACTAAGTTCTAGCAACCTATATGATCATGGCAGAGCCCATATTGCCAAGTGGCTGCACTGTAAGCTTTCTCAACACTTGGCCTCCAAATCCCTTTGTGCCTGGGTGGCATACCACAAGTGAGATACACAAGCCAAGTCCATGGCCTTGTGTAACCACTCAACCAAAAACCACCATTCAAGTCCCATTCCACCTAGGAAGTTCATTGACTTAGTTGTTTTATTAAGAAAAGCATGAGTCCCAAAGGACTTAGAATTATCTCACCATAGCATGTACATACTTTGCCAACCCTTGTTTTCTACTAGATAGGCTAAGCTTGGCATAGTAACTTAACTTTGGAAAATTCCCTAGCAATTCTACAATCCTACACTACTTAGGATTTCCCAACTTAGCATTTGGCAAAAGTAGCATGCAAGACTTAGCAAAATATCTAATGCTAATACAAAATATGGGAAGGAAATATTCATGAAAATATCACTTGCCTTGGTAATGTGGAGAGTAGCACTCCTCACAATCACAGTCACTAGCAAAATCTACACAAAAATTTGTAGCACACAATTATATACAATCAAAAATAATATGAATGCATGCATGCAAGAATTTACTAAGTGGTGATTTTGAAAACTCTACCAAGCATGTGCATGTTTACAGAAACTTAACAAGTCACAAGTTTGCCAACTAAACTTATTTATCTCTAAAACAATTTACTAAACTAAATCCATACTCATAATAGCCTTAAACATGTTTTTACAAATAAAGTCATTCTAATGGCTACTATTTGTTAAAAACTTTGCATATTCATAAAGGCCTTGATTCCCTGAATACAACGGTATAAAGTTTGCAAAATTCCAACGTGGAAATCAAAAGTTATAAGCATTTGAAATTTGGATCAAATTCTGATTTAAAATCTGTTTTTAGATCTGCTCCTAGCCACGCGTCGTGTTGTGACTAGCGCGTTCCGGTTCGCACCAGATCGAGCTCTGCAGCCGCAGGATCTAAATAGATCGCACGCTCCAGATCGCGTACCTCTTCGCCGATTACTGAATCTATCCTAACGCTTGGATCAAGATCCAACGGCGTGCGAGCAAGCGACCATGTCCTGGCGGTGCGCGGCGTCAGCGAGCGGCGGAGCGCTCGGTCTACGGCGGCGCTAGCGTTCAAGGTCGTCCGCGAGAGGGAGAAGGGCCATACCAGATTCGAAAGAGGCTGCTGAAGCTCAAGGTAGCGTCGGTTTGCGAAGGGGCGTGCTGACACGGCGATGATTCCTCGTCGGAGTTGAGTCTAGCGACAGGTGGTTCCGTTCGAGGTCGAAGGCGATGTTGTAGATCACTAGGAGGCAAACGGAGGATTTGGTCAGATGCAGAATACCACGGCGAAGATGCATGCGTGAAAGACAAGGTTCGGGGCGGTCTGGACTTACCGTTGGAGCTCGCCGGAGTTGAAGCTGGAGGCGGTGGCGGTCAGACGTTTGCGTAGCCGACGTTCTGGGTCACCCGCGGCAAACCAGGATTGCTAGGAGATGCGTGAGGTCAAGCGGAGTCCACTCGCGTGAAGTAGAGGTAGAGGGGTGGTCTGAGTTGGCCGGAATCGCTGTTGCGGCTCGTCGGAGACGACGGGGTTGCAGAGAGCAATTCGTGCAGCCTGGGGGCGCTCTGGGCTTGGGAGTTGGGGGAGAAGAGAGAGGGGACAGAGGGGGTTTAAATAGCCTGGGCGTGAGCGATAATTACTCGGGCATTGATACGAATTGAAGCCGCGAATGAAACAGGAAACGACCGCGCTGATTTGGGGATGAACTGGTCGTGGGGGGGTGGAGACGACGATGCTCGAGTGGGCCGCGGTTGTCAGCGATACAGGGAAAAGGGAGTGGGTCCCTTCTGTTAGTGAGCTGGTGGGTGCGAGAGTGGGTAAAGAATACGATTCGTGGGGTGTGCGCTACTGGGCTAGTCTGGGCCGAATTGGGCTGGGTCGACCTGATTAGCTGGTTATCTTATTTTTTTCCTCTTTATTCCTTTTCCTTTTCTGATTGCTTTTCTAAATATGGTTTTCAAACCCAAATTCAAATCTGTTTGAATCCAAAGTTTTACAAGACTTTGTACAATAAATCTTGCTCTTAAATAAGTGTTAAACACATCTGAACACTTCTGAACACTTGGGTCTTTTGAAAAATAAATTAAAACCATGCCTTTATGAGATGTGATAATAGGCATAGAATTTGTTTTAATTCATAATTTGCTTTGAGACTTTGCTTAAGTTTTTGAGACCACTTAAGTTTGAGTTCAAATCATCCTGAATGAATAACAACATCCTTCTCAATAGCATGTAGCACAAAGGCTAGGGTTTTCAAAAATAATGAGCCACAATTGCTCCTGTTTCTGAAATGATTTTGAGAAAAGCCCTAAATGATGATGAATGCAAGGATGATATGAATGAGTTTTGGAATATGAATTTAGGGATGTTACACATCCTTAAGTACTTGAGAAGAACTAAGGATATGATTCTTTCTTATGGAGGTAATGAATAGCTCGTTGTTAATGGTTACACCGATGCTAGTTGGAACACCGATCCGGATGATTCTAAATCTCAATCTGGATACGTATTTACTTTGAATGGTGCAGCAGTTAGCTGGAGGAGTGCAAAGCAAAGCATTGTGGCGAGATCTTCAATTGAATCAGAATACATAGCTGCTTCAGAGGCAAGAGGCGATATGGATGAAGGAGTTCATTACAGAGCTCGGTGTGGTTCCAAGTGCGCTGGACCCAATGTCTATCTATTGTGATAACATGGGCGCCATAGCCAATGCGCAAGAACCAAGGTCACACAAGAAGCTGAAGCATATCAAGCTGCGTTTTCACGCTATTCGAGAGCATGTCCAAGATGGTGACATAAAGATTTGCAAAGTACACATAGATCTGAATGTGGCGGATCCGTTGACTAAACCTCTCCCGAGGGAAAAACATGACCAGCACCAAACCTCCATGGGTGTTCGGTATATTACATAGTAATCTAGATTAGTTGACTCTAGTGCAAGTGGGAGACTATTGGAGATATGCCCTAGAGGCAATAATAAAAGTAGTTATCTTTGTATTTATGATAAATGTTTACATTCATGCTATAATAGTATTAACCGGAAACATTAATACTTGTGTGATTTGTAAACTAAATTAGAGTCCCTGGTAAATCCTCTTTATAATACTAGCTTGTTGGTTAATCTATGATCGTGGTTTCTCAATAATGAACATTGAGATGTTGTTAACAACAAGGTCATATCATTAAGAGAATGGTATGATGGACATACTCCTATAGATAAGCGTAGCATAAATATCAAGTCATTTCAATAGTTCGTTTGCTATAAGCTTTCTTATACATAGTAACCTAATTACTTCGATCATGAGATCTGAAGGGTTTCGCAGCATAGTAAATCAAAATTTTCTACGGATGCGAACGGGGAAAGCCAAGATCTAATCTAGGAGATGCAAACAACGAGGGGGGATAAATGAGATCTTCATACCCTTGAAGATTCGCACAGCGGAACGTTCGACGGAACATGGGTGATGTAGTCGTACTCGCTTCTCCTCCTCGCGGTCTGATCCGTTCTAACACCGCAAGTGGCGATGCCTCCGAGAGATTCACACGTGCGTAACCTCGACGTCTCCTCCTTCCTCGGTCCAGCAAGTGGGGTGGAGAGATGGATTGGATCTACAACACGATGGCGCGGTGCAAGCGGTGGAGAGTTTCTGCGGCAGGGCTTCGCCTGCGCGCAGTTGGGAGGGACTGAGAGAGGAGGGGCAGCAAGGCGGCTAGGGTTATGGAGGAGGTGTAGGGGAGGGGTGTGCCCCCAGCCCTCTTTATATAGAGGGGTGTGCGGTCAGCCCTAGCCCCTCCCCCAAGCCCTAGGCCGGCGGCCAAGGAGGGAGGAGTGGGGGCAAGTTTCCCCCTCCCTTCTAGAAGCTCCCCTAGGGTTTCCTAGGTGTTTGACCGGCTGGGCCCTATGGGGCCTTGTGACCCTGTACCAATGCGGCCAGGGCACTCCGTCATAGGTCTAGACCCCCTCCCGACAAGTGGGGCCACGTTGGTCCCTCTCCGGAAGGTTCTAGAAGCTTCCGGTATAAATACCGATTAACCCGAAACAATTCCGAACTCCAAAAACTGCATTGCCTTATATGAATCTTATTCTCCAGACCATTCCGGAACCTCTCGTGATGTCCTGGATCTCATCCGAGAATCCGAACAAAAACTCATAAACCAATTATCCAATCTATCCTAGCATCGACACACGTTAAGTGTGTGACTCTTCGGGTTCGAGAATATGCAGACATGATCTTCTATCAATAATCAACAGCGGGGTCTGGAAACCCATATTGACTCCCACACATTCATCGATGATGATATTGGATGAACCACGATGCCAGGATTCAATCAATCCCATATATATTCCCTTCGTCGCGCGATATTTTACTTGCCCGAGATTCGATCGTCGGTACCGTCATACCTAGTTCAATCTCGTTCACACCAAGTACTTTACTCGTTCCGTAATCCGATATCACTTTGTGATTAACTCCTTAACCACGTGCTTGCAAGCGGTGTTGATATCGATTACCGAGTGGGCCTGAAGTATATCTCTCCGACTTGGGAGGGACAAATACCATCTCGATACATACAACCCAACAGGTACTTTCCGATCACCTGAGAGACACGTTTATGATCACCCTCTCATAGGATGGCGTTTGATGACCTCAAAGCTTTCATCCGATACTAGTGAGTTGCATTATCTCATGGTCTAAGGAATACAATATTTGACATAAGAAAAGCTTCGCAAAGACGAACACGATGACACGATCTAATTGCTCCACTTAATTTGGGTCTGTCCACCATATCATTCTCCCAATGATATGATCTCATTATTAATCGACAACTCATGTCTATGGTCAAGAAACCTTAACCATCATTAATCAATGATCTAGTCCATAGAGGCGTACTAGGGACACGGTGTTGTTCACAAACCACACAAGTATTAAAGTTTCCTCTTAATACAATTCTAGCATGGAATATAGACTTTATCATGAACAAGAATTATAATAATAACATCTTTATTATTGCCTCTAGGGCATAATTCCAATAGTCTCCCACTTGCACTAGAGTCAATAATCTAGTTTACATCTGGCAACAATCTAACACCCATGGCACGCAGGTGTTGATCATGTTTTGCACGTGGAAGAGGTTTAGTCAATGGATCTGCGACATTCAGATCTGTATGTACTTTGCTAATCTTAAGAACTCCATCTGTTATATATTCCCGGATTATATGAAACTTGCGGTTGATATGCTTGGTCTTTGGATGATATCTTGGTTCCTTAGCCAGTGCTATGGCGCCAGTGTTGTCACACAATATCTCCAGTGGGTCCAAGGCACTTGGAACCACACCAAGCTCAGTGATGAAGTTCCTGATCCAAACTCCTTCACTTGACGCTTCTGCAGCAACCATGTATTCCGCTTCTACTGTAGATCCCGCGATCACGCTTTTCTTGCAGCTTCTCCAGCTCACAGCTCCTCCATTCAAAATATAAACGTATCCTGTCTGAGATTTAGAATCATCCTTGTCGGATAGGGTTTTGGGTGAGGGGAGGGTGCGCCCCCTGCCCACCTTATATAGGGGGCTGGCCGGCCCCCTTGGCCCCTCCTCCAAGCCCTAGGGCGGCGGCCCCAAGGGTGGAGTGGGGGGCAAGTCTCCCCCCTTCTAGAAGGTCCCCTAGGGTTTCCCCTAGGGTTTTGGCCGGCTGGGCCTATGGTGCCTTGTGCCCCTGGCCCAATGCGGCCAGGGCACTCCCTCGTAGACCCACGCACCCCTCCGACAAGTGGGGCCATGTTGGTCCCACTCCGGAAGCTTCTAGAACCTTCCGGTACAATACCGAATACTCCGAAACGATTTCGAAATCCAAAAACTGCTTTCCTTTATATGAATCTCATTCTCCGGACCATTCCGGAACCTCTCGTGATGTATTGGCTCTCATCCGAGACTCCGAACAAAAACTCATAAACCAATTATCCATTCTATCCTAGCGTCGAGGCACGTTAAGTGTGTGACCCTACGGGTTCGAGAATATGCAGACATGATCTTCTATCAATAATCAACAGCGGGATCTGGAAACCCATATTGACTCCCACATATTCATCGATGATCATATAGGATGAACCACGATGCCAGGATTCAATTAATCCCATATATATTCCCTTCGTCACGCGATATTTTACTTGCCCGAGATTTGATCGTTGGTATCGGCATACCTAGTTCAATCTCGTTCACAACAAGTACTTTACTCGTTCCGTAATCTGATATCACTTTGTGATTAACTCCTTAACCACGTGCTTGCAAGCAATGTTGATATCGATTAACGAGTGGGCCCGAAGTATATCTCTCCGACTCGGGAGGGACAAATTCCATCTCGATACATACAACCCAACAAGTACTTTCCGATCACCTGAGAGACACCTTTATGATCACCCTCACATAGGATGACGTTTGATGACCTCAAAGCTTTCTTTCGATGCCAGGGAGTTGCATTATCTCATGGTCTAAGGAATACAATATTTGACATAGGAAAAAGCTTCGCAAAGATGACCACGATGACACGATCTAATTGCTCTGCTTGATTTGGGTCTGTCCATCATATCATTCTCCTAATGGCATGATCTCATTATTAATCGACAACTCATGTATATGGTTAGGAAACCTTAACCATCATTAATCAATGAGCTAGTCCATAGAGGCGTACTAGGGACACGGTGTTGTTCATAAACCACACAAGTATCAAAGTTTCCGTTTAATACAATTCTAACATGGAATATAAACTTTATCATGAACAAGAATTATAATAATAACATCTTTATTATTGCCTCTAGGGAATAATTCCAACAGTATCCCACTTGCACTAGAGTCAATAATCTAGTTTACATCTGGCAACAATCTAACACCCATGGCACTAAGGTGTTGATCATGTTTTGCTCGTGGAAGAGGTTTAGTCAACGGATCTGCGACATTCAGATCCGTATGTACTTTGCTAATCTTCAGATCTCCATCTGATATATAATCTCGAATTATATGAAACTTGCGGTTGATGTGCTTGGTCTTTGGGTGATATCTTGGTTCCTTAGCCAGTGCTATGGCGGCAGTGTTGTCACACAATATCTCCAGTGGGTCCAAGGCACTTGGAACCACACCAAGCTCAGTGATGAAGTTCCTGATCCAAACTCCTTCACTTGACGCTTCTGCAGCAACCATGTATTCCGCTTCTACTGTAGATCCCGCGATCACGCTTTTCTTGCAGCTTCTCCAGCTCACAGCTCCTCCATTCAAAATATAAACGTATCCTATCTGAGATTTAGAATCATCCTTGTCGGTGTCAAAAATAGCGTCGACGTAACCCTTTACGACGAGCTGTTCATCACCTCCATAGACTAAGAACATTTCTTTAGTCCTATTTAAGTACTTTAGGATGTTCTTCACAGTTGTCCAGTGTTCCACTCCTGGATCACTTTGATATCTGCTCGTCAAACTAAGAGCATTGGACACATCCGGTCTAGTACACAGCATAGCATACATGATAGAACCTATGACCGAGGCATAAGGCACTTTGCTCATAGATTCTCTAACATTTACCTTAGCTGGACACTGAGCCTTCCTCAATATCTTACCTGAAAACATAGGCACTGAACCTTTCTTTGCCTTATCCATTCTGAACCTTTTCAGAACTTTGTCTAGGTTTGTACTCTGGCTTAAAGCTATCAGGCGTCTTTGTCTATCTCTATAGATTTTTATGCCCAATATATAAGCAGCTTCCCCTAGGTCTTTCATTGAAAAACATTTGTTCAAATAACTCTTCACATTGTTAAGCATGTCAATGTCATTTCCAATAATCAATATGTCATCCACATATAGTACCAGAAATGTCACTGAGCTCCCACTCACTTTCTTGTAGATACAAGCTTCGTAGCAATTTGGAACGAATCCAAAGCTCTTGATCACTTGATCAAAACGAAGGTTCCAACTCCGAGATGCTTGCTTCAGTCCATAAATGAAACGCTGAAGTTTTCACACTTTATCAGCATCCTTAGGATCGACAAAACCTTTAGGTCGCATCATATACAACTCTTCATCAATGTTGCCATTGAGGAACGCAGTCTTGACATCCATCTCCCATATTTCATAATCATGAAACGCAGCAATTGCTAATAAAATCCGAATGGACTTAAACATCGCTACGGGAGAGAAAGTCTCATCGTAGTCAACACCTTGAACTTGTCGAAAACCTTTCGCGACAAGTCATGCTTTATAGACAGTAACATTACCATCCGTGTCCGTTTTCTTCTTGAAAATCCATTTGCACTCAACGACCTTTCGGTCGCTAGGAGGGTCCACCAAAGTCCATACTTGGTTTTCGCTCATGGATCCCAATTCGGATTTCATGGCCTCTAGCCATTTCTCAGAGTCTGGGCTCATCATTGCTTCCTCATAGTTCACAGGTTCACTGTCTTCTACCAACAAGACAGTCAAGACAGGGTTGTCGTACCACTCAGGAGGGGCACGCGACCTTGTCGACCTGCGACATTCAGTAGTAGCATCGTCCGAAGCTTCATGATCCTTGTCAGTAGCTTCCTCTATTGTTGGTGAAGGCGGCACTGGAACAATTTCAGGTGCTGCGCTACTCTCCAATTCAAGAGAAGGTTCAACAACCTCATCTAGCTCTACTTTCCTCCCACTCACTTCTTTCAAGAGAAACTCCTTCTCAAGAAAGGATCCGTTCTTTGAGACAAACACTTTGTCTTCGGTTCTGTGATAGAAGGTATACCCAATAGTTTCCTTAGGGTATCCTATGAAGATGCATTTCTCCGCTTTGGGTTCGAGCTTGTCCGGCATCAATTTCTTGACGTAAGCTTCGCATCCCCAAACTTTAAGAAACGACAACTTAGGTTTAGCACCAAACCACAGTTCATACAGTGTCGTTTCAACGGATTTAGATGGTGCCCTATTTAAAGTGAATGCAGTGGTTTCTAATGCATAACCCCAAAATGATAACGACAATTAAGTAAGAGACGTCATTGATCGGACCATATCTAATAGAGTTCGATTCCGGCGTTCAGACACACCATTGCGCTGTGGTGTTCCGGGTGGCGTGAGTTGCGAAACGATTCTGCTTGCTTTAAGATACGTGAGAAAATCATAACTCAAATATTCACCTCCACGATCGGATCTTAGAAACTTAATTTTTCTGTTACGATGGTTCTCCACTTCATTCTGAAATTCCTTGAACTTTTCAAATGTTTCAGATTTATGTTTCATCAAATAGATATACCCATATCTACTTAAGTCATCGGTAAAAGTGAGAAAATAGCGATATCCACCGCACGTCGAAACACTCATCGGTCCGCATACATCGGTTTGTATGATTTCCAACAAGTCTGTTGCTCGCTCCATCATACCGGAGAACAGGGATTTGATCATCTTGCCCATGAGGCATGGTTCGCATGTGTCAAATGATTCAAAATCAAGAGACTCCAAAAGTCCATCAGAATGGAGTTTCTTCATGTGCTTTACACCAATATGACCTAGACTATAGTGCCACAAATAAGTTATTATCACTATCTACTTTGCATATCTTAGCCTCAATGTTATGGATGTGTGTTTCATCCCTTTCAAGATTCAGAAGAAATAAACCATTCACAGCAGGTGCATGACCATAAAAGATGTTACTCATATAAATAGAACAACCATTATTCTCAGATTTAAATGAATAACCATCTTGCAATAAACACGATCCAGATATGATGTTCATGCTCAACGCAGGCACATAATAACATTTATTAAGGTTTAAAACTAATCCCGAAAGTAAAACTAAGGAGAGCGTGCCGACGGCCATCACATCAACTCTTAATCCGTTGCCAACACGCATCGTCACCTCATCCCTCACAAGCCGCCGTCTATTCCGTAGCTCCTGTTTCGAGTTACAAATATTAGCAACTGAACCAGTATCAAATACCCAGGCACTACAACGAGGGCTAGTAAGGAAAACATCAATAACATGTATATCAAATATACCTTTGATGGTGCCAGCCTTCTTGTCCGCTAAGTACTTCAGACAGTTGCGCTTCCAGTGACCCTTGTCCTTGCAATAGAAGCACTCAGTGTCCGGCTTAGGTCCAGACTTGAGCTTCTTCTCAGCAGGGGCAACGCGCTTGCCGCTACCTTTCTTGAAGGGCTTCTTTGCACCCTTACCTTTCTTAAAGCTAGGGGGCTTGTTGACCATCAACACATTATTATCTTTCTTGATGTCCACCTCCGCAGCTTTCAGCTTAGCGAAGAGCTCGGTGATCGTATCAGTGGAACCAATCTGATTATGAGTAACTACAAAACTTTTGTAGCTAGGAGGGAGTGATTGCAGAACCCTGTCAATCTTGAGCTCCTCTGGAATCTTGCAGTCTAGTTGCTCAAGGCGTTGAGTGTAGCCCGACATCTTTATGGCGTGCTCACTAACGGAACTCCCTTCCTCCATCTTGCAGTTAAAGAATTTCTCAGAGATCTCATATCTCTCAGAACGGGCCTGAGTCTGAAACATAGTTTTCAGTTCCTCAAGAATCTCAAAGGGCCCGGGATAATCTTCAAAACGATTTTGAAGGTCTGATTCTATAGCAAACAACATGGTGCTCTTAATCACACCATAATCATCTTTGCGCGACTGATAAACAGCTTTCTCATCAGCCGGCGCATCTACAGCAGGGGCGTCACCTAGCACATCCTCAAGGACATAGTCCTTTTGTCCGCCAGCGAGAATGATTCTCAGATTGCGGAACCAGTTGGTGAAGTTAGAACCATTGTTTCTAAGCTTTTCTTTCTCAGCAAAAGCGTTGAAGTTGAAGTTGGACTTAGCCATTTGATCTACAAAATTTGCAAGTACAATTTAGACTATGTTCATGATAACTAGTTCAACTTAATCAAATTACTAGATGAACTCCCACTAAATTTAACATCCCTCAAGTTGTTTAGTGAACATGATCCAAATTCCCACACCTAATCCGATCTTCACAAGAAGAGATGTGGTTTCAATGGTGGACAACGAAGTGTCGATCATATCATTCATATGACTCATGCTTAACCTTTCGGTTCATGTGTTTCGAGGCCATGTCCGTACGTCTGTACATGCTAGGCTCGTCAAGTCAAACCCAAGTATTTCCGCGTGTGCAAAAACTGGCTTGCACCCGTTGTATGTGAACGTAGAGTTTATAGCACCCGATCATCACGTGATGCTTGAACACGACGAACTTTCGCAACGGTGCATACATGGGGATAACACAGTTTTATCTTGATCTTTAAGTGAGGAATCATCTTATAATGCTACCGTCGCGTTCTAAGCATAATAAGATACATAAAAGGATAAACATCACATGCATACAACTTTATGTGACATGGTATAGCCAATATTCGCGCAATGATCTCCATCTTGTGTGTGCCGGCATGATCTCCATCACTCCACCATGATTGCCTCACCACGAATAGCAACTACAACTATTGCTAACTACTTAGCGATAAAGTAAAGCTATTACATGGCGTATAAGAAGTTGACACACAGGTCATACACAATTATAAAGACAACCATATGGCTCCTGCCGGTTGTGTACTCATCGACATGCAAGTCGTGAAACATTACAAACATGATCATTGCATACAACATACACATCACATCTTGGGCCATACCATATCACAGAAAACACTCCCTGCAAAAACAAGTTAGACGCCTCTACTTTGTTGTTGCATGTTTTACGTGGCTTATGGGAGTAGGAAGCTAAGAACGATTATTACCTACGGAAAGCCACAACGGTGATATCATGGTTGCCAAACTCCGGCGTAAATCCCATGACAACTATAGTGAGAGAAACTAGCATCCACCAGCCGCATGTGTGGAACAAGCCACACATCAAGTGCGGAGCCGGTCTCGCGAACGACGTCGCGTAAAGTTGGCCTGGACCGCTTCGATCTCACTATCCCGCGTCATAAGAAGTACACAAACAAGAGGCTTGCAACAGAAAACATCAATGCCCGCAACAAGCATGTTGCGTTCTACTCGTGAAACACATCTACGCATAGATCTAGCTCTGATACCACTTAAGGGTTTCGCAGCATAGTAAATCAAAATTTTCTACGGATGCAAACGGGGAAAGCCAAGATCTAATCTAGGAGATGCAAACAACGAGGGGGGATAGATGAGATCTTCATACCCTTGAAGATTCGCACAGCGGAACGTTCGACGGAACGTGGGTGATGTAGTCGTACTCGCTTCTCCTCCTCGCGATCCGATCCGATCTTACACCGCAAGTGGCGATGCCTCCGAGAGATGCACACATGCGACACCTCGACGTCTCCTCCTTCCTCAGTCTAACAAGTGGGGTGGAGACATGGATTGGATCTACAATGCGACGGCGCGGTGCAAGCGGTGGAGAGTTTCTGCGGCAGGGCTTCGCCTACGCGCAGTCAGGAGGGAGAGAGAGAGGAGGGGAAGCAGGCCGGCTAGGGGTGTGGAGGAGGTGTAGGGGAGGGGTGCACCCCCAGCCCTCTTTATATAGACGGGTGGGCAGCCATCCCTAGCCCCTCCCCCAATCCCTAGGCCGGCGGCCAAGGAGGGAGGAGTGGGGGGCAAGTTTCCCCCCTCCCTTCTAGAATCTCCCCTAGGGTTTCCTAGGTGTTTGGCCGGCTGGGCCCTATGGGGCCTTGTGCCCCTGGCCCAATGCAGCCAGGGCACTCCCTCATAGGCCCATGCCCCTCCCGACAAGTGGGTCCACGTTGGTACCACTCCGGAAGGTTCTAGAAGCTTCCGGTACAATACCGATTAACCCGAAACAATTCCGAACTCCAAAAACTGCATTGCCTTATATGAATCTTATTCTCCGGACCATTCCGGAACCTCTCGTGATGTCCTGGATCCCATCCTAGACTCCGAACAAAAACTCATAAACCAATTATCCAATCTATCCTAGCAGAGACACGTTAAGTATGTGACCCTTCGGGTTCGAGAATATGCAGACATGATCTTCTATCAATAATCAACAGCGGGGTCTGGAAACCCATATTGACTCCCACACATTCATCGATGATCATATCGGATGAACCATGATGCCAGGATTCAATCAATACCATATATATATATATTCCCTTCGTCGCGCGATATTTTACTTGCCCGATATTCGATCGTCGGTACCGTCATACCTAGTTCAATCTATTTCGCAGCAAGTACTTTACTCGTTCCGTAATCTGATATCACTTTGTGATTAACTCCTTAACCATGTGCTTGCAAGCGGTGTTGATATCGATTACCGAGTGGGCCCAAAGTATATCTCTCCGACTTGGGAGGGACAAATCCCATCTCGATACATACAACCCAACAGGTACTTTTCGATCACCTGAGAGACACCTTTCTGATCACCCTCTCATAGGATGACGTTTGATGACCTCAAAGCTTTCATCTGATACCAGGGAGTTGCATTATCTCATGGTATAAGGAATACAATATTTGACATAAGAAAAGCTTCGCAAATACGAACACGATGACACGATCTAATTGCTCCGCTTAATTTGGGTCTGTCCACCATATCATTCTCCCAATGATATGATCTCATTATTAATCGACAACTCATATCTATGGTCAGGAAACCTTAACCATCATTAATCAATGAGCTAGTCCATAGAGGCGTACTAGGGACACGATGTTGTTCACAAACCACACAAGTATTAAAGTTTCCGCTTAATTCAATTCTAGCATGGAATATACACTTTATCATGAACAAGAATTATAATAATAACATCTTTATTATTGCCTCTAGGGCATAATTCCAACAAGATCATGCTAATCACCATCACCGGAAGGATACTTTGATGAAATCAAACACCACACCGTAACTGGGTGGCTATAAAGGTGTCATTGAGTGTTTGGAAAGTATGTTTTGAGGCACATGGATCAAGAGTGGGATTTGTCCATCCATATGACGAATAGATATACTCTGGGCCCTCTGAGTGGAATGTCATCCAATTATCTTGCAAGCATGTGACTGTCTCACAAGGGATCACATATCACAAGAACAAGAAAAGAGTACTTATCTGCAACGAGGCTGAACTAGGTATGCAGAGATACCGACGATCAAACCTCGGATAAGTAAACTATCGCGAGACAAAGGGAAATTGGTATCCTATGTAATTGGTTCATTCAATCACAAAGTAATCATATAAATATGTGGGAGCCATATGAATTTCCAGATTCCCCTATGTGTTATTGATCAGAGTAGTGTCTCGGTCATGTCCGCATAATTCACGAACCGTAGGGAGACACACTTAAGGATTCGATGTTGTTTAGTAGATATGGAATGTAAGTAGGGAGACCGAATGTTGTTCGCAGTCTCGGATGGGATCCGGGATATCACGAGGAGATCCATAATGGTCCGGAGAATAAGATTCATATAAGGAAAGTCCGATTCCGGAGTTCGGGAATGATTTCGATGTTTTCATCGGAAAGGTTCTAGAAGGTTCACCGGACCGTAAGGGGAATGGTCCATGAATGTGTCATGGGTAAGTGGAATGATTGGATCATATCCTAGGTCACTTGGTGTGGACATTTGTGAGAGAGAATTAAAGCTCTAAATTGAAAGTCAAACGGGAGGTTTGAAAAAGTCAAACTGGAATAATGGTTTCCTAGTGGAAGAAGGAAAGAGTCCTTCCAACTTAGGTTTAGAAGTGGATTCAAACTCACCTCTCTCAAGGCTGCACCCCCTCTCATAAATAGAGGGGGTGGGCTGCCCCAAACATGACAAGCCCTATCCCTCCCCACACCCATGCGTCGCCGCCACTGCCGCACACCACCGCCGCGCCGCCGCCAGCCGCCCTAGGCTCCGCCGACACCTCCTCCTCCTCCCGGTCTTCTAAACCCTATATTACCGGGAAACCCTAGATCCACCATAACTCGCGCCGGCTTAGGCGAAGCCCTGCGAGATCTTCCCTCTACTTCCGACACCATGTCGTCGTTCTTCCGAAATCGCGAGGGGAGAACTACAACCTCCGTTGCCTGCTGGAACAAGGGAGAGGAAGGTCTTCATCGAGTACCGAACGTGTGAGCGACTGCGGAAGCGCTGCCGGAACGCAGTGTTGGAAGGATTGTCTACGCAGTCTTGAGATCGGCAAGTGTACGACTACATCACCCACGAGAATCTGCTCTCGTTAACCGCTTTGGAATCTTCGAGGGTGAGTGCTTCTATCGACTCTTTGCTACGATATAGTAGATAGATCTTGGCTTGTTTGTGTGCATGCGGTAGAATTTTTTGTTTTCCATGCTACGAACCCCTACAGCTCATCCATCGCTACGGGTTTCGGCACAGCATCATCACGGACAATGGCACTAACTTCGCAAAAGTATCCATGGCTGAATTCTACGAGGAACACAACATACGACTCGACCTCGCCTCAGTCGCCCACGCGGAGTCCAACGGCCAGGCGGAACGCGCTAACCAGAGCATCCTCCACGGCCTGAAGCCGCGACTGAAAGTTCCCCTCGAGTGAACTCCAGGGTGCTGGGTCAAAGAGCTCCCCTCCGTCATCTGGGGCATCCGCACCTCCATCAACAGGTCGACAGGGTTCACCCCCTTCTTCATGGTGTACGGTGCCGAAGCCGTCATGCCGACCGATCTCGAGAACGACTCGCCTCGGGTGGTCAACTACGCGGAGGCCGACAATGAGCTCGCACGCCAGGACGGGGTCGACCAGCTCGACGAAGCACGCGACCTAGCTCGCTCCCGCACCGCCATCTACTAGCAAGGACTTCGCCACTACCACAACCGGCGAGTCCGGACTCGCACCTTCCAGGAAGGCGACCTTGTCCTACGACTGATCCAGGAAAATAAGGGCATGCATAATCTCTCCCCCCTTGGGAGGGACCATTCGCCATCGGGCGAGTCCTGGGCAATGACGCCTACTACATCATCGATGTCCGAGGTGACGGACAACTCGACGTCAAGCGACCATGGAATGTTAATCTCCTACGGAAGTTCTCGTCCTAGAACTCCAAACATGTACCCCTACCCTCTATGAAATAAAGAAGATTGATTCGCACAAATTGTGTCCACTCTCCATACCTTGTGCCACTCGCACTCGTAATAACAGCGCTATGCTACTCGCGAAATTTAACCCTTGTTCACGCGACCGACACGGCCAAGTAGTGCCATACGAGGGCACCGATAAATTTTGGGCCTTGTATCGTCCACGAAAAACCGATCCAAGACAACCGCATTCGCTTCCAACAACGACCTAGTCCTCCACATCCTTGGCGTAGCGACTCGAATGGCTAAGTACCACGCTCGGGGACTGACTGCAGCCCAAACCCGAGCGACTAGGGAAAATTCCAAGTATGAGAGAACGTCCTAGACTCGCAACGCGACTGATCCTCCAGGTCAGGTGGAGCAACACGCCTAATACAACACGCCTCGTCCTCACCTACCTTGGGCATGCGACTAGAACGGCTAAATACCATGCTCGGGGACTCGGCTAAGCGACCCCGTTCGCGCCCGGGAAAACGGCTAAGTATAATAACAAACATACACATAAAAATGAGGTAAACCCCATAAAAGGGCAGACGTGCTCGGGTTCTCACACAACTCAACAACTCACTATCCAACCAAACATTGACAAAAGCATCCATGCATTCCTTATGGCAACAAAATTTGTTCGCTTACAAGGGGAGGCACATTTTTCCTTTACAACTAATGTCACTCGACAAACTCTCCTACTCCACAGGCTTTGACGACGACTCGCCACCACTTCCGCGAACGCGGATGAAGGGCACCCACGGGTTCGACGGATTCGTCATCAAGGTGCCCGCCATCGCCGATCGGAAGGGTTGTTCCAACTTGAAGTCACGCTTCGCCAGCTCCTCGTCGTTTGAGGCGACGACTATCTCCTGATACGGCAGGAAATCACCCATCGCCAACACCCGATCGGAGTAGACCATGGCCCGGTCGGTGAGGTTCAGCACATCAGAGATCTTGACTGCACCCGTGGACAAATGATAGCCGCTGGTGACGTTGTCGAGGTCGAAATCGTCAGGGAAGTGCGCTAGCCCAAGGCTCAGCGCAGTCGCCGCCCCACGATGAAAAGCCGCGACATGAACTCCATAATCGCAGGAGCCTTCTCCAGATACCGCCAGACTTCGGTGACCTCGCTGGGGATCACCTCGGTCGGCGAGATCTCCTGTAGATACACGCGGATATAGGTCGCCGACAGAGCGGCAGAGTCCACTAACATAGTGACACATTGCCACGCGTCGTACGACTGTGCCTCGGCTTTGTCTTCAAGGATCTTCCCTGCGGTGCATATCAATTACACGATTAGAAAGACTCCAACAAAACAAAAGGAGACCCGCACGCTCGGGGACTCGCCAGTCATTCGAAAGAACAAGGAGCTTACCAATCAAGGGACAGCAGATCCCCGTAATGAAGTCCTGCAGACCAGAGAAGTCAGTCTGCAGCCCGACGACGAGCGCATATGACACCTCCCGCTCCTCGGCAGCAGCAGCAACGGCCGCCTTAGCTCTCTCGTGTGCCGAGGTCGCCTCCGCCTTCGCGGCCTTTAGCTCTCGCTCCAGTTCGGCGACCCGCTTCTCTACGACGCTCAAGGAGGACTGGGCAGCCATCAGGTTGCTTGCAGGGGCCATACCCTCGCGACCCTTGTCCACCGTGGCCGCATGACTCTCTGCATCATCACAACCGTGAGCACGATATACGAAGACATCACTGACTAAGAGCATCTTTAAAAATCTTACCAGCAGTCGCTCGAAGCTGCTTATTCACTTCTCGGACGACGTGGACTTCCCCTTCCAGGCGCTCCTTGGCGGCCAATCGCTTTGCCGATTCACGCTGGAGGCCCTACAAAACCATGGAAACCATCAGCAAAAACTAATGAAGAACTTCCTAAGTGCCTAGACGCTAAAATTCAGTGACCAGCCACTCGGGGACTAGACAACAAAGAAATCATCAAGTGCCTAGCCGCTACAACTCAGCGACTAGCCACTCGGGGACTGGATCCTCGGGGACTGGACATACCTGGATTGCCGCACCCAGCGTATTGTGGAGCTCGACCATGTCCACCGACGGGAGCACAAGAGGTGTGTGCCCGCGACGCTGCTCGACCTCCAATGATTGTGCTGAAGCAATTGCCATGGAGTCCCTCCCTATGAAGCGAGGGAAGGTCGCCACCGCCGCCCCAGTGGCACTCGCCGTTGGGCCCGTTGCCCCAACCGGTGCCGCGGGCTCTATCCGTTGTGACTTCGCGTCCACTGCGGCCTTCGTGACCGCATTCGCTCCAGTCGGAGCCTTGCTCGGGGTGCCGACCGGCTCATCCGATATTGTGACTACATCGTCTCCCTTTTCCTTCTTCGCGCCCTCGACGGGCGCCTCGATCTCGTCGCTCTTCCTCTTCTTCGAGGGATCGACCTGCGCCCTAGTGGTACCTAATGGGACCTTAGCCACCAAAGGGTGACCTATTTTCTTCACACCAGTCCTGCAACACGACGTCGTCAGCAAGTTCGCTGGACAAGCATAAATCAGTTGCCCAAAGAAATACTTTAAAGGATACTCACTTGGCGACTAGGATAAAACAAAGGCTGCTGCGAATACTCGCAGGCTTCTCCAACTCTGGCCCCAGCTTCCGGCTGAGGCCCGTATCGAACATGCTCTACCCAAGACACCGAGGCTTCTTCGAGGTTGAAGCCGCGGCAGGAGGATCAACGGTAATCGCTGCAGGTGCTTCCCTCGATGGCGAGGCACCCGCTGATGGAGCGGACCCGAGGCCAGCGACTGCGGTGAAGGGCGGTGGCAGTGATGCCAATGGCACTTCATCCTCCACCACAGCCGTGTTGACTACCACGGTCGCCCTCGTCGGTGCACTAGCCCTAGCCTCAGAGCTACTCGCGGACCGAGGTGGTGACGCTGCCTTGGACGGCTTTTTCTTCTTATGCGGTGATTTCTTCTTTGATGGCGTGGCCACGCGCCATGAGGTGTGCTCGGTAACCTTGTCGTCACCCGCGTCGTGAGCCTCGAGGCTCTTGCTGGCCTCGAGCTCGCATTGTCGCTTCCCGTGGGTCTTACGGACTGTGGGTGCGGCAACCTCCACGGCCTCGTCATCATCTTCATCGTCGTCGTCATTATCATCACCTCTGACGTTGCCCCTATCGGAGGAGGACTCGCTTTCGTCCTCGGCGGACTCATTCGAGTTCTCATCATCAGTGGGTGGAATCCAACCTTCCACCACTTGGAATAGCTACATGAAGAATGCGTGATCAGCAAAGTGCGACTGTAATTTTACAAGTGCGGAATAAACAAGGAAAGGTGACACTAGTGGAGAACGAGGCATTAGTCCTGGTCCTATAGTGTCTCTAGTCCCGGATTGGCAGCCGGGACTACGAAAACGGGACTAGAGGTCCCAGCCTTTAGTCCTGGTTCTGTTATGGGCCAGGACTAGAGGCTCTGCACGTGGAAGCGCAGGAGTGAGAGGGGGTGGTCTTTAGTCCTGGTCTGTATTACGGGCCGGGACTAGTTCCTTTCTGCCACGGTAGCCGATGGGGGTTTCTGCCGCGACAGAGTTTTGGGGCCATTTTCTGCCGTGGCAGCCTATGCGGGTTTTTGCCGCGACAAAATTTTGGGGCCGATTTATGTGGCGGTAGCCGAATGCGGGGTTCTGCCGCGGAGGAGGATAGGTAGAGGAGGGTTGCGTTTGGCGTAAAATGACATACAACGAACAAACCCATTACAAACAACATCGTCATAATTATATAGATATAATTCTACATTACATAAATATATACATAAATGGAGATCACAACCCGTCTATTCGGTTACAAGTTCATTAAATCACTAGTATCTGGAGGTATGGTATTTTTCTTCTGGGTTTATGACATGGTCAACAAGAAATCCCGCCAATTCCTCTTGAATTGCTACCAGACGCTTACTTGGATCGAATTCTCCCGCAATCATTCCAACTATATATAAAAGAAGGAGGTCAATATGAATATCAATAGTCATAAAAAATATTATGAATGACACTCAACAAAAATTGTGAATATATTGTTCACGTACTTCTAAAAATGTCCCTCCGTCCCGCTCACTGACCTCGGAGCGAATGTACTCGCACACGAAGTATCCACATAGATTAGTACCTGGTGGAATAGTCGGAACCATCACCGGAGTATAACTAGGGTGAGGTCCCTAAATAACCTGCTAGGTATGGGGGCCACCCTAGCGTCCAACATAACCATATAGCGACGGACGTGCTCGTCCTTTTCCATGACGCGACGTCGTACCACCTCCTCAGGGCCCGTCTCCCTCTGCAAACTGCCTGAGCCACGTGACCTCCACCAAAGAAGATCCGGGTCGACGACGACACCCGGATTCCTCACCAAGCTACGCGTCCCTGACGGTAGCACCTCCCAGTGGCATCCTGGCGGAGCCCAGACTCGTACAACACCGTTAGAGCGTAGTACTCCCTCGCTCTAGCCGAGTTAACTACGAGGATGCCCGGGCATATCCTAAAGCAGGTATGGATTTGACCAAAATAATGAGGTAAATAATTATATTCTAATAACAATAATAATTTTCCAAATATTAGCAGTAATATCCTAAATACTAAGAATATTATATACAAATCTCTAAATATCCTAATATTATTTAGGAAAAAAATACACTATTTAGGAAAAATACACTATACACTAAATACTAACTAATATCCTAAATACTAAAAAATATACACTATTTAGGAAAAATATACTATATATACAGTAAATACTAACTAATATCCTAAATACTAAACAATATACACTACTTAGGAAAAAAATACACTATTTAGGAAAAAATACACTATATATACACTAAATACTAACTAATATCCTAAATACTAAACAATATACACTATATATTGAAAAAATATACTATTTAGGAAAAAATACACTATACACTAAATACTAACTAATATCCTAAATACTAAACAATATACACTATATATTGAAAAAATACACACTATATATTGAAAAAATACACACTATGTTGAATAAACAGAAAAACTCACCGGTGGGCGGCGTGGGAACGGGCGTGCGAGGGGCGGTGCAGGGACAGGGTGGGTGAGGGGTGCGTCGGCGACTCCGATCCGGACGGGGTGCGCGGCGGGACAGGGCACGCGGGGACGGGGCGTGCGGTGAGCAGCACGGCGGGGCGCGGGCGTGGGCGGCGTCCTAGCGGTGTCGTCCGCAGTTTTGGAGAAGAAAGAAACGTCCCGGCTCGTGGCTCAGGCCGGGAGGAGGACAGTGGGTATTTATACCCACCACCTCTAGTCCCGGTTCCAGCCTCCAGCCGGGACTAGAGGGGTGGCCTCTAGACCCGGTCCTAGCCACGAGCCGGGACTAGAGGTCTTTTCGGCGCGCCTTTTCGTTCTCGCGCGCAAAAACCTCTAGTCCCGGCTCGTGGCTGGGGCCGGGACTAGAGGTTGATTTTTTTTAATTTTATTATTTCTATATCTTTTGTTTTGTGATGATGAAAAATATGTATTATATATCAAATTTTGCAGGAAAAAAGATCTATAATATAAATCTATTATTATATTCTGTTATAAAACTAATATTTTATTGAATGAAAAAATATCTTTTGTATACTAAAGTTTGAATTTATTAATATTATTATTTCAATATCTTTTATTCTGTAATGATGAAAAATATGTATCATATATCAAAATTTGCAGGAAAAAAAGATCTATAATGTAAATCTATTAGCATATTTTGTTATAAAACTAATATTTTGTTGAATTAAAAAATATCTTTTGTATACTAGAGTTTGAATTTATTCATATTATTATTTCAATATATTTTATTCTGTAATGATGAAAAATATGTATCATATATCAAAATTTGCAGGAAAAAAGATCTATATTATAAATCTATTAGCATACTAAATATGGACCGGGACTAAAGCGTACGGCTAGCTAGGATAGGCAGGACTAGGGCAGGCAGCACTAATGATAGGGGTGAGTGTCGACATTATGTCGTGTGGATTTTACCTTGTCCCGGATGGTGTCGCCAACTGGGACTAAAGCTGAACCTTTATTCCTGGTTGGAGACACCAATCGGGACAAAACATGAGTCAGCACTAATAATAGGGGTGAGTGTCGACACGATGCCGAGCTGCATGTACTATAAATAGGCATCCTTGTGAGTCCAGTCCTCCAGCCAGTTTGAGGCATCTCCAAGATGGTCTTCAAGAGAAGGGACACCACTATGGCCAGTTTGAGGGAGATGCCTGAGGAGCCTAGTCCTCCGGCATATCCAACAAACTGGTCATAGAGGCACTCCCTAATATGTGAAATTAGGTTAGCTCCCAAGCGTATTGATCTAGTTAGAGAAGTTACAAGCTGCAAGATGGTATTCAAGAGCAGGGACACCACTACGGCTAGTTTCAGGGAGATGCCGCCAAAGCCCAGTCCTCTGGCATATCCAAGAAACTGGTCATAGAGGCACTCCCTAATATGTGACCACACGTGTTTGGAGATCAGATCTTCATGGTAAGTACGAATCGGGACAACATCTTCATAGTTTGGGAAATTCATAGTATGAATCGGAACTAAAGGCCCCCTTTAGTCCCGGTCCAGCCACAAACCGAGACTAACACTCAATATTAAAAACCGGGACAAACCGGGACTAGCTAACACTCAGGACTAAATCCACCCCCTTTAGTCATAATCATGCCTAGTCCTATAGTACGCAGCTTCAGGGTCTTCTTCGTCATCGTCATCGTCACCTGCCACTCCGGGGATCCTCAGCCCAGCCATGGCATATACTGGGGGCACCTGCCACTCCGGCCTCGGATTCACGGCCGGTGGGGGAGGGGTCTCCTGGAAGACGATGCCGCTACCACCGGGCGGGGTTAGGGCCTTCTTGTGGCTCTGTGGCGGGTGGCCTTGTGGGCACCGCAGGAGAGGATGGTCTCCCCCAGTGATGTAGCGCATCACGCCGATGATAGTCCAGTTCGCCCACCACAGGCGTCGGCCGGCTTCGTTGTGGTTCACCGGGGGAGGGCCATCACCCTCGTACCTAGAGAGCTCTCTTCCTCGCCGATTAGTAAAAAAGGCATTCCATGTGTCATAGTTGTCGGGATCCCACTGGGATCCATCCGCTGCTCCGGCGTGAGCTCGTGGTAGAAGTGGTTCGTGATGGCCGCCTGGCGTGCGGAACCTTGAGGGACAGGAGGGAAAGGAACCCCTCCAGCGTTCAGCATCCAGCCGGCGGGCGGCCGATAGCCCGTAGGGCAAGGGTAGCTGGAGGCGCACAACGCCTCGGTCTCCTCGAGGGTCAGAATGACCCAGTAGCCGCTGTCCATTGTTGTGAGAGAGTAAGGTGTGGATGTGTGTATAGCGATGGCGCGGTCGGCCTAGATATAGAGGAAAAGGGCGGAAAAACATTGCAGGAAGCGGTGAGAAATGGTGGCAAATGTCTTTAGTCCCGGTTAGTGACTACAACTAGGACCAAAAGCTTCGGTCAGAGGAAAAGGGCGGGAAAACATGTCGGGAAGCGGTGGGAAATGGCGGGAAATATCTTTAGTCCCGGTTAGTGTCTACAACCGGGACTAAAAGCTTCGGTCAGAGGGAAAGCTAGTATAATTATTCTTATAAAACAGAAAAATAACAAACTTGGTAAAAGCTTCACAAAATGATATACATATGTACATATTGATTGCATCTAAAAAACGGCCGCAGGAAAAATTCAGAATACATCATATGACTTTCTTATGACCGTGTGGCCTTAACAATGGAGCATCTTCATCAAGTAACATGATGCTTGGGTCATCCTTCACTACAAATGTCGGAATTTCATGAAACTTGTCATAATCTTCGGATATCTCTATCTTGTCCTCCACTCCTACGATGTTTCTTTTCCCTTAAAGACCTATGTGGCACTTTGGCTCATCATTTGATGACCCATTTGCACCGAAACAAAGGGACCTTCAAAGCAGATCCATAGTCAAGTTCCCATATCTCCTCTATGTAACCATAATATGTGTCCTTTGACCCATTGTCGTTTGTTCCATCAAAGCGGACACCACTGTTTTGGTTGGTCCTCTTTTTATCTTGGGCGATCGTGTAAAATGTATTCCCATTTATCTCGTACCCTTGGTAAGTCCATATAGTCGAAGATGGTGAGATGGACAACAAGTACAACTCATCACAAACAGTGTTTTTATTCATGAGATGTGTTTGCAACCAATAGCCAAAAGTCTTCATGTGTTCATCTCTAATCAAGGAGTCATGCTTTCCCGGGTTGTTTGAGCGTACAATATTCTTGTGTTCCTTTATATACGGAGCTGACAAGGTGGAATTATGCAGAACCGTGTAGTGTGCTTGAGTGAAAGAATGCCCGTCCCTACATATTATTGATTTCCTTCCTAGTGTGCCTTTTCCACTCAGTCTCCCCTCATGCCATGATTCAGGAACACCAATCGACTTAATGTAAGGAATAAAGTCAACACAAAACTCAATGACCTCCTCTGTTCCATAGCCCTTCGAGAAGCTTCCTTATGGCCTAGCACGGTTATGGACATATTTCTTCAAGACTCCCATGAACCTCTCAAAGGGGAACATATTGTGTAGAAATACAGGACCCAAAATGGTAATTTGGTCTACTAGGTGTACTAGCAGATGCGTCATAATATTGAAGAAGGATGGTGGGAACACCAACTCAAACTAACAAGACACTGGAACTTATCATTTTGTAACCTCGGTAGAATTTCTGGATCGACTACCTTCTGAGAAATAGAATTGAGGAATGCACATAGCTTCACAATGGGCAGTCAAACATTTTCCGATAGAATCCCCCAGAATGCAACCAGAAGCAATTGTGTCATAAGCACATGGCATTCATGAGACTTTAGGTTCTGGAATTTTCTCTACCATATTTATTATTCCCTTTATATTCGATGAGAAGCCAGAGGGGACCTTCATACTTCTTAGGACTTCAAAAAACTTTCATTCTATTCTTTGGTAAGAGCATAGCTGGTAGCACTTAGACGTCCTTTATCTATCTTTATTGGATGCACGCCGTCTCGGTCTTTCATACCTTGCTGGTCCTGTCGTGCTTCTGGCGTATCTTTTGTCTTTCCATACACGCCCATAAAGCCTAGCAGGTTCACTCAAAGATTCTTCGTCATGTGCATCACATCGATTGCAGAGCGGACCTCTAGAACTTTCCAATAGGGTAGCTCCCAAAATATAGATTTCTTCTTCCACATGGGCACATGTCCGTCAGCGTCATTTGGAACAGATTGACCGCCAGGGCCCTTTCCAAAGATTACTTCTAGATCCATGACCATACCAAATATATCATCACCATTAAGGCGAATAGGCTTCTTCCAGTGATCTGCCTCACCATTGAAATGCTTGCCTTTCTTTCTTGCGGGATGCCTGGATGAAAGAAATCGACGATTCACCAGGTACACATTCTTCTTACCTTTATCCAAATATATACTTTCAGTATCATCTAAACACTTCGTGCATGCATTGTATCCCTTGTTTAACTGTCCTGAAAGGTTACTAAGAGCAGGCCAATCATTGATGGTTACGAACAACAACGCCCGTAGGTCAAATGGATCCTGTTTGTGCTCATCCCACATACGAACACCTTCGTCGCGCCACAACTATAATAGTTCTTCAACTAATGGCCTTAGATAGACATCAAGGTCATTACTGGGTTTCTTCGGCCCTTGGATGAGCACTGGCATCATAATGAACTTCTGCTTCATGCACAACCAAGGAGGCAGGTTATATATACATAGAGTTACAGGCCAGGTGCTATGACTGCAGATCTGCTCTCCAAAAGGATTCATGCCATCTATACTTAGACCAAACCTTAAGTTCCTTGCGTCATCTGCAAAGCTCGGGTAGTCTCTATTGATTTTTATCCATTACAACTGTTGTGGTATTGCCGACGAGTACGCCATGTAGGGGTCCTCACAGTGCATGTTTAGAGATGTGGGGGAAGGCGGACGTTTGACGGGTACGAGGTAACACAAATTACCCAGGTTCAGATCCCACAACGGTGGTGGAATCCTACTCCTGCTATAAATCACTATAATGGCAATACGCCGAGTTACAAGGATTGGTTCGCTGTGCGAGATTGTGTCAAGTTGTGCCCTAAAGGATCCCATAGGCCCGACTTATATATTCGCCAGTTCCTAGGGTTATAGGGAAAAGTCCTAGCCGGACAGGTTACAGAGTCCTACACAGCCTACAATTAGTCTAGCGTGTCTTGCACTCCAAGGCTCCGGGTACCCTGGTGACTCCACCGTAGCCTTCCTTCATCCGGCATGGGCCTCCCTTCTGGATCCATCTAACTGGGCCGCCTAGTAGGCCATGGGCCATGCTACCAACCGTGGGCCACCCGGGTTATCCGGATAGGATACATGCTATGAGGATACCCATATAGCATATCCCCAATAGTAGCCCCCGGAGAAGTCCGAGATCTTGCGCCGTCTTGCCTCTTCATGTTGAATGCTCCGTCTAGATGGAATGCGACAAATCGTCAAGCAACATCTTGTAGTCCTCCGAGAGAACCCTAAAAGGTTTTCTCCGTCTTCAATTTGTAAGTCGGAGAAATGCTGAATCTTCTATCGTACTCTTGCATAGCCGGACTGGATCCGTCTATGTTGGAATCTTCCGATGTGATGGTTCATCTGACAATGACAGCTAGGGCGACGTAGACATAGGTCAGCAACTCCTCGTAACATACACATGGATAAAACGCAATCATGTCCGTTTTCCCTGCACGAGCGATACGAACTGTTGGCGGCGACGGTTGGTAACATGGCGAAATTTCCGCGCACGTCCCCGCACACGTTGCTTACAACGGTGGAAATCATGCTGCACGAATCTTGATGCTGGAGATTATAAATAGTTACAACGGTGGAAATTTTACTTTTCACCTCATTCTCCTCTGAATCATCTTCTTCCTCCAGCGAGCGCCTCCTCGAGCATTCTGCGCACCGTGCTAAAAACCCTAGCTCCTCAATTTGTCTCAGCCACAACCGAAAATCTCCCAATGGCCAGCAGCAGCTCCTCCCCTTCCATGGCGGCGTCAAGCGAAGCCGCGGCGAAGCCGGCGAGCGCTGTCATCGTGCCCACAGAAGGATTGGTTATTCCCAAGTCCGCGGTGGTTGAAGCCACCGGCGGCGACCATAAATCAGTGTCGCTAGAGCTGCTAGAGGAGGAGTATGACTCCCACAAGGGCGACTGGCGCGGTTCGAATATTACGGACCGCGATATCAAATAACTGATTAACAAGGGATACCTCCCCGTGACGGAGGGGCTCGCCTGGCGGACGGCATCGGCCGGCGATGTAACCCCTTCTCCCCAAGTCGGAGAGAAGGTGTACCTCAAAGCTCAAATGGTACGCGGTGTCTCCCTTCCCATCTCCAACTTTTTCCTTGCTGTCCTCAACCATTACCGAGTACAGCCTCAGAACCTCTCCCCCAATAGCATCCTAGCGCTTAGCAACTACGCGGTGCTTTGCGTGGGTTATTTAGGGATTAGGCCTAGGCTAGATCTCTTCATCTATTTCTTCACCGTCAAGCGCAAAGCTAGAGCCGGCAAGGACGAGCTCATGAATTGTGGCACCATTAGTTTTAAGATCCGGCCTAGCCGGCGGTTCCCCGACATCGTCGGCCATGAGTCCTGCAAGAACTGGCAAATGGCGTACTTCTACGGCCCAGATATCCCTTTGGCCGGTCGAGAAGTAACGTACCCGGACTTCATCAATGGAGCTGCCGCCGAAGCCCCGACATGGAGATCCCAGGCCTCCCTTCCCTCCGACATCGATGCTTCCCGCACTATATGGCGGATAGAGTGGTTCGTAGAGATGGGTCTGACCGGCTTGGACCGGGCCATGTGCTGGTTCATCAGGCGGATTTAGCCTCTGCAGCACCGCTTGAAGTTGATGCACGAGTATACAAACGAGAGGAAGGATAGCTCCGCATCTCCGAGGACAACTTCTCGAGCGACTCCGCCAAGCTCCGCCTCAAGGACATCGTCAAGGTGAAGGATAGGAAGCGTGGCTTCACCATCACCTACGACATGTTCGTAGGGAGAAAGTGCCCAAAGGTACCTGTTTATTTTCTATGTATGACATATACACCAGTTCTTCCGTCTAGCCATTGTCATCTCATCTAACACTTTGGATTTTCACTTAATAGCTTAGAGATCTAGAAGAGGATAAAATGGCTATCCAAATCTATGATCCAAATATGAAGGAATTCACCGTCGTGTCCGACGACGATGTTCCATTGGCGCGAAAGCGGAAGAGCTTCACCTCTGATGCTATCGACGGAGGCAAGAAGAAGACGGAGGGTGGAGCCTCCAAGAAGACTACTGCCGCCCTGGAGGCGGAGAAAAGAAAGGTTACCGGGATCCCTTTTGCCAAAGCACCCCCTCTTGTGTAAGCTTCTTTCTCTCTGACATTGTCCATTGTTTGTCTTTATTCATGTACTTATACTTTTTGCACGTTTCAGGAAGAAAGCCACAACCAGCTTGAAGAAGACCTCCAAAACTTTGGGGGCTTCTAAAAATATTAAGGATATGTTGCATCATGACGTGTCTTCCCACGCATCTCCCGCCATCGCCCCTGTCACTCCCATCGTCTAGCCCACATCCGCTCCGACAAGCTCTCAAGCCAAAGAAGCATCTGGCCCTTCCGCCATGGAAGTGGACTCAGGTGCCTCCATAGAGCTTGATGTTGTCGGCGAATAGGCAATGCAGGAAGGTGCCGCAAACCAAATGGCTGAAGCTTCTGCTAAGGATGTCATCGGTAGCGGTAAGGTGGTGGTGGGAGGTGGTACGCCTGCCGAAGGCGGCGCCTCCGCACCCAAAAAGACCATAGAGTTTCTGAAGATAGTCTATCCGGTACTTATGCCGGGTAGCACTGCTCTGGTTCCTGGTGCAGCGCCGACATCTCCAACATGCGGTCTTGAGGAGCTTCTCCGGCAAGCAGAAATCTTGCAAGGAAACAGTTTGTCTTTTGGCAAATTGCTTGCTGAGAGTGCTACAAACCTCAAGATCATTGCGCTTGTAAGTTTTATTTGCCTTTTACATTTCATATGAGTATCCCACTGTAGCCCCCGAGTATTTAGACGGAAAACCATAAGTTTTTGCATATGAATGCTCCAAGTGTGACTAAGCTAGAAAACTTCTCAATGTATCCCCCAAGCATATAGTTTGAATGAATTATTCGGACTAGATGATTTCAGAGTAGCATACGCAGTGTTTATAAATTTCAATACTGTAGCCCCCAAGCTTGTAGTTGTAACTGAATTAGTTCCGACAAGATGCTTAAAGAGAAGCTAAGCATATGTCTGAGTTAAAAACTAATATACTATAGCCCCCAAGCTTCTAATATGAATTAGTTCCGACTAGATGCTTAAAGAAAGACTAAGCACATTGCTAAGTTAAAAAACTCTCGCTGTAGCCCCCGAGCTTCTAGGTGGAAATTTTCCGGCTAGATGCTCTAGGTAGACCAAACAACGTTTAACTTTCTTCTTTCTACAGAATGAGAATGCTCGAAGGGGCGTGGCCAATGACAAGTACCAGAAGATGCGCGCGGATTTGGAAGCCGAAAAGGGTAAAACTGCCTTATTGAAGGAACAAATCACCAAGAGCAAGTGTCTGTTTTTATTTTCTTTTCCGTATTCCGACTTGGTCTTGTGCCAACATTCTCCGAGTACTCACTTGTGCACTATTCTTTCTCCGACATGCAGAAACTATTTCCAAGGCTAAGGATATTGTTGAGCAATCCAAGCATATTCAGCAGCTGGATAGTGAAAACAAGATCCTTAAGCAGGAGAGGAATGATATGCTAAAGATGCATGAGGACTCCATGAAAGTCCTGCAGGAGTCCACCAACACGGAGATGAACCGCTTGAAGGAGGAGATCACGATCTTGGAGGAGCAGAAGAAAGCTGCTGATGAGCAAAATCAGCGCCATCATGAAGCATACAAGATCCTCCGACAAGAACAGCAGGCCGAGATTAGCATCTTTAGTAAGTGATTCTCCGTCTTGTATTTCTATAAGCTGGATACTCTGAAGTTGTGTTATTGAACTCATGCGCTCCATTGTCGGGATTTTACAGCTCCTATGGTTTAACCCGGTCGCCTCCTCCGCCAAAGGAATGTATGGTCCTTTCTGGCAACTTTATCAACATCACCATCACGTAGACCAAAGAGATTGCCAAGCCCCTCCAGATTAACATCAAGGCAGTGGAATCTGTGGCGAAGTTCTCGGAGATCCTGCGCCGAGCCCCGAGCGTATTGCAAGCTGGAAAGCTTCATGTACACGGGCCGGTGCAAGGATGGCGCTGTCAATGGTCAAGGCACACTACAAAGATACCGACATCGACATGGTGACCTCTGGCATCCCCGACGTAGACGAAGAAGGCCAAAAGATAGATTATGAAGCTATCCTGGTGTCGCTCGCGGGTTTTGACACTAGAGTCGCCGAGTTGGTGGACCCTAACGTCTTTGTGCCCCTGAAAACCATTGATGGCAACAGCCAAAGCTCCTTCGAGTCCCTCAACACTGCCTACTTCGAGGAAGGTGACTCTGCTGCTGCCGACGATGTTGCATCCAAGTCGCCCGCGCCAGAGGAATGAAAAACAATTTGTAATATTTGTTTCCTCTGTAATGTGTATGCGGAAAAACTATGTGTTAAATTAAGGCAGAAATCAATGGTTGTTATTTCCTGCTACTCAAGAATTGGTTCCAGCATGTATATATTTTTTAAGCACGTGCTGGCTTATCCATTACTCTGGTTTTTATGCTTGACCTTTCGTGAGTTAGAAGACTCGTTGTCGGAACCATGTGCTCAGGTGATGATGCCTAATGGCACCGTTAATAACCTAAGCACAAAATCGCTGACAATAAGTGCCAAAAGTCACTACTCCAGAATCCACATAAAAACAACAAAGAACGTGTAGACCAGAAAACTTAAGCTAACGCATGTAGGCGTAATTTTCACAAGTGCAATTGCAAAGCTTGTGCATAAAGGTTTTATATGATCCAAAAATGAACACTAAAGGAGGTAAAAGACTCAGAAATATGAGTGAACCAGAGAGATTTATTTCATTGATCATATAAGAGGTACACAATAGATAAAAAATGCTAAGTGTAGAAAGGACGTAGCTGTGCTATGTTCCATGGTCGATCAAGCTCTGGGTAGTCATAATCCGGGTCACGTCGCTTATGCTTATGATCCTCGTTGGGTCTATCCTTTAGTTCATGATTGTCAACGAGGTAGTAAGACCCATTGAGCAGCGCCCTGCTTATGATGAACGGTCCTTCCCATGGCTAGGATAATTTGTGTGACTTCTTCTACTTAAGTCGGAGAACCAAATCCCCCTCTTTAAACGGGCGATGCCGGACGCGGAGACTATGGTAGTAGTGTAGCTTCTGCTGGTAGATAGCGGATCTTTGGCATGCCAGAACACGCTCCTCCTCGAGAAGGTCCACATCTAGGCGTCTGGATTCTTCAGCGTCATCTTCGTCGTAGCCGGTAACTCGTGGTGCATCGTGAAGGATGTCGGAAGGTAGGATGGATTCTTCAGCGTCATCTTTGTTGTAGGCGGCAACTGTTGGGTGTAGTTCGTAAACTCCATAGCACAGATGGCAATTCTTCCGCCCAGGCTCCAGCTGCTGTATGTAGCGGTGCCTCTAGACGTGGCTTGATTCCCAGCAGAATTAATCCATTGGCTCGCTCAACCTGACCATTGGACTGTGGGTGTACGTGCCACAAATGCAAGGTCAAGTCGGCTTTGTACCAACAATAAGCCTCCACTTCTCCGAGTGACAAGTTGCTACCGTTGTTGGTGATTATGCTATGTGGGAGACCAAATATCACCACTAGATCCCGGACAAACCTAAGGGCAGTTGCCCCATCGAGCTTTCTAATGGGTTTAGCTTCTATCCATTTTGTGAATTTATCAACTTCTACTAGCAGATGTGTAAATCCACATGGTGCGATTTGTAACGGACCCACCATGTCCAGCCCCAGACTCCAAACGGCCAAGTTATTGGTATTGTTTGCAATTCTTCGGCTGGAACATGTGGTTGTCGGGCATAATACTGGCATCCCATGCATGTCTCAACCAGCTTGTCGGCATCCTCCTTCACGGTCAGCCAGTAGAATCCTTGCCGGAAGGCTTTAGCGACCAAGGATCGGGGAGCGGTGTGATGCCCACAATCTGCGAGATGGATTTCCCGTAGGATTTCAATACCTTCTTGCTGGGAAACACATTTAAGGTATACACAATTAGTGATTCTTTTGTAGAGCTGTCCATTGATTATGGTATAGCCCTTTGCTTGACGTACTATTTGTCGTCTTTCGACCTCATCGTCGGTCAAATTTCCGTGTTCGAGATATTCCATGAACGGTTTTTTCCAAGCCGGAGGGACCTTTGCCACCATGTGGATGAAAGAGTCTACTCTGTCCGGGTTGTCGATGTATGCTCCCTTCACGGATGGTGTCCGTAGATGCTCCAAGAAAACGCCAGGTGGAATTCGTTTGTGCCCTGATCCAAGCTTAGATAGCAGATCAGCCGCCTCGTTTTTCTCCCTAGGTACATACTTGACCTCGTAGCCCAAGAAGCTCTTGGTTATCTTGTTCACTTCGGCTCGATATGCCGCCATCATAGGGTTCTGCGCATTCCAGGTGCCAGCTACCTGCTAGGCAGTCGGAATCTCCACAACAAACTATGCGCTTGATGCCAATATCTTTGGCTACGCGTAATCCGTGAATGAGTGCTTCATACTCCGCCATGTTGTTCGTAGCCTCGAAGTGGATCTGCAGAACGTAGTGTAGCTTGTCCCCAGTTGGTGGCTATAGCAGTACACCAGCCCCCGATCCATTGAGTAGCTTTGATCCGTCAAAGTGCATCACCCAGTACTCTGGCTCTGGCAATGGGGTAGCATCTCACATCTCCATCCAATCTGCAATAAAATCCGCAAAGGCTTGCGATTTGATAGCGTCGCGTCTCTTGTAGGTGATATCGAAGGCGGCAAGTTCAATGCCCCACTTCGCGACCCTTCCTGTAGCGTCGCTGTTGTTGATGATGTCGGATAGTGGAGTCTTTCTCACCACTGTGATGGGGTGCTCCTGGAAATAGTACCTCAGCTTCCGAGAAGCAAGGAATACTCCATAAGCTATCTTTTGGTAGTGAGGGTAACGCTGCTTGGACTCCGTCAAGACCTTGCTTACATAGTAAACTGGCCGTTGAACTCCGTTCTCATAGCCTGGTTCCTTCCGTTCTACCACGACAACGATGCTGATTACCCGGTTGGTGGCCGCCATGTAAATTAACATGGGCTCTCCAGGCTCGAGTGCTGCAAGGATAGGCGCTAAGGAAAGAATCTCCTTGATCTACTTCAATGTTGCATCTGCTTCGTCCGTCCATGTAAATTTGTCCGCCTTCTTCAGCAACTTGTACATCGGTAGAGCCTTCTCTCCAAGTCGGCTGACGAACCGAGTAACTGCTGCAACACAACCTGTTAGTCGTTGTATGTCCTTTAGGCATGTAGGACGGTTTATATTTAAAATGGCCTTGATTTTCTCCGAGTTGACCTCGATTACACGCTGAGAAACGATGAAGCCCAACAATTTGCTGGCTGGAACCCCAAAGATGCACATCTTAGGGTTAAGCATCATGTTATAGTTGCAAAGATTATCAAAGGTTTATTTTTAGTCGGAGATTAAGTCATTTGAATTTTTAGACATCACCGCTATATCGTCCACATTGGCGTGAACGTTCCGACCAATTTGATCGTGAAAGCAACGCTGCATTGTCCGCTGGTATGTAGCACCTGCGTTTTTCAGCCCAAAGGACATCGTGACATAGCAAAACGTGCCATAGGGTGTAGTGAACAAAGTGGCCAATTGGTCCGACTTCCTCATCTTGATCTACCGATATCCTGAGTATGCATCGAGAAAACACAAAATCTCCGAGCCAGCCGTTGAGTCAATGACTTGGTAAATGCGAGGCAAAGCAAACGGATCTTTGGGACATGCTTTGTTCAATCCAGTGGAATCAACGCACATTCTTAATTCTTTGGTTCCCTTTTTGGGTACAAATACATGATTGGCCACCCATTGGGTGTGAAGGACTTGTCAGATAAAACTAGTCGTATGTAACCTAGCTATCTCCTTGCCTATGGCGCCTCTCTTCTCATCTCCAAAGCGTCATAGAGGTTGCTTCACTGGTTTGCATTTTGGATCAATGTTCAAGCTATGCTCGGCAAGTTCCCTAGGTACACCTTTCATGTCGGCAGGTTGCCAGGCAAAGATGTCCCTATTCTCACAGAGGAACTCGACGAGTGCGCTTTCCTATTTGGGATCCAGGTTCGTCCCAATGGTCGTGGTCTTGGAGGCATCGCCTACCACAAGTTCCACCGGCTTGGTCTCGATGGCGGCCTTGAATGCTGGGGTGGAGTAAGAAATCTGCTTCTTCCATGCGGGCATCTCTGAGGCATCGACCTTTCTCTTGATCTCCTTGAATTCTTCGCTGTAGAGGACAGCTTCCACGTAGGCTGCTTCTCCTATTTCGCAGTCCCTTTCTTTGGTAAAGCTTCCGGATATGGTGATGACACCGTTTGGTCCGGGTATCTTGATCTTGTTATAGACGAAGCATGGCTTGGCCATGAAGGTGTGGAATATGTCACGGCCGAATATGACGTGGTACACGCTCTTGAAGGGGACCAGCTCAAAGGTCATGCGCTCTTGGCGGTAATTATTATCACCAAAGGCGACCTGCTGGAGTGTGATGCACCCAAGGGACCAAGCCTCCCGACCAGGAACTACGCCGTGGAAGATGGTGTTGGTCCGCCTTAGGTTTGCCTCCATCAAGTTCATCTTCTGCAGTGTATCTAGGTACATGATGTTGATGATGCTTCCATAATCCACCATACATTTGGTGAACTCATTGCCGTCAATCAGGGGTTTGATGACCATGGCGTACTGGTTCTCCGTAGGGATGAGGTCTGGGTGATCCTTCCTGTCCCAAGTAATTGGAATCTCCGACCAGCGCAGGTACTGGGGAACTGGGGGGAGAGTGTCCATCAGTATCCTCAGCGTGGTTTTCTGTTGTCGGATAGTTGGGGTGCCAAGGAAAGTGTGGTAGACGGGGGCCTTCTTCTTAAAGGGTTTCTTGCCCTTGCCATCGCTCTTGGCGGCGTGCTTAGGGTCAACGTCCTCGTCCATGTCACTTGGATCCTTGGACTCCTCGTCCTTCTTCTTCCCCTTGCCCTTGCCTTGCAGTTTGTTCTTCCGACTTTGCTTGTAGCCGGACTCTGAGTCCTCCTTGAGGTTGTTGACGAACTTGAAGTGGTGATTGGTGTGGGTGGCCTTGCCGTTGGTGTCGAGGTGTACGAGGCATGGCATATCGCGGTACTCTTCGTAGGTTTGGGGAACCCTTAGCACTGCCGAGGTAGTTTCACTTCCTCGCTGCGACTAGCTCCCCTTCCTTGGCCACGCTTTCCGCCATCACCTCGTCCTGCAAAAGTCATTGCGACCATGTCGGGAGTTTGCTTTTCTTCTGGTGCGGTTTTCTGCTTGGTGCTGCTGTTCCTCCGATCTTGAGTTGGAATGGACGTTGCCGGCAGGGAGCCGCGAGCATCATCGTCGGCAGTTGCGAACTCACTAGCCAACTGAATCATCTGGTTCAAGTCTAGCTGGTGATTGTCCTATAAGCGCTTCAGCTTATGTAGTAGCAACGTGCCCCTTTCCAACCCATCGATGAAGGCGGCCATGGCGGTCTGAGCGTGCACTCTAGTGCAGGAATTCTTCATATCCAACCAGCGGGAAAGGTAGGCGCGAGATGTCTCGTCTTTCTCCTGCACGCACCGCTGTAGATCACCAACAGTGCAAGAACGCCTATACGTACCCTCAAAGTTCTTGGTGAAAGCTTCTTGCATGTCCAACCAATTGTAGATGGATCTCTCCGGCAAGTCGTCAATCCATTGACGGGCCGTGCCCGCCAACATTAATGGGAGGTACTTGACGGCAACGTTGGGGATACCCCTGGCAATTTCCACTGTGTTGCCGTAATCCTGCAACCATGTAGCCGGCTTGGCGGTGCCGTCATAGGGCTTGATGGTCTTGTCAATCCAGAAACCTTTGGGGTAAGTTGTGGACCGTATCACAGGTCCAAAGAAACATGGTCCCAGGTATGGTCCTTCCCGGGCCTCGTGGATCTTGTCTATACTTGAACGTTCATCATATAGATCCGGGCTTCTTTTCTTCTTTCCATCAGGGGATGGGCTGCGTGAACGACGCGGGCCTCCTCCATCATGGTGGCTGCTAGGTGGCGACGGAGGCGGAGGTGGCGGTGGGTTAGCCTTCTTGCTGTTACCCTCCTGCGACGCCTCACACTTGTCATGGCGCGACCTTCTCTTGTGTCCTTGGTTGCGCTCTCCGTCATGGAGGGTCTGCTCCGCGTTGTCGCGGATGACAATGCCGCTCTGCCTTGGCGGAGGCATATCCGTACGACAGTGAGCCTTGGGGTCTTCGCGATGTCGGGGGAGCGGGGCGGAGGCGATGGGCGACGAGGTTGTGCCTTACCTTCATTGTCGGAGGTTATGGGGATAGCGTCCTTCTGTTGCGCGTATCCATCCGTCTTCGTTCTGACGAACCCGTCTGAGATCCGACATCAAGAGGAGATCTGTCCCTTGGCAGCTTATGCTGGCTAGATTGGCAAAACGCTAGGTCAGACTCAAGCCTCTGAGAGGTGCCCTTTTCCTGCTGTTTCACCGCCTTGGCCACTAGGTCATAAACCTGGTCCACCGCTTCGGGTGATCTATCCTTCTCCAGAAGGGTCTTGGCGATGGCAAGGTTGAGGAGAGGAATGGGCATCACCTGTCTGCCTTCACTGTCAATGTATGGCATTACCTGTGCCGGCTTCGAGGGAGCCCATCCTAGGTTTCGCAGCACACCAGGATCATTGATGACGCGAGCCGGAGCTTTCTTGGCCTTCTGCTGCTGCAGCAGAGTCTTGTATTCGGCCTCCATTGCTCTAGCTTTCTCTATTGACTTCTGCGCATTGGCCAGATCTCGATCTAGCTGTGCGCCTTGCTCCACGATGGCCTGCGCTTCCTCCAGCAACTGCTGGAGCTTCTCGTCAAGCTGGACTACATTACGAATATGAGCCACGGTCATAGGCTCGACGAGGAGATTGCCGTACATCACTCTATCAGTTGGAGTGATTTGGGCAGCAGCAGACGTAGATGCCGGAGGTGGCGGGTTTGCATTGTTGTTGCTCGGGCTGGTGCCGAGTTCCTGCGGCCGCTGCACTGGGTTAGGCGGAGGGAGCATGTCCTTTGCGCGATCATTGTCGGCAGCAAGAGGTGGTCCCTTCCCCTTGTCCAGTGCTGTAGACAGAGCTCTTCCGGGTTGATCTTCATCCATCGTTGTCCCAATGGTGACGAATACCCCTTGGGACGCGACGGCGTTGTTGGCCTGCTCGTCACGCCGGTAGTCTTCCTCCATCTCCTGCATGGCAGAGTCTAGCTCCTCTGGGCTAAAATCTATCTCCTCTAAATTTAAACTGAAGTCGGTGTAAAGCGCGTCAATCACAGAGTCGGAGGGTGTCGGCACTTCCTCGATGACGGGGGGTGGAGGTATAACGGGCGCGACGATGACTGGAGGTGGTGGCGCAACTGCGGCAATGGCGGCGGGAGGTGGTGGTGGCGGTGGCTGAATCGGTGGCGCTCCGACAATGAGTGCGAGATCAGTTTGAGCTGCCTCTTTAGCCTCGGCGTAGTTGTTAACGGTGTTCACCATTCTTTCGAAGGTGAGGCGTCCTGAAGCTTGTTGCCGCCTTAGAGAATGACGGAGATGGTTCCCTGGTCCAGCCCTTCTACAAAGTGATACATAGCACCATCATTGGGGTAATGTGCCAGATCGGCTCATATACAGAGCAACCTGGCCAGGGAATCGCTGGGATTTTCGCCCTCTCTCTGAACGCAACGTGCTAGATCGAAGATGGTAACCACGCTGACGAAATTGGATCTCTGCTGTCCAGACGCACGGATGAAGCCGGCGGACTTGCAGTGATCTTCCACCATTATATCCTGCACAGGGGCGGTTTGGGTGGGCCTTGAATTTTTCTGATCTTTGCCGACAAACTCCAAGGAGAGATCCGACATCGATCGTTCCGCGAACGTATCCTGCCCATAGGCGGTCCGTGCGGGCCTTGATGCTCCTCCGACTCCTAGGGAACTAGTGTCCGAGTCGGTTTCGCCGATGAAGAGGTGTATGTATCCGATGGGGACGATCAAGCACCACGTAGGGTTAGTCTTCGCCGGGATCCAGAACTCGTCGGGAGGGACGATCGGAATGTTGTCGGAGAAGAGAACTCGACCGATGGCTACTGTTTCGCCGATTCCCGCGAAGATCTTAGTCATGCCCGCTAAAGAGCCTGAAGCGCCTCTTGCCCCACGGTGGGCGCCAACCGTCGTGGTATTGCCGACGAGTACGCCATGGAGGGGTCCTCACAATGCGTGTTTAGAGACGTGGGGGAAGGCGGACGGTTGAAGGGTACGAGGTAACACAGCTTACCCAGGTTCAGATCCCACAACGCTGGCGGAATCCTACTCCTGCTATAAATCACTATAATGGCAATACGCCGAGTTATAGGGATTGGTTCGCTGTGCGAGATTGTGTCAAGTTGTGACCTAAAGGCTCCCATAGGCCTGACTTATATAGTCGCCAGGTCCTATGGTTATAGGGAAAATTCCTAGCCGGACAGGCTACAGAGTCCTACACAGCCTACAATTAGTCTAGCGTGTCTTGCACTCCAAGGCTCCGGGTACGCTGGTGACTCCACCGTAGCCTTCCTTCATCCTGCATGGGCCTCCCTTCTGGATCCATCTAACTAGGCCGCCCAGCAGGCCATGGGCCATGCTACCAACTGTGGGCTACATGGGTTATCCGGATAGGAGACATGCTATGAGGATACCCATATAGCATATCCCCAACAGCGACCCATCAGCGGGGTGTCTCAACATCGAGTCTTTCCTGCGCTCTTCTTTGTGCCATCACAACAACTTGGCATGCTCTTTGTTTCTAAACAAACGTTTCAACCGTGGTATTATAGGAGCATACCACATAACCTTTGCAGGAACCCTCTTCCTGGGGCGCTGCTCGCCCTCAACATCACCAAGGTCATCTCGTCTGATCTTATAACGCAATGCGCCGCATACTGGACATGCATCCAAATTCTCGTACTCCTCACCGCGATATAGTATGCAGTCAATAATGGATGCATGTATCTTCTGCACCTCTTGTCCTAGAGGGCAGACGGCCTTCTTTGCCTCGTATGTACTGACAGGTAATTCATTATCCTTTGGAAGCTTCTTCTTCCAAATTTTCAGTAGCTTCTCAAATCCCTTGTCAAATAAACCATTCTCTGCTTTCCATTGCAGTAATTCCAGTGTGGTATCGAGATTTGTGTTGCCATCTTCGCAATTTGGGTATAACAATTTTTTGTGATCCTCTAACATGCGCTCCAACTTCTTCTTCTTGTTTTCATTTTCGCATTCACTCCGTGCATCAAGAATGGCCTAACAAAGATCATCAGCGGTCTCATCTAATGCTCGTTCTTCACCTTCTTCTTGTTCATTGTCTTCTAGTGTAGTGCCACCATATTCAGGAATCATTGGATAGTTGTCATCATTCTCTTCTTCTTCTTTGTTGTCTTCCCTCATAACCCCGCTTTCTCCATGCTTTGTCCAACAAATATAGCCGAAAATAAAACCTGATTGAATCAGGTGGATGTGAATGGTTTTGGATGAAGAGTAATCCTTCTCATTCTGACAGACACGACATAGACAACACATAAAACCATTCCGCTTGTTTGCCTCAGCCAACTCGAGGAAAGAATGCACGCCTTTAATGAACGCGTCAGACATTCGGGGAGCGTCGTACATCCATTCTCGGCTCATCTGCAATATAAATACAATTTTATATCATATAAAAAGTTTGGATCATTTTTACTACAATTACTTTTACATGCACTAATTTTTTAATCAAGATTTTCTATCATATTAAAATTTTACATGCACTAATTTTTGAATTGGACAAAACTGTTAACATAAAAATATTGACTATTTAATTATTGCTCTAGCAGTGAAAACCTTATTCAATTCTGAGATTGGAAACTCTTAAAATGCACATCTCAACTTTCAATGGCTTTTTGTATAATCAAACTATGCTTAAAATTACACATCTAAAATTCCCTCTACACTTCTAAGCATGAAATCCCTCATTCTAGTTCTAGAGCATTGAGCTAAACTATAACAATAAGAGATGAATGATTGAAGTTGCTAACCATTTTAGAAGCTTGGATTGATAGATGATGCCACCAAATCTTGGATTGAAAGTTGCCACCAAATTGGACAAAAACGAGGATGAACTTCAGCTGTTCCTTGGAGGAAATGGCCATCCTTTTGTGCTGGGTCAAAGAGGGATATATAGTGGTAATAAATTGTCCTGGGTGGTAAAATGAACCCAGACTAGAGGTTGATCTCTAGTCCTGGATGGTAACAAGAACACATACTAAATATAGCCATGGGTCCCACAGGTGCTCTAGTCCTGGCTTGTGTTACCAGCCGGGACTAGAGGTTGCCCATGGACCGGGACTAGTCATGTGGGGCCTTCTAGCCATTGCAAAATTCACAGACCGGGACTAGTGCTAACACTAGTCCCGTTTTCAGACAAGGCCGGGACTAGAGGCTGGAGCTGCAAAAAACAAAAGGTCATTTTTTTACTAGTGTGAGCTTACCGGTGGTGCCTTGCACTTCGGGGTGAACGGAGGAATCCCGGCTTTCGAGTCAACGTATTCCGCCTCGGTGATCTTCTTCAGCGCGAGGGCGTAGTCGTTGGCGCTCCATTCGGCGGTGCAGGACTTGGTTGGGTCATCCTTGCCCGTGTACTCATACATCCAGTGGGCGCGGCTGGCCAGAGGCACTGGCCGCCGCCCAAGCCAGCAGTTGTACAAGTTAATAGTTTGGAGGCCCTTCTTCTTCAAGTTGCGGATTATCATCAGCATTTGGTCGACCACCATCCGCTGGTCGTGCGGGAGCTTAGCGACTTGAAGCCGACGCACCTTTGGCCGGTCGGCGGAGTACATCGGAAGCACCACCTCGTCGTCTGGCAGCGACTCGGTCATGTAGAATCAATGCTTCTTCCACTCGTTCGCCGCCTTCTTCAGCAGCATCAGGTCGAGGAAGGAGGCCTTGTATTTCAGCTAGAATGTGAGGCTGCCCGCGGCTAGCATCAGGCTGACTGTCCCTTCGCGTCCGACCCTCCCGTGGAACAGATCTTGGCACAGGAGGAAGTACGGCCAGCAGCCTAGGTAGCACTGGAAAATATGGCGAGTTGCTCGATGCTGTGTAGCCCTAGGTCTGACGGTTGGATGCCGTAATACGCGCAGAAGCGGCGGAAGAAGACGGAGGTGGGGAAACCGAGCCCCCTCTCCAGGTGGTTGGTGAAGAATATGAATTATCCCTCGCGCGGATCTGGCACCACTTCTCCGGCCGCGGGGATGCGCCATATCCCGGCGCGGAGGATCCCCACATCCTCGAAAGACTTCAGCAGCACCTTCGTGCATTTGGATCTCCCCATGGTTCTGTCGGAGGCGCCATCGGTTGAAGGATCTAGGGTTACGGGATTGATCTGGGTCGCTCTGGTCGCTACGGAGGAATGGAAGATTGGGAGACGTGCAAAGTCGGAGGAAGTGTGGGGAATGATCACTCTTCGCCCGTCACTCTCCTTATATAACGGTTGCTACCCACCATTTTCGGGGAGCCGTTACTGCCCGTTGTTTATGCCAATATTACCGTTGGATTACCCAACGGCTAGTTTGACCAAGGCTGATGGTCCAACTTCATCTACTCGACTCGCCGACCCAGTCGCCATAGCTGTGCACTACTAGGAAAAGGGATATAGGTAATCCGCACATCCGTGGCTCACATGGTTGAAGTACACCACGGGTAAAATAGGCGTGGATCACCTGTGGGAAGTGCCCTACTAGTAACTAGAACAACCGTGGAGCACATGGGGTATGTGCGCCACAGATATGTGTGGGCCAGGGGCCTGCCAGCCGCATGCCACATACCCTTTACGCACATGGGGTATGTGCTCTACGGTTGTGGCAAGTTCTGTGGCGCACTATGCCATGTGCGCCATGGATGTGTAAACTAAGCCGTAGGGCACCTTTCCCTAGTGCCCTACGGCTAACTACCCTGCACCAACTCCACCCCCCCTCCCCGTGGATCGCCTTTTTAGGCTTTGCAAAAAATAAAAGAAAATGATAAACACTTCAAAAAATAAAATCCTTTCGTATTTAGCAAGATAATGTGGTATAGTTTCTAGGAAAATTAATAAACATGAGTTTCCACTTTTTCTGCAAAAAAAATTCATGCTGCGGTAAAATGGTCGTAACTTTTGCATACGATGTCGAAAAAAAACGTATAATATACCAAAATGACCAGAACGAGATTCCAGATTCAAGCAAGACTAATATTTTTGGGTTTTTTGAAAAGAGGCAAACAAAACCAAGCAAAAGAAACAAAGCAAACTAAAAAAAGTAAAGATAAAGGAAGTGAAGGACTCCCCTAGTGAAGACGTCCTTAAACTCCCTGACAACGACGCCAGAAAACTTGTTGGCTGGAGCTTGACGGGGAGGAAGAGGTCGAATCTGTCATGTAGATCCCCGACAACGGCGCCAGAAAGTCTTGATGATGCTCGACGTGGCACTTCGTTGGTAACCCCAAGCGCAGGGTGTGTGAAGAGCAAGCAACAAGTTTTCCCTCAGTTGAGACCGAGGTTATCGAACCAGAAGGAGGAAGGAAACGTCACGCAGGTGTTGCAAGAGATGTGGAGACCTGCACAACACAAACTCAAAACTTTTCCCCAATGAATCAGTGAGGTTGTCATGCTCAACGGTTTGCTGTAACAAAGGATTAAACGTATGGTGTGGAAGGTAATGGTTTGCAGCAAGTAAACAAGTAAAAGTGGAAGATGTATCAATGGTAAAGATTGGACCGGGTTCCATAGTTCACTAAAGGTGCTCTCCTTAGATAAACAGCATGGCATGAAGGGTAAACAAATTATAACGGGGCAATTGACAGGAACTGAGCAAGGCATAACAATGCAATTACTAGCTAGAAAGATCCTATGAGGTTGATTGGGCAATACAACAATATACATAGACCGTCATCCAACTGTATCTATGACTAGAAGTCCACCTTCAGGTTATCATACGAACCCCCTCCAGTATTAAGTTTCAAGCAACAGACAATTTCTTTAAGCAAAGTGTGTAAGATAAATAGTACACGTGTTCCATGAACAAGAGACCGTTGTTTTCTCCCTAGTAGCAACAACACATCTACAACTGAAGAGATTTCTGTCACTTCCCTTGGAAACTAGAGGCATGAACCCACTATCGAGCATAAATACTCCCTCTTGGAGTCACTAGCAACTACTTGGCCAAGATAACCACTAGCAATGGAGAGCATGCAAGATCACAAACAATACAGACATGATAGAATCATAAAGATAAAACCATTAATCAAATCAACATAATAATCTCAATATCCATTGGATCCCTGCAAGCACAACATGCATGATTACAAATAGATTAGATCTTGATCATGAACGGAGCTCACAAGATCTATACATGAAAGCACAAAGGAGGAGATACAAGCATCTAGCTACTACATGGACCCATAGTCCAAGGTGGAACTACTCACGAATCATATCGGAGAGAAGGCCTCTAGGACGATCTCCCCTCCGGAAGGGTGTCGGGAAGAACTTTAGATCCCCCGATCTACGGAAGATGGTGGCGGCGGCTACAGACGGTTTCGTGGATTTCTGGTCGGGTACTCAGGGTTTCTGCATCGGGGGCTTCTTATAGGTGAAGGGGCGAGACCGGGAGGCGGCCAGGGTTGCCATAACCTACCCAGGCACGGGGTTGGGCCCACCCGTGCCTAGGGTTGGTCTGGCCCCCCTGGTTGGCCTTCCGGGCTCCCCTCTAGACATCTTGTTCCCCACAGAAAGTTATTGACTTTGTCCTTCGTCCCGTCCAATTCCGTGAATATTTCTTTACTAACTTTTCTGAAACCAAAAAAAGCAGAAAACCGGCATCTAGCACTGTTGCAACTTGTTAATAGGTTAGTACCAGAAAACATGTAAAAAGCACCTAAAAGTGTGGACAAGTAAAGCAAAGTAGATACTAAACAAGCATGGAGCATCAAAAATTATAGATACGTTTCCAACGTATCAGTGCCGCTGGCGTGTTCTCCGCGGCCTGCCTCTTATTAGAGTTTGTGTTTGTGTTATCTTAGGACTCTAGCCTAAGTCGGATTGGGTCTAATCCATGGCTAGCCGACCCCCCTCCTCTCTTCTATATAAACACTGTAATATTTTCTAAATCAATACAAGTTATTATTATCCCAAAATATCATGGTATCAGACGCCTAGGTTTTCCGCACCTAGGATGACTCCTCCACCAAAACCGCCGCCACCGGCTCCGCTATGGACCGCGGCTGAAGCTCGCGCCACCGGAGCACCACCCTCCTCCTCCTCGTCCTCCTCCTCTAATCCCACCCACCAAATACACCAACAAATCCCTCAACTATATCTTGCCGACACGATCGCCAACGTCTCTCCCTTCGTCCCGATTGTCTTGGAACTCGCCAAACAGAACTTCTACCACTGGTGCCACCTATTTCATGTGCATATCGGGTGCTGCGGCCTTCACAGCCACATCGATCCCGCCTCGACACCACGCCCCTATGATCCGCGCTGGGTGAAAGAAGATCTCACCATCATCCAATGGATGTACACGCGGATCTCCACCGAGCTCTTCAACCTCGTCTCCACCGATGACGCCACAACAGCGTAACTTTGGGCTGCCCTCTAGCAGCTCTTCCAAGACAACTCCGACTCACGCGTCAAGGCCCTCCACATCGAGCTCCGCACCAGCACTTAAGGCGACTCCCCCGTCACCGTCTTTTTCCAACACATCAAGGCCATCGGCGACGAACTTCGGGAGCTCGGTGATCCCGTTGACTACCATGCACTCATCAACGCCCTTATTATCGGGCTCGAAGATCAATTTGAAAAGAAAGTTGCCTTTATTCCTCCGCTGAAACCTTACCCTAGCTTTGCCGAGGTGCGATCTATTTTTTCATCTCGAGTCCCAAAACCAGGCACGCAAGGCTGCCCGTCCTCCTCGGGTGTTTCACACAGCGCCTCGCCCGCCGCTCCTGTCTACTCCTATTGCACCACCGACGTTGCCTCCTGGATGATGTCCAAGCCCAAATTACCGCGGCAAAAATCTCGTCTATCGGCCACCCGCCCCAGCGTCGACTCCTCAGCCGCGGCCACCTGCTCCTGCACTAGCTCCACCAGTGCCGCCACCACCCTCCTCCATGGCCCCTTGGCATCCGCAGCATGACCCATGGATGGGTCTTGTTCAGGCCTGGCCGATGCCCTGGCCGGCCCCCTCTCCGTATGGCGCCCCACGGGCTTACACCGGGCACTGGAGTCCCGGCCTCCGCCCCTCCATCGGTGCACCCGGGCCTCTCGCACCTCGTCCTCCGCAGCAGGTCTACACCGCCCAAGCTCCATCAACGGATTACATGCTGTCGCCAAATCAATACATGGCTCTATCAATGTCGCTGCCCCACATGTACCACGCTCCTCCGGTGCTTCAGTACATGACCGCGTCACCCGATCCATCAACCGCTCCACCAAGCTGGGACCAAGCCGCCTTCATCCCTGCCATGAACAATTTCATACTCAACAACCACGAAGGTACGGATTGGATTTTTGATTCTGGTGCTTCCTCGCATATGTATTCAAATATGGATTTCTGTCAGCTTTTTCTTTCTCCCCCTTTTCTACCATCACCATTGGTGATGGATCCTCTATTCCAATCTCATGCACTGGTCACTCTTACATCATTAATCCAAACACAAATTTTATCCTTCGAAATATTTTAGTTGCTCCATCATTAATTAAAAATCTAATATATGTTTGCAAATTCACCATTGACAATAATGTTTCCATAGAATTTGATCCCTTTGGTTTATCCGTGAAGGATTTGAAAACGGCGGCGGTCCTCGCTCTTTACAATAGTTCGGGCGATCTCTATCCTCTCCACGGCGCACCCACCTCCAGACCTCAAGCCATGATTTCCTCCGTCGATCTATGGCATCGTCGTCTTGGTCACCCCAATAAAAATACTGTGGCATCCATGCTGCAAGAGTTTAGCATCCCTAGTTCTAGTTCTTCTCAGGATCCCTCCATTTGTAATGCCTGTCAATGCGGTAAACATATTAGATTACCTTTTGGCACATCAACTACCTATAGTACTTTTGCGTTTGAGTTATTACATTGTGATTTATGGACCTCTCCTGTCCCAAATGTTTCAGGGTTCAAATATTATCCTGTTATTTTAGATGATTACTCTCACTATGTTTGGACCTTCCCTCTTCGTGCCAAATCAGATGTTCATAAACTCTTCATTAATTTTAGGCAATATGTTCTAAATCACTTTGGTCTCCCAATTCGCTTCATACAATGTGACAATGGAAAAGAATTTAATAATAACCAAATCGAAATTTATTTCTCTCTTAAGGTATCCTCTTTCGTTTTTCCTATCCATACACATCTCCTCAAAACGGCAAGGCTGAACGTTCCCTTTGCTCTATCAACAACATCTTGCTCACCTTACTAATTTAAGCCTCGCTTCCACCATGTTTTTAGGCTGAAGCTCTACGAACAACCACATATCTTTTAAACATCCGGCCAACTAAAACATGTCCTCTTTATTATCCCTTCCAATCTCTCTTTCTATCTCACCGTGATTATTCTGATTTGCGTGTTTTTTGCTGTCTATGTTTTCCTAACACATCCTCTATCGACGCCCATAAACTAGCTCCAAGATCTTTGCCATGCATATACTTAGGTCCATCCGATGATCACAAAGGATCACGATGTTTTGATCCATCCTCGGTCGTGTTCTTATATCTCGACATGTCACCTTCGATGAAAATACTTTCCCCTTTTCAACCGTTCAGTCCCTGCCGATCCCTAAACCTATGACACCATCTCCTGCCCCTATAACGCGTCTTTTTTTAGTGCCAACCATCACCCAAACCGTGGATGTCGAGCCCTCTGTTGTGGCAGCACCACCTCCTGCCGAGCCCTCTGCTGCGGCAGCACCACCTCCTGCCGAGAGCCCACAACAGCCTGCCGCGTCACATTCCCTTGTCGCGTCAGACTCTCCTGTGAGCACGTCCTCTGGCTTGGTCTCTCCCGCGTCAACCACACCTTCTTTAGCAACTAATCCTCTTCCTACTAATGTCGTTCCCATACCTATTCCCACCAATGATCATGTCATGTGTACTCGTGGCAAAAAGGGTTTCCATATTCCCCGACATTTTCTTAGTCTTTCAGCTACTCCATCGATCTCACCTATCCCAAGCTCCTACATACGTGCTCTTATTGATCCACTATGGCACTCTGCCATGAAAGATGAATTCGATGCTCTTATTCAAAATAATACATGGACTCTTGTTTCTAAACCATCCGGCGCCAATATTGTCTCGGGGAAGTGGGTGTTTCGTCATACGTATAACTCCAATAGGTCTTTGGCTCGCTACAAGGCCCGTTGAGTTTGCAGAGGTTTTTCTCAACAACAAGGAATTGATTTTGATGAAACCTTCTCCCATGTTGTCAAGCCAAGCACTATCCGCATCATCTCCAGTCTTGTAGTTTCTTCATCCTGGTCTATTCACCAACTTGATGTAAAAAATGCTTTTCTTAATGGTACTTTGAATGAAACTGTTTATTATCAACAACCATCTGGATTTGAAGATCCCTTTAATCCAAATATTGTCTGTGTTCTAAAGAAACCACTCTATGGTCTTAAACAAGCTCTTCGGGCCTGGTTTCAACGATTTGCTACATTCATTCAAAATATTGGTTTTATCCCTTCAAAATCTGACACATTGATACGTTGGAAACGTATCTATAATTTTGGATGCTCCATGCTTGTTTAGTATCTACTTTTCTTTTCTTGTCTACACTTTGAGGTGCTTTTTACATGTTTTCTAGTACTAACCTATTAACAAGTTGCAACAGTGCCAGATGCCTGTTTTCTGCTGTTTTTGGGTTCAAAAAAGTTAGTAAAGAAATATTCTCTGAATTGGACGGGACAAACGCCAAAGTCAATTACTTTCCGTGGGGAACAAGAAGACCAGAGGAGAGCCAGAGGGGCCAGCCAGGGGGGCCAGACCCGCCCCACACGCGGGGACAGGTGGGATCGCGCCTGGCTAGGGTTTGGTGGCCCTGGACGCCTCCTGGTCTCACCCCTTAGCCTATAATAAGCTCCCGATGCAGAAATCCTAAGTACCCGATCAGAAATCCACGAAACCGTCTATAGCCGCCGCCACCATCGTCCCTAGATCGAGGGGATCTGAAGCTCTTCCTGGCACCCTGCCAGAGGGGAGATCATCCCGAAGGCCTTCTCTCCAGTATGATTCGTGAGTAGTTCCACCTTGGACTATGGGTCCATGTAGTAGATAGATGGTTGTATCTCCTCCTTTGTGCTTTCATGTATAGATCTTGTGAGCTCCGTTCATGATCAAGATCTAATCTATTTATAATCATGCATGTTGTGTTTGGAGGGATCCGATGGATATAGAGATTATTATGTTGGTTTGATTAATGGTTTTGTCTTTATGATTCTATGATGTCTGTGTTGTTTGTGATCTTGCATGCTCTCCATTGCTAGTGGTTATCTTGTCCAAGTAGTTGCTAGTGACTCCAAGAGGGAGTATTTATGCTCGATAGTGGGTTCATGCCTCTAGTTTCCAAGGGAAGTGACAATAATCTCTTCGGTTGTAGATGTGATGTTACTACTAGAGAGAAAACAACGGTCTCTTGTTCATGGAACATGTGGACTGTTTACCTTACACACATTGCTTAAAGCAGTTGTCTATTGCTTGCAACTTAATACTGGAGGGGGTTCGAATGATAACCTGAAGGTGGACTTCTACTAGTCATAGATGCAGTTGGATGACGGTCTATGTTTATTGTTGTATTGCCCAATCAACTTCATAGGATCTTTCTGGCTAGTAATTGCATTGTTATACCTTGCTCAGTTCCTGTCAATTGCCTCGCTGTAATTTGTTTACCCTTCATGCCATGTTGTTTATCTAAGGAGAGCACCTCTAGTGAACTATGGACCCCGGTCCAATCTTTACCATTGATACATCTTCCACTGTTACCTGTTTACTTGCTGCAAACCATTATCTTCCACACCATACGTTTAATACTTTGTTACAGCAAACCGGTGAGCTTGACAACCTCACTGATTCGTTGGGGCAAAGTCTTGAGTTTGTGTTGTGCAGATCTCCGCGTTGCTTGCAACACCTGTGTGACATTTTCTTCCTCCTTCTGGTTCGATAACCACGATCTCTACTAAGGGAAGACTTGCTGATTGCTGCTTCACACCTTGCTCTTGGGGTTTCCAACGAAGTTCTCCGCGTCAGCACCATCACACATCTATTTTTATTTTCCAATCTTCCTCTCACACGACATATCTTCCTTTATATGTAGACGATATTGTTCTTACAGCTTCTTCTGACTCTTTTCTTCAACATATAATCACTCCTCTTAACAAAGAATTTTCTATGACTGATTTAGGATCACTTCATCATTTTCTTGGTGGCATCGCCACTAGAACATCTTCTACTCGTTTTCTTTCTCAACGGCAATATATTATTGATCTCTTGAACCGAGCTGGCATGATTGATTGTCAACCATGTCGTACACCGGCTGATGTTGACACCAAACTTTCGGCTGACGGTGATCCTGTTCCAGATCCAACCTTATATTCTAGTCTCACTGGTACTTTACAGTATGCTACTCTCACCTGACCCGATATCTCTTATTCTGTTCAGCAAGCATGTCTCCATATGCATAATCCTCGTTTACCTCATCTTTCTCATGTCAAAAAGATTCTTCGCTACTTAAAAGGAACTCTTGATCATGGTCTATTACTTAACTCATCTTCTCCAACAAGCTTGACAGTTTAATTATTCTGATGCAGACTGGGCAGAATGTCCAGACACTCGACAATCCACATCCGGCTTTTGTGTTTATTTGGGTGATAATCTTGTTTCTTGGTCATCGAAAAGGTAGGTTACGGTATCCCGGTCTTTGGCTGAAGCGGAATACAGGGCGGTTGTTGCGGAAGCAGTTTGGATACGCCAACTACTTGTGAAACTCCAGCGCCCCGTCGAGCACGCCACTATTGTCTACTGCGACAACATATCAGCCGTCTATATGGCCTCTAATCCTGTGCACCATCGTCGTACCAAGCACATCGAGATCGACATTTAATTTGTTCAGGAAAAAGTTGCTCTTAGAGAAGTTCGTGTTCTGCATGTTCCAACAAGTGCACAATTTGCAGATATTTTTATCAAAGGACTCCATCATGTGTCCTTCATCGACATATGCTCCAGTCTCAATATTGTGGCGCCTGATGTTGACACTGCGGGGGTATTAGAGTTTGTGTTTGTGTTATCTTAGGACTCTAGCCTAAGTCGGTTTGGGTCTAATCCTAGGCTAGCCGACCCTCCTCCTCTCTTTTATATAAACATTGTAATATTGTCTAAATTAATATAAGTTATTATTCTCCCAAAATATCATCTCTCACCATGAAGCTTGGGAGGCCTAGCCGTTCTCCTTTGGCTCTGACTTCCTCCCTGGGGACATGGACCAGGCTTTTCGTGGTGCTCGTCGTTGCCGTTGTGCTGGTGTCGTTCGATGGAGCCAGACCTAGTTTTGCTAGGTAGTGTAACCTTGTGGGGTTTCTGCTGGTTTTCCCTGAAAAACCATTCCATTTTGGGTCTCTGTTTCCCCTTTTAATCGGACACTGTGTATATACGTCTGTATCGAATTTTGACCAATTTCTCTTTTAAACTGGCCATCTCTTTTCTTCTATATAAAAAGGCAGAGCTCCTTCTGGTTACTTCAAAAAAAATCTTATATTTTGAATGAAGAGAGTACCGTTTTCACTGGGACCTGTATAACTATATAGTGTGGACATTTTCGACTAGGTACGTAGCTCAGTCAAGTTGGCTTTGTAAGCTGATCTGGTCTTTATCAAGCCGCCACGAATCCGTGCGCTTTGCTTGCGACCGACGCTTCGCTGAATAAATCAACCAAGTGAGAAACAGCGTTGCAGCACCTGTACGTCTTTACTGCTTCGATTTACTCTAAAGTCTCGACATACGACTTGTAATGTCTTTTGTCCCTGTTTCAAAATATAAGTTGCTTAGGTAAGCTATTTTATCTTACACTATAAAATATCTTATATTTAGACACAGAGGTGGTAATAAGTTAAACCGTTGATTTTCAGAAAGCACTCCGTTGTCAAACCAGCATCAACGCACACAGACCAATCTGTCGACGTCTCCCGAGCGGTGGACGCGGACACTAGCAGCCAGGAGAGTGACCAAGGAAACCTCTGAAAAACCTTAGGCGAGAAGAATCTATCACAAAGGATATCCGCTGCGGAAAATGACAGCGCCGCGCTGCAAGAATTTATTAAGACCTGCTCAACCTATATTACTCCCTCCGACCCATATTAGTTTATCTAGATTTTAAGGAATCTAGACACTATTTAGTATATAGATTCATCAAAATTTTAAAAAATCCAAGTCAAGTAATATGTGTCGAAGGGAGTACCTTCAATCACTGGTGGAAACAGCCCTATTGGTCCCGTTGGTATGGGGCTTTAGTCCCGGTTGCCCAACCGAAACGGGGCAATCGGGACTAAAGCCCTAACCTTTAGTCCCGGTTGCCCCACCAACCGGGACAAATGGGTGCACACGTGGCAGTGGCAGAGGACGAGGGGGGTAGACGAACCGGGACTAATAACTTTCTGTCGCGGCAGAGATTTGGCCCATTTCTCTGCCGCGGCAGAGAATTCATTTTGGCACATTTTGTTGCCGCGGCAGCATTTTCGCCACTTTTTATGTCGCGGCAGAGAATTCATATAGGTTGTTTTATTGTTTATTTAGAGTTTTGTACTTATCAATGAAGGAACCTTATATTACACAAGATCATCATGACAATATTACATTCAATACACGGATCGAGTTCATGCACTACATACAAAAGTTGCTATTCGATGCTACCGGCCAATTCCTTCAAAGTTGCTATTTTTATAATCCCTATTGTCTATACACAGCCGAATAGTATTCTCCTTTTTGGTTTAGGACTTCTGCATCAAGAATCCCGCCAAATTCCTCCTGAATTGCTCGTACGCGATCCTTTGGCAGAAGACCGTCCCGTAGACGTTCGTTCTTATTTAAAAAAGGAGTCAGTCTAAATGAATGAAACTAAACACAATTTGTTTGTAATTAAAAAATATAGAAATTGTTTACGTACGTGGAGTTGCTCTAAATTTCTGCCCTTCTCATCGCACGTCTGCCGGATGAACTCGCAAACATAGTATCCACATAGATTGTTACCTGGTCCCTGCGTCAGGCACTTTACAAGAACAGAGTTCAATCAAAATAATAATCAAGCATGAAAATAACTGTATCAAAACTAGAATCAAAGAGATGCGCGGATATAGCTAGTGGTGCTTACATTTAGTGGTTGAAATGTAAGCTCCTCTTTCCAAACACCCCTAGCCTTGTTGGTGAACCGTTTCCAAGCGCTGCCCGGCGAAGAAAACGAATAAAAGAAGTTATTAATTACTTAATATCATAAAATTCACGAACGTTGCCGATATAATGTCGTAATGATTAGAATTACCGCTGGAGAAGCATCTGCATGTCCTTTCACGTCTCAAGGGGTTTATGTTTCGAGTCCATGACAAGTACACGCCCTTTGTCAAGTTGAATGATTAATAGAATATAGTGGAAGCTGCGAATGTATAACTAATCAATTATATACTTAACATTGAGTAAGCGAAATAAAAAGTGTATACAAGACAATAACACTCACTCGAAGTTGTAAGGAAAAAGTATTTCCCTTCTGGTTTCTTAAAACCTTAACGCGTGTACTATATTATCCTCCGTATCCTGGGGGCTTGTTTTGAGATTAGCTTCATGAACCTAATATGGGTCAATGAAGCCAATATCATAGATTTGTCCTCTGCTGCATTCAAGAATCTTCATTCTGCATATTACAGTATGATTATATACATGCAATAAACAAGGTGAGATAGCTGGAGACTAAATTAATTACAGAATTAGTACTTACAGAAAATAGGCACTGATGATCGATTTGTCCAAGGCGTCTTGATTGAATAATTGAAATAGTTCATCAAATTCAACGGATATCATGTCATCCTTTTCTTTCCCATTGTGCTTTTTTGTAACCCTCAGCACTATCCAGTTAGCCCCGGCCTTTGTGGCATGCATGTACCAGTTATGCAATCTTCGCATTTTTGTTGGAAGATTGTTTACCTCCTCAGGTTTGACGAGAGGTTTGCCGTACTGGTATTTGTATGCTAATTCACTCACGGGGAAGAACTCTAACTGGGATAAGTACTGGGCAATACTCATACCTTGAGCAGCGGCAGCTTCTCCGTATTGTGCAAGTACCTCTAGATCATACTGCTCTTCGGCCCCATATTTGCTCGACCCCACATTGGTTTGGGAAATCACCTTGAGAGGGGCGCAAGTCTGTTTTTCTTGTTCTCCGAGCTGGGCAACAGATTTCTCGCTTGCATCAGTACTGCTCTTCGAGGCTTTTTGTGCCGCATGTGACTTGAGAATAGAACGCTCATAGTCTGATGACAGCTTTGGCTCGGGTTGATGAAGAGTCTTTAGCATTTTCAACACTTTGGCTTTTTCTTCTTTGGTGCTGGGGAACTCTGGCTCTTTCGGCCGCCTCAGCTTAGCAAAAAACGCTGTCGTTTCCGCATCAACGATCGCCGCAGTCTCCTCTTCAGTACAGTCATAAGCTCTCTTGGGAGGAACCGTTGGTACTTTTGGAAGAGGCTCTTGTTTACGTTTCGGCGATCCCTTACGACGCACAGTAGCGGTACGCTTACGCTTTTTATCCTGAGGCGCCGGCGATGGCTCCCGCGGCGATGGCTGCACCGGAGATTGGTGAGGCGACGGAGCCGGGTGAGGCGACGAAGACGGCTGCCGCGGCGGCGACGACCTCGCTGGAGACGGGTGAGGCGGCGGCGAAGATGGCCTTGGCGTGTGATTTCGAAGCACGATAAAATCCTTCGGCCATAGAATGGTGACGTTTTTTGCGTCACCCAGCACAGTCACATCCCCTTCACCAGCAGGGTAGTGAAGATCCAAAACCTCAAAGGTGGGCATGATTTCATCCACGCCGACAACAGCGTAGCCCTCTGGAACCGGACGACAGTGGTAAGTTGGTGTGGGTCCAATTGGTAAGGCATAGCCGACCGCCACCTTCATTGATATGTTCACAACTTTGACATGTAGCTCGCAGTGTGTCATCTCTGTGATATCATCCACTGGGTAGCCAACAGGAGCCATCGTCGGTGCACCATCGTCATCGCCATTGTCATCACCCGGGACCTCGGTGGAAGCCACACTGCTTTTTTGATTATTCGATAGGCCGGTAGCATCGAATGCAGTGTGCTGCTGAGATGGGCTGGTAGTACTTTGCTCTTTAAGTGCGTTAATTTCATCTTGTTGTTGCTTTAATCGTTCTTCAATAAAACACATTCGCTCTTTCTGACTATCTGCTTCAACTTCCGCCCTGTCCTTTCTCCTCTGACGGCTTCTATCAGGATATTTCTTCCTCTCTTCGGGAAACCCAGTCCTCCATGGTTGGGAGCCTCTTGTGCCTCGTGTTCGTCCATCATGTTCCTTATTTCCAAGGGCGAGTGTGAGCTCATCATTCTCTCTATCGGAAATGAAGTCCCCATCTTTAACATCCTTTACTGCTTTTCTCATCCTCTCGATTGGCAAGGGGTCTTCTTTATGTCGTATGTTATATATAAACCTCCCTTCCGAGTCCAACGTGCCCCCATGCCCGTAAAACCAATTCCTTGCACGTTCTACCCAATCGTCTGTCTCTGGGGTGATCTTTTTAGCACGCAGTTCATTCTCAAGTTTCTCCCACTTAGGAATGCCAGCCCTGTAGCCACCTTGCCCCATAGTATGGTGATACTTCTTGTTAGCAGCATTCAGCTTATTCATTGCAGACATTTTCTTAGCTTTTTCTGATGTCTTGTATTCCACAAACTCAGCCCAGAATGGTTTTATCTTCTCAAACTGAATATTCTTGAAATCGGGAGTCTTCTCTTTCACGACATAGTCAAGGTGAAATCTTTTCTTCCAGTTGGTGAAACATTGGGCCATCTTCTTCAAAGCCCACTCCCTGACCTTAGCCTCCATGGCTCTCCCATATTGTAAGGCGTCCTCAACTGGATCCTCCGCATTTGGATCCAGCTCTATCTTCAGTAGTTTGAAGTTAACCATGAGCCTCTTCCACAGTAAATCTTTGGCGTCGTTAGGGACAAATAAACATGTTCCCTCTTCATCCGCATTAGCAGGACTATTCCAATTTCTAATGGTGATCGGGATTAAGTCCCTAACGATTACTCCGCATTGTGCCACAAATTTGTTTGCGACAACTTCGGGAGCCGTCGGTTTGCCGTCTTCAGCGACATCTTCGATCCTGAACCTCTCATGGTCTTGCAACTTTTTGGTTGGGCCTCGTCTGCTCTTTTCAGTAGATTCCTTCGATCCGGAGGGCTAAAAGAAGAAAGATCGTCGTTACTATTTCTATATAGATAGCAGATGATTAATTAATTAATTGATTATATTATATGCACCTCGCCGGAGCGGTCGTCTTCTCGATTACACAAGGCATCGCCTTCTCCCTCGTGGAAGGCAACACCTTCAACCTCAAACAAGTCGTCTATTCCGGTAAAAAGAGGATCACCCTCACCGGAGTTGTTCAGAAACGTTGATACGTCTAAATTTTCTTCCCCACGGATCACACCTTGGATCAACTCTTCCTTTTCTTCGTCTCTGACGTGTGGGTCCATATTTTCTGCATAGATGGAAAAACGAATAAGTCAAAGCGGCTAAAGGATAAAGTTAGGTACGGTGTTGAGAGATATAAACCCTAATTCAGAGAAACCCTAATATATACATACACAATAATAAAAATGAAGAGAAACCCTAAACCCTAAACCTAGCTACAAAAAGGAAACCGTGTAGTAGATAGGTAACTCTAGCTAAAATCAACTAAAATCAATATTCCGGAATTCCGAGGGGTGTAAAACCTAGTTCGGAGAAACCTCAGATGCATATGAGAGGGGAACATGAGTATAAGGCTACAAAAGGGAAACTATCCAGCAGATAGGTAACACTAGATACTAATAAAATACCATATTGGAATCGATTTAAGAGGGTTCGGAATGCCCTGGCGAAGGCACATTGTCGAACCCACATGCACCTAAGGGGTATTAATGATTCCTTATCTAAGATAGGGTTTTTAAGATAGGGCCAAAGACTAATAATACCAAACTAATTAATAAACCTAATAATACCTAACTAATAATAAACCTAATAATCCAAACACCGAAAATAAAGGGAAACCCTAAAGCATCGATGCAATGATCAAGCAAGTATGATGATATGACAAGTTAAATTGTATTGAAAGTAACCCTAAAGCACGCTCGAAAAATTAAACGGGGTTCTGAGGGGCGCAAACCCTAACTCGGGGAAACTCCGGAATCACCTGTGAGGGGTTACTATGTTCTTCTAATCAAACTTGGTATATTATTTAAGTTGCTTAATAATGCATGATTCTAGCTTAAATAGGTAGGTTTCATTTTTCTTAACATTTTGGTATATTATACATATTTTTCTGACTTATAAATAATAAGTTCGGGGTTCGGGGTGGCCGGAATCAGCGGTGGAGGCGGTGGCCGGAGTCTACCCTTTTAATTCACTATAAGATTCCTCTTGTTCCACTGAATCCAGGGACATCTTATTTGCAATTTTTGGAGTTGTGGAACTTTTTCTATGGATTTAATATTCTAAAAAGAACATTAACTCATTTAATTAACCAAGACAAAACTTTGCTGCAAAAGCATAAAACAACTGTACAGCAATATTCTATGTGAGACACTGATTCCATACATATTTTATTTGCAATTTTTGGCCAAGTAGATTATTTTCTATGAATTTTACAAGTTTCATCTAAAATCTGCCAAAAAATCGAATTAAATTAAATAGTCAAACGTGACCGTTTGACCACGCCGACGTGGCGATGACCAGTCATTGCCCTAGGCTGACTAGTCAATGGTCCATCTGGACCATTAGATGTTGATCGAAGGGCTCACCGGAGCAGCCGACGGTGGCGGCGGCGACGGTCAGGGCGGTGGCGGTCCTTGGCGGCGGCGGAAGGTGAGACGGCGTCCGGGGCGAGGTGGCGGATCTCCTTGCGGTGGCGGCGCGTGCGCAGGCGACGGCGGTCGGCGGCTGGAGTGGCGGGCGGCGTCGATGGCAACGGTGGCGGCTCGCGGGCGTCGGGCCTACGGGGAAAGGGAGGGAGGCGGTCAGCGGGTGGTGGTGGTAATCCCAAGCAGGCGAGCTAGGCGAGGGGGAAGGCGCGGCCACGTACGGTACCGGCGGCAGCGGTGGGTGCGGGCGGCGCTGGTCGACGTAGGTGGAGGCGGCGGCGGCGCTCACGACGACGGCGATGGAGAGCGTCTCCTCTGCGGCGCGTCGGCGATGGACAACGTCTCCCCTACGGCGCGTCGGGTGGTTGCAGAGAATGGAGAAGGGGAGAAGAAGAAGAAGAAGAAGAAGAAGAGGCACGCATATATGAAGGAATGACCTTTAGTCCCGGTTGGTTACTCCAACCGGGACTAAAGGGTGGTCATACGTCCCGGTTGGAGCCACCAACCGGGACGTATACTCCATTTTTTAGCAGATGAAGGGGAGCGCGTAGGAGGTCTTTAGTCCCGGTAGGTGGCTCCAACCGGGACATATTCCCATGTTTTCAAATTTTTTCAGGTATTTTCTCTCTGTTCCCGCCTTATTTTTTATTTTGGAGTTTAAATTTGTAATGTTTTTTAAATGATAATTAATTTGGAACTTAGAAAAAATTTAAACATAAAAAGTGTTTGGATTTGAATAAATAATTCAAAACCATTTTCTGTTTTAAAAAATAATTAATGTAACCATTTAAAATATGAACCATTTACAATTAAAAATGAATTAACTTATATTTTTTTAATATCAATTTGGAATTTAGAAAAACTTTAAACATAAAAAGTGTATGCATTTGAATAAATAATCCAAAACCATTTTCTATTTTTAAAAAATAATTAATGTAACCATTTAAAATTAAAAATGAATTAACTTATATTTTTTAAATATTAATTTGGAATTTAGAAAAAATTTAAACATAAAAAGTGTTTGGATTTGAATAACTAATTCAAATCCATTTTCTGTTTTAAAAAATAATTAATGTAACCGTTTAAAATATGAACCATTTACAATTAAAAATGAATTAACTTATATTTTTTTAATATCAATTTGGAATTTAGAAAAACTTTAAACATAAAAAGTGTATGGATTTGAATAAATAATCCAAAACCATTTTCTATTTTTAAAAAATATTTAATGTAACCATTTAAAATTAAAAATGAATTAACTTATATTTTTTGAATATTAATTTGGAATTTAGAAAAACTTTAAACATAAAAAGTGTTTGGATTTGAATAAATAATTCAAAACCATTTTCTGTTTAAAAAAATAATTAATGTAACCATTTAAAATATGAACCATTTACAATTAAAAATGAATTAACTTATATTTTTTTAATATCAATTTGGAATTTAGAAAAACTTTAAACATAAAAAGTGTTTGGATTTGAATAAGTAATTCAAAACCATTTTCTGTTTTTAATGGGCGGAAAAAAAAGGACGAAAAATAATGGGCGGAAAGAAAATTTGATTAGGATAGAACTGGAATTAAAGTACATAACGCAACTAACACAAAGTTACATAGAAGAACTGAAAATTAAGATACATGGCCAGATTAAGCCACAATCGGCCAAATTTGTTTTGCAATGTTGGAATAATTCAGTCATGCTCCTGCCTACACCTGTAATACTCGCCACTGTAGTCGTCGTACTCGCCGCGGCCATCGTCGCTATCGTCATTGGGGTCGCCGTAGTTGAACCTTGAAGGTTGAGTACGAGTGGGCTGGACTTGAGGGTAGCGCAGGCGGGGGCTAGAGTCGGCGGCCGTGTCGTAGGCCATGACGCTCTGGAGAGTCCGGCCGCGCCACCACAGCCGACGGCTGGCCTCGTTGAAGTTCGGAGGAGGTGGGCCCTCCTCCTCGTGTCTGGCGAGTGCCTCTCACGCCAATCCACGAAGAAGGCTTCCCAAGTCGGGAAATAGTCGGGATGCCATCTGGGATTCCTCCGCTACTCCGGCGTGAGCTCGAAGTAGTAGTGGTTCATGATGGCCATCCGACGCGCCACACCTAGAGGGACAGGAGGACCGGCACGCCTCCGGCTCTCAGCATCCAGCCGACAGGGACACAGTAGCCCGGCGGGCAGGGGTAGTTCGAGGCGCAAAGCGCCTCCGTCTCCCTAGGAGTTAGTGCTACGGTGGAAGCCATGGGAAAGAGTGATGAGGTTGCAGATATGAGTCTAGAGATGTGCAATGACAATGGAGGCCAACCCTACATATATATATAGTGAAGAACTGGCGGGAAGAATTGGAGGGAAGAACTGGCGGGAAAAAATGGCGGGAAGAAAAATAGCGGCAAAAATGGCGGGAAAATGGCGTGTCGACATTACGTCGTGCGGCGTGTACCTTGTACCGGATGGTGTCACCAACCGGGACTAAAGATGAACCTTTAGTCCCGGTTGGAGACACCAACGGGACAAAACACGAGTTAACACTAATAATAGGGGTGAGTGTCAGAAAATGCAAAAGGGCTTTTCCATGCGACAAAAAGGAAAACTTCCTCCCGCAACATTGTTCTCCATACCAATGTCCACACACATGCATAATATGGGCACAACATCACAAACTATGTCGTGATTCAGCACATAACATCGGTCATTTGGACCGAAAGCCATGAAACCTCGAACATGATAGGTCATTTTGTGAAGGTTTTTTCGAAACATGATCAATATACCAAGTCTGGTATTTTTCCTTTCAACTATGTAACATAATATGACACCACGCAAAGGATTTTCATTGTTCGAATTTTTTTTGAATTTATTATGCCCGTTTTGAATTATCTGAATTTCTAACTATGGTCGAACCGGTGTGCATGAAGATAGGGGACGAGCATCGTTATAACTTGCATTGGATCTCTGAATAAACCACATATTGCGAGTCTAAGAATGATTTTTGCAAAAAATCACGGGCGATAGATCATGTACCTATAGTACAAATCGGACCCACTTCCTGCCGATTCGGCGGACATTTGTCCTTTTTACCCGGGATGGACGAAAAGTTTTGAGATGTCCCGGTTGGGAGATAGTCCATGTAAGGTGGTCTAGTATTTTAGGAAAATGGGACGGTAGCATTCTGAAACGGCATTTTGGTGGTTACTTCACAAAACGACCCGTTTTTTGCGCTCGGAAAATGGAAAAGGGCTTTTCCGTGCGACAAAAAGGAAAACTTCCTCCTGCAACATTGTTCTCCATACCAATTTCCACACACATGCATAATATGGGCACAACATTATGTCGACATTATGTCGTGCGGCGTGTACCTTGTCCCGGATGGTGTCACCAACCGGGACTAAAGATCAACCTGTAGTCCCGGTTGGAGACACCAACCGGGACAAAACACGAGTCAACACTAATGATAGGGGTGAGTGTCGACATTATTTCGTAAGTGTCGACACTATGCCGAGCTGCTTGTACTATAAATAGGCATCCTTGCGAGTCCAGTCCTCTAGCCAGTTTGAGGCATCTGCAAGATGGTTTTAGAGAGCAGGGACACCACTGCGGCCAGTTTCAGGGAGATGCCGACGGAGCCCAGTCCTCCGGCATCTCTGAGAAACTGGTCATAGAGGCACTCCCTAATTTGTGAAATTAGTTTGCTCCGAGGCGTATTGATCTAGTTAGAGAAGTTACAAGCTGCAAGATGGTTTTCGAGAGCAGGGACACCACTACGACCAGGTTTCAGGGAGATGCCGTCGGATCCCAGTCCTCCGGCATCTCCAAGAAACTGGTCATAGAGGCACTCCTTAATATGTGACTGCGCGCGTTTGGAGATCAGATCTTAATGGTAAGTACGAATCGGGACAACTTCTTCATAGTCCCGGTCCAGCCACAAAACGGGACTAACACTCAAGACATTTAATAATATTAAAAACTGAGACTACAAAACCGGGACTAAAGGCCACAAACCGCGAAAGATATCCTTCGGTCAAGCCACAAACCGCGAAAGACATGAACTAGAGTTACATAATATGAGCATGAACTTCTTGGCATATGTCCTTCCTTATGATCGCTTCAGACGTAACCATGGAGCATCTTCTTTACTTAACGGAATGCTTGGGTCAGTTTTCACTGTGAAGGGCGGAATTTCATCAAACTTATTATAATCTTCTGACATGTCTGTCTTGTCCTCGATTCCCATGATGTTTCTTTTTCCTGAAAGAACTATGTGACGCTTTGGCTCATCATATGATGTATTCGTTTGCACATTTTTTTCTTTTTTTCGGTCTGGAGGACATGTCCTTCACATAGAAAACCTGAGACACATCATTGGCTAGGACGAATGGTTCATCTCTATAACCAAGATTGTTGAGATCCACTGTTGTCATTCCGTACAAATGGTCTATCTTTACCCCTTCCCCATTCAGGTTGACCCATTTGCAGCGAAACAAAGGGACCTTAAAAGAGACTCCATAGTCTAGTTCCCATATCTCCTCTATGTAACCATAATATGTGTCCTTTTGTCCATTCTCGTCTATTGCATCAAAGCGGACACCACTATTTTGGTTGGTGCTCTTTTTATCTTGGGCGATCGTGTAGAATGTATTCCCATTTATTTCGTACCCTTGGAAATTCAATACAGTATAAGATGGTGACGCGGCCAACAAGTATAGCTGATCTCCAACAATGGTGTCATTCAAGAGATGTGTCCGCATCCAACCACCGAAAGACTTCATGTGTTCATCTGTAATCCATGATTCAGGCTTCCCCGGGTTTTTGGAGCATACAATATTCTTGTGTTCCTCGATATACGGAGCTGCCAAGGTGGAATTATGTAGAACTGTGTAGTGTGCTTTAGTGAAATAATCCCCTTCCCTACATATCATTGCTTTCTTTCCCAGCGTGCCTTTTCCACTTAGTCTTCCCTCATGCCGCGAGTCAGAAACACCAATCGACTTAAGGTCAGGAATAAAGTCAACACAAAACTCAATGACCTCCTCTGTTCCATATCCCTTGGAGATGCTTCCTTCTGGTCTAGCACGGTTATGAACATATTTCTTTAAGACTCCCATGAACCTCTCAAAGGGGAACATATTGTGCAGAAATACCAGACCGAGAATGGCAATCTCTTCCACTAGATGAACCAGGAGATGCGTCATAATATTGAAGAAGGATGGTGGGAACACAAATTCAAAACTAACAAGACATTGTACCACATCCTTCTGTAACCTTGGCAGAATATCTGGATTGATTACCTTCTAAGATATTGCATTGAGGAATGCACACAGCTTCACAATGGGTACTCGAACATTTTCCGGTAGAAGCCCCCTCAATGCAATCGGAAGCAACTGCGTCATAATCACGTGACAGTCATGAGACTTCAGGTTTTGGAACTTTTTCTCTGCCATATTTATTATCCCCTTTATATTTTATGAGAAGCCCGACGGCACCTTGATACTGTAAAGTACTTCAAAAAATATTTCCTTCTCTGCTTTGGTAAGAGCATAGCTGGCACGACTTAAGTGACGCCCTTTATCCGTCTTGTTATGTGTATGCATGTTCTTTGGGTCTTTCATAATTTGTTGGTCCTCTCGTGCTTCAGGTGTATCTTTTGTATTCCCATACACGCCTAGAAATCCTAGCAGGTTCACGCAAAGATTCTTCGTCACGTGCATCACGTCGATTGAAGAGAGGACACGTAGGACTTTCCAATATGGCAGCTCCCAAAATATAGATTTCTTCTTCACATGGGTGTGTGTCCTGTAGCGACATCGTTCGGAACTGATTGACCGCCGTGACCCTTTCCAAAGATTACTTCCATGTCCTTGACCATACCAAATACATCATCACCAGCAGGGAGTTCAGGCTTCTTCCGGTGATCTGCCTCACCTTTGAAATGCTTGCCTTTCTTTCTTACAGGATGATTGGTCAGAAGAAATCATCGATTCGCCAGGTACACAACCTTCTTGCATTTATGCAAATATGTACCTTCAGTATTATCTAAACAGTGGGTGCATGCCTTATATCCCTTGTTTGTCTGTCCTGAAAGGTTACTAAGAGCAGGCCCATCATTGATGGTTACGAATAACAACCCTCGTAGATCAAATGGCTCCTATTTGTTCTCATCCCACGCACGTACACCTGGTTTGTCCCACAACTATAAGAGTTCTTCAACTAATGGCCTAAGGTACACATCAATGTCGTTGCCCGGTTGCTTCGGGCCTTGGATGAGCACTGGCATCATAATGAACTTACGCTTCATGCACAACCAAGGAGGCAGGTTGTAGATACATAGAGTCACGGGCCAGGTGCTGTGACTGTAGCTCTGCTCCCCAAAAGGATTCATGCCATCCGTACTTAGACCAAACCATAAGTTCCTTGCGTCACCTGCAAAGTCTGGAAAGTCTCTCTCGATTTTTCTCCACTGTGACCCATCAGCAGGGTGTCTCAACTTCCCGTCTTTCTTACGGTCTTCTTTGTGCCATCACAACAACCTGACATGCTCTTTGTTTTTGAACATGCGTTTCAACCTTGGTATTATAGGAGCATACCACATAACCTTAGCAGGAACCCTCTTCCGGAGGGGCTCTCCCTCAACATCACCAGGGTCATCTCGTCTGATCTTATACCGCAACGCATTGCATACCGGGCATTTATCTAAATTCTCATACTCCTTACCGCGGTAGAGGATGCAGTCATTAATGCATGCATGTATCTTTTGCACATCTAATCCCAGAGGACAGAGAGTCTTCTTTGCTTCGTAGGTACTCTCGGGAAGTTCGTTTTGTTTTGGAAACTCCGGCTTCATTATTTTCAGCATCTTTTCAAATGAGGAGTCAGTTAGACCACACTCTGCCTTCCATCGCAACAATTCTAGTGTGGTACCGAGCTTTGTGCTGTCATCTTCACAATTTGGGTACAACAATTTCTTGTGATCTTCTAACATGCCCTCTAACTTCAACTTCTCATTTTCTGTTTCACAGTATCGCTTTGCATCAGAAATAACCCTACCAAGTTCATCAGCCGGCTCATCTGATGCCCGTTCTTCACCTCTTTCCTCTCCATTGTCTTCAATTGCAGTATCACTGTATTCAGGAAACATATGATGATAGTTGTTATCATCATCTTCTTCTTCACCATCGTCCATCATAACCCCTCTTTCCCCGTGCTTGGTCCAGCAATTATAGTTGGGCATGAAACCTTTCATAATCAGGTGGCCGCGAATGATTTTCGAGGAAGAGTACTCCTTGTTGTTCCGACATTGAACACATGGACAACGTATAAAACCATTCTCTTTGTTTGCCATAGCCACATCGATAAATTTATCCACGCCTTTCATATACCCGGCTACGCGCCGGTCACCGTACATCCATTCCCGACCGTTCATCTGCATCATATAAGTAAGTTTATCAAAAAACATGACATCATAAATAGTGAAATAACCAATTCACATCGACACATGAATTGTATCAATGACAGAGAAAAGATAAGATTGCTAACCTCGATCGAGGGAAATAAAGAGGAGAAAGCTCAAGTGCGTCTCTCGGACACCTTCTATATTTTTGTTCTATGAGAAATTGAACGGGATTATTCACTCAAACATTTCATCAAACACCTTCAATGCATGAATAGAAGAGAAAAAACTAGCACACCCCTCACACCTTCCACCAAGAGAAAAAACAGAGTGGAGGCAGAGGGGACTGGGGCGTTGCATTTATAGAGGGCGGGAGAATACGTCCCGGTTGGAGCCAGCAACCGGGACTAAAGGTGTGTGCCACGTCACATGGCTGTGGTCAAACCTTTAGTCCCGGTTGGTGGCTCCAACCGGAACGTATGTCCCCTTACCAACCGGGACGCATGCCTTCTGGCCCCGTGCCCGCTCGAACCGGAACACGTGCCAGCATTAGTCCTGGTTGATGACGCAACTGGGACTAATGCTCTGAGGGTCATTAACTTTTGATTACCGATCAAGTCGTCAATCAACTAATCAAAAGGGGAGAGCTAGGCAGCTAGCAAAAGGAAACAGCTACTCTCCATCCGTAAATAAATGTACTTCTAGTTTTATCTTGAGTTAAATTTTTAAAGTCTGACTAATTATTTTAAAAAAGTAGCCATGTTTATGATACCAAAATAATATCACTAGATCAACTTTAAAGTAAAGTTTCATAATATATCAATTTGATGTCATATACTATGTTGCTACTATGTACAATAAAGTTGCTCAAATTCTAAAATCTTTGACTACAATCCTAAAAGTACACTTAACTGTGGACAGAGGGAGAAAGTACGAAACTGAAAACCACTTTGCATGGACCATATGTACGGGCGATTTCATGCATGGCGATAAAGATGATCAAAAGAGTTGATCGCCAGGTTAATAGCTACGCAGCGCATGCATTATGTGGATTTTTAGAAATTATGATTTGACGAAGGAATCGATGCTGCTAGCTGACCAGTCAAAGTGTCAGCCATCTTTCCCGTATGGCCTTGGTGACTGGCGAGTCAAACTAGCTTGCAAACACCCCGCCGGCCTCCTACCGGCATGTACTATAGGCAAATTGACGCTGATTTCCAACATCTGCCACTACTGGACAGTGTTATGTTCATACGCCGGAGTCGTAGCCGCCCATCAATTGTACTCCTACTAGAGTGAAGTGTTGACACTGCAGGCTAGCTAAACAGCTTTCGTAGGGAACAGACACTAGAGGAAAAAATCCGTTCGCGACCCCTCGGAGCATTAGTCCCGGTTGCGCCACCAACCGGGACTAATGCTGGCACGCGTCCCGGTTGGAGCGCGCATGGGGCCAGGGGGCATGGGTCCCGGTTGGTAAGGGGGCATGCGTCCCGGTTGGTGGTAAGGGGACATGCGTCCCGGTTGGAGCCACCAACCGGGACTAAAGGTTTGGCCACAGCCACGTGGCGTGGCACGCACCTTTAGTCCCGGTTGCTGGCTCCAACCGGGACTAAAGACCCCTGCCCTCTATAAATGCAACGCCCCAGCCCCCTCCTCTGCCTCCACTCTGTTTTTTCGAATGGTGTAAGGTGTGAGGGTGTGTGCTAGTTTTTTTTCATGCATGCATTGAAGGTGTTTGTTGAAATGTTTGAGTGAAAAATCCCGTTGAATTTCTCATAGAACAAAAATATAGAAGGTGTCCGAGACGCACTTGAGCTTATTTTCCTCGATCGAGGTTAGCAATCTTATCTTTCTAGGTCATTGATACAATTCATGTGTCGGTGTGAATTGGTTATTTCACTATTTATGATGTCATGTTTTTTGATAAACTTACTTATATGATGCAGATGAACGGTCGGGAATGGATGTACGGTGACCGGCGGGTAGCCGGGTATATCAAAGGCGTGGATAAATTTATCGATGTGGCTACGGCAAACAAAGAGAATGGATTTATACGTTGTCCATGTGTTCAATGTCGGAACAACAAGTTGTACTCTTCCTCGAAAATCATTCGCGGCCACCTGATTATGAAAGGTTTCATGCCCAACTATAATTGCTGGACCAAGCACGGGGAAAGAGGGGTTATGATGGAAGATGGTGAAGAAGAAGATGATGATAACAACTATCATCATATGTTTCCTGAATACAGTGATACTGCAATGGAAGACAATGGAGAGGAAAAAGGTGAAGAACGGGCATCAGATGAGCCGGCTGATGAACTTGGTAGGGTCATTTCTGATGCAAAGCGAGACTGTGAAACAGAAAATGAGAAGTTGAAGTTAGAGGGCATGTTAGAAGATCACAAGAAATTGTTGTACCCAAATTGTGAAGATGGCAGCACAAAGCTCGGTACCACACTGGAATTGTTGCGATGGAAGGCAGAGTGTGGTCTAACTGACTCCTTATTTAAAAAGATGCTGAAAATAATGAAGCCGAAGTTTCCAAAACATAACGAACTTCCCGAGAGTACCTACGAAGCAAAGAAGACTCTCTGTCCTCTGGGATTAGATGTGCAAAAGATACATGCATGCATTAATGACTGCATCCTCTACCGCGGTAAGGAGAATGAGAATTTAGATAAATGCCCGGTATGCAACGCGTTGCGGTATAAGATCAGACGAGATGACCCTGGTGATGTTGAGGGAGAGCCCCTCCGGAAGAGGGTTCCTGCTAAGGTTATGTGGTATGCTCCTATAATACCAAGGTTGAAACGCATGTTCAGAAACAAAGAGCATGCCAGGTTGTTGCGATGGCACAAAGAAGACCGTAAGAAAGACGGGGAGTTGAGACACCCTGCTGATGGGTCACAGTGGAGAAAAATCGAGAGAGACTTCCCAGACTTTGCAGATGACGCAAGGAACTTATGGTTTGGTCTAAGTACGGATGGCATGAATCCTTTTGGGGAGCAGAGCTGCAGTCACAGCACCTGGCCCGTGACTCTATGTATCTACAACCTGCCTCCTTGGTTGTGCATGAAGCGTAAGTTCATTATGATGCCAGTGCTCATCCAAGGCCCGAAGCAACCGGGCAACGACATTGATGTGTACCTTAGGCCATTAGTTGAAGAACTCTTACAGTTGTGGGGCAAACCAGGTGTACGTGCGTGGGATGAGAACAAACAGGAGCCATTTAATCTACGAGGGTTGTTATTCGTAACCATCAATGATTGGCCTGCTCTTAGTAACCTTTCAGGACAGACAAACAAAGGATATAAGGCATGCACCCACTGTTTAGATAAGACCGAAGGTACATATTTGCATAAATGCAAGAAGGTTGTGTACCTAGAGAATCGACGATTTCTTCCGACCAATCATCCCGTAAGAAAGAAAGGCAAGCATTTTAAAGGTGAGGCAGATCACCGGAAGAAGCCTGAACTCCCTGCTGGTGATGATGTATTTGGTATGGTCAAGGACATAGAAGTAATCTTTGGAAAGGGTCCTGGCGGTCAATCAGTTCCGAACGACGTCGCTACAGGACACGCACCCATGTGGAAGAAGAAATCTATATTTTGGGAGCTGCCATATTGGAAAGTCCTGCGTGTCCGCTCTTCAATCGACGTGATGCACGTGACGAAGAATCTCTGCGTGAACCTGCTAGGATTCCTAGGCGTGTATGGTAAGACAAAAGATACACCTGAAGCACGGGAGGAGCAACAAATTATGAAAGACCCAAAGAACATGCATACAGATAACAAGACGGATAAAGGGCGTCACTTAAGTCGTGCCAGCTATGCTCTTACCAAAGCAGAGAAGGAAATATTTTTTGAAGTACTTTACAGTATCAAGGTGCCGTCGGGCTTCTCATCTAATATAAAGGGGATAATAAATATGGCAGAGAAAAAGTTCCAAAACCTGAAGTCTCATGACTGTCACATGATTATGACGCAGTTGCTTCCGATTGCATTGAGGGGGCTTCTACCGGAAAATGTTCGAGTACCCATTGTGAAGCTGTGTGCATTCCTCAATGCAATATCTCAGAAGGTAATCAATCCAGATATTCTGCCAAGGTTACAGAAGGATGTGGTACAATGTCTTGTTAGTTTTGAATTGGTGTTCCCACCATCCTTCTTCAATATTATGACGCATCTCCTGGTTCATCTAGTGGAAGAGATTGCCATTCTCGGTCCGGTATTTCTGCACAATATGTTCCCCTTTGAGAGGTTCATGGGAGTCTTAAAGAAATATGTTCATAACCGTGCTAGACCAGAAGGAAGCATCTCCAAGGGATATGGAACAGAGGAGGTCATTGAGTTTTGTGTTGACTTTATTCCTGACCTTAAGTCGATTGGTGTTTCTGACTCGCGGCATGAGGGAAGACTAAGTGGAAAAGGCACGCTGGGAAAGAAAGCAATGATATGTAGGGACGGGGATTTTTTCACTAAAGCACACTACACAGTTCTACATAATTCCACCTTGGCAGCTCCGTATATCGAGGAACACAAGAATATTGTACGCTCCAAAAACCCGGGGAAGCCTGAATCATGGATTACAGATGAACACATGAAGTCTTTCGGTGGTTGGATGCGGACACATCTCTTCAATGACACCACTGTTGGAGATCAACTATACTTGTTGGCCGCGTCACCATCTTCTACTGTATTGAATTTCCAAGGGTACGAAATAAATGGGAATACATTCTACACGACCGCCCAAGATAAAAAGAGCACCAACCAAAATAGTGGTGTCCGCTTTGATGCAATAGACGAGAATGGACAAAAGGACACATATTATGGTTACATAGAGGAGATATGGGAACTAGACTATGGAGTCTCTTTTAAGGTCCCTTTGTTTCGCTGCAAATGGGTCAACCTGAATGGGGAAGGGGTAAAGATAGACCAGTTGTACGGAATGACAACAGTGGATCTCAACAATCTTGGTTATAGAGATGAACCATTCGTCCTAGCCAATGATGTGTCTCAGGTTTTCTATGTGAAGGACATGTCCTCCAGACCGAAAAAAAGAAAAAATATGCAAACGAATACATCATATGTTGAGCCAAAGCGTTACATAGTTCTTTCAGGGAAAAGAAACATCGTGGGAATCGAGGACAAGACAGACATGTCAGAAGATTATAATAAGTTTGATGAAATTCCGCCCTTCACAGTGAAAACTGACCCAAGCATTCCGTTAAGTAAAGAAGATGCTCCATGGTTACGTCTGAAGCGGTCATAAGGAATGACATATGCCAAGAAGTTCATGCTCATATTATGTAACTCTAGTTCATGTCTTTCACGGTTTGTGGCTTGACCGAAGGATATCTTTCGCGGTTGGTGGCCTTTAGTCCCGGTTTTGTAGTCTCAGTTTTTAATATTAATAAATGTCTTGAGTGTTAGTCCCATTTTGTGGCTGGACCGGGAGTGCCTCTATGACCAGTTTCTTGGAGATGCCGGAGGACTGGGCTCCGTCGGCATCTCCCTGAAACTGGTCGTAGTGGTGGCCCTGCTCTCGAAAACCATCTTGCAGCTTGTAACTTCACTAACTAGATCAATACGCCTTGGAGCTAACTAATTTCACATATTAGGGAGTGCCTCTATGACCAGTTTCTCGGAGATGCCGGAGGACTGGGCTCCGTCGGCATCTCCCTGAAACTGGCCGCAGTGGTGTCCCTGCTCTCGAAAACCATCTTGCAGCTTGTAACTTCACTAACTAGATCAATACGCCTCGGAGCTAACTAATTTCACATATTAGGGAGTACCTCTATGACCAGTTTCTCGGAGATGCCGGAGGACTGGGCTCCGTCGGCATCTCCCTGAAACTGGCCGCAGTGGTGTCCCTGCTCTCGAAAACCATCTTGCAGCTTGTAACTTCACTAACTAGATCAATATGCCTCGGAGCTAACTAATTTCACATATTAGGGAGTGCCTCTATGACCAGTTTCTCGGAGATGCCGGAGGACTGGGCTCCGTCGGCATCTCCCTGAAACTGGCCGTAGTGGTGTCCCTGCTCTCTAAAACCATCTTGGAGATGCCTCAAACTGGCTGGAGGACTGGACTCACAAGGATGCATATTTATAGTACAAGCAGCTCGGCATAATGTCGACACTCACCCCTATTATTAGTGCTGACTCATCTTTAGTCCCGGTTGGTGTCTCCAACCGGGACTAAAGGTTCATCTTTAGTCCCGGTTGGTGACACCATCCGGGACAAGGTACAAGCCGCACGACATAATGTCGACACTCACCCCTATTATTAGTGTTGTCTGGCCCACTCTGCCGCAATCCCTTTAGTCCCGGTTTGTGACTACATCCGTGACTAAATGTGTGCCAAACAATGATCATGTTTCGAAAAAACCTTCACAAAATGACCTATCATGTTCGAGGTTTCATGGCTTTCGGTCCAAATGACCGATGTTATGTGCTGAATCACGGCATAGTTTGTGATGTTGTGCCCATATTATGCATGTGTGTGGACATTGGTATGTAGAACAATGTTGCAGGAGGAAGTTTTCCTTTTTGTCGCACGAAAAATCCCTTTTCCATTTTCCGAGCGCAAAAAACGGGTCGTTTTGTGAAGTAACCACCAAAATGCCGTTTCAGAATGCTACCGTCCTATTTTACTAAAATACTAGACCACCTTACATGGACTATATCCCAACCGGTACATCTCAAACCTTTTCGTCCATCCCGGGTAAAAAGGACAAATGTCTGCCGAATCGGCAGGAAGTGGGTCCGGTTTGTACTACAGGTACATGATCTATCGCCCGTGATTTTTTGAAAAAATCATTTTTAGACTCGCAATATGTGGTTTCTTCAGAGATCCAATGCAAGTTCTAACGATGCCCGTCCCCTATCTTCATGCACACCGGTTCGACCATAGTTAGAAATTCAGATAATTCAAAACGGGCATAATAAATTCAAAAAAAATCCGAACAATGAAAATCCTTCGCGTGGTGTCATATTATGTTACATAGTTGAAAGAAAAAATACCAGACTTGGTATATTGATCATGTTTCGAAAAAACCTTCACAAAATGACCTATCATGTTCGAGGTTTCATGGCTTTCGGTCCAAATGACCGATGTTATGTGCTGAATCACGGCATAGTTTGTGATGTTGTGCCCATATTATGCATGTGTGTGGACATTGGTATGTAGAACAATGTTGTAGGAGGAAGTTTTCCTTTTTGTCGCACGGAAAATCCCTTTTCCATTTTCCGAGCGCAAAAAACGGGTCGTTTTGTGAAGTAACCACCAAAATGCCATTTCAGAATGCTACCGTCCTATTTTACTAAAATACTAGACCACCTTACATGGACTATATCCCAACCGGTACATCTCAAACCTTTTCTTCCATCCCGGGTAAAAAGGACAAATGTTTGCCGAATCGGTAGGAAGTGGGTCCGGTTTGTACTACAGGTACATGATCTATCGCCCGTGACTTTTTGAAAAAATCATTTTTAGAATCGCAATATGTGGTTTCTTCAGAGATCCAATGCAAGTTCTAACGATGCCGGTCCCCTATCTTCATGCACACCGGTTCGACCATAGTTAGAAATTCAGATAATTCAAAACGGGCATAATAAATTCAAAAAAAATCCGAACAATGAAAATCCTTCGCGTGGTGTCATATTATGTTACATAGTTGAAAGGAAAAATACCAGACTTGGTATATTGATCATGTTTCGAAAAAACCTTCACAAAATGACCTATCATGTTCGAGGTTTCATGGCTTTCGGTCCAAATGACCGATGTTATGTGCTGAATCACAGCATAGTTTGTGATGTTGTGCCCATATTATGCATGTGTGTGGACATTGGTATGTAGAACAATGTTGCAGGAGGAAGTTTTCCTTTTTGTCGCACGGAAAATCCCTTTTCCATTTTCCAAGCGCAAAAAACGGGTCGTTTTGTGAAGTAACCACCAAAATGCCGTTTCAGAATGCTACCGTCCTATTTTCCTAAAATACTAGACCACATTACATGGACTATATCCCAACCGGTACATCTCAAACCTTTTCGTCCATCCCGGGTAAAAAGGACAAATGTCTGCCGAATCGGGAGGAAGTGGGTTCGGTTTGTACTACAGGTACATGATCTATCGCCCGTGATTTTTTGAAAAAATCATTTTTAGACTCGCAATATGTGGTTTCTTCAGAGATCCAATGCAAGTTCTAACGATGCCCGTCCCCTATCTTCATGCACACCGGTTCGACCATAGTTAGAAATTCAGATAATTCAAAACGGGCATAATAAATTCAAAAAAAACGGACATATAAGTTAATTCATTTTAAAAGGTTACATTAATTATTTTTTAAAAATAGAATATGTTTTTGAATTATTTATTCAAATCCATACACTTCTTATGTTTAAAGTTTTTCTAAATTCCAAATTGATATTAAAAAAATATAAGTTAATTCATTTTTAATTGTAAATGGTTCATATTTTAAATGGTTACATTAATTATTTTTTAAAACAGAAAATGTTTTTGAATTATTTATTTAAATCCAAACACTTTCTACGTTTAAATTTTTTCTAAATTCCAAATTAATATTCAAAAATATAAGTTAATTCATTCTAAAAGGTTACATTAATTATTTTTTAAAAATAGAATATGTTTTTGAATTATTTATTCAAATCCATACACTTATTATGTTTAAAGTTTTTCTAAATTCCAAATTGATATTAAAAAATATAAGTTAATTCATTTTTAATTGTAAATGGTTCATATTTTAAATGGTTACATTAATTATTTTTTAAAACAGAAAATGTTTTTGAATTATTTATTTAAATCCAAACACTTTTTATGTTTAAAATTTTTCTAAATTCCAAATTAATATTCAAAAATATAAGTTAATTCATTTTAAAAGGTTACATTAATTATTTTTTAAAAATAGAATATGTTTTTGAATTATTTATTCAAATCCATACACTTCTTATGTTTAAAGTTTTTCTAAATTCCAAATTGATATTAAAAAAATATAAGTTAATTCATTTTTAATTGTAAATGGTTCATATTTTAAATGGTTACATTAATTATTTTTTAAAACAGAAAATGGTTTTGAATTATTTATTCAAATCCAAACACTTTTTATGTTTAAAGTTTTTCTAAATTCCAAATTAATTATCATTTAAAAAACAATACAAATTTAAACCCCAAAATAAAAATAAGGCGGGAACAGAGAGAAAATACCTGAAATTTTTTGAAAACAGGGGAATATGTCCCGGTTGGTGGCTCCAACCGGGACTAAAGACCCCCTGCGCGCCAACCCATGGTGTGCTGAAAATATTGGAGTATAGGTCCCGGTTGGTGGCTCCAACCGGGACGTATGCCCCTTTAGTCCCGGTTGGAGCCACCAACCGGGACTAAAGGCCCTTCGTTTATAACTGACGCGTCTCCTTTCTTCTTCCCCATCTCACTTCTCTGCTTCTCACCGGCGCGCGCACCCTCTACGCCGGCAGGCTGCCCGAGCTCGCCGCCACCCGCGCGTTCCGTCCGCCATCGCCGCTGCCTCCGTCCACGCGCGCCCCTGCTACTTTTCCCCCTCGCGCGTGACCTCAATCGCCTGGATTGGAAGCTCCGTCCGCGCGTCGCCTCCGTCGATTCCGGCGTCTCCCGAGCTCGCCCGGCCTCGCCACCACCTCCTTCGTGTTCCTGGTGAGCTGCTGATCCTCACGGTGTTCTTCTTTCTCTCCCTCTCCTCCTATACTACTCTCCCCGCGTGTGCCCGACGATGCCGCCGCTCGAGCTCGACGGAGGCGACGCTCCGGTGACCAACAAGGAGCGGCGCCGCCACTCCCTTTCTCCCTGCATCGCGCTCTCTCTAACGCGCCCATCCGCGCGTCCAGGGGTGCCCGCTATCGCCGCCGCTGCCTGGGAGCTCACCGCCAGCGTGACGTCGTGCTGACGTAACTCGAGTCAGCCACAGTACGCGTGGAGGCTGAGTTGGCACTGGGGCCCTTCTGTCAGTCTCACTGGCTAGGGGCGCCCCGGTGTAAAAACTATTTGCCTTTTTTTTAATTCCAGAAAATGATTTAATATTGTAAAATCAATATCTTTTTATTTATAAGTCAGAAAAATACAAATAATATATCAAATTGTTCAGAAAAATGAAACCTATCTATTTAACCTATAATCATGCATTGTTCAACAATTTAAATGACAAGTATAATTAGAAGAACAAATGCACCCCTCTCATATGTTCCGGAGTTTCCCCGAGTTAGGGTTTTCACCCGTCGGAACCCCGATTAAATCGTCAAGCATGTCTTAGGGTTACATTCCAATGCAAATTAACTTGTCATATCATCATACTTGCTTGAGCATTGCATCGATGCCATGTGTTGATTGTTTCCCTTTCTTTTCAGTGTTTCGATTATTAGGTTTATTATTAGTTAGGTATTATTAGGTTTATTAATTAGTTTGGTATTATTGGTCTTCGGCCCCACTAGTCAGTCAATGTGGGTAGCCCCAGACCCGATTCACATTGTCAGTCACTGTGGTTAGATAAGGAATCATTAATACCCCTTAGGTGCATGTGGGTTCGACGATGTGCCTTCGCCAGGGCATTCTGAACCCTCTTAAATCGATTCCAATATGGTATTTTGTTAGTATCTAGTGTTACCTATCTGCTGGATAGTTTCCCTTTTGTAGCCTTATACTCATGTTCCCCTCTCATATGCATCGGAGGTTTCTCCGAACTAGGTTACACCCCTCGGAACTCCGGAATATTGATTTTAGTTGATTTTAGCTAGAGTTACCTATCTACTACACGGTTTCCTTTTTATAGCTAGGTTTAGGGTTTCTCTTCATTTTTATTATTGTGTATGTATATATTAGGGTTTCTCCTTAACTTTCTCCTTTAGCCGCTTTGACTTATTCGTTTTTCCACCTATGCAGAAAATATGGACCCACACGTCAGAGACGAAGAAAAGGAAGAGTTGATCCAAGGTGTGATCCGTGGGGAAGATAATTTAGACGTATCAACGTTTCTGAACAACTCCGGTGAGGGTGATCCTCTTTTTACCGGAGTAGACAACTTGTTTGAGGTTGAAGGTGTTGCCTTCCGCGAGGGAGAAGGCGATGCCTTGTGTAATCGAGAAGACGACCGCTCCGGCGAGGTGCATGTAATATAAATCAATTCATTAATTAATCATCTGCTATCTATATAGAAATAGTAACGACGATCTTTCTTCTTTTAGCCCTCCGGATCGAAGGAATCTACTGAAAAGAGCAGACGAGGCCCAACCAAAAAGTTGCAAGACCATGAGAGGTTTAGGATCGAAGATGTCGCTGAAGACGGCAGACCGACAGCTCCCGAAGTTGTCGCAACCAAATTTGTGGCACAATGCGGAGTAATCATTAGGGACTTAATCCCGATCACCATTAGAAATTGGAATAGGCCTGCTAAAGCGGATGAAGAGGGAACATGTTTATTTGTCCCTAACCACGCCAAAGATTTACTGTGGAAGAGGCTCATGGTTAATTTCAAACTACCGAAGATAGAGCTGGATCCAAATGCGGAGGATCCAGTTGAGGACGCCTTACAACATGGGAGAGCCATGGAGGCTAAGGTCAGGGAGTGGGCTTTGAAGAAGATTGCCCAGTGTTTCACCAACTGGAAGAAAAGATTGCACCTTGACTATGTCGTGAAAGAGAAGACTCCCGATTTCAAGAATATTCAGTTTGAGAAGATAAAACCATTCTGGGCTGAGTTTGTGGAATACAAGAAATCAGAACAAGCTAAGAAAATGTCTGAAACGAATAAGTTGAATGCTGCTAAGAAGAAGTATCACCATACTATGGGGCAAGGTGGCTACAAGGTTGGCATTCGTAAGTGGGAGAAACTTGAGCAGGAACTGCGTGATAAAAATATCACCCCAGAGACAGACGATTGGCTAGAACATGCAAGGAATTGGTTTTACGGGCATGGGGGCACGTTGGACTCGGAAGGGAGGTGCATATATAACATACGACATAAAGAAGACCCCTTGCCAATCGAGAGGATGAGAAAAGCAGTAAAGGCTGTTAAAGATGGGGACTTCATTCCCGATAGAGAGAATGATGAGCTCACACCCGCCCTTGGAAATAAGGAACATGATGGACGAACACGAGGCACAATAGGCTCCCAATCATGGAGGACTGGGTTTCCCGAAGAGAGGAAGAAATATCCTGATAGAAGCCGTCAGAGGAGTAAGGACAGGGCGGCAGTTGAAGCAGAAAGTCAGAAAGAGCGAATGCGTTTAATTGAAGAACGATTAAAGCAACAACAAGATGAAATTAACTCACTTAAAGAGCAAAGTACTACCGGCCCATCTCAGCAGCACACTGCATTCGATGCTACCGGCCTATTGAATAATCGAAAAAGCAGTGTGGCTTCCACCGAGGTCCCGGGTGATGACAATGGCGATGCCGATGATGCACCGACGATGGATCCTGTTGGCTACCCAGTGGATGATATCATAGAGATGACACACTGCGAGCTACATGTCAAAGTTGTGAACATATCAATGAAGGTGGCGGTCGGCTATGCCTTACCAATTGGACCCACGCCAACTTACCACAGTCGTCCGGTTCCAGAGGGCTACGCTGTTGTCGGCGTGGATGAAATCATGCCCACCTTTGAGGTTTTGGATCTTCACTACCCTGCTGGTGAAGGGGATGTGACTGTGCTGGGTGACGCAAAAAACGTCACCATTCTATGGCCGAAGGATTGTATCGTGCTTCGAAATCACACGCCAAGGCCATCTTCGCCGCCGCCTCACCCGTCTCCAGCGAGGTCGTCGCCGCCGCGGCAGCCGTCTTCGTCGCCTCACCCGGCTCCGTCGCCTCACCAATCTCCGGTGCAGCCATCGCCGCGGGAGCCATCGCCGGCGCCTCAGGATAAAAAGCGTAAGCGTACCGCTACTGTGCGTCGTAAGCGATCGCCGAAACGTAAACAAGAGCCTCTTCCAAAAGTACCAACGGTTCCTCCCAAGAGAGTTTATGACTGTACTGAAGAGGAGACTGCGGCGATCGTTGATGCGGAAACGACAGCGTTTTTCGCTAAGCTGAGGCGGCCGAAAGAGCCAGAGTTCCCCAGCACCAAAGAAGAAAAAGCCAAAGTGTTGAAAATACTAAAGACTCTTCATCAACCCGAGCCAAAGCTGTCATCAGACTATGAGCGTTCTATTCTCAAGTCACATGCAGCACAAAAAGCCTCGAAGAGCAGTACTGATGCAAGCGGGAAATCTGTTGCCCAGCTCGGAGAACAAGCAAAACAGACTTGCGCCCCTCTCAAGGTGATTTGTCAAACCAATGTGGGGTCGAGCAAATATGGGGCCGAAGAGCAGTATGATCCAGAGGTAGTTGCACAATACGGAGAAGCTGCTGCTGCTCAAGGTATGAGTATTGCCCAGTACTTATCCCAGTTAGAGTTCTTCCCCGTGAGTGAAGTAGCATACCAATACCAGTACGGAAAACCTCTCGTCAAACCTGAGGAGGTAAACAATCTTTCAACAAAAATGCGAAGATTGCATAACTGGTACATGCATACCACAAGTGCCGGGGCTAACTGGATAGTGCTGAGGGTTACAAAAAAGCATCATGGGAAAGATAAGGATGACATGATATCCATTGAATTTGATGAACTATTTCAATTATTCAATCAAGACGCCTTGGACAAATCGATCATGAGTGCCTATTGTCTGTAAGTACTAATTCTGTAATTAATTTAGTCTCCATCTATATTATTTTGTTTATTGCATGTATATAATCATACTTTAATATGCAGAATGAAGATTCTCGAATGCAGCAGAGGACAAATCTATGACATTGGCTTCATTGACCCATATTGGGTTCATGAAGCTAATCTCAAAATAAGCCCCCAGGATACGGAGGATAATATAGTACACGCGTTAAGGTTTCAAGAAACCAAAAGGGAAATACTATTTCCTTACAACTTCCAGTGAGTGTTATTGTCTTGTATACACTTTCTATTTCGCTTACTCGATGTTAAGTATATAATTGATAAGTTCTGCATTCGCAGGTACCACTATATTCTGTTAATCATTCAACTTGACAAAGGGCGTGTACTAGTCATGGACTCGAAACATAAACCCCTTGAGACGTGGAAGGACATGCAGATACTTCTCCAGCGGTAATTCTAATCATTACGACACTATATCGGCAACGTTCGTGAATTTTATGATATCAAGTACTTAATAACTTATTTTATTCGTTTTCTACGCCGGGCAGCGCTTGGAAACGGTTCACCAAGAAGGCTAGGGGTGTTTGGAAAGAGGAGCTTACATTTCAACCACTAGATGTAAGCACCACTAGCTATATCCGCGCATCTCTTTGATTCTAGTTTTGATACAGTTATTATCATGCTTGATTATTATTTTGATTGAACTCTGTTGTCGTAAAGTGCCTGACGCAGGGACCAGGTAACAATCTATGTGGATACTATGTATGCGAGTTCATCCGGCAGACGTGCGATGAGAAGGGCAGAAATTTAGAGCAACTCCACGTACGTAAACAATTTCTATAGTTTTTAATTACAATCAAATTGTGTTTAGTTTCATATTCATATAGGCTGACTCCTTTTTTAAATCAGATCGAACGTCTACGGGACGGTCTTCTGCCAAAGGATCGCATACGAGCAATACAGGAGGAATTGGCGGGATTCTTGGATGCAGAAGTCCTAGACCCAAAAGGGGAATACTACTCGGCTGTGTATAGACAATAGGAATTGTAAAAATAGCAACTTTCAAGAAATTAGCCGGTAGCATCGAATAGCAACTTTTGTATGTAGTGCATGAACTCGATCCGTGTATTGAATGTAAAATGTTGTCATGATGATCTTGTGTAATATAAGGTTCCTTCATTGATAAGTGCAAAACACTAAATAGACAATAAAACAACCTAAATGAATTCTCTGCCCGGCATAAAAAGTGGCGAAAATGCTGCCGCGGCAACAAAATGTGCCAAAATGAATTCTCTACCGCGGCAGAGAAATGGGCCAAATCTCTGCCGCGGCAGCAGTTTATTAGTCCCGATTCGTGTTACGAACCGGGACTAAAGCCCCCCCCCCCCCCTCCCTCGCACGGAGCAGATGCCACGTGTGTGGCCTTTTGTCCCGGTTGCCCTTTAGTCCCGATTGCCCCGTCCCGGTTGGGCAACCGGGACTAAAGCCCCTTACCAACCGGGACGCATGGCACGTTTTCTATCAGTGAGAATTTTTCTCACCGACGATCTTTGGAAGTTGTATTGTCCGCTTCTGACTTACCGATCGATGATCTATTACTCCTCTCTTTCATATTACTCCACATGTTAGAAATACACTGATTTTTTTTATGGATCAACAAGGAATCCGGCCGCAACGATATAGATTCATGTATTTGACACAATATATGCTGACAAGTGCATCAGGTGGACTCCCGTAATTAAGCTGCATCTGCTATAAAAAAAATTAACCATGTATGCCCCCCCTGCCCTGTAGATGGAACGTGATAGTTGCAAACAAAATCAGACCTGGGTGCGTTCTAGGTGGTGTGGCCTGGACGTGTGGTTCCTGGAAAGATTCTAGGAGGAAGAATAGGTCGTGCATGGTTAGTTGGTTAGTGTATGCGTGCACGGTGTCCAGTTTGTTAGTAGCGTGAGTGGCCGTGCGTGTGATGCTTCGGCTGCATGTGAGTCTGCCTATTTAAGCCCATGTGAGCTGAGTATTCGTTAGTGGACAGAGATGAGGAAGATGTAGTTTTCAGGTGTAGCTTGTGCGTGTGCCGAGTATGGCTCAGCGTGTGTGCGTGAGTACCTATGTTGTATGTGTTTCAGCTTTGAGTGAAATAAAGCCAAGATACAGGCCGGTTCGCCGGCCGCGGCGTTCGTCGCCGGGAAAAACGTTGTGGTGTCTCCTTCATCTTCCTCTGTCCGGTATTTGTGTCGGCAGCCCCATCAGTGGCTGTGTGAAAAAAGAAACCCAATGATCAACATCGCCTCAATTTTTTCTATGGGTCATCAATGCTTCAATTAGAACAATACATAATGGACAAGGAAACCGGAACGAGATAGATTCATCTACATGGCTACTGCTAAGTCGTGCAAATTGCTGAATTGTGCTCCTTTGGATCGACCGAGCTGGGCATTGATATTACACGGAGTACGTAGCTATACCATACTCATCTACCATGCCGGCTCAGCTACAGCCGGTGTCACGCTCACACTGAAAATAGTCTTCCAAATGATACATGAAGGGCTAGATTAGCACAAATTCTACAATTACAATTTAAGGAGACATGATGTAAAACCTAGAATTTTATGCAAAAAAAAAGCATATACAACTCAAGATTTTCAAGAGGATAGTACGAGGAATGTTGGATTGTTCTCGGTATCCTTCAATGTTACCATTGTTTGGTGAACTGATTCATATGTTTCATCTTTTGTATCCACATATCATGGCAATTATAGTTTTATTAAAAGAACCTAAAATGTGTACTATATTAATTCTTGGAAATTGTTCAAGCGGATATTTTTTTGTTTGTCTGGAAAAATTTCGTATTTGTCATTCAATGATGTTAAAATATCAACATAATACTTTCGCAAAAAATAATATCAACATAATAGACATGGTATAATTTCTATTATACTTCTTACGAGTATTGAACTATGTTGTCTAGGTCGCGTGGTCATGTTCCATAATAGAAAAGTACATTTAGCGGAGTGTGTAGAAACAACTGGGTCAAGTTAGGTATAACATATAGAGAGTTTTAAATAGAAGTATGATATAACAATCGATGATATTCTATAAATGAAAACTTTATTTTACTACCATCGGATCCACACACTCACAAAACACCTATAGGATTTGGAGTCACCAACTTCAACATTAATGAAGCCATCATATTAGTTGCACTATCGATGGGAACGTCCTTCACATTAAGATATATTTCTCTTAATGATATAAGAGGAGCTAAATCACCACATATTGCCGTGAGCAGTGATAATGACCTTTCAAGGATAGAATGTTCTAGATTAATGAGACAAATGACATAAAGCCTTGGATTTGATCACCGATGGAATGTGGCTACAACCAAGCTATTAAGCATCCAATCATGAGTTGGTTTTGAAGAAAAGTACACATTTTTAATTTGAGTATCCAACATAAAAACAGGATATTTTTCGAAAGCCATTTTATTGAAAATTTTGCCCATGGATGCATGTCATACTGTTGATGTAATAAGACCTTGAAACATTTTGTCGAATCTGTATATGTATGCAGTTCTAGGTTTTCAAGGATAGGATGAGATATGCGTCTCTGTTTTCGATATCCTTATAAGAAATTCCTACGTCCTTACATTCTATTTACGATTAGGAATAAGTGTAATAAGACCTTCTTTTGACATATCTATTCTATCATATTCTTCCTCTTTGGGCTTCTATTGAATCGAGAAATTGGATTGTACATCTTTCATCTTTTTGATTTTGATACATATAAGGTGTCCTCAAGATAATGCAAATCAAAGGTATTTGATGTCTGACTAAGGCCTATATGACCGATCGATCAAAATACTCCAAGACTCCACCTTTGTCATATATTTCATATATCACACTGTTTTTATTGTTGTCTGCAAAATTCATGGATATGTTTTATCTTTAGTAGCCATACACCATGGAAGTAATATTTTCAATCAAGCGTATCTATTGATAGGAATCTTTGAATAACTTATAGGTCTTTTGTGATGTAAAAGAATCAAGTAATTAAAAGGACATGTCAATCCAATCGCACAACAAAATTGATGACTAATAAGAGTCTTAACTATGTCACAAGCCGAGTAGTTAGGTTGCTTGACAGAAAAAATACATGTCACTCAGTGTGTAGAACTAGACATAATGATTATTCGCCCACAACTTTAAGATAGTCAAAGATGATACATGCATACTTGATATTTTGTTTACCATGACGTATGTAATGGGTGCAGAGCATTTTTGTTTGATAACATATAATGGGAAATAAAGTGATAGTGTCATACATCTATAACTTTGGCTACCGTTGTGTAAACTTGTAATCCCAAAAGAAAATACTTTTACAATATAGTAATATAACAAATAATCATCAAAATTTCACGGAGAGAACAACATTCATGTTTCCAAAATGTACCACATTTTGAGTTGGAGTATGTAAATGGGAGGAAGAACTATCTAAAGAAGATATTTCTCACGATTTAATGTGGCCTAACTATTAAGGAATATAGATAATTTTGCTTCCAATTCATCTATCTTTTATCAAAGTCAACTAGCCTCACATACTGATCTAACATCATGTAAGAACTGTAATTCCATTTACTTATATAATATAACTTACAACTGACACACATGGGTCTTTTGGCACAAATGACATAATAATCACTCGATGGCCAAAATTGTTACTCACATACATTGCTATTTACCATAATATATGCGATAGTTGTAGAGCAGTTTTGTTTCTTATCACATAATAGGTGATATCCTTGAATTGATATTATTATTCGTAGAACACTTTGAACCCACTAAAGATGATGCCCTCTAATTTGCGAGGGCCACCGTGTGCTAGTTTGTCAAAATTTGAATGAACCTATATACCAAATAATGTCTAGATTTATTCAAATTTTAACAAATCTGAGACATCTATTTTGGGACGGAGGGAGTAAGTGATTATGTGTTTGTGGTCGCATGGTTAAGCGTAAACATTGTTTCACAGTCAATGCTCATAGTCTAATAATTATGTAGCCAATGACGGAGATTTCGAGGTTAATGCTTGAATGAATCTTAAACTATAGAAGGATTATTAGTATATTGAGTTGAAAGTTTCACCATTAGGAAGTGACATTATATTTACTAAATTCAAGGACCGTAAATTTGGAGTATTGTGTTGACTTGAAACTAATTTGCTAGGATGTGCTACTTGAGAAGTCACTAGTAGAAAACATGACTCTAGTCCCGATTTGTAAGGCTTTAGTCCTAGATTGCAATCCGGGGCTAACGTATTGGGACTAAAGGTTAGACCTTTAGTTCCGGTTCTATTACAAACCATGACTATATTGTCTCCACATGGCCCCGGTGCGCATGCTGGGCTGGAGGATGTTTAGTCCCGGTTCGTAACACGAACTGGGACTAAAGTTTTTCTGCCACGACAGCGTTTTGCACCAAACTGCTGCCGCGGCAGGAGGTGGGGTTTAGGGTTTTCTATTTTTGTGTTTGATTATTTTTCATTTTGTGTTTTCATATACATATTATTCTACGCTACTACATGTTGTATACATTGATGCATATATAATATAATTTCTCTCATGATTACATAAAGACATATAAATATACATAACCGTGACTAGAGCTCGTCTATTTGATTTACACGAAGATCATTACATTACACGGATAGAGTCCTTTTGTCTCTATCCACGATTACACGAAGGTCTATCCACGTTGTACTCTCCTTTTGTGTTTATGATATCCGTGAGCAAAAATCCCGACAACTCCTCTTGAATTGCTAGTAGGCGTTCATGTGGTAGGAGCTTAATTATCCCGCATCGCATCCAAATATATATAAAGAAGTAGATCATTATGAATGAAACTCAATAAAAACTATGATATAAAATAAATTGTGAATATATTGTTTACGTACTCGAAGAAAGTCTCTTCCCTGCTCCATACACCCACAAATGAACTCACATACGTAATATCCACATAAATTAGTCCCCTGTGGTTGCGTCGCATACTTTTCGATCGAGAATATAATTCAATCAAATAATAATCAATCATGATAATTGTATGGAGACTAGAATTGAAGAGATGCAAGGACCTAGCTCTCGTACTACTTACCGGGACCGTACGAAAATTGAGGTCCTCACGCCATTCACCCTGAACCTCCTTCGTGAACATTTTCCAAACCATGTCCGGCAAAAAAGAAATGAATGAGTTATTAATTACTTTACGTCTCAGAGAATAAACGAAAGAGATAGATATAGTGCGATAATGATTGAAATTACTTTTGGAGGCAATCAATTATGCTGCGGTAGTCTTCCATCGGCTTCTTTAACGAGTCTGAGATTTCCACTTTTGCACCGTCAACGTCAATGTTTAGAAGAATCCAGTGGTAGCTGCGCACGTTTATATACACTTAACATCGAATAAACAAAAATTAAATGTGTACAAGACAGTAGGACTCTCACCCATAGTTGTAAGGAAATAGTATTTGTGTCTTGTAATGTTGCTCTATTAAAAACATTAGCAAGTTATCCTCCGTTTTCTCGAGGTTATTTATTAGTGTATGTCCATTAACTCTATTTGGGTCAACAAACCCAATGTTGTAGATTGATTTTATTCTATATTCTTGAATCTTCATTCTTCATATATAATAGCATATAGAAGGAGATATAGTGAGGATAACGACAGGAAATGAATTGAATGAGCTGAGTTAGTGACTTAATTACTTACAGACAATAGCAGCTGAGGAGGGACTTGTCGACGGCGTCTAGGTTGAATAACTGAAATAGTTCACAAAGTTCAATGGAGATCTCGTCTGGACGGAAGTACTCCTCTCCAACTTTACATACGAGAAATTGTCGCCCTTCCTTTGTGACTTTCAAGTACCATAGATGCAATAGTCGCATATGTGTTGGCAGATCATCGAATACCTCATCGCTGACCAGAGGCTCCCCGTAGACAAATTTCCGTGCTATTGGTCCCTTGGCGACATCATCTGCGCCGGCTAGAATATGTTTGACCGGCATGTTACACTCCTTGTCTAATTTAATAGCTAATTCCATATCTGTTCCACCTTGAGTGGGCTGGGGTAACACCTTGAGCAGGGTGATAGATTGTTTTGCCTATTTGCCGAGTTGGGCAACTTCTTTTGATTTTCTCCCGCTTGCAGTACTGCTTGATGACTTCTCTTTTAGTGTCTTCGTAAGACAGCTAGCGTGTATAGTCATCTTTCCTATTTAACACATGTTAGGGTGGTTTCTCAAGGAATGCCTTGAAGTGATTCTTGACTTTTGGATCAACTTGCACCCGTGGATCGGGTTGTTTTGGTGCAAAATGGGCCTTCACTTTGGCATGGGAGATCACCGCGCTTTCCTCATCAGTCCGGTGATAAGCTAACTTGGGAGGAGACGACGGTACTCTTGGGAGGGGATCTTGTCGTTTTTGGCGTCGGGTCTCCCTCAACGCAGTGGTGTTATTCTTCCGCTTTCTTCCCTTTGATTCAGTGGGCGGAGGCGCCAGAGATGGAGATGCACTCGGGCTGTGGTCCCTCTCAGGAAGGGGTGGACTATTGTTTCTCGGTGGAGACGGTGGGCTCGGAGGTGATGGTGGCCTCGGAGGTGATGGATTGCTTCTCGGAGGAGAAGATTTCCTTGGTGCCCAGCCTGGAAACACGATGTGCTATTTTTTCCAAAGAATGATCCCACCCTCCACTTCTCCCAGTGTTTTCTCCCCTTCGCCTGCAGGGATGTCAAGCTCAAGTGATCGACATGTCGGTTCAACTTCATCCACACCGACACGAGCATAGCTTGCTGGAATCTGACTTCCATGGTAGGTCGCTTCCGGTGGACAAGGTAAAGCAAAGACGAGCGCCACCTTCATAGAAATGTTCTTCACTGTGACATGTAGCTCACAAGCTCTCCTTGCCTTGACTTCATCCACGGGGTAGCGAACCATCGTTGCACCGGCCGTATCATCTATCACCGGTGCATTATTCTCCATCAACATTAGATTATTAGCTTGTACCTCCGTGGAAGCCACGCTTCTTCTCCGCTGAGATGGGCCCACTGGACTGTCTAATGCAGGATCTTGCTGTCGGGCCAGTACTCTAAGTTCATTAATCTGCTCCTACTGCAGCTTGAACATGGCTTGAAATTCCTCGTTCCTTTTTTCAACCGCCTCCAACCGCGCTGCCTCCTCCGCCTTCTGCCAGTTCGTTTTTCTGATCGGCTTCTATAAGTGTCAATGTCCTCGGGAAACCCTGTCTTCCATGGAACAGATGGGCCAAAGACTCATGTTCGTTCTACTTTTTCAGGATTCCCGAGGGCATATGTCAGCTCATCGTTCTCTCTGTCGGGAATGAACTTTCCATCTTTTCTCAGTTGTATCACTTTAACAAGTTCATCTTTGGGTTTAGTAATGGCCTTCTTTGTAACAATAATATCCCCGAATTCAGTGTCATACGACCCCCCATGCCCAAGGAGCCCAATTTTTGACCTCACGGGCCACTAATTTGTAGCCGGCGTGACCCCTTTTTGACGCATTTCGTTCTCAGTTTTTGCCCACTTAGGCACGACCGTCTGGTAGCCACCTGTCCCCATAGTATGATGATATTTCTTTTTGGCCACATTTAACTTATTCTTCTCCGACTTGGCCGTAGCTGCTTCTGATTCCTTGTATGTCACAAATGGGGCCCAGTTATCCCGTTGCTTCTCCAGCGGGCCAGTGAATGGCGGAGCCAACCCCTTCTTGGCATAGTTCTTGTACAATCTTCTCTTCCAGTCCTTGAACTGTTCGCCCATCTTCTTAAGGGCCCACTTTCTGACTTTCAACCTCAATGCCTCATTGAGTTCACGAGTGTCCAATTCAGGCAGAGAGAAGTGTGCCATGAGTGAATTCCAAAGACCCTCTTTGGCTCTGTCATCGACAAAAGTTTCTCCAACTCGATCACTTTTCTTTCCTGTCTTATTCCACTTCTGAGTGGTGATCAGGATGGAATCCCTGACTATCGCTCCGCATTGATATACAAATACACTTGCAGCCTCTTTCGGCTCCAAAGGTTCGCCGAACTCAGACACTAGATCAATAGTGAAACGCGCACCATCGGCCAACTTTTTGGTCGGGCCTCGTTTCCTTGCAGAAGATTCGCCCGATGCGGAGGTCTAAGAGAAGAAACGGTCGTTAGTACATATATATATATATATATATATATATATATATATATGAATCAACTAATGCATCTACTAGCTCATGATCAGCAGAGACTTTATATATCTCGCCGGTCTTTGCTATGGTGTCTCCACCGTCAGTTCCACCGTTGTCTCCACCAAAGAATTCATCATAGCTGTCTCTTTCGTTGGCTTCATCCAAGTTGAGGTATTGGGAGCCATCATCATCTCCATCGTCGTCTGCTCCATCGTAATGGTAACCTCCTGTACCCTCATCTATCATGTTGTACATGATGTGCTCTTTGTTGTCTCTACCGTCCATAACTTAACTAATACAGAAGAAAGATAAAACCATTTTGCTTAATGCAATAAAATAAAGGAAGATAAAGTAATTCAGCTTAATATACCATACTACACATTAAAGTACCAATTAAACAATACGATAAAGAAAGATAAAGTACCAATTAAAAAAAGTACATCTCGAATAATCCAGCTAGTACAACAATAAAGTATCAATTAAACAACAATATCTCAAATAAAAGATGGTACCCTATTACACATCTAGCTCAGCAAAGACGTCGAGCCCCGGCTACTGAGTTGCGGGAGGTGTGCACCCAAAGAGTAGGAACCATCACCGGAGAATATCTCGGGTAAGGTGCCTGAAGAAGCTGCCAGGTATTGGCGACCTGGACTTCTAAAATATACATGTAACATCGGACGTGCTCGGCCTCCTCCCTGACACGACGATGTACCACCTCGTCGGGGGCCGGATCCCTCTACACCGCACCTGGACCACTCGGCCGCCACCATAGAAGATCCGGGTCGACGAAGACACCCGGATTCCTCACCAGACCACGTCCCCCAGTTGGTAGCACCTCCCAGTGCCAGACCGGCGGAGCCCAGTCCTGTGGATGCCCGGCGACAGAGTCTAGTAGTGCTCCGTTGTTCCCGCCGAGTGAACGAGGATGAGGAATCGACATAATTTCCTAAATACTAAAATTAAACCTATATACTTTAAACATGACGAAAATAAATAGTATCAACTAAAATAAACTATATTAAACACTAACTAAATTACACTAACTAAACTATATTAACACTAATTACACTAACAAAATTACACAACAAAATATACTAACAAAATTACACTAATTAACACTAACAAATTAAACTAAGAAAATAGCCGGAGAGGGGCGGTGCCACGGGCGCGGGAGGCTCACCTAGACGATGGTGCGGGCGGCGCAGTGGTCGCCGGGGCGGCAGAGGCGCGGGGCGGCGCGGGAAGGGGCGACACGACGCGGGGAAGCGTGGGAAGGGCGGCACAGACGCGGAGGAGGGGCGGCACGAGAACGGCGACGCGGTGGGCAGCACGGGCACGGCGGCGCGGTGGACGGCACGGACACGGCGGCACGGTGGACGGGCGTGGCGGCGCGGTGGACGGCACGGGGGCGGCGGCGCTGGGGCATTTGGATCGCGAAGAGGAAGACATGCTCCGGTTCGCTGCTTGGCTTGTAGGTGACCTTTAGTCCCAGTATGTGTTACCAACAGGGGCTAAAAGGTGTTTGGCGCGCCGCGTTCCGCGCGCAGGGCCGCACCCCTTTAGTCCCGGTTAAACCAGGACTAAAAGGTCTATTTTTCAAACCTTTTTTGAAAAACAAAAAAGGTTTATGGGTTTAGGGTTTAGGAAAATTAATTATTATATATCAAAATTTGCAGAAATAAAATTTACATCTACTCTGTTATATAGATCTAAATAAAATAATTGTTCCCGAGATTTACATTGTTCGGACCTTTTTTGAATATTTTTATGCCCGTTTTGAAATTTTCCCGTTTCGAACTTAGGTCAAAACGGCGTGTGTGAAGATAGGGGATGATAATGTTAGAACTTGCATTGGATCTCTGAAGAAACAACGTATTGTGAGTCTAAAAATGATTTTTTTTTTCAAAAAATCATGGGCGTTAGTTCATGTACCTGTAGTTCAAACTGGACCCACTTCCTGCAGATTCGGCAGACATTTGTCTTTTTCACCCGGGAAGGACAGAAAGGTTTGAGATCCCCCGGTTGGGAGATAGTTCATGTAAGGTGACGAGGTTTTGACTCGTCAATGCCCATTGTTATGAGCTTGGGTTTTGGAGAAGATGGGGATACTGGAGATCGCGGAATGGTTAACAGACAGGCAACCAGGGGACACGAGATTTACCCAGGTTCAGGCCCTCGGAGGGAAAACCCTACTCCTGCTTGTCTGCTCTTGATTACGGCGGAACCAAAAGTTATAGGGATGCGCAGATGCAATCTGGCGTGGAGGTGTGTATGCGGTGGTATGAAAGGTGTGTGAGAGAGCCTCCTCGTCCTACCCTCCTATCCTTTATATAGAAATAGGAAGGTCCCGGGCACAGATCGAGTCGGTTACAGGTTTTAGGGTTTACCCCCTTTGAATATTCTATTTGTTCTAGTCTTGATCTCCAAGGATCCGAAGACGTCATGGGCTTGGGCCACCCGAAAATCTTCATGGCCCGCGTATATTCTCATTGGCCTTCCTTGGGCTGGACCAGGTATGCTAAAGTCGTGTACTCGTAGGGTATAACCATGTTAGTAGCCCCCGAGTGTTCATTCGAATCATTGATTCGGCTGAGGACTCTTCAATCTTTCGGGTGCAGCTGCCTCTGTTTACCAGAGAGTGATTCTAGTATGTAGGGATTGTTGATGCGTGTGCCTGACTCTCCCGACGGATCAGGGTCAGTTAACTGTCTTAGGACAAAACAACACGATCTTCTTCAGATTCGAGTCCCTCGACTCGAACCCGTAACATATGCTGGCGTAATTCGACTCAGTCCATTGAGGACTTATAGGAGTGGAATTCCAGTAAATTTTGAATGATGTACCCAACGCGTCCGTCAGGATTTTCATCGCGCCTGTTGGCACGGTTGTTTACTAGCAGAGCGCAGTCGTGTGCGTTATCAGGCCATCAGATGGTATCTGTAGGTCTTATCTTTGTGTCGTAGACACAGCATCCAAAATTTTATCACCACGGAGGTGTTTCGGGTGGCCAAGGAGGATGTTTCTCACTTAGCGTTAATTGGGGCAATGTTGCCGAAAAGTTTTTTGCATTCTGATCCGAAGGATCGCAGTCGAAGAGTTCATAGGGTGCGCGACCAGCGCTCCCTATGGGAGTAGCCCCCGAGTGTCTGTTTGAGTCGTATACTCGAGCACAGACTTTAATTCAGCCGTTGTTTTGTTCAGGTCCGTAGGACACAAATTTTTTCGAATACTTGAATCAATCCTCCCTATGGGAGTAGTCCCCGAGTCCGTAGTGGAATCGTAGACTCGACGTAGGACTTGAAGAATAGTTCAGCGGTGTAGTACCTGAGTCATGCTTCGGGTGCGCGGCCTGCGCTCCTGATAGTAGTAGCCCCCGAGTAGTTGCTCGAATCGTAGATTCGAGTGAGTACTTTAGCTGTTGAGCCGAAGATTTGTAACCGTTGCTAGTATAGCTTTGATGACTTTAGTGCTGACGATCGTGACCTCAAGCGTCTGCGGCGCCAGAGGTGACATGACTGGACGAACGTGGGTCCCACTTTCTGACTTGGAATTGACTGGTCACGCACGACGTGGCAATAATTATGGTGTCTCCTCGGTTTTTGTGCGTAGTGGACAGCGTGCGAGCGACGGTTCGCTGCTGTGCTGACACGTGGACGGTTGGATTTTGATGCTGGCTCTAGGGCTTCCTGATGAACGGTCCATGTTCATCGTCTTCGTCCTTATAATCTTTGGGGGGAATTTTGTTTGTTTGCACCGCAGCCATTTGTTTTTCACTGCTTCCAACTTCTTGAGCTTTTCTCGCCGCGCGCTGTAAGTTCTCTGATATTTTCCTTCCTCCTTTCTGTGCTTGCACCGCCGCCGTCACCATACTGCAATGGGAAGTCAAAGAAGTCCTCCACCGTGGCGGGCACCAGTGCTGCTGCAGGCGGCAAGAAAAGCACCGCCGCCACTCGTGTCACCGATGGTGGGTGGTGGCGCTCGGAGACACGCGAGGGCGACCTGCGCAAATTGTGCGAGGCGGGTTTGATCTCGCAGGACAGGGACGCCGCCAGGGTTCCCGGCGATGAGGTAATTCCCCGTCCACCTGCTGGGTTTCGTGTGATGTTCATTGCTTTTGTTCATCCCGGCCTTTCGCTCCCAGTACACGATTTTCCCCGTGGGCTATTGTTTTTCTATGGCATCCAACTCCACCATCTTTCACCAAATTCTCTTCGCCACATCGCCTGTTTCATCACTTTCTGCGAGTGCTGGCTCGGTATCGATCCGCAATTTGGTCTCTTCCAGAATCTCTATTCCGTGAAGAGGCAATCTGGCTCCGACGGAGTTTATCCGATTGGTGGTTGTATCATTTCCCTTCGATCCAACTTTCTTTTCTTCTCTTTTTATATGTCCGAGTCCGTTCAATACTGGCGGAAGAGGTGGTTTTATATTCGCAATTCCACAGTGGACGGGCAAAACTTTGGCCTTGCCCCTTTCTACTCCACACAAAAAATCCAGCCGAAGAGGTCCTGGAAGAACAACATCTTGGAGGGTGAGGTGGAGGAGATAGAGCTCTACCGTCGGGTGTAGGACCTCCAAAGTGATTCCGGAGAAGGTGGTGAACGGTGTGGATATCATCCCCACCTTCCTCAAACGTCGGGTGCAGCCACTCCAAGATAGGGCGCACCCGATGTTCCTTTATTCTGGTCGCCACGACCCGACGAGAGTTGCGGCTGAGGAGCTCTCCAAGGGGGGCCTCGACAGAGTCCTTCGGCCACTGCTGAAGTTTAAGGCTGACGAGGATCTTCCGGGGAAGTCGCAGACCCCTCCGTTCACCGTCTCTCGACCGGTTCCACAGGTGTAGATCTGGGACGTGCGCGTATCGCTTTTTCCGAGTGCGTTTTCTTGTACTTCCTTGTTCTGAAAGTTTTTTGGCATTGTGCATGGGTTCAAGGTACCTGGCATGGTGCCTCCACTACCCGAAAAAATTCCGGATGCGCCGGACAATGAGGTAGTGGACTCCATGTCTGAGCTTCCCTCGGCACAATCACCGGTTGAGGATTCTCCGGGGCGAGCGAGGAGCGGACCCGAAAGCGAGCACGGAGCTCGAGTGAATATTCTGATGCCTCGACTCCGCTGATGCCTAGGAACCCGCCATTCCTTGTACGCCATGATGGAGGTGATGGTGGCTCTTCCTCCCCCATTTCGGCCGTTTCGGTGCAGGCTGTAGCACCGCAGCCGCTGGTGAAGCGGAAAAAGAAAGAGAAGAAGGAAGAGAAGAAAGGCAACAGGGCCTTGCCTGTCTTTGATTTGAGTGGCATGGACTCATAAGTATCTTCTGATGCGATTCTTTATTTCCTTTGTCTTCTTTTATTTGTCTGGTGCTTTCTTGTGCAGCCACTCCTCCGATGGCTCTTCTAGTGATGCCGCTCAGGAGGCCATGGGGGAGTCGAGGGTGACACCTCCTCCTTCTCAGACGGTGGCCACCTCTGGGGGCGTTGCTCCGAACCCCTCCCCGCAGGAGGTTCGGGTGATCGTCCCCTAGAAGACGACAGCCGGACCTTCGGAGTCTCCGTCTGGTCATGTAAGTATCTCCGTTATTGCTGTGGGGGGAGCCCCCGAGCGTTTTTCATATGATCATTTGATCTTTGCTTCTGTTTTGTGCGTGTCTCGGGGGGAGCCCCTGAGCGTTTTTCGTGTGTTTGACTTCTTTTTTCCCGTTTCTTGGGCACAGCCCCCGAGCCTTTTTCCTAACAAGTTGTTTCTTCTCGCAGCCTTTTGTGCAAGGTGCCAATCAGCTGGTGAAGTAGCACCTGGCGTTGGAGGCCAGCCTACAGCGGCATCAAGGTACATCCTTAGCTGGATCTTCTGCTTCTTCGTCTGCTTGCTGGCTTGTGAAGCTCATGCATGTTCTTGTTACTTTCTGCAGATGAAAATAACACTGCCCTCCGCGAGCTTGATGCTCTCAAAAAGATCCTCGGGCGAGCGAAGAAAAAGGCCAAGGACACCGTTGGTGTGAAGGAGCGCCTCGAGTAGGAGCTAGCTGACGCAACTGCGGCCAAGGAGCGCCTGCAGCAGGAGGTGACGGACCGCGAGGAGCAGCTCACCACCGCCGCAGCTACGCACGAGAGGGAGGTAGCCGAAAAGCTGATGGAGGCTACCAAGGCTATTTCGGGTGAGTAATTTTTCCTGTATGTTTCTTGTCTCTCCTGATTTGTTTGATTCTTACTGTAATTTTTTCGTTTTTCAGATGCCGCGGGCATTGAGTTCGACCACAGAGCTCTGGAGCACGACAGTGCTCTGAATGATGCTGCTGCGACGGTCGAAGACCGCTGCAGTACTGTGGTTGTCTCTCTTGCCAAAGCCAAGGAGGTTCTCGGGCGCTTCTACAAGGAGGTCGTCCCCAAGGGCGTTGCCCTTGAGGATGTCGACTTGTTAGCAGATGTGCTATCAGCCGATGCGCCTGCGGCCTACAAGCGCAAACAGAAGGGAATCTGCGCATCCATGGGGCTGGCGATGGACATGGCGTCCGGGGCGGAGCTGGATCTTCATCAGGTCACCTCCCAGATGCCAACGGCTCCCGACGGATTCGAGGTAGCTTTTGCTCTATACGTTGTCCGTTGTAAACGTTATGGGCTAAAGCTGATTGACCTGCTGGCGGAGTACGCGGCAAGGCAGCAAGGAGATGTCAAGAGCAGGCAATCTGGCTCCGAGGCCACTCAGGATGCAGATGCTTAGGCCTTGTGGTTGTAGGATAGTTGTCGTCTACTTTTGTTGTAATATATTCATGAACACTTCTTGTGCCACGCAGTGGCTTTGGTTGCATATAATGAACTTTCGAGCTGTTGCCCCTTCGTGTGTTGTTCATATCCTTGGTTGTTTTCCTCTAGGGACCTTCGAGTGATGACCCTGTCGATACTTCATCTGCTCCACAGCCGCAACTATCCTTGGATGATGCATCGTAGCTTGTATTCCTTCGTGACTGCGTCCGCAGTATTGAGAAGGAGTTGTTTGGCATCCGAGGCCATGCGGATGTTTGGAAGTCGAAGGCGGAGCGAGGCGCCGCCAGAGAGGAGTATTTGATGGGGGATCTGCGGCTTTTGGCCGAACAGCTGCAGTGTGAGTTTCTTCGAGCTGTTGCTCATTTTCGGATGCGCCTGTTGGCTTTTCATCTTACTTTGTAGGTGTTGCATGTTCTAACCTTGTTCCTAGGGAGGATAAGGAGCGCGTTGCAGTTCGGATCAATTGCTTGACCCAGCAAGATATGGAAGCCGGTGGCTTTTTCTGGATGGATCGCGACTGTGCCATGGTTCTTGCGACTGTGTAGGATCGTGTTCACCAGGTATCGCGAGTGCTGCGACAGGTGAAGACTTCTCTGACGTCGATGCTGCACATCATGTTTCCCCTGGATGAAGCGCCATCGACTCTCTAGGGCTTGCTGGCGAAGTTTCGAGATGTGCGTCATGTCAGGGAGCTGGTGCGGCACTAGTTGGTTGCCTAGGTGAAGGTCGCGCTTTCCCTCGTGCCGCTGCATCACCCTGATGTGGTTCTTGTTGCTGTTGCGGCTGGGCCGCCCCTTCGGCCAGATGATGACATGTGGGACATGTGCCCGCACTATGAGGCTGTGAGGCAGTATGCCGAACAAATTGTAGATCTCTTTGAGCATCGTGGGTAGGTGATTCTTCAGAATAGGTAAGACCTGTAAAAAGATAGATGTAAAAACTTGTATGTATTCGACTGGGCGTGTTATGCCCTTTGCTGTAAAGGTTGATTGTATTAGCACGTGGTGCTTGTTTGTATGCATGCCCTTTTCGTTAGCCTAACGTGGTCAGCTACTCAAGTGCACATGCGTTTATCCTCAGTCGACGACGTCGTGAGGTTAGGGGGAGCCCCCGAGTGTGTTGTAGCATAAAGAAATGGGAGTGAGAGATAAATTTTGGGGCGAGGCACTTAGCTTTATTCATATCGTAATGAGGAGGTACATTTTTTGGCTGAGTAGCCTTGGCTGAATAGCCTTATTGAAAGTGAAGGGGGATATATGGGGGTAGAAGCGTCGCAGTTGTGCGGCGTTCCATGGGTTGGAGTATGCGACTCCAGACTCCACGTGCTTGAGGCGATAGGCGCCACCTGGGATGACTTTGGTGACGACGTAGGGTACTTCCCAGGGTGACTTGAGCTTCTTCGGGCGCTTTTGCTTGAGTCGCAGGACTAGGTCTCCTTCGACGAAGGACCTTGGCCGCAGCCGACGGCTGTGATAGTTGTGGAGGCTCTATTGGTAGACCGCCGATCGTGATGCGGAGATGTCGCGTGCCTCGTCGAGTGTGTCGACGGCATCTTCGAGTGCGGCCGTCGATTCGGCTTCGCTGTAGGCGACGACCCGTGGGGCCTTATGGCGTACTTCTGTGGGCAACACGGCTTTGGCTCCGTGCACCATGAAGAAAGGCGTGTAGCCAGTTGAGCTCTTTGGCGTTGTGCGCAGGCTCCAAAGGACGGAGGGTAGCTCTTCTGTCCAGGCTCCTGGAAGTCGCTCGAGCACGCTCATTAGACGTTTCTTGATGCCGCCGCCGATGAGGCCGTTGGCCTTTTCGACCTTCCCGTTCGTTTGCGGGTGCGCCACGGAGGCATATGTTATGTTGATCCCGAGGCCTTCGCGGAATTCCTGGAATTCTTTGGAGATGAAGTTTGACCCGTTGTCGGTGATGATGCTATACGGCATGCTGAACCTGTAGACTATGGATTCGAAGAACTTCATGGCCGTTTTACCCTTTTGGTTGGTAACGGGTATGGCTTCGATCCACTTGGTGAACTTGTCGACTGTGACCAGGAGGTAAACGTGGCCTCCTTTCGAGGACTTGGGCAGTTTGCCGATCATGTCGAGGCCCCATTGGGTGAAGGGCCAGGCCACGGGTATGGGCCTGAGCTCCGATCCAGGTGCATACGATTTGTCTGAGAATCTCTGGCACCCGTTACACCTTCGGACGATGTCCTTGGCGTTGTTCATGGCCGTTGGCCAGTAGAACCCGGCTCGCAGAGCTTTGGCGACGAGGGCGCGGCTGCCTGCGTGATGACCGCAGATGCCCTCATGGATGTCTTGGAGGATGGTTTTGCCGTCACCAATGGTGACACACCTTTGGAGTACACCCGAAATGCTGTGTTTGTAAAGCTCGCCATTGATGATGGTGAAGGCCTTGGACCGGCGAGATATGCGTCGGGCTTCTGTCGCGTCATCAGGTAGTTCCCTGTTTATCAGGTACCGCAGGTACGGCTGTGTCCATGTTCCTTCGACTTCCATGACCTGCATCAGGTTGACCACTGCGACCTTTGTGTCGAGCTTTTCGGGTCTTCGTGTCCTTCGGGTAGGGCAGCCCCCGAGTGCTCCGCTTCTTCGGGGTGATCCCTTGGGGAATTTTCTTTTAATGGATGGCATGCATATCTGTTTGAGGAACACACCTGGTGGCACCCGTGCGCAAGTCGAGCCGATATTGGCGAGCCTATCGGCTTCTTCGTTGCTTTCTCTTCCAACGTGCCGAAGCTCGCAGCCGTCAAAGTCTCCTTCGAGCTTGTTGTAGAGTGCACGATACGCAATCATGTTTGCGACGTGTGCGTCACACTTGTTCATCGTCTGCTGGACGACGAGGTTCGAGTCACGGTAGATGACTAGGCGCGTTGCGTCGCAAATCTTGGCCATCCTCATGCCATGGATGAGGGCCTCATATTCGGCTTCGTTGTTGGAAGCTCGAAATTTCATCCAGAGGACGTACTTCATCTTGTCGCCCTGCGGGGATGTCAGTATGACCCAGGCTCCTGCTCCAGCCTCGCGCTTGGAGTCATCGAAGTGCATCGTCCATGACTGTGTCATATCTGGAGTGTCAGGCAGCTCCAAATCCATCCAGTGGACCAGGAAATCTGGTAGGACCTCAGACTTGATCGCATGACACTTCTCGTAGATTATGTCTAGAGGAGACAACTCGATGCCCCACAGGGCTACGCGTCCTGTGGCTTCCGGGTTGTTCAGGATGCTGTTCAGAGGTGCTTCGTTGACGACTATCACCTGATGATCCTGGAAGTAGTGGCTCAGTCGACGAGTCGTCATGAACACGCTGTAGGCGAGTTTATGGTAGTGAGGGTACCTCTGCTTTGTCTGCGTCAATCCCTCGCTGAGGTAGTAGATTGGGCGTTGGACCCCATGGGTCTTGCCATCTTAGGGTCGCTCGACCACAAGCACAGTGCTCACCACCTGGTGCGTGGCTGATATGTATAGCAGGAGGGGCTCGCGTTCCTTTGGTATGACCAGGACGGGCGAGGTGGAGAGAAGTCTCTTCAAATCTTCGAATGCGTCGTCCGCTTCAGGTGTCCACTCGAATTTGTCTGCTTTGCGTAGCAACTGGTAAAAAGGCAGGGCCTTCTCACCCATGCGGTTGGTGAATATGCTTAGTGCTGTGATGCGCCCAACGAGTTGTTGGATACCTTTGAGGTTCTTAGGTTTCTCCATGGCCAGTATGACCCGGGATTTTCTTCGGGTTCGCCTCAATTCCTCTCTAGGAGATGAAGTAGCCGAGCAGTTGGCTACATGGGACGCTGAAGGCGCACTTTTCTGGGTTCATCTTGATCTTGTAGCAATCAAGGTTGTCGAACGTCTAGCGGAGATCATAGATCAGTGTCTTGGCCTCCCCTGTCTTGATTACTATGTCATCGACATAGACTTGTACATTGCGGCCGATCTGGCTCTTCAGGCATGCTTGCATGCACCGCTGGTACGTAGCACCTGCGTTCTTTAGCCCGAAGGGCATTGTGTTGTAGCAGAACACTCTGAACGGCGTGATGAACGCCGTTTTCTCCTGATCTTTGACTTTCAGTCGAATCTAATTGTAGCCTGAGTAGGCTTCGAGGAAGGAGAGTTTCTCGCATCCTGCAGTCGAATCGATGATCTGATCGATCCGAGGGAGAGGGAAGTGATCCTTCGGGTAGTGCTTGTTCAGTGATGTGAAGTCCACACACATCCGCAGGATGTCCGTGTCCTTTTTAGGGACCATCACGGTGTTGGCTAGGCACTCGCTTTCCTTGATCTCCCTGATGAAATCAGCGGCGAGCAGTCTGTTAACCTCAACTCCGATGGCTTCGGACCGTGGCTCGGACAGTCGTCAGATGGACTGTTTGACAGGCTTGGTATCTGGGAACACATTGAGTGCATGCTAGGCGAATTTCCTGGGAACTCCTGGCATGTCCGCAGGACACCAGGCGAAGATTTCCCAGCGCTCACGGAGGAATTCGATGAGCGTGCTTTCCTATGCGGGACTGAGGTCGTTGGCGATCAGAGTCGTCTTGCAGGAGTCTGTTGGGTGGACCTGCACCTTCTTCATGTTGACTGTTGAGTCAAATGACATGTCGGGTGCGTTTTTCCTTGAGACTGGGGGTGCCCCGTTGTCTGTCACCTCTTGGAGCCTTATGAGCTCCTCCTGCATGCCGAATGACTGGGAGATTCTATTGAAGTCCCTGTCGCAGTGGTCCGATCGGGTGAAGCTCCCCTAGACTGTGATGATGCCCCTAGGTCCTGGCATCTTCCGTAGCAGGTACGCACAGTGCGGTACTGCCAGGAACCTTGCGAATGCCACGCGCCCGAGGATAGCGTGGTATTGTGATGGCTAGTCCACCACTTTGAACTCGAGTCGCTCGCACCGAAAGTTGTCGGGCTTACCAAAGATGATGTCGAGCCATATCTTTCCCAGGGGAAATATGCCCTTCCCTGGAACAATGTCGTGGAACGTTGTGTCGGATTGTTCCAGGCTGCACGGCGGAATCCGCATCGCTGCTAGGGTGCTAGCGAACATCAGGTTGATGTTGCTTCCGCCGTCCATGAAGACACGGCTCATATCGAACCCTCCGATCTGCGCCTCGAGCACCAGGGCAGCATGACCTGGGCGAGGGATCTGGCGGGGGTGATCCGATCGGCTGAATGTGATGCAGGACTCCAAACCGCTGAGGTACTCAGTGTCGGGGATATAACCCCAGGTACCCCAGAGTTAATGTATGTACAGACCCTATCAGAATTATGGAAGAGAAAGAAGATATGTCAATAAAGCATTAAGTGAAAAATACAAAAATAAAAGAAGACATGGGCCGAACTAAACCTAATTCGGCCTGCTCCCACGACTCCTCCTATCCCAAATAGCACTAACGGGCCGAATTAGATGACAATTTGGCCCACGTAGCCGAATTACCGCCAAACTCCCTCCTCTCCCGCCAGGTTGCTGCCTCATGCTCCCGCCGAACCATCGCACGGCTTCCCCTCCACGTCTCGCCAACGATACCACGTCAGAGCAGGGAGAATCCCAGGTGGGCCGGAGCCAACCATCGCGGCCCACCACGAGCTAGCGTCACCAAGTCCTCCGCGCCCTCTTCCCTTGGGTGGGCCGACATGGGAAGCTCGGCCCCACCGAGGGGCCTTCCTCGCCAGCTAGCCCGCGTTGAGCCAGAGCACCAAGACACAGTCATCTCCCCCGGGTGGGCCTGCACCGAATAAGACGGCCCACCACGGGCTGCAAACATCTAGAGGCAGGGATACCTCGGCTGGGTCGTTTCCGGCTTGGGTCGACTAAGGGTTAGTCCGGCCAGGCCACGCTAAGGCCTCGTCCGGGCTGAATTCCAACTCGGCTGGCCCAACTTTAGCTACCAGGCCGAATCAACCAAGGTCCAGGCCGAATTGCCGCTCCCTCTGGGCATTCGGGCCGAATTATATCATCTCGTACGCCCCCGTATTGACATCCGGACGCACCCCGACATCTACAACAATGCACCATCGAGCCAGGACAAGACCAACAAGTATCGTTCCAGTCTTGGGAGCCCACCAGCTCAGACTATCACATGACGTATGGAATATGCCTATGGCATCTAACGAGATGCTAGGGATATGCTCTTGGCATCAAATAAGATGCTAGGGAATATGCCTGGCATCTCCAAAGATAACAAGGCATATGCTGAGCATCTCTAGAAGATACCCAGAATATACCATCTAGATGCCAAACGTGTAGAACAAGTCTTGTCCCCTGGGCTCCCCTTTATAAGGAGCGCCAGGGGGATCGTTAGAAGGAGAGGCCCCGAAGGGCTCTTCTCCTCTCTGCTCACCAGGAGCTCTCCTTCTTCTTCCTCCTCCACTCTCACGGAGAGATCTAGATAGAGGTATAGGGAATACAGCTCAAGGAGCATGATTGTAGCCACAAGTATGGCAATATTATAAGAGATTAGATGTAGAGAAAGAGGTGTTATCTCCACATGAGAGCCTCAATCCTAGATACATTGTATTTCTCTTTGTTTGTACGAGTGCGGTCTTCACTGCATCATCCCTTCCCGGATTCCTCCACGTCCATCGGCCTCAACTTTAGCCTACCCATGGCATATGCCGTGAGACCACCACGACACTCAGGGATGGCGGGTGGAGTGTTCACAACCAAACTGACCTGGCGGGTGATTTTATTTTGCACCCTATTTGTTGGGCGCCCCTTTTGGATCATCAATGGCCCTTTGGCGCGGGGTACCCTTTTCCACCGTTGTTCTGCGCGGGTGCGATTGGGTGATTCGAGGGTCCCACGGGTGTTGGTGGAGGAGCTCTATGGGCGATGTCACCTGGTGTGGGTGCGTGTCCGTACCTAGGGTTCGGGGCTTGCTGCCTCATCTGGGACATGCTCTCACTGAGTTTCTGGAACTCGCAGTAGTCTTTGAGCATGTGGCTTGCCTTCTTTTTGCCATCCTGCTTGTCGATGTAGAAGTGGATGGTGCATGGGCCCGACAACTTGTCGTATGCCGAGGGCTCGTCGTCGCGGCTGCGGCGTTGACACGATTGCGTTGGGCGTCCTCCGTCGCGGAAGTTATTTCCACGGTATCCGCCGCTGCTACAGTTGCCATCATTGTGGTGTCAGCGTAGCCAGCCGCCATCATGTCGGGTCCGTCGCGATCATCGTAGACGCGCGATCTTTGTTTGCTACGGCGCTCACGCCAGCGGCCATAGTAATCTTCTTCCTCTGAATGTGCTCGGTGGACGGAGTCCTCACCGTCTGCCCACCTGTTGGCAATGCCCATTAGGTGGTCAAGTGTCTTGGGCTTGACGCACCCAAGTTCTTCCTTGAAGTCCTGGCGTTTGACACCATCCTTAAAGGCGTCGATTATTCTCTCCTCAGATATGTGTGCCCCGGAGTTCTTGATGTTGGACCAGGGTACTATATACAAGCGAATGAATTCTCCCGTTCGTTGGGTGAAGTCCCTCAGCTCTTGGATCGAGGCTGGTCTCTTGCTGGTGCCCTTGAAGTTTCGGATGGATCCCGAGGATAGGCTGCTAAGCCAGATCCGGGCTGCACCTGTCAGCTGCAGCTGAAGGCATTGCAGAGTGGTGTTTTTGTTTCCGCCGTGTAGTTTGACGGATGACAGGTGGTCGTTGAGCCACGCCTTAGGGTCCTGTGTACCGTCAAACTTCGTAGTGTCCGAAGGAGGCTTGAAGTTCTGCGGCATCCGCGTCCGCTGAACGGATCTGCTGAAGCATCGAGCTCCGCAGAGTTCTCCTTCATCGTCATCCTCTTCGGATTTGGATGAGCACCCGCGCTTGGCGCGTGCCTTGTCGATCTTGCGTTGGGTGAGCTTGCTTCGAGCGTCGTAGTCTCGGCTGCAACGTCGCGAGCTCTTGTACCGTCGAGGTAGGTTGTGTTCTTCCTTGTTAGATGAGGGTGTGGGACTGCGATTGAATCTAACCGCAACCTTCTTCTTCGGCTCTTCAGGAGCATCCCCGTGGAGCGCAGCTCCAACGAGTCCGAGTCCGGCTAATACAGAATTGTGCATGGCCCTTTTCGGGTCCCCCACCGGAGGTGGATGGGACGCGAGGTATGTGGTAGCTGCCATGATCGCATCCTGCGGCGTCTTCGGGATGACGTTGCCGTTGTCATCCATCTCCATGAAGGATTTGTTGAGGGTTCGGGTCACCTCACGTCGTGCGATGGGGTCCATGTTCACTACGCGAGAACGATTCTTGTTGGCGTGGTTGTCGTGCAAGCTGGAGCCACCAACGGCAGAGAGCGCAGCTCTCCGCGCGCTGGACTCCGATGCCGCTTGCTTGCGCTTGTCAAGCACCTCTTGCATCTTCACCTGCTTTTTGTGCTCTTTGATGAGGAGCAGGTGATATGCCATCAGTAGGTCCCGTGAGGCACCCACAGGTAGGATCTTGTTGCCCGCCACGGCTTCGCGTGCTTGGTTCCATCCTTCCTCGCTGAGGTGGATTACCCGACTGGCATCGGTGTTGTCCTCGTTGGGCGGGGGGATTGGTTTCTCTTGTTTTCGCTGTTCCTGCACTGCGGGTTGGGTGGCGGGTTGGGTGCTTGCTGACCCGCGTCGCTTTGGATGACCACGGCGCATTGGTAGCATCCGTAGGTCGGATCGCTGCTGCCGCAGCTTTCGGATCCGGAACCGTAGGTCCCTTCGTCCGATGGTCGATTGCACAGATCTGAGTTGCAGCTGCTGCTATCGTATGACTCATCTGTCGATGGTGATGTGCGTAGAATGGGATGCGGGGCCCATGAGGCGGGCCTGATCGATGGCAGGGGCACCCGCTCTGGGAGGCGGAGAGTGCCGGTCTACCCCGCCTGGAAGTAGAAGCTCCCGAACAGGTATCGAGCTCGTCGGCAACGGGCTCGAAGTCCTTCAGGATGGCTGGTGAGTGGGCGGTGAAGTCGAAAGCGCCGAAGAGGAGATGGATCTCCGTCACCTAGGAGTTGTAGATCGCTTTGGTTGGGACCGTCACGATCGCACAATCAGCACCCTCAGTTCCCACAGACGGCGCCAATTGACGAGGTTTCGACTCGTTAATGCCCATTGTTATGAGCTTGGGTTTTGGAGAAGATGCGGATGCTGGAGATCGCGGAACGTTAACAGACAAGCAACCATGGGACACGATATTTACCCAGGTTCAGGCCCCTGGAGGGAAAACCCTACTCCTGCTTGTCTGCTCTTGATTATGGCGGAACCAAAAGTTACAGGGGTGCGCAGATGCAATCTGGCATGGAGGTGTGTATGCGGTGGTATGAAATGTGTGAGAGAGCCTCCTCATCGTGCCCTCCTAGCCTTTATATAGAGATAGGTAGGTCCCGGGCACAGATCGAGTCGGTTACAGGTTTTAGGGTTTACCCCCTTTGAATATTCTATATATTCTAGTCTTGCTCTCTAAGGATCCGAAGACGTCATGGGCTTGGGCCACCCGAAAATCTTCATGGGCCGCGTATATTCTCGTGGGCCTTCCTTGGGCTGGACCAGGTATGCTAAAGTTGTGTACCCGTAGGGTATAACCATGTCATAAGGTGGTCTAGTATTTTAGAAAAATGGTATGGTAGCATTCTGTAACTGCATTTTGGTGGCTGCTTCACAAAACGACCCGTCTTTTTGCGCTTGGAAAATGGAAAATGGCTTTTCCGAGCGAGGAAAAGGAAATCTTCCTCCTGCAACATTGTTTGCCATCCCAATATCCACATGCATGCACAATATTGGCACCATATCATAAAATATGCCGCGATTCAACACAGAAACATGCCCGTTTCGAATTTTTCCCGCCATATCACACCGCTTCCCGCCATGTTTTCCCGCCCTTTCCCTCTGAATGGTGCTTTTAGTCCCGGTTGTAGCCACTAACCAGGACTAAAGATATTTCCCGCCATATCCCACTGCTTCCCTTCATGTTTTCCCGCCCTTTCCCTCTGAACGGTGCTTTTAGTCCCGGTTGTAGCCACTAACTGGGACTAAAGATATTTCATGCCATTTTCCACCGCTTCCCGCCATGTTTTCCCGCCCTTTCCCTCTGAACGGTGCTTTTAGTTCCGATTGTAGCCACTAACCGGGACTAAAGATATTTACCACCATTTCCCACCGCTTCCCGCCATGTTTTCCCGCCCTTTCCATCTATATATAGGCCGACCATGCCATGGCTATCCATACATCCACACCTTCCTCTCTCACAACAATGGACAATATCTACTGGGCCATTCTGACCATCAAGGAGACCGAGGCACTGTGCGCCTCCAACTACCCTTGCCCGCCGGGCTACCGGCCGCCCGCCGGCTGGATGCTGAGCGCTGGAGGGGTTCCTGTCCCTCCTGTGCCTCAAGGCTCTGCCCGACAGGCGGCCATCACGAACCACTTCTACCACGAGCTCACGCCGGAGCAGCGGATGGATCCCTAGTGGGATCCTGACAACTACGACACCTGGAATGCCTTATTCGCTAACCAACGGGAAAGGGAGCTTGCCAGATACGAGGGTGATGGTCCGCCCCCGGTGAACCACAACGAAGCCAACCGGTGTCTGTGGTGGGTGAACCATACTATCATCGGTGTAATGCGCTACATTTACGGGGAGACCATCCTCGCCTGCGGTGCCCACAAGTCCACCCGCCATAGAGCCACAAGAAGGCCCCTCCCCCGCCCGGCGGTAGCGGCATCGTCTTCCAGGAGACCCCTCCCCCGCCCACCGTGAATCTGAGGCCGGAGTGGCAGGTGCCCCCGGTATATGCCATGGTTGGGCTAAGGATCCCCGGAGTGGCAGGTGACGATGACGATGATGATGACAATGACGATGAAGACCCTGAAGCTACGTACTATAGGACTAGGCATGATTATGACTAAAGGGGGTGGCTTTAGTCCTGAGTGTTAGCTAGTCCCGGTTTGTCCCGGTTTTTAATATTAATAAATGTCTTGAGTGTTACCTAGTCTCGGGACTAAATATTAAGATGTTGTTGTATTCTTGTTAGTTTGCTCAGGTGATCAAATGCTGTTTTTCTACCTGCCTACATCAATCTTAGAAATTCTAAAAAATAGGATTAATTCACAAAAGGTTTAATACATTATTACATCACCAACATCCACATCTAGTGTTTTGGTTCTCTTCTAGTCCGTAACCATGGAGCATCTTCCTTATTTAGCAGTATGCTTGGGTCAGTTTTCACTTTGAATGTCGGAATTTCATGAAATTTGTTATAATGTTCTGACATGTCTGTCCTGTCCTCAACTCCCACCATGTTTCTTTTTCCTGAAAGAACTATGTGGCGCTTTGGCTCATCTATGATATTGTATTCTTTTGCTTATCTTTCCTTTTTCTCGGTCTAGTAGACATGTCCTTCACATAGAAAACTTGAGTCACATCATTGGCAAGGACGAATGGTTCGTCTCTGTACGCAAGATTATTGAGATCCATTATTGTCATTCCGTACTGCTGGTCTACCATTACCCCACCTCCTATCATCTTGACCCATTTGCATCGAAACAATGGGACCTTGAAATTAGGACCATAGTCAAGTTCCCATATGTCCTCTATGTAACCATAATATGTGTCCTTTTTCCCATTATCGTCCATTGCATCAAATCGAACACCACTGTTTTTGGTTGGTGCTCTTCTTATCTTGGGCGTGCGTGTAAAATATATTCCCATTTATCTCGTACCCTTGGAAATTCAATATAGTTGAAGATGGAGACCTGGCCAACAAGTACAATTGATCTCCAATAGTGGTGTCATTCATGAGATGTGTCTGCAACCAACCGCCGAAAGTCTTCATGTGTTCATCTCTAGTCAACCTGTCAGACTGACCCGGGTAGTTCGAGCGTACAATATTCTTGTGTACCTCGATATACGGAGCCACCAGGGTGGAACTTTGCAGAATTGTATAGTGTGCTTTAGTGAAAGAATGTCCGTCCATACATATATTTGCTTTCTTTCCTAGCATGCCTTTTCGACTAAGTCTCCCCTCATGTCGTGATTCAGGTACACCGATCGGCTTAAGGTCACGAATAAATTCAACACAAAACTCAATGACCTCCTCTGTTCCATAGCCCTTGGAGATGCTTCCTTCTAGCCTAACACGGTTATGGACATATTTCTTTAAGACTCTCATGAATCTTAAAGGGGAACATATTGTGTAGAAATACATGACCTAGCATGGTAATCTCTTCTACTAGGTGAACTAGAAAGTGCGTCATTATGTTGAAGAAGGATGGTGGGAACACCAACTCAAAGCTGACAAGACACTGGACCACATCTTTCTGTAACCCTGGTACACTTTCTGGATCGATTACCTTCTAAGAAATTGCATTGAGGAACGAACATAGCTTCATAATGGGTACTCTAACATTTTCCGGCAGAAACCCCCTCAAAGCAACCGAAAGCAACTGCGTCATAAGCACGTCGCATTCATGAGACTCAGGCATTCAAAAAACATTTCCTTCTCTTCCTTGGTAAGAGCGTAGCTGGCAGTACCTTGAAACAACTCTAGATGCCTGCCTTCTCGGTCTTTCATACGTTGTTGGTCCTGCCATGCTTCTGGTGTATCTTTATTCTTTCCATACACGCCCAAGAATCCTAGCAGTATCACACAAACATTCTTTGTCAGGTGCATCACGTCGATTGCAAAGAGGACCTCTAAGACTTTCCAATAGGGTAGCTCCCAGAATATAGATTTCTTCTTCCACATGGGTGCGTGTCTGCCAGCGTCCTTCGGAACGGACTGTCCGCCAGGACCCTTTCCAAATATTACTTTTAAATCCATCACCATATCAAATACATCATCACTAGTACGACGGACAGGCTTACTCCGGTGATCTGCTTCACCATTGAAATGCTTTCCTTTCCTTCTTAGGTAATGCATGGGTGAAAGAAAACGACGATTCCCTAGGTACACATTCTTCTTGCACTTATCCAAATAAATACTTTCAGTGTCATCTAAACAGTGTGTGCATGCATTGTATCCCTTGTATGTCTGTCCTAAAATGTTACTAAGAGCATGCCAATCATTGATGGTTACGAACAACAAGGCTCGTAGGTTAAATTCCTCACATTTGTGCTCATCCCACACACATACACCTTGTACGTGCCACAACTATAAAAGTTCTTCAACTAATGTCCTTAGGTACACATAAATGTCGTTGCCGGGTTGCTTTGGGCCTTGGATGAGCATTGGCATCATAATGAACTTCTGCTTCATGCACAACCAAGGAGGAAGGTTATAGATACACAAAGTCACAGGCCATGTGCTATGATTGCAGCTCTGCTCCCCTTAGGGATTCATGCCTTAGACCAAACCATAAGTTTCTCGTGTCACCTGCAAAGTCCGGTTACTTTCTCTCAATTTTTCTCCATTGTGACCCATCGGCGGGGTGTCTCAACATCTCGTCTTTCTTACGGTCTTCTTTGTGTCATCACAACAATTTGGCATGCTCTTCGTTTCTGAACAAACGTTTCAGCCGTGGTATTATAGGAGCATACCACATCACCTTGGCGGGAACCCTCTTCCTGGGGCGCTCCCCCTCAAAATCATCAGGTTCATCTCGTCAGATCTTATACCGCAATGTAGTGCATACCGGGCATGCATCCAAATTCTCGTACTGCTCACCGTGGTACAGGATGCAGTCATTAATGCATGCATGTATCTTATGTAGCTCTAATCCTAGAGGGTAGATAACCTTCTTTGCTTCGTAAGTACTGGCGGGAAGTTCGTTATCCTTTGGAAGCAGCTTCTTCATTATCTTCAACAACTTTTAAAATCCCGTGTCAGGCACACCGTCCTCTACCTTCCATTGCAGCAATTCTAGTGTGCTGCCTAGCTTTTTGTGGCCATCTTCGCAATTCGGGTACAATAATTTGTTGTGATCCTCTAAGATCTGCTCAAATTTCATCCTCTTCCTTTTGCTATCACATTCTCCCTTTTCATCAGCAATGGCCCGACTGTTGGAGATATGCCCAAGAGGCAATAATAAAGAGGTTATTATCATATCTTTGTGCTTATGATAAATGTTTGCCTACCATGCTATAATTGTATTAACCGGAAACATTAATACTTGTGTGATTTGTAAACATAAAAGAGTCCCTAGTAAATCCTTTTATTAAACTAGCTTGCTGGTTAATATATGATCATGGTTTCCTGATCATGAACATTGAGATGATATTAACAACAAGATCATATCATTAGGAGAATGGTGTGATGGACATACTCCTATAGTTAAGCATAGCATAAAGATCAAGTCATTGAATATAGTTCATTTGCTATAAGCTTTCTGATACATAGTAACCTAATTCCTTCGACCATGAGATCATGCCAATCACCATCACTGGAAGGATGCTTTGATTACATCAAACACGACACCGTAACTAGGTGGCTATAAAGGTGGCATTGAGTGTTTGGAAAGTGTGTGTTGAGGCACATGGATCAAGAGTGGGATTTGTCCATCCATATGACGGATAGATATACTCTAGGCACTCTCGGTGGAATGTCATCCAATTAGCTTGCAAGCATGTGACTGGCTCACAAGGGATCACATATCATGGGAACAAGAAAAGAGTACTTGTCGGTAACGAGGTTGAACTAGGTATGCAGAGATACCGACGATCAAACCTCGGATAAGTAAAATATCGTGAGACAAAGGGAAATTGATATCGTATGTAAATGATTCATTCGATCACAAAGTAATCGTAGAAATATGTGGGCGTCATATGAATTTCTAGATTCCTCATTGGTTATTGATCGGAGAAGAGTCTCGGTCATGTATGCATAATTCACGAATCGTACGGAGACACACTTAAGGATTCAATTTTGTTTATTAGATATGGAAAGTGAGTAAAAAGACCGAATGTTGTTCGGAGTCTTGGATGGGATCCGGGATATCATGAGGAGATCCGGAATGGTCTGGAGAATAAGATTCATATAAGTAAAGTCCAATTCCGGAGTTTGGGAATGGTTCCGGTGTTTTCACCGGAATGTTCTAGAAGGGTCTAGAAGGTTCGCCGATCCGGAAGGGGAAGGGTACATGGATGTGTCATGGCAAAGTGGAATGGTTTCATCATGTCCTAGGTCTCTTGGCTGGACACTTGGAAGAGAGAAATCAAACTCTAATTTGAAATTCAAAAGGGCAGTTTGAAAAAGTCAAACTAGGACAATATTTCCAGGTGGAGGGAGAGAAGGATTCTTACCTAGGGAAGGAATCCTCCCTCTCCCTTGGGCCTGCCACATGAAGTGGAGTTGGGGGAGGACTCCCTCCCCCTTGGCGCCTCCCCACCTATAAAAGGAGGGGTAGGGCGCCTCCCTTGCACACACAAGAAACCCTAGGTTGGCCGCCGCCCCACCTCTCTAGTTGCGGCCAATCTAGATCTCCTCTAAACTGCTACCAACTAGCTAAACCCTAGTTGCTAGCTACCTCTAAACCTAGGCCTCTAAACCCTAGATCACCGAGGCTCCCTCTACTCCACCATACCCTCTCCGGCTTAGGCGAAGCCCTGCGGAATCTCCCCTCTACTTCCGACACCACGCCGTCGTGCTGCCGGAATCGCGAGGAGAGAACTACCACCTCCGCTGCCTGCTGGAACAAGGGAGAGGAAGGTTTTCATCAAGTACCGTATGTGTGACTGAAAGGGATACGGGTAGGCTACACTACCGCAAATCAAAAAAATTCTACCGCGTATACCAGGATTACTGTTGTCATAGATCACGGAATTACCACTAGACGTGCAGTTGCGGAATTGATGAAGCGCGTCGAGGTAGTGGAGACGTTCCATATATCCTCCTTGTCCTCGTCCCACGAGCAGCTCCCCTTGCACGGCTCGTCCAAGCACTACAGATGCAGCGCCTCCGAGGTATCCACACGTACAGGGTGGAAGCGTCAGACGCCGGACTGCTAGGTCCGCGCGCGACACAGGCGTGAGGAGTGGCGGCTGGGAATGATCTGAGGTCTCACCCTGGACAGCTCGCCCCACCCTCTCTTATATAGGCATCCCTAGTGGGCTTCTACATTAGTAGCCCATTAGTACCCTAATCCTGGTCTAATTCGGATCCAATCCTCATTAGGCTTCCAGCCCCTTAAGTGTGTGACCCTATAGGTTCATATGCGTATAGACATGACACGAATACACTTATTCTTTCAATAGTTGGTAGCGGCCTCTAGCAAGACGTGCCAACTCCTAAACGCATACAAAGATCATATCAGATGAACCATCACAAGGTTTAGTACATGTCTTTCCCTTTGCCTCACGATATTTGGTCTAGCTCCAAGGTGACCTCCCTTTCTCGATACCGTGATTCAGAATCCCTTTACTAGGGTAACTCTTAACCATAGGTAGCACGGCCATGCATTTCTGGATCCGATCACTCGAGGGGCCCAGAGATATTTCTCTCAAGTAGAGAGGGGAAAATCCCATCTTGATTGACCATGTCTTGCAACATGCTTCAGGACAAACCCGAAAGCTACCTTTATAACTACCCTATTACGGTGCAGCGTTTGATAGCCCCAAAGTAGGTCGATCCACATCTCAAGTACATGCGACAATCTCAGGTCTAAGGACAAAACGTACACGATGTGTAGAGAGAGAGCTGCAACTAATTACCAGTCTCAGGTTGGGTCAGTCCAGCCCCATGTTCATAACATGTGCCCACATCATTGGTTTGACATCTCCATGTCTATGACTTGCGAAACATAGTCATCAACCAATCGATGTGCTAGTCTAATATTCACGTGTGTGCTCACATGAACTCCGACTAGGGACAACTCTTAAATAACCATACAAGTAAAGAGTTTCACAAACAATTCACATAATTTCCAATCAATACAAGTTGCCTGATATGGATATTCAAGGAACATTACAATAACTCATGGATACATATGAAATATAATCATCTCTATGATTTCCTCTAGGGCATATTTCCTTCAGTCTCCCACTTGCACTAGAGTCAATCTAAAATGTATCTAATACCAATTTCTCTTGTGTGCGCTTTATGCGCGGGCTGCGGGAGAGGCTTAGTCAAGGGATCAGCAACATTTGAGTCCGTATGTATTTTGCATATCATGACACTACCATCCTCAACGAACTCTCGAATCTGATGGTAACGCATGCGAATATGTTTATTCTTCTGGTGCTGTCTAGGTTCCTTGTCCTGTGCAATAGCACCATTGTTGTCACAATAAACTTCCAAGGGATTGGACGCGCCCTGAATCACACCGAGAGCGATCAGGAAATTCCTAATCCAAACAGCTTCCTTTACGGCCTCCGAGGCAGCAATATATTTAGCTTCTGTTGAAGAGGAGGTCACCGTATCTTGCTTGGAACTTTTCCAGCTCACAGCACCACCATTCATGACAAACACATAACCTGATTGTGATTTCGAATCATCTGAGTCGTTAAGGTAACTCGCATCTGTGTAACCCCTTACACTGAGTTCATCCTCACCTCCATAAACTAGGAACACATCCTTAGTCCTTTTCAAGTACTTAAGGATGTTCTTTACCGCTGTCGAGTGACCTTCACCTGGATCAGCCTGGTATCTGCTCGTAACACTTAGAGCATAGGAAACATCTGGGCGAGTACATATCATTGCATACATGATGGATCGAATAGCCGAAGCATATGGAACCCTACTCATGCGCTCACGCTCATCAGTAGTTGAAGGACACTGAGTCTTGCTGAGTTTAATGCCGTGAGACATGGGCAAGAACCCCTTCTTAGCCTCTTCCATGCTGAACCGTTTCAACACTTTGTCAATGTATGTACTCTGGCTTAATCCAATTAGCCTCCTTGATCTATCTCTATAGATCTTGATGCCCAGAATATATGCCGCTTCTCCCAATCCCTTCATCGAAAAAATATTTTTCAATGAGGTCTTAACAGACTCGAGCATAGGAATGTCATTTCCAATCAGCAATATGTCATATACATATAAGATTAGAAATACCAGCGCTCTCCCACTTTCCTTCTTGTAAACACAAGGTTCTTGTTCGTTTTTGATGAAGCCAAACTCCTTTACAACTTCATCAAATCGAATATTCCAACTCCGAGATGCTTGCTTCAGCCCATAAATGTACTTCAGAAGTTTTCATACCTTTCCAGCATTGTTTGGATCGACAAAACCTTCGGGCTGCATCATATACACGTCCTCAGTTAGGATTACATTTAGGAAAGCCGTCTTGACATCCATCTGCCATATTTCATAGTCGAAATGTGCAGAAATGGCTAGAATTATCCGTATAGGTTTAAGCATCTCTACGGGCGAGAAAGTCTCGTCGTAGTCAACTCCTTGAACTTGTCGAAAACCTTTTGCAACAAGTCGAGCTTTATGGATGTGAACATTTCCATCCATATCAATCTTCTCTTTATAGATCCATTTGCACTCGATGGCTTTAAAACCATCAGGCAGGTCAACCAAGTTCCAAACTTGATTGTCTCCCATGGAATCTATCTCGGATATCATGGCGATCAGCCATTTCTCATAGTCTGGGTCCACCATCGCTTTTGCATAGGTCGCAGGCTCATCATTGTCTAAAAATAATAATTCCCGCGCTTCGTGGAGCCTTTCCGACCTTCGTGGTTGTGGTGCTTCTGTTGCCACGGGTTCCTCAACTTGTTCTGCTACAATAGCATCACTCGTAGAAGCATCCCCAACTGGCTCATCTTGAACTTCTTCAAGTCGCACCGACCTTCCACTTGTTCCCTTTGTGAGAAACTCTTTCTCTAGGAAAACACTGCTACGAGCGACAAACACTTTGCCCTCCTCTCGGTTGTAGAAGTAATACCCTAGGGTTTCCCTCGGATATCCCACGAAATGCACTTATCCGATTTGGGTGTTAGCTTGTCCGACTGAGGTCGCTTGACAAATGCATCACAACCCCAAATCTTTAGAAAAGACAAACTAGGATTCTTTCCAGTCCACATCTCATATGGTGTCTTAACTACGGATTTAGATGGTACCCTATTAAGTGTGAAAGCTGCCGTTTCTAGAGCATAAACCCAAAATGACAATGGCAAATCTGACTGGCTCATCATCGATCGAACCATGTCCAACAAAGTTCGATTAAGCCGTTCGGAGACCCCGTTTCTTTGAGGCGTTCCGGGCGGCGTAAGTTGTTGAACAATTCCGCAACTCTTAAGATGATCGCTAAATTCGTGACTCAAATATTCACCTCCACGATCAGATCGCAAGGCCTTCATTTTCTTGCCACGCTGATTCTCTACTTCACTCTGAAACTCCTTGAACTTTTCAAAAGTTTCAGACTTATGCCTCATCAAGTAGACATAACCATATCTACTAGAATCATCAGTGAAAGTAATGAAGTAGTGATATCCTCCTCTAGCTATCGTGCTCATTGGCCCACATACATCAGTATGTATGAGTTCCAACAAGTCTATCGCTCTCTCGGGTAAACCCGAAAAAGGCGACTTGGTCATTTTTCCAAGTAAACAAGCTTGACATGTCTCGTATGATTCAAAATCAAACGAAGTTAGAAGACCATCACCATGGAGATTCTTCATGCGCTTTTCACTTATATGCCCCAAACGACAATGCCATAAATAGGTAGGACTCAAATCATTAGGTCGAAGCCTTTTAGGACTAACATTGTAAACAGATGCATCATCAAGATTTAAAATAAATAACCCATTCACAATGGGAGCATTAGCCATAAACATAGCATTCTTAGAGATTACACAACCATTGTTTGCACTCGTGAATGAATAACCATCCCTCATCAAACATGAAGGTGATAGAATGTTTTGACCCATACTTGGAATGTAATAATAATTATTCAACTCCATAATAAATCCTGAAGGAAGGTGAAGTTGCATGACGCCGACGAACAATGCAGCAACCCTTTCTTTATTTCCGACGCGAAAACCCACTTCGCCTTTCTGCACTTCTCTAGTCCTTATTATCCCCTGCATCGAATTGCAAATATGAGCAACCGATCCGGTATCAAATACCCAAGAGTTAACATAGGAATCAGCGAGAAGAATGTCCACAACATTTACAACAAGCGTACCTAAGTGGGAAGTACTCTTACTTCCACTCTTCTTCAAAGAAGCCTGGTACTTGTTGTAGTTTCTCTTCCAGTGGACATGTTCATGACAAAAGAAGCACTCAGTGTCTTCTACAGGTCCAGCCTTTTGCTTGGGTGTAGACTTAGGGATCGTATCCTTAGCCTTGTCCTTCTTCTTCCAAGAAGTACCTTTTTTCTTGAAGCTAGGCTTGTTCTGCACAGCCATCACATGGCTATGCCCTGCACACTTCTTCATGTCACTTTCTACTGTTTTAAGCATCCCACATAATTCATTAAGGCCCTTCTCCACCCCATGCATATGGTAGTTCGAAATGAACTGCCCATAGCTGGATGGAAGAGACGCCAAAAATGAAGTCAGGGGCCAACTCTTGGCCTAGTGGAAAACCAAGCTTTTCCAAAGTCTGACTGTAACCAACCATTTTGATCACATGGGGGCCTACAGCTGCTCCCTCTGCTAGCTTGCATTCGACAAAGGACTTGGCAACATTGTACCTCTCAGTCCTTGCCTGATCTTGGAACATGTCCTTGAGCGCGACGATCATATCGTACGCTTCCTGATCCTCAAACTTCTTTTGGAGTTCAGGTTCCATGCATGAAAGCATAAGATAGCTAACCTCATTAGAATCATCACATGCTCTCTTGTAGGCGTTCTTTAGGGCAGCACATGCATTATCAGCAGGTTCATCGGGGATTGGGGATCCAGAACCGTTTCCTTTTTATCAGACCTGATAATGATTCTCAGGTTATGGACCCAGTCCGAATAGTTTGTTCCATTTAGTTTATATTTGTCAAGAATCGAACGCAAAGAGAAAGGTGATGTAGTGTTTGGTGCCATTGATCTACAACAGAAAACATGCAAAATACTAAGCCATGTAACCATGAAAGAGTAAAACATATTAAACAATTTAATAGCATATACTCCCACTTAAGTCAATATCCCTCTATTGATACTAAGTGATTCAAGATCCACAATTAACAAGTCGACTAGTGAGCTTTATCATCGATGCTAGAAGACAAGGTAAATCGGTAAGCAACACTTGCTAATCATATCACATATGACTCTTGTTGTTGGGTGACATCTCTATGTCAAAACTAGGCGCCCAACCTTTATGCCCCAAGGTCCTTAACTGTTAAGATGAACTTGTCAAGCTCACCAACCCTTATGCGTGTAGGTATCCGATACAAACCCATCCAGCCAAGGAAAACCGCGGCACCCTAATTTCATAGGCCCACCAACTATTGTACAGGGCATAGGATGGTGCAAGGTTTGGTTGGGAGGGCATCGTTTAACTTAAACTTTCTGAGGGATCGTTATACTTCTATCATCTAAGCATGCATAGTAGTAAAACACATAAGAATAGAATTCACATAGATGTGACACAGTATGGCCCATTTTCTCATGGTGATCTCCATCGCCATAGAACCTGTCCACCATGATGATCTCCATCTTCATGTTCCATGTGAGCCATCTTCCAAGTGATGAGTCCTCCAAGAACTAATACAAGCCATTACTCCTAACAGCTAGTAATCAAAATTACATAGTATTGGGATCATCACAAGTTGGCACGCAGGCCATTACAATAAATGACAACACATATGGCTCCAACCGTGTTGCCCTACTCACGACACGCGGGTCATGAAAAATTTCATACATGCATCACATACATCCTGCAAAAACAAGTTATGCATAGAATCGCATTCTATCGGATCATGTGACATCGCAGCACCTAGTTACCTTAACAAGATACAAAAGGGGCTACGATTAAGGGGGGGTCTAGGGGGTCTCCCCCTGCGGGGTTCGAATGGGCAGCGCCCCTCGCGGTTCCGACTCATGTCCCGATTCAATCAAACTCCTTTGATCACGGTACATCGATTTTAGATCTAGGTTCCTATTCGATCAATCATATTGATCTTCACGTGATTCAACAGGATTTATGTGTCACTGTCTACCCCGATGGCGGAAGCCGACTGGTAGGGGTAAGTCGTTCGACAACCTCAGATCACGATCACGGAAAGCAAGATCATAGATCAATCCTGAACCACCGCCATATAAACGATCACATCATTCATATCAATCTGCATATCACCATATGAAACCATCCCGAACCTATAATTGAACGGCATCGGCTCTGATACCACTGAAAGGGATACGGGTAGGCTACACTAGTGCAAATCAAAAAAATTCTACCGCGTATACCAGGATTATTGTTGTCATAGATCACGGGATTACCACTAGACGCGCAGTTGTGGCATTGATGCACGTCGAGGCAGTGAAGACGTTCCACGTCTCCTCCTTGTCCTCGTCCCACGAGCAGCTCCCCTTGCACGGCTCGTCCAAGCGCTACAGATGCAGCGCCTCCGAGGTATCCACACGTACAGGGTGGAAGCATCAGACGCCGGACTGCTAGGTCCGCGCGCGCGACACAGGCGTGAGGAGTGGCGGCTAGGAATGATCTGAGGTCTCACCCTGGCCAGCTCGCCCCACCCTCTCTTATATAGGCGTCCCTAGTGGGCTTCTACATTAGCAGCCCATTAGTACCCTAAGCCTAGTCTAATTCAGATCCAATCCTCATTAGGCTTCCAGCCCCTTAAGTGTGTGACCCTATAGGTTCATATGCGTATAGACATGACACGAATACACTTATTCTGTCAATAGTTGGTAGCGGCCTCTAGCAAGACGTGCCAACTCCTAAACGCATACAAAGATCATATCGGACGAACCATCACAAGGTTTAGTACATGTCTTTCCCTTTGCCTCACAATATTTGTTCTAGCTCCAAGCTGACCTCCCTTTCTCGATACCGTGATTCGGAATCCCTTTACTAGGTTAACTCTTAACCATCGGTAGCACGGCCATGCATTTCTAGATCCGATCACTCGAGGGGCCCAGAGATATCTCTCTCAAGTAGAGAGGGGCAAATCCCATCTTGATTGACCATGTCTTGCAACATGCTTCAGGACAAACCCGAAAGCTACCTTTATAACTACCATGTTACGGTGCAGCGTTTGATAGCCCCAAAGTAGGTCGATCCACATCTCAAGTACATGCGACAATCTCAGGTCTAAGGACAAAACGTACACGATGTGTAGAGAGAGAGCTGCAACTAATTGCCAGTCTCAGGTTGGGTCAGTCTAGCCCCATGTTCATAACATGTGCCCACATCATTGGTTTGACATCTCCATGTCTATGACTTGCGAAACATAGTCATCAACCAATCGATGTGCTAGTCTAATATTCACGTGTGTCCTCACATGAACTCCTACTAGGGACAACTCTTAAATAACCATACATGTAAAGAGTTTCACAAACAATTCACATAATTTCCAATCAGTACAAGTTGCCTGATATGGATATTCAAGGAACATTACAATAACTCATGGATACATATGAAATATAATCATCTCTATGATTGCCTCTAGGGCATATTTCCTTCAGTGACCGACTGCGGGAGGGCTGCCGGAACGCGGCGCCGGAAGGATCATCTACGTGATCTTGAGATCGGCAAGTGAACAACTACATCACCCACGAGAATCTGCTCTCGTTAACCGCTTTAGATCTTCAAGGGTTAGTACTCTATCAACTTGTTGCACCGATCTAGTAGATAGATCTTGGCTTGATCATAGATTAGATCTTGATTGTGTGTTCATGCGGTAGAATTTTTTTGTTTTCCATGCTACGAATCCCTATATTGGTATCAGAGCCATGTCTATATGTAGATCTGTTGCACGAGTAGAACACAATGGTCATTGTGGGTGTTGATGCTTTTGTTGTCGATTCCTTCTTGTGTACTTTGCATCTTGCGGGATGGTGGGATGAAGCGGCCCGGGCTAACCTTACATGGCATCGTTCATGAGACTTGCTCCACGCTTGACATGCAACTTGTATTTCATAAGTGGCTTTGCGGGTGCCTGTTTCTCCCAACATAGTGAAGATTCAACGGGTGATTGATAATACTAGTATTAACATTGTGGTTCTTGTTCGTAAGTTAGAACGACACTTATTGAAAGCACAAACCACGTAAAACATGCAAAGAAATTTAGAGGCGTCTAACTTTGTTTTGCAGGGGTGTGCTGTGATGTGGTATGGACATGATTGTGATTATATATGATGTATGCAATGATCCTTATTGTAAGTCGGCAACCGGCAGAAGCCATATGGTTGTCTTTTAATTTCGTCTAGACCTGCGTGTCTATTATTCAAAGTAGTTGTAATAGTTGATGCTGGTGGACGACAACCATGGAGCGGCGCCATTGACCTAGACGCCACGCCGGTGATGATGGAGATCATGTTCGTGCTTGAAGATGGATATCGGAAGCACAAGAAGAAAGGCCATATCATATCACATATTTTGAATTGCATGTGATGTTAATCCTTTTATGCATCTTGTATTGCTTAGTTCGCGACGGTACCATTATAAGATGACCCCTCTCACAAAATATCAAGTTATAGAGTGTTCGTCCTTAGTAGGCACTGTTGCCAAAGCTCGTTGTTTCGAAGCACCACGTGATGATCGGGTGTGTTAGATTCTGCGAGTGTATACAATGGGAGCAAGCCATATTTGCTCATGCAGAATCTAAGGTTTGATATTGATGAGCCTAGCATGTACAGACATGGTCTCGGAACATGGAATACCAAAAGGTAAACGATGAGTCATATAGATGATATGATGAACATGATGATTGTTTTCCTTTGAAACTATATCATGTCACGTGATGATAGGACTTGGTGTAGTGAATTTGGTCGGTGTCATCACTAAAACAATGTGAGGGATATTGTTTTGAGTGGGACTTCAATATCAATATGACTAAAAGTTGAACACTATTTATCATAAATTAAATCAAAGTGAATTTGCATAGTTGTTGTAGTCATTGGCATGCGTTTACCACCTTGCGCTTAGTTATAATTGAGATAATAGAACTATAGAATTCTGGTTAGTTACTTTACTAACTGGTATCGTATTGTTTTAAAGTTTTAATCTAAAGTTTAAAAAGTCCTATTGCAAACTTTCAGTAAGTTCCGGTTACTCGATGAAGTTTAATAGTTGGTATTAGATCAAGAGTAACTATTCCAGTATTAGTATATAAGTATCATGTTAGTCTCCATGATTCTTGATATTCAAAAGATTGTTTTAATATCAAGGTTATCGAGGAGGTGAAAGAATTGTTTCAAAAACCATCATGTGTGAAAGATATTGTGATATCTAAAACAAAGTTTTGGTTATAACATGATAGAGTATAATATGGCAAAAGTCATGTTCTCATATTTGATGAGAATTTGCAAAAGGTTGGAGACGATGGTTGTCCTAATCCTCCAAAAGGTTTTGGAGAGCAAAATTATACTTGTAATTCACCGTTATAAGCTAAACTAGCTTGATCATGAATAGTTCCATGATAAGGACGAATATTTGATGTAGCTAAAATGTTTACTACACTAAAAGATTACTAAAAATGGAATTTGAAAGAACACCAAACATTTGATTATGGTGATCTACTTTAAAGTGCAAGTCCAAAGACATTGGTATTTAACTATACATGTTTTGGACTATGTGTCATAAGTATGGTGCCACTATTGATGTTAATATATTCTTTTGAAAGGATAAAGAAATACTGAAATAGAAATCTAAGAAATATTTGGCAGAAGGGAAAAGACAAGAATTGTTTAGCTTAGGTATATAGAGGATATACATGTTATGGCTGTATTCTTTGCTTGTTAAACAATGTAGTTCTTGACTATTGGATAATGAATTTGTTGGTGTGAATCGTCATATGAAACAACACAATTCATGAACTACAATGACCTAAAGTAACTAGCAAAATAATATGTAATGATGCTCATCGAGAACAAATAAAGGGTTGTTGTGTTGCTCGTTGAAATCAAAACTTACCTTCAAGATTTTTTTTCAATAATTGTTACTTCGATCATGTATTATGATAACAAAAGGGTTGTTCAAATAATTGCACTAATCCATAAAAGATGGATGATTTACAAATCTCATTGGAGAAATCACATCCAGAAAACTAGTGCTAAAAATGTCGAAAGACGAATTGATTGAAAGATCACTTAGGAAGTGACATCGCCGTTTAAATTATATTGGAAAGAAAGCATGAAGAAACTCCATGTGGATGGAATTTTGGAGTCTTTTGATTTTTGATCAAATGACGCTTGCGAAACTTTCCTAGAGATAATTAACACTCCGTTCATAGGCCAAAAGTGAACGAATGACTAGCTAATTGGAACTTGTACATATAGATGTATAAATCCCATTATGTGTAGTCAAGAGCGATGGATTTCAACTTTATATGCTTTCTCCGAAAATTTGAGTGAATATATGAATATTTACTTAATGAGCATGAAGTGTGAAACATTTGAAAAGTTCGAAGACTTTCAAGATGAAGTGAAAAATCAATGTAACAAAAAAATAAATAATTTATGATAGGATCATAAAGGGAGATATTTCAGTTACAAGTTTAGCATAACACCTAAGATTTGAGAAGTCGTTCCATGGATTTGTGTTTCCCGAAACACCATATGAGTATGGAATAATCGAGATATGCAATGAAACCTTGTTTGACATGGTAAGATCAAAGGTGTAATTCATAAAACTTACATTATATTTTAAAGATTAAAAGATTTAGAGACTACCGCTTTTTCACTGAAAAGAGCTCCATCATGATCCGTTAAAATGACACCATATAAAGTTATGGTTTCGGATAAAACCCAAGTTGTCCTTTCTTAAACATTGGTATGCTATGCATAAAGAAGATGTTTACAACCAAAGTCAGATGAATTTTTCTTCATATGTTATTTTGAATAGCCATTAAGTATTCCTCCATAACACCAAAGACAAAAGTGTTTGTCGCTTAGAACATCAAGTTTCTTTGAGAGGAATTTTCCGTGAAGAGTTAAGTGGGAGGACAATAGAACTTTGATAAGGTTAAACGAACCTTGGTTATATGTGCAAAGTTGCGCAGCGCCGAAAAGTGTTCCGGAGGCAACAACAACGTGCATGGCTCACGTGCCTCAAAGGTTGTGGACACGGAGATCTAAGTTCCTATTGAACAAAGTAGGTCGGATAAACAATCAAATACCAAGATTTGAGGTTTGAATCATTATTTGACAATATTGCCTATTATTCTAATCATGTTTTATCTAGCGTTTATTATGGATAATTCGCTTGGTAAATTGCTCTATTATTCAACAGTCCGTAAATTTGGAGTTTTGTATTGACTTGAAACTAATTTGCTAGGACGTGCTACTTGAGAAATGGACATTAATACGTTCAATCCATTTTGAACAATGCGGTCTGAATTTTTGTTACAGAAAAAACACTAGGGGACTTGCATTAAATTAATAAAGTCCAAACAATCGAACATACAAGGCTTGAGTTTTGTTGTTACAACACAAAGGACAGAGAAACAAAACCAATTTTAGCGCAAGCGACAATTTTAGCAGTATCGACGTTCGCCGATGGTCGCTACACCGACGGCGCCATCTGACCGTCGGCATTAAACTATGCCGACGGCCATGGTTGGTTCTATGCTGGTGGGGAGTCGGGGTCCGCGTACAGCGTCCTAAGAAGCAGCATTTCGTCTAGCGCTGCAAGGTCATGGGCTTGATTAGAACACTAGTAGAAAACAGGCCATCCGTTCGTGCCCCCTCAGAGCATTAGTCCCGGTTGTGCCATGAACCGGGACTAATGCTGGCACGCGTCCCGGTTCGAGCGGGCACGGGGCCCGGAGGCATGCGTCCCGGTTGGTAAGGGGGCATACGTCTCGGTTTGTAACACCTCGTGGCGTGGCACACAACTTTAGTCCCGGTTTGTGTTACAAACTGGGACGTATGCTCTCTCCCTCTATAAATGCAACGCCCTAGCCCTCTGCCTTCACTCTGTTTTTTCTTGGTGGAAGGTGTGAGGGGTGTGCTAGTTTTTTCCCCTATGCATGCATTCAAGGTGTTTGATGAAATGTTTGAGTGAATGATCCCGTTCAATTTCTCATAAAACAAAAATATAGAAGGTGTCCGAGACGCACTTGAGCTTTCTCCTCTTTATTTTCCTCGATCGAGGTTAGAAATCTTATCTTTTCTCTGCCATTGATACAATGCATGTGTCGATGTGAATTGGTCATTTCACTATTTATGATGTCCTATTTTTTGATAAACTTACTTATATGATGCAGATGAACGGTCGGGAATGGATGTACGGTGACCGGCGCGCAGCCTGGTATATGAAAGGCGTGGATAAATTTATCGATGTGGCTACGGCAAACAAAGAGAATGGTTTTATACGTTATCCATGTGTTCAATGTCGGAACAACAAGGAGTACTCTTCCTCGAAAATAATTCGCGGCCACCTGATTATGAAAGGTTTCATGCCCAACTATAATTGCTGGACCAAGCACGGGGAAAGAGGGGTTATGATGGAAGATGGTGAAGAAGAAGATGATGATAACAACTATCATCATATGTTTCCTGAATACAGTATCTGTGATACTGCAATGGAAGACAATGGAGAGGAAGGAGGTGAAGAACATGCATCAGATGAGCCGGCTGATGAACTTGGTAGGGTCATTTCTAATGCAAAGCGAGACTGTGAAACAAAAAATGAGAAGTTGAAGTTATAGGGCATGTTAGAAGATCACAAGAAATTGTTGTACCCAAATTGTGAAGATGGCAGCACAAAGCTCGGTACCACACTGGAATTGTTGCGATGGAAGGCAGAGTGTGGTCTAACTGACTCCTCATTTGAAAAGATGCTGAAAATAATGAAGCCGAAGTTTCCAAAACATAACGAACTTCTCGAGAGTACCTACGAAGCAAAGAAGACTCTTTGTCCTCTAGTATTAGATGTGCAAAAGATACATGCATGCATTAATGATTGTATCCTCTACCGCGGTAAGGATTATGAGAATTTAGATAAATGTCCGGTATGCAATGCATTGCGGTATAAAATCAGACGAGATGACCCTGGTGATGTTGAGGGAGAGCCCCTCCGGAAGAGGGTTCCTTCTAAGGTTATGTGGTATGCTCCTATAATACCAAGATTGAAACGCATGTTCAGAAACAAAGAGCATGTCAGGTTATTGCGATGGCACAAAGAAGACCGTAAGAAAGACGGGAAGTTGAGACACCCTGCTGATGGGTCACAGTGGAGAAAAATCGAGAGAGACTTCCCAGACTTTGCAGGTGACGCAAGGAACTTATGGTTTGGTCTAAGTACGGATGGCATGAATCCTTTTGGGGAGCAGAGATGTAGTCACAGCACCTGGCACGAGACTCTATGTATCTGCAACCTTCCTCCTTGGTTGTGCATGAAGTGTAAGTTCATTATGATGCCAGTGCTCATCCAAGGCCCAAAGCAACCGGGAAACGACATTGATGTGTACCTTAGGCCATTAGTTGAAGAACTCTTACAGTTGTGGGGCAAACCAGGTGTACGTGCGTGGGATGAGAACAAACATGAGCCATTTGATCTACGAGGGTTGTTATTCATAACCATCAATGATTGGCCTGCTCTTAGTAACCTTTCAGGACAGACAAACAAGGGATATAAGGCATGCACACACTGTTTAGATAAGACTGAAGGTACATATTTGCATAAATGCAAGAAGGTTGTGTACCTAGCGAATCGACGATTTCTTCCGACCAATCATCCCGTAAGAAAGAAATGCAAGCATTTCAAAGGTGAGGCAGATCACCGGAAGAAGCCTGAACTCCCTGCTGGTGATAATGTATTTGGTATGGTCAAGGACATAGAAGTAATCTTTGGAAAGGGTCCCGGCGGTCAATCAGTTCCGAACGACGTCGCTACAGGACACGCACCCATGTGGAAGAAGAAATCTATATTTTGGGAGCTGCCATATTGGAAATTCATGCATGTCCGCTCTTCAATCAACGTGATGCACGTGATGAAGAATCTTTGCGTGAACCTGCTAGGATTCCTAGGCGTGTATGGGAAGACAAAATATACACCAGAAGCACGGGAGGACCAACAAATTATGAAAGAACCAAAGAACATGCATACACAGAACAAGACAGATAAAGGGCGTCACTTAAGTCGTGCCAGCTATGCTCTTACCAAAGAAGAGAATGAAATCTTTTTTGAAGTCCTTTACAGTATCAAGGTGCCGTCGGTCTTCTCATCTAATATAAAGGGGATAATAAATATGGCAGAGAAAAATTTCCAAAACCTGAAGTCTCATGACTGTCACGTGATTATGACGCAGTTGCTTCCGATTGCATTGAGGGGGCTTCTACCGGAAAATGTTCGAGTACCCATTGTGAAGCTGTGTGCATTCTTCAATGCAATATCTCAGAAGGTAATCAATCCATTTATTCTGCCAAGATTACAGAAGGATGTGGTACAATGTCTTGTTAGTTTTGAATTGGTGTTCCCACCATCCTTGTTCAATATTATGACGCATCTCCTGGTTCACCTAGTGGAAGAGATTGCCATTCTCGGTCCGGTATTTCTGCACAATATGTTCCCCTTTGAGAGGTTCATGGGAGTCTTAAAGAAATATGTTCATAACCGTGCTAGACCAGAAGGAAGCATCTCCAAGGGATATGGAACAGAGGAGGTCATTGAGTTTTGTGTTGACTTTATTCCTGACCTTAAGCCGATTGGTGTTTCTGACTCGCGGCATGAGGGAATACTAAGTGGAAAAGGTGCACTGGGAAAGAAAGCAATGATATGTAGGGATGGGGATTCTTTCACTAAAGCACACTACATAGTTCTACATAATTCCACCTTGGCAGCTCCGTATATCGAGGAACACAAGAATATTCTACGCTCCGAAAACCCGGGGAAGCCTGAATCACTAATTACAGATGAACACATGAAGTCTTTCGGTGGTTGGATGCGGACACATCTCTTGAATGACACCACTGTTGGAGATCAGCTATACTTTTTGGCCGCGTCACCATCTTCTACTGTATTGAATTTCCAAGGGTACGAAATAAATGGGAATACATTCTACACGATCTCCCAAGATAAAAAGAGCACCAACCAAAATAGTGGTGTCCGCTTTGATGCAATAGACGAGAATGTACAAAAGGACATATATTATGGTTACATATAGGAGATATGGGAACTAGACTATGGAGTCTCTTTTAAGGTCCCTTTATTTCGCTGCAAATGGGTCAACCTAAATAGGGAAGGGGTAAAGATAGACCAGTTGTACAGAATGACAACAGTGGATCTCAACAATCTTGGTTATAGAGATGAACCATTCATCCTAGCCAATGATGTGTCTCAGTTTTTCTATGTGAAGGACATGTCCTCCAAACCGAAAAAAGAAAAAATATGCAAACGAATACATCATATGATGATCCAAAGCGTCACATAGTTCTTTCTGGGAAAAGAAACATCGTGGGAATCAAGGACAAGACAGACATGTCAGAAGATTATAATAAGATTGATGAAATTCCGCCCTTCACAGTGAAAACTGACCCAAGCATTCTGTTAAGTAAAGAAGATGCTCCATGGTTACGTCTGAAGCGATCATAAGGAAGGACATATGCCAAGAAGTTCATGCTCATATTATGTAACTCTAGTTCATGTCTTTCGCGGTTTGTGGCTTCACCGAAGGATATCTTTCGCGGTTTGTGGCTTGACCGGGACTATATATAGGGGGGCCTTTATTCCCGGTTTTGTAGTCTCAGTTTTTAATATTAATAAATGTCTTGAGTGTTAGTCCCGTTTTGTGGCTGGACCGGGACTATGAAGAAGTTGTCCCGATTCGTACTTACCATTAAGATCTGATCTCCAAACACGCGCGGTCACATATTAGGGAGTGCCTCTATGATCAGTTTCTTGGAGTTGCCGGAGGACTGGGATCCGGCGGCATCTCCCTGAAACTGGTCGTAGTGGTGTCCCTGCTCTCGAAAACCATCTTGCCTCTTGTAACTTCTCTAACTAGATCAATACACCTAGGAGCAAACTAAATTCACATATTAGGGAGTGCCTCTATGACCAGTTTCTTGGAGATGCCGGAGGACTGGGCTCCGTCGGCATCTCCCTGCAACTGGCCATAGTGGTGTCCCTGCTCTCGAAAACCATCTTGCAGCTTGTAACTTCTCTAACTAGATCAATACGCCTGGGAGCTAACTAATTTCACATATTAGGGAGTGCCTCTATGACTAGTTTCTTGGAGATGCCGGAGGACTGGGCTCCGTCGGCATCTCCCTAAAATTGGTCGTAGTGGTATCCCTACTCTCGAAAACCATCTTGGAGATGCCTCAAACTGGCTGGAGTACTGGACTCACAAGGATGCCTATTTATAGTACAAGCAGCTCGGCATAGTGTCGACACTTACGAAATAATGTCGACACTCACCCCTATCATTAGTGCTGCCTGGCCCAGCCTGCCGAAATCCCTCCAACCGGGACTAAAGATGAACCTTTAGTATATTGAAAATCCGAACAATGAAAATCCTTCGCGTGGTGTCATATTATGTTACATAGTTGAAAGGAAATATACCAGACTTTGTATATTGATCATGTTTCGAAAAAACCTTCACAAAATGACCTATCATGTTCGAGGTTTCAAAGCTTTCGGTCCAAATGACCGATGTTATGTGCTGAATCACGGCATAGTTTGTGATGTTGTGCCCATATTATGCATGCATGTGTACATTGGTATGGAGAACAATGTTGCAGGAGGAAGTTTTCCTTTTTTTCGCACGGAAAAGCCCTTTTCCATTTTCCGAGCGCAAAACGGGTCGTTTTGTGAAGTAACCACCAAAATGCCGTTTCAGAATGCTACCGTCCCATTTTCCTAAAATACTAGACCACCTTACATGGACTATCTCCCAACCGGGACATCTCAAACCTTTTCGTCCATCCCGGGTAAAAAGGACAAATGTCTGCCGAATTGGTAGGAAGTGGGTCCGGTTTGTACTACAGGTACATGATCTAACGCCTATGATTTTTTGAAAAAATCATTTTTAGACTCGCAATATGTGGTTTCTTCAGAGATCCAATGCAAGTTCTAACGATGCTCGTCCCCTATCTTCATGCACGCCGGTTCGACCATAGTTAGAAATTCAGAAAATTCAAAACGGGCATAATAAATTCAAAAAAAATCTGAACAACGAAAATCCTTCGCATGGTGTCATATTATGTGATATAGTTAAAAGGAAAAATACCATACTTGGTATATTGATCATTTCTCGAAAAAACCTTCACAAAATGACCTATCATGTTTGAGGTTTCATGGCTTTCGGTCCAAATGACCGATGTTATGTGCTGAATCACGGCATAGTGTGTGATGTTGTGCACATATTATGCATGAATGTGGACATAGGTATGGAGAACAATGTTGCAGGAGGAAGTTTTCCTTTTTGTCGCACGGAAAAACCCTTTTCCATTTTCCGAGCGCAAAAAACTGGTCGTTTTGTGAAGTAACCACCAAAATGCTGTTTCATAATGGTACCGTCCCATTTTCCTAAAATACTAGACCACCTTACATGGACTATCTCCTAACCGGGACATCTCAAACCTTTTCGTCCATCCCGGGTAAAAAGGACAAATGTTTGCCGAATTGGTAGGAAGTGGGTCCGGTTTGTACTACAGGTACATGATCTAACGCCTATGATTTTTTGAAAAAATCATTTTTAGACTCGCAATATGTGGTTTCTTCAGAGATCCAATGCAAGTTCTAACGATGCTCGTCCCCTATCTTCATGCACGCCGGTTCGACCATAGTTAGAAATTCAGAAAATTCAAAACGGGCATAATAAATTCAAAAAAAATCTGAACAACGAAAATCCTTCGCATGGTGTCATATTATGTGATATAGTTAAAAGGAAAAATACCATACTTGGTATATTGATCATTTCTCGAAAAAACCTTCACAAAATGACCTATCATGTTTGAGGTTTCATGGCTTTCGGTCCAAATGACCGATGTTATGTGCTGAATCACGGCATAGTGTGTGATGTTGTGCACATATTATGCATGAATGTGGACATAGGTATGGAGAACAATGTTGCAGGAGGAAGTTTTCCTTTTTGTCGCACGGAAAAACCCTTTTCCATTTTCCGAGCGCAAAAAACTGGTCGTTTTGTGAAGTAACCACCAAAATGCTGTTTCATAATGGTACCGTCCCATTTTCCTAAAATACTAGACCACCTTACATGGACTATCTCCTAACCGGGACATCTCAAACCTTTTCGTCCATCCCGGGTAAAAAGGACAAATGTTTGCCGAATCGGTAGGAAGTGGGTCCGGTTTGTACTACAGGTACATGATCTATCGCCTGTGATTTTTTGAAAAAATCATTTTTAGACTCGCAATATATGGTTTCTTCAGAAATCCAATGCAAGTTCTTACGATGCTCGTCTGCTATCTTCATGCACGTCGGTTCGACTATAGTTAGAAATTCAGAAAATTCAAAACAGGCATAATAAATTCAAAAAAAAATCCGAACAATGAAAATCCTTCGCGTGGTGTCATATTATGTGACATAGTTAAAAGGAAAAATACCAGACTTGGTATATTGATCATGTCTCGAAAAAACCTTTACAAAATGACCTATCATGTTCGAGGTTTCATGGCTTTCGGTCCAAATGACCGAGGTGATGTGCTGAATCACGACATAGTTGGTGATGTTGTGCCCATATTATGCATACATGTGGACATTGGTATGGAGAACAATGTTGCAGGAGGAAGTTTTCCTTATTGTCGCACGGAAAAGCCCTTTTCCATTTTCCGAGCGCAAAAAACGGGTCGTTTTATGAAGTAACTACCAAAATGCTGTTTCAGAATGCTACCGTCCCATTTTCCTAAAATACTAGACCACCTTACATGAAATATCTCCCAACCGGGACATCTCAAACCTTTTCGTCCATCCAGGGTAAAAAGGACAAATATCTGCCGAATCGGTAGGAAGTGGGTCCGACTTGTACTACAGGTACATGATCTATCGCCCGTGATTTTTTGAAAAAATAATTTTTAGACTCACAATATGTGGTTTCTTCAGATATCCAATGCAAGTTCTAACGATGCTCGTCCCCTATCTTCATGCACACCGGTTCGACCATAGTTAGAAATTCAGAAAATTCAAAACGGGCATAATAAATTCAAAAAAAATCTGAACAACGAAAATCCTTCGCATGGTGTCATATTATGTGATATAGTTAAAAGGAAAAATACCATACTTGGTATATTGATCATTTCTCGAAAAAACCTTCACAAAATGACCTATCATGTTTGAGGTTTCATGGCTTTCGGTCCAAATGACCGATGTTATGTGCTGAATCACGGCATAGTGTGTGATGTTGTGCACATATTATGCATGAATGTGGACATAGGTATGGAGAACAATGTTGCAGGAGGAAGTTTTCCTTTTTGTCGCACGGAAAAACCCTTTTCCATTTTCCGAGCGCAAAAAACTGGTCGTTTTGTGAAGTAACCACCAAAATGCTGTTTCATAATGGTACCGTCCCATTTTCCTAAAATACTAGACCACCTTACATGGACTATCTCCTAACCGGGACATCTCAAACCTTTTCGTCCATCCCGGGTAAAAAGGACAAATGTCTGCCGAATCGGTAGGAAGTGGGTCCGGTCTGTACTACAGGTACATGATCTATCGCCCGTGATTTTTTGAAAAAATAATTTTTAGACTCGCAATATGTGGTTTCTTCAGAGATCCAATGCAAGTTCTAACGATGTTCGTCCCCTATCTTCATGCACGTCGGTTCGACCATAGTTAGAAATTCAAAAAATTCAAAACGGGCATAATAAATTAAAAAAAAATCTGAACAATGAAAATCCTTCGTGTGGTGTCATATTATGTGACATAGTTAAAAGAAAAAATACCAGACTTGGTATATTGATCATGTCTCGAAAAAACCTTCACAAAATAACCTATCATGTTCGACGTTTCATGGCTTTCGGTCCAAATGACCGATGTTATGTGTTGAATCACGACATAGTTTGTGATACTGTGCCTATATTATGCACTCATGTGGACATTGGTATGGAGAACAATGTTGCAGGAGGAAGTTTTCCTTATTGTCGCACGCCCTTTTTCCATTTTTCGAGCGCAAAAAACGGGTCGTTTCGTGAAGTAACCATCAAAATGCTGTTTCAGAATGGTACCGTCCCATTTTCCTAAAATACTAGACCATCTTACATGGACTATCTCCCAACCGGGACATCTCAAACCTTTTCGTCCATCCCGGGTAAAAATGACAAATGTCTGCCGAATCAGTAGGAAGTGGGTCCGGTTTGTACTACAGGTACCTGATCTATCGCCTGTGATTTTTTGTAAAAATCATTTTTAGACTCGCAATATGTGGTTTCTTCAAAGATCCAATGCAAGTTCTAACGATGCTCGTCCCCTATCTTCATGCACGCCGGTTCGACCATAGTTAGAAATTAAGAAAATTCAAAACAGGCATAATAAATTCAAAACAAATCCGAACAATGAAAATCCTTTGCGTGGTGTCATATTATGTGACATAGTTAAAATTAAAAATACCAGACTTGGTATATTGATCATGTCTCGAAAAAACCTTCACAAAATGACATATCATGTTCGAGGTTTCATGGCTTTCGGTCCAAATGACCGATGTTATGTGCTGAATCATGACATAGTTTGTGATGTTGTACCCATATTATGCATGCATGTGTACATTGGTATGGACAACAATGTTGTAGGAGGAAGTTTTCCTTTTTGTCGTACGAAAAAGCCCTTTTCCATTTTCTGAGTGCAAAAAACGGGTCGTTTTGTGAAGTAACCACAAAAATGCTATTTCAGAATGCTACCGTCCCATTTTCCAAAAATACTAGACCACCTTACATGGACTATCTCCCAACCGGGACATCTCAAACCTTTTCGTCCATCCCGGGTAAAAAGGATAAATGTCTGCCGAATCGGTAGGAAGTGGGTCCGGTTTGTACTACAGGTACATGATCTATCGCCCGTGATTTTTTGAAAAAATCATTTTTAGACTCGCAATATGTGGTTTCTTTAGAGATCCAATGCAAGTTCTAACCATGCTCGTCCCCTATCTTCATGCACGCCGGTTCGACCATAATTAGAAATTCAGAAAATTCAAAACAGGCATAATAAATTTCTATACTCGTAATATGTGGTTTCTTCAGATATCCAATGCAAGTTCTAAATGAACCATTTTTCTTCCCGCCATTTCTTCCCGCCATTTTTCTTCCCGCCATTTTTTCCCGGCATTTCTCCCGCCATTTCTTCCCGTCAGTTTTCCCGCCAGTTCTTTCCTCCAGTTATCTTCCTGCCATTTCTCACTATATATATGTAGGGTTGGCCTCCATTTTCATTGCACATCTCTATACTCATATCTGCAACCTCATCACTCTTTCCCATGACTTCCACCGTAGCACTAACTCCCAGGGAGGCGAAGGCGCTTTGCGCCTCGAACTACCCCTTCCCGCCGGGCTACTGTGTCCCCGTCGGCTGGATGCTGAGCGTCGGTTGCTCCTGTCCCTCTAGGTGTGGCGTGTCGGATAGCCATCACGAACCACTACTACTTCGAGCTCACGCCAGAGCAGTGGAGGAATCCCAGATGGCATCCCGACTATTTCCCGACTTGGGAAGCCTTCTTCGTGGATCGGCGTGAGAGGGCGCTCGCCAGGCACGAGGAGGATGGCCCACCTCCAAAATTCAACGAGGCCGGCCGTCGGCTGTGGTGGCGCGGCCGGACTCTCCAGAGCGTCATGGCCTACGACACGGCCGCCAACTCTAGCCCCCGCCTGCGCTACCCTCAAGTCCAGCCCACTCGTACTCAGCCTTTAAGGTTCAACTACGGCGACCCCGACGACGACAGCGACGACGGCCGCTGCGAGTACGACTACTACAATGGCGAGTATTACAAGTGTAGGCAGGAGAATGACTAAATCACTCCAACATTGCAAAACAAGTTCGGCCAATTGTGGCTTAATCTGTCCATGTATCTTAATTTTTAGTTCTTCTATGTAACTTTGTGTTAGTTGCGTTATGTACTTTAATTCCAGTTCTATCCTAATAAAGTTTTCTTTCCGCCCATTATTTTCTGTCCTTTTTTTCCGCCCATTAATGTATAAAAAATATAAGTTAATTCAAATCCAAATTAAAAACAGAAAATGGTTTTGAATTATTTATTCAAATCCAAACACTTTTTATGTTTAAAGTTTTTCTAAATTCCAAATTAATATTAATAAAATATAAGTTAATTCATTTTTAATTGTAAATGGTTCATATTTTAAATGGTTACATTAATTATTTTTTAAAATAGAAAATGGTTTTGAATTATTTATTCAAATCCAAACACTTTTTATGTTTAAAGTTTTTCTAAATTCCAAATTAATATTAAAAAAATATAAGTTAATTCATTTTTAATTGTAAATGGTTCATATTTTAAATGGTTACATTAATTATTTTTTAAAACTGAAAATGGTTTTGAATTATTTATTCAAATCCAAACACTTTTTATGTTTAAAGTTTTTCTAAATTCCAAATTAATATTAAAAAATATAAGTTAATTCATTTTTAATTGTAAATGGTTCATATTTTAAATGGTTACATTAATTATTTTTTAAAACAGAAAATGGTTTTGAATTATTTATTCAAATCCTAACACTTTTTATGTTTAAAGTTTTTTTAAATTCCAAATTAATATTGAAAAAATACAAGTTAATTCATTTTTAATTTTAAATGGTTACATTAATTATTTTTTAAAAACAGAAAATGGTTTTGAATTATTTATTCAAATGCAAACACTTTTTATGTTTAAAGATTTTATAAATTCCAAATTAATATTCAAAAAATATAAGTTAATTCATTTTTAATTTTAAATGGTTCATAGTTTAAATGGTTACATTAATTATTTTTAAAAACAGAAAATGGTTTTGAATTAGTTATTCAAATTCAAACACTTTTTATGTTTAAAGTTTTTCTAAATTCCAAAGTAATTATCATTTAAAAACATTACAAATTTAAACCCCAAATAAAAATAAAGCGGGAACAGAGAGAAAATTCCTGAAAACATTTGAAAACAGGGTCATATGTCCCGGTTGGAGCCACCAACCGGGACTAAAGAGCCCTGCGCGCGCCCCTTGGGCTGATGAAAAAAAAGTGGACTATATGTCCCGGTTGGTGGCTCCAACCTGGACGTATGACCCTTTAGTCCCAGTTGGAGCCACCAACCGGGACAAAAGGTCCTTTGGTTATAACTGTTCGTCCATTTTCCTTCTCCTTCTTCCCCGTTCCTCTTCACTCACCCGCAACAGATCGCCGCCGCCGCGAGGACAAGCGCTCGGACGCCGTCAGGCTGCCCAACCGCCGCCCCGCTATCGGCCTCCACGCGCTTCCCCACCGTCGGACTCCACTCGCTGCCTCACCGTCGCGCCTCCACGCGCTGCTTCTTCCTCGACCCCGACGAGCTCCGCCACGCTCCTCGCCGGCGCTCCGAGGCTCGCCTTTCCTCACCGTCGTCCCCAATCGCTTCAGGGTGAGCCGCTGAACCTTCCTGACCCAGTATTTTCTTCCTGGCATCGCGCATAGCCGCTGCTCGCCGTTCACCCGAGAGCTCTGCCGCAGATGCTCGTCGTCGTGCTTGCTCCGGCAACCATTAGCTAGCGGCGCTAGGTTAGATAGGTTCCTCTCGCTCGCACGGTTTGAACAGACCCAATGACGCTCCCTAGAATCGCTGAAAAATTCGCCGGCGACCACCGCCTGCCGCTCCGGTCGCGTCGTCGCGAGTGACGTGGCCACCACGTGGCCACGGGGTGGACCCAGCGTGGCCTGGGGCCCGCTCGTCAGCCCCTCTGGCTAGATCCAGGCCCGGTGAGAAACGCCCTGACCCCCCACTTTGCGTGTGGGGCTGCTGATGTGGCTCCGGCCCCACCAGTCAGTCTCTATGGGTAGGTTCAGTCGTGGTAACAAAAGCCCTAGGTTCTTTATGATGTCAGCCTGATGTAATAAATTGTTTTATAATTCCAGAAAATGATTAAATATTGTAAAATTCATATCTTATTATTTATAAGTCAAAAAAATACAAATAATATATCAAAATGTTCAGAAAAATGAGTTCTACATTTTTAAGCTATAATCATGCATTGATAATAAACTTTAATGACAAGTTTAATTAGAGAACTAAATCAACCCCTCTCATGTGTTTCCGGAGTTTCCCGAGTTAGGGTTTTCAACCCTCGGAACCCCGTTTAAATTTCCTAGCAAGTTTTAGGGTTTCATTTCAATGAAATTTAACTTTTCATATCATCATCCTTGTTTGAGCATTCTGTCTATCCCTCCTCCCCGACCGCCACAACGCCTCTGTCTCCGTCCATCTCCATGCGCTCCAGCCGCCCCTTCCGTTTTAGTGTGTATGTATATATTATGTATGTATATATAGTGTGTATGTATATATTTTTATTATTTTGTATGTATATATTAGGGTTTATCTGAATTAGGGTTTATCCGTTTTGACTTATCCGTTTTCCACCTATGCAGAAAATATTGACCCACACGACAGAGACGAAGAAAAGGAAAAGTTGATCCAAGGTGTGATCTGCGGGGAAGAAAATTTAGATGTATCGACGTTTCTGAACAACTCCGGTGAGGGTGATCCTCTTTATGCCGGAATAGACGACTTGTTTGAGGTTGAAGGTGTTGCCTTCCGCGAGGGATAAGGCGATGCCTTGTGTAATCGAGAAGACGACCGCTCTGGCGAGGTGCATGTAATATAATTGATTTATTAGTTAATCATCTGCTATCTATATAGAAATAGTAACGACGATCTTTCTTCTTTTAGCCCTCCGGATCGAAGAAATCTACTGAAAAGAGCAGCCGAGGCCCAACCAAAAAGTTGGGAGACCATGAGAGGTTCAGGATTGAAGATGTCGCTGAAGACGGCAAACCGACGGCTCCCGAAGTTGTCGCAAAAAAATTTGTGGCACAATGAGGAGTAATCGTTAGGGACTTAATCCCGATCACCATTCGAAATTGGAATAAGCCTGCTGATGCGGAAGAAGAGGGAACATGTTTATTTGTCCCTAACCACGCCAAAGATTTACTGTGGAAGAGGCTCATGGTTAATTTCAAACTACCGAAGATAGAGCTCGATCCAAATGCGGAGGATCCAGTTGAGGACACCTTAGAACATGGGAGATCCATGGAGGCTAAGGTCAGGGAGTGGGCTTTGAAGAAGATGGCCCAGTGTTTCACCAACTGAAAGAAAAGATTGCACCTTGACTATGTCGTGAAAGAGAAGACTCCCGATTTCAAGAATATTCAGTTTGAGAAGATAAAACCATTCTGGGCTGAGTTTGTGAAATACAAGACATCAGAAAAAGCTAAGAAAATGTTTGCAACGAATAAGCTGAATGCCGCTAACAAGAAGTATCACCATACTATGGGGCAAGGTGGCTATAGGGCTGGCATTCCTAAGTGGGAGAAACTTGAGAATGAACTGCGTGCTAAAAAGATCACCCCAAAGACAGACGATTGGGTAGAACGTGCAAGGAATTGGTTTTACGGGCATGGGGGCACGTTGGACTCGGAAGGGAAGTGTATATATAACATACGACATAAAGAAGACCCCTTGCCAATCGAGAAGATGAGAAAAGCAGTAAAGGTTGTTAAAGATGGGGACTTCATTCCCGATAGAGAGAATGATGAGCTCACACTCGCCCTTGGAAATAAGGAACATGATGGACGAACACGAGGCACAAGCGGATCCAAACCATGGAGGACTGGGTTTCCCGAAGAGAGGAAGAAATATCCTGATAGAAGCCGTCAAAGGAGAAAGGACAGGGCGGAAGTTGAAGCAGATATTCAGAAAGAGCGAATGCGTATAATTGAAGAACGAATAAAGCAGCAACAAGATGAAATTAACGCACTTAAAGAGGAAAGTACTACCGGCCCATCTTAGCAGCACACTGCATTCGATGCTACCGGCCTATCGAATAATCAAAAAAGCAGTGTGGCTTCCACCGAGGTCCCGTGTGATGACAATGGCGATGGCGATGGTGCACCGACGATGGCTCATGTTGGCTACCCAGTGGATGATATCACAGAGATGACACACTACGAGCTACATGTCAAAGTTGTGAACATATCAATGAAGGTGGCGGTCGCTATGTCTTACCAATTGGACCCACGCCAACTTACCACTATCGTCCGATTCCAGAGGGCTATGCTGTTGTCGGGGTGGATGAAATCATGCCCACCTTTGAAGTTTTGGATCTTCACTACCCTACAGGTGAAGGGGATGTGACTGTACTGGGAGACGCAAAAACCGTCACCATTCTATGGCCAAAGGAATGTATCGTGCTTCGAAATCACACGCCAAGGCCATCTTCCCCGCCGCCTCACCCGTTTCCAGCGAGGTCGTCGCCGCCGCGGCAGCCGTCTTCGTCGCCTCACCCGGCTCCGTCGCCTCACCCGGCTCAGTCGCCTCACCCGTCTCCAGCGCAGCCATCACCGCGGCAGCCATCGCCGGCGCCTCAGGATAAAAAGCGTAAGCGTACCGCTACTCTGCGTCATGGTAAGCGATCGCCGAAACGTAAACAAGAGCCTCTTCCAAAAGTACCAAAGGTTCCTCCCAAGAGAGCTTATGACTGTACTGAAGAGGAGACTGCGGCGATCGTTGATGCGGAAACGACAGCGTTTTTCGCTAACCTGAGGAGGCCGAAAGAGCCAGAGTTCCCCAGCACCAAAGAAGAAAAAGCCAGAGTGTTGAAAATGCTAAAGACTCTTCATCAACCCGAGCCAAAGCTGTCATCATACTATGAGCGTTCTATTCTCAAGTCACATGCGGCACAACAAGCCTCGAAGAGCAGTACTGATGCAAGCGAGAAATCTGTTGCCCAGCTCGGAGAACAAGCAAAATAGTCTTGCGCCCTCTGAAGGTGATTTCTCATACCAATGTGGGGTCGAGCAAATATGGGGCCGAGGAGCAGTATGATCCTGAGGTAGTTGCACAATACGGAGAAGCTGCCGCTGCTCAAGGTATGAGTATTGCCCAGTACTTATCCCAGTTAGAGTACTTCCCCATGAGTGAAGTAGCATACAAATACCAGTACGACAAACCTCTCGTCAAACCTAAGGAGGTAAATAATCTTCCAACAAAATTGCGAAGATTGCATAACTGGTACATGCATGCCACAAGGCCGGGGCTAACTGGATAGTGCTGAAGGTTACAAAAAAGCATTATGCGAAAGATATAGATGACATGATATCCATTGAATTTGATGGACTATTTCAATTATTCAATCAAGACGCCTTGGACAAATCGATCATCAGTGCCTATTGTCTGTAAGTACTAATTCTGTAATTAATTTAGTCTCCAGCTATCTCACCTTGTTTTTTGCATGTATATAATCATACTGTAATATGCAGAATGAAGATTCTCGAATGCATCAGAGGACAAATCTATGACATTGGCTTCATTGACCCATATTGGGTCCATGAAGCTAATCTCAAAACAAGCCCCCAGGATACGGAGGATAATATAGTACACGTGTTAAGGTTTCAAGAAACCAGAAGGGAAATACTTTTTTCCTTACAACTTCGAGTGAGTGTTATTGTCTTCTATACACTTTCTATTTCGCTTACTCGATGTTAAGTATATGATTGATTAGTTATGCATTCATAGCTTCCACTATATTCTGTTAATCATTCAACTTGACAAAGGGCGTGTACTAGTCATGGACTCGAAACATAAACCCCTTGAGCAGTGGAAGGACATGTAGATGTTTCTCCAGCGGTAATTCTAATCATTACGATACTATATCGGCAACGTTCGTGAATTTTATGATATCAAGTAATTAATAACTTATTTTATTTGTTTTCTTCGCCGGGCAGCGCTTGGAAACGGTTCACCAACAAGGCTAGGGGTGTTTGGAAAGTGGAGCTTACATTTCAAGCACTAGATGTAAGCACCACTAGCTATATCCGCGCATCTCTTTGATTCTAGTTTTGATACAGTTATTATCATGCTTGATTATTATTTTGATTAAACTATGTTCTCGTAAAGTGCCTGACATAGGGACCAGGTAACAATCTATGTGGATACTATGTTTGCGAGTTCATCCGGCAGACGTGCGATGAGAATGGCAGAAATTTAGAGCAACTCCACGTACGTAAACAATTTCTATAGTTTTTAATTACAATCAAATTGTGTTTAGTTTCATTAATATAGGCTGACTCCTTTTTTAAATCAGATCGAACGTCTACGGGATGGTCTTCTGCCAAAGGATCGCGTACGAGCAATTCAGGAGGAATTGACGCGATTCTTGGATGCAGAAGTCCTAAATCCAAAAGGGGAATACTATTCGGCTGTGTATAGACAATAAGGATTGTAAAAGGAGCAACTTTTGTATGTAGTGCATGAACTCGAACTGTGTATCGAATGTAATATTGTCATGATGATCTTGTGTAATATAATGGTTCCTTCATTGATGAGTGCAAAACACTAAATAAACAATAAAACAACCTAAATGAATTATCTGCCAAGGCACAAAAAATGACGAAAATGCTGCCGCGGCAACAAAAGTTGCCAAAATAAATTCTCTGCCGCGGCAGAGAAATGTGCCAAATTTCTGCCGCGGCAGAAGGTTATTTGTCCCGGTTAGTGTTACGAACCGGGACGGTTGCTCCACCCTCCCTCGTCCTCTGACGCCGCCACGTGTACCCCCATTTGTCCCGGTTGATGGAGCAACCGGGACTAAAGGTTGGGGCTTTAGTCCCGATTGTCCCGTCCCGGTTGGGTAACCGGGACTAATTCCCCTTACCAACCGGGACCAATGGGGCGTTTTCTACTAGTGGTAGTTGCCACTGCTGCAGAAAGAAGAGGTTTTGATAAGGATATTTCGCTTTAACGGTTAGCTTAATGCAATTCATCCTAAGAGTCCACCATTAATCGTGAAGAAAACGTAAAGCAACTTCCTAGTTCTACCCGTAAAATTTTAAAGAATGATTGGCAAATTAATTAGCAAAGAGCAAAAGAAGGATGCCCATGAGTTTTAACGTGAAAACCCTTAGTGGAGAGAAGTATTTGGCAACCGAATCCATCTACTAGGATTTTTATCTGAATGATGTATATGTATATCAGCTTTCCACACTATTGGTTGTACGAGACTATGTATTTTGCCTACTTAATTTTCGATTGTCCTTAGGAGCCATGTTTTTTTTTTTCGAAATGGCCTTAGCAGCCATGAGTATGCTAGAGAGGTAGAGGCTCTGGGTGTGAACACTAAATGTTTGTATCGCCTTGATGCAATTTTTAAGTTTAACAAAAGTACCTTTTAGTCAGAAAAAAAAGATGAAGTGGTTCAGAACATAAACAACATTTGCAAGGAGCGGCTACCATATACCACCAGCTTTCTAAATCGTGCTTTTTGCCTTGTCTAACAACATGGAGACTTGACCCCAATACTTTTAGACCTACTATTCCTCACGGTTTCTCTTTCAGGGTGGACTAATTAACTAACGACATGCTATATATCATTGACATAATTGATCATTTTGGAGCAGTACTTTCGTCGAACGAGCCGTAACTTTCACACCTAGTACAAGACTGCTTTAGATTAAAAAAAAAGGGGGGGGGGGGGGGGGGGGGGGGGGGGGGGGGAGAAAACGAAACCTTCTTTCTTTTACTCAGATTATTCCAGTAAAGATAATTACTCGATCTGAATGGTGGCATGGGGGTTCAGTCATCGGGATGGGTCGAGACTCTAACTTCAAACTACTTTTCTCCACGGGGACTTGCAATTGTATGACCATATAGTGTGGAAATTTTGCACGAGGTATCGTAGCGCCCAACCAAGTTGGCTTTGTAAGCTGATCTGGTCTTTATTAAGCCGCCACGAATCCGCGCGCGACGTCCAGACGTCGCTGAATAAATCAACCAAGTGAGAAACAGCGTTGGAGCACCTACGTCTTTACTGCTTCGATTTACTCTCTAGACGTACGTGTATTGTCTTTTTTAAACAAAAAGCTTAAATTAGTGGATGGTGTTTTGGCTCACGGGTGCGTATGAAGTTATTGAAAAAAAATCCACCAAAAACAAATTTTAAATTATTAAAAATTCTGAATGAAAAAGTTGCGTGGATGTCCAGACTCTCTATGTTCGCACACAAGTTTTCAAGAATTTTTTTTTGACTTGTGTAAAAAAATTCTATCAATAACATGTTGGAGCATCAAAATTTGTCTTTTCTACATGTCAAATTTTCTTTTTTATTTTTTATATGGGACATAAAATATGTTCTTTTTTACCGAAAACTTGAGGACATAGAATGTCCAGTTTTGTGCATGCGGATATTTTTCCTGAATTTTTGTCATTTCAAAATATGTTTTTAAACGATAGGTTCATTGGCATCGGTGAGCCGAATTGGATTATGTATAGTATTACCTTGTTTCAAAATATAACATGCTTAGGTAAGCTATTTTATCCTATTATACATCATCAACTTACTTATATTTAGAAACCAAAGGTGGTACTAAATTACTTGATTTTTAGTGTTAGACTGTGTATAGCTTCTATCTTTACGTGTATTGTCACTAGTAGAAAACGGACCTTTGGTCCAGAGCATTAGTTCCGATTCTGGTACAAACCAGGACTAATGCCCTGGTCCCAACGGCTAGAAACGGCCGCAGGGACCAGAAGACATTAGCCCCGGTTCGTATGTGAACTTTAGCCCCGTTTCGTTTAACAAATCGGAGCTAAAGGGTCTGGCGCTGAAAAAGAGCAGATGCGTGGACCTTTAGCCCGGTTTGTTTCTCAAACCGGGACTAAAGTCTCCGACTATATCTTCTTCCCCTTTCCAGCCCGAGCCATTTCAAGCTCACACAATCATCCCTCTCAAATTTCTTCCCTCAATCTCGAGTTCTTCCCCATTTTTCTCAAGATTTGTGAAATTTTTTTGGCTCCACATCTATCAAGGGTCCTAAGAGGTTAGCAACTTCATCATTTCATCTCTCATTGCTTGTTTTAGCTCATTTCATGCTGTAGAAATGGATAGATTTTGTGTGCGTTCTATCTCTGTATATCTGGTTAATTTGGCACATATAGTTCTCGAAATTCATTTGATTCATCGAAGCACATAGATACATGAGTTCATCCTATATACATATCTTGGTTTGACACGTTGTCTTGAAATACGGTCGGTTCACAGTGCATCATGTCACCGTCGAGCAACAAAATATTCTTCTTTCTTCTACCTGTCGTCACAAAATCCATTGAAACAAAAATAAGTACCAAAACTATGAAGACACACATATATATAGTGGCGTCCTAGCATTTTAGTTAATCATCGGCCAGTTAAGCAAGAAATTAAGAACAAAAACATGAACACGCCAAGGAGCTACCAAATTAAATTAGGGAGTGCCTCTATGGCGAGCTCCTCGAAGATGTCTGAGGACGACGCATCCTAAGACATCTTCGAGAAGCTCTGCCATAGTGGTGTCCCTGCTCTCGCACACCATCTTTCAGTTCATATCTTTTCTAGCTAAATTAGTATGCTGGTGGAGCTAACTAATTTCACATATTAGGGAGTGCCTCTATGGCGAGCTCCTCGAAGATGTCTGAGACAAGGTCCTAAGACATCTTCGAGAAGCTCCGCCGTAGTGGTGTCCCTGGTCTCGCACATGATCTTCCTTGCAGTTGATAGTTCACAAGGAAGCCTATTTATAGATTAAGCAGCACAACATAATGTCGACACTCACCCCTGTCATATTGTCGCCACCCACTGAAATAGTGTCGCCACTCACTGGCATAATGTCCACTCACGACATATAGTGTCGTCACCCACTTTTAGTCTCGATTGGAGACACCATTCGGGACTAAACGGGCTCATGTCGGCCCCAGCCTGCCGCAACCCCTTTAGTCCCGGTTGGTGTGTCCAACCGGGACTAAAGATATAGTAGAAAGTTTTTTAAATCAGTGCTTGTTTGATGTATATGATGTGTTCTTTTATTTTTAGACTAGTACTACTCTTAGCATCATGATTTTGTTTGATGAACTTATAAAATGCAGATGAGACGACAATGGATGTACGCTGACCGAATCTATGACGAGTTCATTAAAGGCGTGCGTTCTTTTTCTCGTTGTGGCAGAGGCAAACAAGCGGAATGGTTTTATCTGTTGTCCATGTGGTGAGTGTCGGAATCAGAAGGAATACTCTTCCTCAAGAGTCCTTCATGGCCACTTGTTTCGGTTCGGTTTCATGTCTGGCTATAATTGTTGGACCAAGCACGGAGAAAGAGGGGTTATGATGGAAGACAACGAAGATGAAGAGAATGATGACAGCTATCCTATGTCCCCTGAATACGGTGGTACTACAATCGAAGACAATGATGAAGAAGAAGCAGAAGAACGTGCATCATATGAGCCAGATGATGATCTTGGTCGGGCCATTGCTGATGCAAAGGGAGAATGTGATAGCGAAAGGGAGAGGTTGAAATTTGAGCAGATGTTAGATGATCACAACAAATTGTTGAACCCCAATTGCGAAGATGGCCACAAAAAGCTAGGCAGCACACTGGAATTGCTGAAATGGAAGGCAGAGGTCGGTGTGCCTGACAAGGGATTTGAAAAGTTGTTGAAGATAATGAAGAATCTGCTTACAAAGGATAATGAACTGCCCGCCAGTACTTACGAAGCAAAGAAGGTTGTCTGCCCTCTAGGATTAGAGGTACAGAAGATACATGCATGCATTAATGACTGCATCCTCTATCGCGGTGAGCAGTACGAGAATTTGGATGCATGCCCGGTATGCACTACATTGCGATATAAGATCCGACGAGATGACCCTGGTGATGTTGAAGGGGAGCGCACGAGGAAGAGGGTTCCCGCCAAGGTGATGTGGTATGCTCCTATAATACCACGGCTGAAACATTTGTTCAGAAACGAAGAGCATGCCAAATTGTTGCGATGGCACAAAGAAGACAGTAAGAAGGACGAGATGTTGAGACACCCCGCTGATGGGTCGCGGTGGAGAAAAATTGAGAGAAAGTACCCAGACTTTGCAGGTGACACGAGAAAATTATGGTTTGGTCTAAGTACGGATGGCATGAATCCCTTTGGGGAGCAGAGCTGCAGTCATAGCACATGGCCTGTGACTTTGTGTATGTATAACCTTCCTCCTTGGTTGTGCATGAAGCGGAAGTTCATTATGATGCCAGTGCTCATCCAAGGCCCGAAGCAACCCGGCAACGACATTGATGTATACCTAAGGCCATTAGTTGAAGAACTTTTACAGCTATGGCACGGACAAGGTGTACGTGTGTGGGATGAGCACAAACATGAGGAATTTAACCTACGTGCATTGTTGTTCGTAACCATCAATGATTGGCCTGCTCTTAGTAACATTTCAGGACAGACAAACAAGGGATACAATGCATGCACACACTGTTTAGATGACACTGAAAGTATTTATTTGGATAAGTGCAAGAAGAATGTATACCTAGGGAATCGTCGTTTTCTTCCGCCCACGCATTCCCTAAGAAGGAAAGGAAAGCATTTCAATGGTGAAGCAGATCACCGGAGTAAGCCTGTCCGTCGTACTGGTGATGATGTATTTGATATGGTGAAGGATTTAAAAGTAATCTTTGGAAAGGGTCCTGGCGGACAGTCCATTCCGAAGGAAGCTGGCGGACACACACCCATGTGGAAGAAGAAATCTATATTTTGGGAGCTACCCTATTGGAAAGTATTAGAGGACCGCTCTGCAATCGACGTGATGCACCTGACAAAGAATGGTTGCGTGATACTGCTAGGCTTCTTGGGCGTGTATGGAAAGAATAAAGATACACCAGAAGCACGACGGGACCAACAACGTATGAAAGACCGAGAAGGCAGACATCCAGAGTTGTTTTAAGGTACTGCCAGCTACGCTCTTACCAAGAAAGAGAAGGAAATCTTTTTTGAATGCCTGAGTAGTATCAAGGTTCCTTCTGGCTTCTCGTCCAATATAAAGGGAATAATAAATATGGCAGATAAAAATTCCAGAACCTGAAGTCTCATGAATGCCACGTGCTTATGACGCAGTTGCTTCCGGTTGCTTTGAGGGCCCTTCTGCCGGAAAATGTTAGAGTACCCATTCTGAAGCTATGTTCGTTCCTCAATGCAATTTCTCAGAAGGTAATCGATCCAGAAAGTCTACCAGGGTTACAGAAAGATGTGGTCCAGTGTCTTGTCAGTTTTGAGTTGGTGTTCCCACCATTCTTCTTCAACATAATGATGCACCTTCTAGTTCGCCTAGTCGAAGAGATTACCATTCTCGGTCCTGTATTTCTACACAATATGTTCCCCTTTGAGAGATTCATGAGAGTCTTAAAGAAATATGTACATAACCGTGCGAGGCGAGAAGGAAGCATCTCCAAGGGATATGGAACAGAGGAGGTCATTGAGTTTTGTGTTGACTTTATTCCTAACCTTAAGCCGATCGGTGTACCTGAATCACGACATGAAGGGAGACTTAGTGGAAAAGGCACGCTAGAAAAGAAAGCAAAGATATGTATGGATGGACATTCTTTCACTAAAGCCCACTATAAAATTCTACAAAGTTCCACCTTGGTGGCTCCATATATCGAGGTACACAAGAATATTGTACGCTCGAACTACCCGGGGCAGTCTGTCAGGTTGATTAGAGATGAACACGTGAAGACTTTCGGCGGTTGGTTGCAGACACATCTCATGAATGACACCACTGTTGGAGATCAGTTGTACTTGTTGGCCAGGTCTCCATCTTAAACTATATTGACTTTCCAAGGTTACGAGATCAATGGTAATATATTTTACACGCACGCCCAAGATAAAAAGAGCACCAACCAAAACAGTGGTGTCCGATTTGATGCAACGGACGAGAATGGGAAAAAGGACACATATTATGGTTACATAGAGGACATATGGGAACTTTACTATGGTCCTAATTTCAAGGTCCCATTGTTTCGATGCAAATGGGTCAAGATGACAGGAGGTGGGGTAACGGTAGACCAGCTATACGGAATGACAACAGTGGATCTCAATAATCTTGCATACGGAGACGAACCATTCGTCCTTGCCAATGATGTGGCTCAATTTTTCTATGTGAAGGACATGTCTACTAGACCGAGAAAAAGAAAAGATAAGCAAAAGAATATAATATCATACGATGAGCCAAAGCACCACATAGTTCTTTCAGGAAAAAGAAACATGGTGGAAGTTGAGGACATGACAGACATGTCAGAAGATTATGACAAATTTCATGAAATTCCGCCATTCAAAGTGAAAACTGACCCAAGCATATCGCTAAATAAGGAAGATGCTCCATGGTTACGGACAAGAAGAGAACCAAAACACTAGATGTGGATGTTGGTGATGTAGTGTACTAAATCTTTTGTGAATTAATCCTATTTTTCATATATTAAAGGAAGATGCTCCATGGTTAATAAAGGAATTTCTGAGATTGCTGTAGGCAGGTACCAAAACTGTAGACTAGGTAACACTTAGACATTTATTAATATTAAAAACCAGGACAAACCGGGACTAGCTAACACTGAGGACTAAAGCCACCCCCTTTAGTCATAATCATGCCTAGTCCTATAGTACACAGCTTCAGGGTCTTCTTCGTCATCGTCATCATCATCGTCATCGTCACCTGCCACTCCAGAGATCCTCGGCCCAGCCATGGCATATACCGGGGGCACCTGCCACTACGGCCTCGGATTCACGGCGGGCGGGGGAGGAGTCTCCTGGAAGACGATGCCACTACCGCTGGGCGGGGGAGGGGCCTTATTGTGGCTCTATGGCGGGTAGACTTGTGGGCACCGCAGGCGAGGATGGTCTCCCCCGGCGATGTAGCTCATCACGCCGATGATAGTACAGTTCGCCCACCACAGACGCCGACCGGCTTCACTGTGGTTCATAGGGGGCGGGCCATCACCCTCGTACCTGGCGAGCTCCCTTTCCCGTCGGTTAGCAAAGAAGGCATTCCAGGAGTGATAGTTGTCGGGATCCCACTGGGGATCCATCCGCTGCTCCGGCGTGAGCTCATGGTAGAAGTGGTTCGTGATGGCCGCCTGTCTGGCGGAGCCTTGAGGCACAGGAGGGACAGGAACCCCTCCAGCGCTCAGCATCCAGTCGGCGGTCGGCCGGTAGACCGGCGGGCAAGGGTAGTTGGAGGCCCACAACGCTTGGGTCTCCTCGAGGGTCAGAATAGCCCAATAGGCACTATCCATAGTTGTGAGAGAGGAAGGTGCGGATCTATGGATAGCCATGGCGTGGCCGGCCTATATATAGATGGAAAGTGCTAGAAAACATGGCGGGAAACGGTGGGATATGGCGGGAAATATCTTTAGTCCCGGTTAGTGGCTACAACCGGGACTAAAAGCACCGTTCAGAGAGAAAGGGCGGGAAAACATGGCGGGAAGCGGTGGGATATGGCGGGGAATATCTTTAGTCCCGGTTAGTGGCTACAACCGGGACTAAAAGCACCGTTCAGAGGGAAACGGCGGGAAAACATGGCGGGAAGTGGTGGGATATGGCGGGAAATATCTTTAGTCCCGGTTTCATGGCTTTCGGTCCAAGAGACAGATGTTATGTGTTGAATCGCGGCATAGTTTGTGATACGGTGCCCATATTGTGCATGCATGTGTATATTGGGATGTAGAACAATGTTGCAGGAGGAAGCTTTCCTTTTCGTCGCTCGGAAAAGCCATTTTCCGAGCGCAAAAAGACGGGTCGTTTTGTGAAGCAGCCACCAAAATGCAGTTACAGAAAGCTACCATCCCATTTTTCTAAAATATTAGACCACGTTACGTGAACTATATCCCAACGGGGGATCTCAAACCTTTCTGTCCTTCCCGGGTGAAAAAGACAAATGTCTGCCGAATCGGTAGGAAGTGGGTCCGGTTTGAACTACATGTACATGATCTAACGTCCGTGATTTTTTGAAAAAATCATTTTTAGACTCACAATATGTCGTTTTTTCAAAGATCCAATGCAAGTTCTAACATTCCCATCCCCTATCTTCACGCACGTCGTTTTGACCTAAGTTCGAAACGGCAAAAAATTCAAAACGGGCATAAAAAGTTCAAAAAAGGTCCGAACAATGTAAATCCTTCGCGTGGTGTGATATTATGTGACATAGTTGCAAGGAAAAATATCAAACTTGGTATACTGATTATGTCTCCAAAAAACCTTCACAAAATGACCTATCATGTTCGAGGTTTCATGACTTTCGGTCCAAGAGACGGATGTTATGTGTTGAATCGTGGCATAGTTTGTGATACGGTGTCCATATTGTGCATGCATGTGTATATTGGGACGTAGAACAATATTGCAGGAGGAAGTTTTCCTTTTCGTTGCTCGGAAAAGCCATTTTCTATTTTCCGAGCGCAAAAAGACGGGTCGTTTTGTGAAGCAGCCACCAAAATGCAGTTACAGAATGCTACCATCCCATTTTTATAAAATAGTAGACCACGTTACGTGAAATATATCCCAACCGGGGATATTCAAACCTTTCTGTCCTTCCCGGGTGAAAAAGACAAATGTCTGCCAAATCGGTAGGAAGTGGGTCCGGTTTAAACTACAAGTACATGATCTAACGTCCGTGATTTTATGAAAAAATCATTTTTAGACTTTTTTCAGAGGTCCAATGCAAGTTCTAACATTCCCATCCCCTATCTTCACGCACGCCGTTTTGACCTAAGTTCGAAACGGCAAAAAATTCAAAACGGGCATAAAAAATTCAAAAAAGGTCCGAACAATGTAAATACTTTGCATGGTGTGATATTATGTGACATAGTTGCAAGGAAAAATATCAAACTTGGTACACTGATTATGTCTCCAAAAAACCTTCACAAAATGACCTATCATGTTCGAGGTTTCATGGCTTTCGATCCAAGAGATGAATGTTATGTGTTGAATCGCGGCATAGTTTGTGATACGGTACCCATATTGTGCATGCATGTGTATGTTGGGATGTAGAATAATGTTGCAGGAGGAAGTTTTCCTTTTCGTCGCTCGGAAAAGCCATTTTCCATTTTCCGAGCGCAAAAAGACGGGTCGTTTTGTGAAGCAGCCACCAAAATGCAGTTACAGAATGCTACCATCTCATTTTTCTAAAATACTAGACCACGTTACGTGAACTATATCCCAACCGGGGATATTCAAACCTTTCTATCCTTCCCGGGTGAAAAAGACAAATGTCTGCCGAATCGGTAGGAAGTGAGTCCGGTTTGAACTACAGATACATGATCTAACGTCCGTGATTTTTTGAAAAAATCATTTTTAGACTCACAATATATCGTTTTTTCAGAGATCCAATGCAATTTCTAACATTCCCATCCCCTATCTTCACGCACGCCGTTTTGACCTAAGTTCGAAACGGTAAAAAAATTCAAAACGGGCATAAAAAATTCAAAAAAGGTCCGAACAATGTAAATCCTTCGCATGGTGTGATATTATGTGACATAGTTGCAAGGAAAAATATCAAACTTGGTACAATGATTATGTCTCCAAAAAACCTTCACAAAATGACCTATCATGTTCGAGGTTTCATGGCTTTCGGTCCAAGAGACGGATGTTATGTGTTGAATCGCGGCATAGTTTGTGATACGGTGCCCATATTGTGCATGCATGTGTATATTGGGATGTAGAACAATGTTGCAAGAGGAAGTTTTCCTTTTCGTCGCTCGGAAAAGCCATTTTCCATTTTCCGAGCGCAAAAAGACGGGTCGTTTTGTGAAGCAGCCACCAAAATGCAGTTACAGAATGCTACCATCCCATTTTTCTAAAATAGTAAACCACGTTACGTGAACTATATCGCAACCGGGGGATCTCAAACCTTTCTGTCCTTTCCGGGTGAAAAAGACAAATGTCGTCCGTGATTTTTTGAAAAAATCATTTTTAGACTCACAATATGTCATTTTTTCAGAGATCCAATGCAAGTTCTAACATTCCCATCCCCTATCTTCACGCACGCCGTTTTGACCTAAGTTCAAAACGGCAAAAAATTCAAAATGGGCATAAAAAATTCAAAAAAGGTCCGAACAATGTAAATCCTTCGCGTGGTGTGATATTATGTGACATAGTTACAAGGAAAAATATCAAACTTGGTATACTGATTATGTCTCCAAAAAACCTTCACAAAATGACCTATCATGTTCGAGGTTTCATGACTTTCGGTCCAAGAGACGGATGTTATGTGTTGAATCGCGGCATAATTTGTGATACGGTGCCCATATTGTGCATTCATGTGTATATTGGGATGTAGAACAATGTTGCAGGAGCAAGTTTTCCTTTTCGTCGCTCGAAAAGCCATTTTCCATTTTCCGAGCGCAAAAAGACGGGTCGTTTTGTGAAGCAGCCATCAAAATGCAGTTACAGAATGCTACCATCCCATTTTTATAAAATAGTAGACCACGTTACGTGAACTATATCCCAACCGGGGGATCTCAAACCTTTTTATCCTTCCCGAGTAAAAAGACAAATGTCTGCTGAATCGGTAGGAAGTGGGCCCGGTTTGAACTACAGGTACATGATCTAACGTCCGTAATTTTTTGAAAAAATCATTTTTAGACTCACAATATGTCGTTTTTGATAGATCCAATGCAAGTTATAACATTCCCATCCCCTATCTTCACGCACGCCGTTTTGACCTAAGTTCGAAATGGCAAAAAATTCAAAACGGGCATAAAAAATTCAAAAAAGGTCCGAACAATGTAAACCCTTCGCGTGGTGTGAAAAGGTTTTAAACAGACATATAATAATTAATTTTAAAAAAGGTTTTTAAAAAGGTTTTGAAAAAGCTTTTAAAAAAGGACCTTTAGCCCCGGTTTGACCTACAAACCGGGGCTAAAGGGGTGCGTGAAGATAGGGGATTTTAGTTAGTGCAATTTTAGTGTATTTTAGGATTTTAGTTAGTGAATTTTAGTGTAAGTTTTCTTAGTTAGTGAATTTTAGGATTTTAGTTAGTGAATTTAGTTAGTGAATTTTAGTGCGGGTTTAAAGGTACCCCTTTAGTCCCGGTTTGTGCTACCAACCGGAGCTAAAGGTGGCGTGGGTATAAATACCCACCCCGTGCGCCCCGGTTCGTGCATCGAACCGGAGCACACAAAGCCCCCGCCGCCGCCTCGCCATCTTCCTGCTCTCGCACATCCGTGACCACGCCGCCACGCTATCCATCCCTGCGCCGTACCCGCGCCATCCGTCCCCGCGCCGCCCGAGCAGTCCGTCCCCGCACCACCCGAGCCGTCCGTCGACCCCGCGCCGTCCGTCCCCGCGCCGCCGCCCACCCCGCGCCACCCGAACCGTCCGTCGAACCCGCGCCGTCTTTCCCCGCGCCGCCGCCCACCCCACGCCGCCCGCGCCGTTCCCTCTCCCTACGGCGAGTAATTAGTGTTAATTAGTTAAATTTTTTAGTGTTAATTAGTTAGTGTAATTTTAGTGTATTTTAGGATTAATTAGTTAGGTTTTTTTAGGTTAATTAGTTAGTGTTAGTTTGTTATTTTGTTGTTAAATTATTTAGTGTTAATTAGTTATTGTAATTTTAGTGTATTTTAGGATTTTAGCTAGTGAATTTTAGTGTAAGTTTTCTTAGTTAGTGAATTTTAGGATTTTAGTTAGTGAATTTAGTTAGTGAATTTTAGTGTAATTTTTCTTAGTTAGTGAATTTTAGGATTTTAGTTAGTGAATTTTAGTGTAATTTTTCCTAGTTAGTGAATTTTAGGATTTTAGTTAGTGTTTAATATAGTTTATTTTAGTTAGTGAATTTAGTTAGTGTTTAATATAGTTTATTTCAGTTGATACTATTTATTTTCATCATGTTTAAAGTATATAGGTTTAATTTAGTGTTTAGGAATATGCCGATTCCTCATCCTCGTTCACTCGGCGTGACCCCCGGAGCGCTACTAGATAGTGTCGCCGGGCATAGGAATATGCCGATTCCTCATCCTCGTTCACTCGGCGTGACCCCCGGAGCGCTACTAGATAGTGTCGCCGGGCATCCATAGGGCTGGGCTCCGCCGGGCTGGCACTAGGAGGTGCTACCAGCCGGGGGACGTCGTCTCGTGAGGAATTCGGGTGTCGTCGTCGACCCGGATCTTCTATGGTGGCGGCCGAGTGGTCCAGGTGCGATGCAGAGGGAGCCGGCCCCCGACGAGGTGGTACAGCGTCGTGTCAGGGAGGAGGACGAGCACGTCCGGCGCTACATGCACATTTTAGGAGTCCGGGACGCCAATACCTGGCAGCTTCTTTAGGCACCTTACCCGAGATATTCTCCGGTGATGGTTCCAACACTTTGGGTGCCCACCTCCCGCGGCTCAGTAGCCGGGGCTCGACGTCTTCGCTGAGCTAGCTAGATGTGTAATAGGGTTGTATTGTTGTTTAATTGGTACTTTATTGTTGTACTAGCTGGATTATTCGAGATGTATTGTTGTTTAACCGGTACTTTATCTTTCTTTATCGCATTGTTTAAGATGGATTACTTTATCTTCCTTTATTTTATCGCATTAAGCAAAATGGTTTTATCTTTCTTCTGTATTAGTTAAGTTATGGACGGTAGAGACAACGAAGAGCACATCATGTACAATATGATAGATGAGGGTACAGGAGTTTACAATTATAATGGATAAGACGATGATGGAGATGATGATGTCTCCCAATACCTCAACTTGTATGAAGCCGACAGAAGAGACGACTATGAAAAATTCTTTGGTGGAGACGACGGTGGAACTGACGGTGGAGACACCACCATAGCAAAGACCGGCGAGGTATATAAAGCCTCTGCTGATCACGAGCTAGTAGATGCATTAGTTGATTCATATATATATATATAATAACGACTGTTTCTTCTCTTAGACCTCCGCATCGGGCGAATCTTCTGCAAGGAAACGAGGCCCCACCAAAAAGTTGGCCGACGGTATGCGTTTCACCATTGATCTAGTGTCTGCGTTCGGTGAACCTTTGGAGCCGAAAGAGGCCGCAATTGTATTTGTATACCAATGCGGAGCGATAGTGAGGGACGCCATCCCAATCACTACTCATAAGTGGAATAAGCCAGGAAAGAAAAGTGATCGAGTTGGAGAAACTTTTGTCGATGACAGAGCCAAAGATGGTCTTTGGAATTCACTCATGGCACACTTCTCTCTGCCTGAATTGGACACTCCTGAACTCACTAAGGCATTGAGGTTGCAAGTCAGAAAGTGGGCTCTTAAGAAGATGGGCGGACAGTTCAAGGACTGGAAGAAAAGATTGTACAACGAATTTGCCAAGAAGGGGCTGCCTCCGCCATTCATTGGCCCGCTGGAGAAGCAGCGGGATAACTGGGCCCCATTTGTGACATATAAGGAATCAGAAGCAGCTATGGCCAAGTTGGAAAATAATAAGTTAAATGCGGCCAAAAATAAATATCACCATACTATGGGGACAGGTGGCTACAAGACGGCCGTGCCTAAGTGGACAAAAACCGAGAAAGAAATGCGTCTAAAAGGGGTCACGCCAGCTACACCTCAGTGTCCCGTGAGGTCAAAAAATTGGCTCCTTGGGCATGGGGGGTCATATGACACTGAAACCAGGGAGATTATTGTTACAAAGGAGGCCATTACTAAACCCAAAGATGAACTTGTTAAAGTGATACAACTGAGAAAAGATGGAAAGTTCATTCTCGACAGAGAGAACGATGAGTTGACATATGCCCTCGGGAATCCTAAAAAAGTCGGACGAACACGAGGCTTTGTCCCATCTGTTCCATGGAAGACAGGGTTTCCCGCTGACATCGACACTTATAGAAGCCGATCCAGAAAAACGAACCGGCAGAAGGCGGAGGAGGCAGCGCGGTTGGAGGCGGTTGAAAAAAAGGAACGAGGAATTTCAAGCCATGTTCAAGCTCCAGCAGGAGCAGATTAATGAACTTAGAGTACTGGAACGACAGCAAGATCCTGCGTTAGACAGTCCAGTGGGCCCATCTCAGCGGAGAAGTAGCGTGGCTTCCATGGAGGTACAAGCTAATAATCCAATGCTGATGGACAATAATGCAACGATGGTTCGCTACCCCCGTGGATGAAGTCGAGGCAAGGACATCTTGTGAGCTACATGTCACAGTGAAGAACATTTCTATGAAGGTGGCGCTCGGCTTTGCTTTACCTTGTCCATCGGAAGCGACCTACCATGGAAGTCAGATTCCAGCTGGCTATGCTCGTGTCGGTGTGGATGAAGTTGAACTGACATGTCGATCACTTGAGATTGACATCCCTGCAGGCGAAGGGGAGAAAACAATTGGAGAAGTGGAGGGTGGGATCATTCTTTGGAAAAAACAACACATCGTGTTTCCAGGCTGGGCGCCAAGGAAATCTTCTCCTCCGAGAAGCAATCCATCACCTCCAAGGCCACCATCACCTCCGAGTCCACCGTCTCCACCAAGAAACAATAGTCCACCCCTTCCTAAGAGGGATCGCAGCGCGACTGCATCTCCATCTCCGGCGCCTCCGCCCACTGAATCAAAGGGAAGAAAGCGGAAGAATAACACCGCTACGTGGAGGGAGACATGTTGGAATTATGCCCTAGAGGCAATAATAAAGATGTTATTATTATAATTCTTGTTCATGATAAAGTTTATATTCCATGCTAGAATTGTATTAAGCGGAAACATTAATACTTGTGTGGTTTGTGAACAACACCGTGTCCCTGGTACGCCTCTAAGGACTAGCTCATTGATCAATGATGGTTAAGGTTTCCTAACCATAGACATGAGTTGTCAATTGATAATGAGATCATTTCATTGGAGAATGATATGATGGACAGACCAAAACTAAGCAAAGCAATTAGATCGTGTCATCGTGTTCGTCTTTGCGAAGCTTTTCTTATGTCAAATATTGTATTCCTTAGACCATGAGATAATACAACTCCCTGGTATCGGAAGAAAGCTTTGAGGTCATCAAACGTCATCCTATGAGAGGGTGATCATAAAGGTGTCTCTCAGGTGATCGGAAAGTATCTGTTGGGTTGTATGTATCGAGATGGAATTTGTCCCTCCCAAGTCGGAGAGATATACTTCGGGCCCACTCGGTAATCGATATCAACACCGCTTGCAAGCATGTGGTTAAGGAGTTAATCACAAAGTGATATCGGATTACGGAACGAGTAAAGTACTTGCTGTGAACGAGATTGAACTAGGTATGACGGTACCGACGATCGAATCTCGGGCAAGTAAAATATCGCGAGATGAAGGGAATATATATATGGGATTGATTGAATCCTGGCATCGCGGTTCATCCGATATTATCATCGATGAATGTGTGGGAGTCAATATGGGTGTCCAGACCCCGCTGTTGATTATTGATAGAAGATCATGTATGCATATTCTCGAACCCGCATGGTCACACACTTAACGTGTCTCGACGCTAGGATAGATTGGATAATTGGTTTATGAATTTTTGTTCGGAGTCTCGGATGGGATCCGGGATATCACGAGAGGTTCCGGAATGGTCCGGAGAATAAGATTCATATAAGGCAATGCAGTTTTTGGAGTTCGGAATTGTTCCGGGTTAATCGGTATTGTACCGGAAGCTTCTAGAACCTTCCGGAAGGGGACCAACGTGGCCCCACCTTCCGGGAGGGGGCATGGGCCTATGAGGGAGTGTCCTAGCCGCATTGGGCCAGGGGCACAAGGCCACATAGGGCCCAGCCGATCCTAGAGAGTTTAAATCGTTTAAACTAGAGATAGGGTTTCTAGAAGAGGGGAGAGTCCATGCCCCCCACTCCTTATCCTTTGGGCTTGGGGGAGGGGCTAGGGCTGCGCCCCCCTCTATATAAAGAGGGGTGGGGGCGCACCAAACCCCCACACCTCTCCTCCAAACCCTAGCCGCCTTGCTAGCTTTCCTCTCTCCCTCTCGACTGTTTGTAGGCGAAGCCCTGCTGCAGAAATTATCCACCATATACACCACGCCGTCGTGTTGTAGATCCAATCTATCTCTCCACCATACTTGCTGGTCCGAGGAAGGAGGAGACGTCGAGGTGCTGCACGTGTGCATCTCACGGAGGCACCGCCACTTGTGGTGCTAGATCGGATCTGATCGCGAGGAGGAGAAGCGAGTACGACTACATCACCCACGTTTCGACGAACGTTCCGCTGTGCGAATCTTCAAGGGTATGAAGATCTAATCCAATCTCTCTCGTTGTTTGCATCTCCTAGATTAGATCTTGGCTTTCCCTCTGTTCGCTTCGTAGAAAATTTTGATTTACTATGTCGCAAAACCCATCAATGGTATCAGAGCTAGATCTATGCGTAGATGTGTTTCACGAGTAGAACGCAACATGGTTGTTGCGGGCGTTGATGTTTTCTGTTGCAAGCCTCTTGTTTGTGTTCTTCTTATGACGCGGGATAGTGAGATTGAAGCGGTCCAGGCCAACTTTACGCGACGTCGTTCGACCGGCTCCGCACTTGACGTGTGGCTTGTTCCACACATGCGGCTGGTGGATGTCAGTTTCTCTCACTATATGTGGCATCCCGCAAAACCACTACTAGAAAATCGCGTTGTTTTTGTGCATTGCATCGTCATCATCATGCATTGTTTGCCAAAACTATTTTCGCAACGGCCGTTCTGTTTTCTAAAAACGCCCCACCTTTATTCAAACGCAAAAACCCGGATCTCCGGAGTTAATTTGTTTGTTGCTATCGGGTTGCAAACGGCCCAATTAGAATAAATAAAAATTTAAATTATTTTAATAGGGGCAGTCGAACGGGCCGACTGACCCGATCGACCACCCCAGGAAATAATAATCGGTCCAACTACACCGCTCCTAAATCCTAAAGCTACCCACTAATCTACCCACCCCAACCAGCCACCTCACTCCCTCCACTAGCCTCTCGCCACCTCACCTCCTCCCTCTCCCTCAACCACTCACACAGTGCCACATCAGCCCCCTCTCTCTTCTCTCTCTCCCTCACACCCTCACAGCCCCACCCACTACCACCGAGTCAACTCACGCACACACACAGTACCGCCCGCCCCTGGCCCGTTTCCCCTGGACCCCACCGTCCTACCAACCTCCCCTGGCCGGATCCCACCCTCCCCAGACCAGCCCCCTGGGCCCCACGCCCCACCTACCGCGTCCCCCCCCCCGCGGGACCCCACACGCACGCCTCGATCTTTTCCCCTCGCCTTCGTCCTCCTCTCGCCTGGCGTCCCTCGCTCCCGCAGCGCCCGCCGGCTCTCCCTCCCTCTGCCAGCGCGCGCCCGAGGCCGCCCGTCGCCGCTGCTCGCCGGCATGGTCTCCCGCCGCCGCTTGAGCCCCGCCTCCTCCGGCGAGCGCCGCGCCCGCCGGTCGCCCACCTCCCTGCACCACCCCGTGGCCCCGCGCGCCCCGCCCAGCCTCTCTCTCTCTCCGCAGCCTCCCTCCCTAGTCTCCTCTCTCTCTGCACCGACAACCGCCGTTCCCCGCCACCAGGCCGCGTCCAGCCGCCCGCACGACGTCGACGGCGACCGCTCGCCGGCCTCCTACCTCCCCGTTCCCCGCCGCCACGGGAGGCTCCCCCGAGCCCGACCGCTCCGCCGCCCCCTCCCCTCTGCAGGACGCCCTTCCGCGTCCCCTCGCCAAGCCCCAACGACCCCCGCCGCCCGAGCTCCGGCCGTCAAGCTCCCCGTCGACCCTCGCTTTCCGCCGCGCCTCGGCCTCGCCGGTCCTGCGCCGACCGCCGCCTCCAGCGCCGGCCGCTCGACGCCCGCATCGCCGCCACCGACCGCTCCGCCTCAGGGCAGCCCGGCCCGGCTGCCTCGGGTCCTCCTGGTCGGCCCCACGTGCCCCGCTGCTTTTGACGCGCCCATCGACCGCAAGTTTTCCCAAACCTCTGTCGCAAGTGAGTCTTGTGTATCTTCTCTGTGCGTCAAGCCAAGATCTGCCGGTGTCCACGCCCGGAACCCCAAGGTTGGCCACACGGATCCTAAGGTATCCAACCTCACGAACCCCGATGGAACCTCAAGATCTTCCGACGCCGAGATCCGAGATCGACTCCGAGGACGATCCACCCACACGCCAAGAACTCCATCCCGGAAAACGAATGCTCCTTCAAGTAACCGCTCGCGAAACGGCGAGCTCCTCTTTCCGGAACCAGGGACGCCAAGTACTTCTTCCCGAACGCCATGACCGTCGACATGACCCGACGACCACGGATGCAACAAGATCATCTCTCGGACGCCAAGGTCGGCCACCCGGAGCGCCAAGTACTTCCCTCGGACGCCAAGGCACGAACCCGAAGACCGTCAATATCGCCACGGACGCGGAGAAACCCGGAACGCCAAGATCTACCCCCGATATCCGATAACGCTCCCGCCGAGACCGAACCGTCGAACCCTGGACCCTGAGACCGACCCCGAACCCCGGAACCCAAGATCGTCGAGCCCCCTCTGATGTGTGAACCTTTTTCCTCGAACCCTATTTCATAACATAATAACAACTTGTTGCATATTGAATTGTCATACTCGCATGCATATCTGTGGTTTGGGGGCCTTATGCCGATTCACCTAATAATTAAATATGGGGCCCATATGCGGGCAAATCTAGTCTCATATCGGCCTCATTTAAACTTGTGTAGCGAACCGGTAACTTATCTTGCCTTGTTAAAACAACATTTAATTTGCGGGGAAGCTAAATAACTCGAACCATCTAATTAATTGTCGGGACCCCGGTTCCGCTTAATATTGACCTAATTGCATCGCATCTTGCCATGCCATACATCATACATGCATCATGCCGATCTTCTGCCGTGTATTAAATATTGCATCCGGTGTTTATTCTAGTGTTTTGCTTCTTCGCGGATAAGGCCGTTGAGTTGATGTGAGCTTCGCCCCGATCTTCGGTTGAACCCTTCGGCAATGTTTTCAGGCGAGCATCTCCCCCTTTCTACCTATCTTACTTTTATAGTATTTACTTCCCTCCTGTTGATCTATTGCTATCTGTGTTGCGATGCTCTAATTTTCCGTACCCGTGATATCCCTTGCAGCCCTCTATTGCCTCGGACACATCCTATTACCTGTTGTTTGGTAGATAGTTGGACTTGCGCGTCGTAGTCGCTTGCTCAAGTGATGTTGCATGTTGTCAAATGCCACAGTTGTTGATGTATTGCCGCATGTTGATGTTGGAGATGATCATAGTTTTACTTATTGTTCACTTTAATTTCTGTTTAACAACTAAAATTGAAATAAGCAGAGGCATCGGTGGGTGATAGATAATATTTGGTTTCCGAACGCCCACTTGTGTCCCGTGAGACCCCGAGTACTTGATACCTGTTCCTTGATTTATCGCGCTATCCACATATGGGGAGTATGGGCCCCCCTTAGCCAGAGCTTGATTCCGTCTTATTTCTTCGGGCCACAACTAGTTTGAGGTTTTATTACTATCCTGTACTTATGCCATGCTTTACTGCTTTATTTACGATTGTGCGAGGTACTGCACACTGTACTGTTTTGGAAGCGGAATGTTTACGCGGTATCGACAAGCCCAGCCACACTTTCGGGTTCCCAGTCGTTTACAGCCATTGTCGCAGACCTTGAGGCCGTCTCGGAGCTTGCTTACTCCGTTGCGGGATCTACTTAAGGGGTGGCCCCCTGAAATATTTCTGAATCTTGTGATTGCTCTGTCGTGAGACCTCGTTGGGTTTTGATTTGGTTTTTCCGAGGTTGATCATGTGTGTGTTGCTATTTGTGCACCCCGGCCGGGTTAAAACTTTCTGAAAGCCGTGTCCGCGGTTATGGACGACTTGGAGCACAGTATCTCGATCATAGACAAGCACAACTAAAGTTTATTGCTATAAATTTGACTTTATAATGACTAGTAATCAGCTTCACTATAATGGAATGATTAAATAATACTGCCCACAATTGCTTGTTTGCTTTATCGCTTGCGCCAATTGTACCTGACTAGTAAGTATTGCAACTACAACGGAATGGCTGAATAAAAGTAGCAACAACTGCTGGGTTTTGGGTATATCTCATTCTATCTGTATCTGGTTAGTAAGAGTTACAACTATAACGGAATGGTTAATTAAAAGTGCCCACTGCTTATTTTATCAGGACGACTATCTTTAACCTGACTAGTAATTGCTGCAACGATAACCGAATAAATAAAACTGCCAACTGTGTGAGTTCCTCGGTTGACTTCCTCGATCGGTGTCGAGGGGGAAACGCCAGGATGGGTTTGTTTGATGCTAGTATCAGGTTGGATCCGAATAGGTCTTTCTTACCCCTCTCTAATTGCCGCCAGTTGTGTCGAGTCTCTATAGGGTGTTCAGTGTATGCTGCCGCTGCCGCTTCAGTCCACCATACCTATGTAGGCGAGGACCGCCGAATTCTAGCCTCGCCGTGTACTGGCCTCAGTACTGACGCTCCTTCTTTTCCCTTTGCCCTTTGTCGGCACCCCTTTTGTTCAAGCAGGTTTTGAGATCGACGCCGTTAGCAGGGTTACCCTTCCGGCTTGGCCTGGGCAGGGTTATGGACGCCATTGGTTATTCTTCAGGGCTCTTAGCCCCATTTGCATCTTGTCCGTAGTCGGACGCTGTATCATTTTCAAGGTGATTTGGATCTTTGTATATTATATCTGTATTCTTGACTCTTTGAGTCGCTGTTATATATATCTGTTTTGTGGGTCCCATCGAGGACTGTTGTGTAATGTTATTACTTCGTTTTCCACCCGCACGAAAGTGCCTGGTGGGCACCTTTGAATCGTTTCTATGCGGGTTTGGCGAGTTTTGCTAAAACTTGCATAGGTCCGATTCTGAGGGTGTTACAGAGTGGTATCAGAGCTCAGCAGTTGCGATACCCCACAAGTCCAGCCTGTAGGATAACCTAGCTAACGACCGAAGTAGAGTGTCAAAACTATTTTTGCAAAATCGGTTGGATAGTTCTGGTTAGGTCTGATTTTACTCCTTACCCCTCTGCTATTCTCCTCTTACCTCGACGTGTTTTGAGTCCGCTCTCTTCTCTCTCTTCGAGTCCAGGATTTCTCGCGGTCGGGTTTCCGTCGTACCTTCAGGGTTTCGCTTTCTCCCTTTTGTAACGGAGGTGCTACGATCATCAATCTGCAACTTGTCTGTTGTACCCTTCCTCCAATCTTTTGTTCTTGAGCTCCTTATCCAGATGTGTTCCTTGCTGGATATCAGTGCCGTTGAAAAACATATGAGAAGGACGAGTATTGGTGAAGTGGGAGTATACCTTGAGCATGTGTTGTTCATGCCAATGGAACCACCGCGAAACCTAATCATTGTGTCTTTCATACGATTCTGCTGGCAACATCCTTTTGTTCCGGATACCACTTATGAAGATCTTCAGTCTAAATCTCGAGAGTTGAGTTGCCTGATTCTCCAACCCATGTATAGAGTTGATAGTTGGGTCCGGGATGGACTGATCACCCTACCCGACTCTTACTGTTCGCTCTGTACATCGAACTGGTGGATCTATGCAACTTCTCCCTCTTCTAATGGAAGTTAGAGGTGGCCTTATCGTTTGATACCTCTATCTTCGTCCTTTGTCTCTCCGGAGTGATCTCTCGACGATCAAGAACAACGACCCATTGTTGGTGGTGTCGCCGATTTCAAGATGAAGAAGGAACCCTCGTTAGTGGTGTCGCGAGGATCTACACGAAGCGCGAAGGATCAGTCGCCGACACTTCCTTCCGGTACCATGAGGCGGATCTCGAGGGCGAGATCCATTGTTAGTGGTGTCGAATTGTGGCATCCCGCAAAACCACTACTAGAAAATCGCGTTGTTTTTGTGCATTGCATCGTCATCATCATGCATTGTTTGCCAAAACTATTTTCGCAACGGCCGTTCTGTTTTCTAAAAACGCCCCACCTTTATTCAAACGCAAAAACCCGGATCTCCGGAGTTAATTTGTTTGTTGCTATCGGGTTGCAAACGGCCCAATTAGAATAAATAAAAGTTTAAATTATTTTAATAGGGGCAGTCGAACGGGCCGACTGACCCGATCGACCACCCCAGGAAATAATAATCGGTCCAACTACACCGCTCCTAAATCCTAAAGCTACCCACTAATCTACCCACCCCAACCAGCCACCTCACTCCCTCCACTAGCCTCTCGCCACCTCACCTCCTCCCTCTCCCTCAACCACTCACACAGTGCCACATCAGCCCCCTCTCTCTTCTCTCTCTCCCTCACACCCTCACAGCCCCACCCACTACCACCGAGTCAACTCACGCACACACACAGTACCGCCCGCCCCTGGCCCGTTTCCCCTGGACCCCACCGTCCTACCAACCTCCCCTGGCCGGATCCCACCCTCCCCAGACCAGCCCCCTGGGCCCCACGCCCCACCCACCGCGTCCCCCCCCCTCCCGCGGGACCCCACACGCACGCCTCGATCTTTTCCCCTCGCCTTCGTCCTCCTCTCGCCTGGCGTCCCTCGCTCCCGCAGCGCCCGCCGGCTCTCCCTCACTCTGCCAGCGCGCGCCCGAGGCCGCCCGCCGCCGCCGCTCGCCGGCCTGGTCTCCCGCCGCCGCTTGAGCCCCGCCTCCTCCGGCGAGCGCCGCGCCCGCCGGCCGCCCACCTCCCTGCACCACCCCGTGGCCCCGCGCGCCCCGCCCAGCCTCTCTCTCTCTCCGCAGCCTCCCTCCCTAGTCTCCTCTCTCTCTGCGCCGACAACCGCCGTTCCCCGCCACCAGGCCGCGTCCGGCCGCCCGCACGACGTCGACGGCGACCGCTCGCCGGCCTCCTACCTCCCCGTTCCCCGCCGCCACGGGAGGCTCCCCCGAGCCCGACCGCTCCGCCGCCCCCTCCCCTCTGCAGGACGCCCTTCCGCGTCCCCTCGCCAAGCCCCAACGACCCCCGCCGCCCGAGCTCCGGCCGTCAAGCTCCCCGTCGACCCTCGCTTTCCGCCGCGCCTCGGCCTCGCCGGTCCTGCGCCGACCGCCGCCTCCAGCGCCGGCCGCTCGACGCCCGCATCGCCGCCACCGACCGCTCCGCCTCAGGGCAGCCCGGCCCGGCTGCCTCGGGTCCTCCTGGTCGGCCCCACGTGCCCCGCTGCTTTTGACGCGCCCATCGACCGCAAGTTTTCCCAAACCTCTGTCGCAAGTGAGTCTTGTGTATCTTCTCTGTGCGTCAAGCCAAGATCTGCCGGTGTCCACGCCCGGAACCCCAAGGTTGGCCACACGGATCCTAAGGTATCCAACCTCACGAACCCCGATGGAACCTCAAGATCTTCCGACGCCGAGATCCGAGATCGACTCCGAGGACGATCCACCCACACGCCAAGAACTCCATCCCGGAAAACGAATGCTCCTTCAAGTAACCGCTCGCGAAACGGCGAGCTCCTCTTTCCGGAACTAGGGACGCCAAGTACTTCTTCCCGAACGCCATGACCGTCGACATGACCCGACGACCACGGATGCAACAAGATCATCTCTCGGACGCCAAGGTCGGCCACCCGGAGCGCCAAGTACTTCCCTCGGACGCCAAGGCACGAACCCGAAGACCGTCAATATCGCCACGGACGCGGAGAAACCCGGAACGCCAAGATCTACCCCCGATATCCGATAACGCTCCCGCCGAGACCGAACCGTCGAACCCTGGACCCTGAGACCGACCCCGAACCCCGGAACCCAAGATCGTCGAGCCCCCTCTGATGTGTGAACCTTTTTCCTCGAACCCTATTTCATAACATAATAACAACTTGTTGCATATTGAATTGTCATACTCGCATGCATATCTGTGGTTTGGGGGCCTTATGCCGATTCACCTAATAATTAAATATGGGGCCCATATGCGGGCAAATCTAGTCTCATATCGGCCTCATTTAAACTTGTGTAGCGAACCGGTAACTTATCTTGCCTTGTTAAAACAACATTTAATTTGCGGGGAAGCTAAATAACTCGAACCATCTAATTAATTGTCGGGACCCCGGTTCCGCTTAATATTGACCTAATTGCATCGCATCTTGCCATGCCATACATCATACATGCATCATGCCGATCTTCTGCCGTGTATTAAATATTGCATCCGGTGTTTATTCTAGTGTTTTGCTTCTTCGCGGATAAGGCCGTTGAGTTGATGTGAGCTTCGCCCCGATCTTCGGTTGAACCCTTCGGCAATGTTTTCAGGCGAGCATCTCCCCCTTTCTACCTATCTTACTTTTATAGTATTTACTTCCCTCCTGTTGATCTATTGCTATCTGTGTTGCGATGCTCTAGTTTTCCGTACCCGTGATATCCCTTGCAGCCCTCTATTGCCTCGGACACATCCTATTACCTGTTGTTTGGTAGATAGTTGGACTTGCGCGTCGTAGTAGCTTTCTCAAGTGATGTTGCATGTTGTCAAATGCCACAGTTGTTGATGTATTGCCGCATGTTGATGTTGGAGATGATCATAGTTTTACTTATTGTTCACTTTAATTTCTGTTTAACAACTAAAATTGAAATAAGCAGAGGCATCGGTGGGTGATAGATAATATTTGGTTTCCGAACGCCCACTTGTGTCCCGTGAGACCCCGAGTACTTGATACCTGTTCCTTGATTTATCGCGCTATCCACATATGGGGAGTATGGGCCCCCCTTAGCCAGAGCTTGATTCCGTCTTATTTCTTCGGGCCACAACTAGTTTGAGGTTTTATTACTATCCTGTACTTATGCCATGCTTTACTGCTTTATTTACGATTGTGCGAGGTACTGCACACTGTACTATTTTGGAAGCGGAATGTTTACGCGGTATCGACAAGCCCAGCCACACTTTCGGGTTCCCAGTCGTTTACAGCCATTGTCGCAGACCTTGAGGCCGTCTCGGAGCTTGCTTACTCCGTTGCGGGATCTACTTAAGGGGTGGCCCCCTGAAATATTTCTGAATCTTGTGATTGCTCTGTCGTGAGACCTCGTTGGGTTTTGATTTGGTTTTTCCGAGGTTGATCGTGTGTGTGTTGCTATTTGTGCACCCCGGCCGGGTTAAAACTTTCTGAAAGCCGTGTCCGCGGTTATGGACGACTTGGAGCACAGTATCTCGATCATAGACAAGCACAACTAAAGTTTATTGCTATAAATTTGACTTTATAATGACTAGTAATCAGCTTCACTATAATGGAATGATTAAATAATACTGCCCACAATTGCTTGTTTGCTTTATCGCTTGCGCCAATTGTACCTGACTAGTAAGTATTGCAACTACAACGGAATGGCTGAATAAATGTACCAACAACTGCTGGGTTTTGGGTATATCTCATGCTATCTGTATCTGATTAGTAAGAGTTACAACTATAACGGAATGGTTAATTAAAAGTGCCCACTGCTTATTTTATCAGGACGACTATCTTTAACCTGACTAGTAATTGCTGCAACGATAACCGAATAAATAAAACTGCCAACTGTGTGAGTTCCTCGGTTGACTTCCTCGATCGGTGTCGAGGGGGAAACGCCAGGATGGGTTTGTTTGATGCTAGTATCAGGTTGGATCCGAATAGGTCTTTCTTACCCCTCTCTAATTGCCGCCAGTTGTGTCGAGTCTCTATAGGGTGTTCAGTGTATGCTGCCGCTGCCGCTTCAGTCCACCATACCTATGTAGGCGAGGACCGCCGAATTCTAGCCTCGCCGTGTACTGGCCTCAGTACTGACGCTCCTTCTTTTCCCTTTGCCCTTTGTCGGCACCCCTTTTGTTCAAGCAGGTTTTGAGATCGACGCCGTTAGCAGGGTTACCCTTCCGGCTTGGCCTGGGCAGGGTTATGGACGCCATTGGTTATTCTTCAGGGCTCTTAGCCCCATTTGCATCTTGTCCGTAGTCGGACGCTGTATCATTTTCAAGGTGATTTGGATCTTTGTATATTATATCTGTATTCTTGACTCTTTGAGTCGCTGTTATATATATCTGTTCTGTGGGTCCCATCGAGGACTGTTGTGTAATGTTATTACTTCGTTTTCCACCCGCACGAAAGTGCCTGGTGGGCACCTTTGAATCGTTTCTATGCGGGTTTGGCGAGTTTTGCTAAAACTTGCATAGGTCCGATTCTGAGGGTGTTACACTATAGTTGTCATGGGATTAACACCGGAGTTTGGCAACCATAATATCACCGTTGTGGCTTTCCGAAGGTAAGAATCGTGCTTAGCATCTACTCCTATAAGCCACGTAAAACATGCAACAACAAAGTAGAGGCGTCTAACTTGTTTTTGCAGGGAGTGTTTTCTGTGATATGGTATGGCCCAAGATGTGATGTGTATAATGTATGCGATGATCATGTTTTGTAATGTTTCATGACTTGCATGTCGATGAGTACACAACCGGCAGGAGCCATATGGTTGTCTTTATAATTGTGTATGACCTGCGAGTCAACTTCTTATACGCCATGTAATAGCTTTACTTTATCGCTAAGTAGTTAGCAATAGTTGTAGTTGCTATTCGTGGTGAAGGCAATCATGGTGGAGTGATGGAGATCATGCCGGAACACACAAGATGGAGATCATTGCGCGAAGATTGGCTATACCATGTCACATAAAGTTATATGCATGTGATGTTTATCCTTTATGTATCTTATTATGCTTAGATCGCGACGGTAGCATTATAAGATGATTCCTCACTTAAAGATCAAGATAAAAACTGTGTTCTCCCCAAGTATGCACCGTTGCGAAAGTTCGTCGTGTCCAAGCATCACGTGATGATCGGGTGCTATAGACTCTACGCTCACATACAACGGGTGCAAGCCAGTTTTGCACACGCGGAAATACTTGGGTCTAGCTTTACGAGCCTAGCATGTACAGACATGGCCTCGGAACACAAGAACCGAAAGGTTAAGCATGAGTCATATGAATGATATGATCGACACTTTGTTGTCCACCATTGAAACCACATCTCTTCTCGTGATGATCGGATTAGGTGTGGTGAATTTGGATCGTGTTCACTAAACAACTTGAGGGATGTTGAATTTAGTGGGAGTTCATTTATTAATTTGATTAAGTTGAACTATTTATCATGAACATAGTCTAAATTGTACTTGCAAATACTATAGATCACATGGCCAAATCCAACTTCAACTTCAACAGCAGCGTCGTGTTCAGCCCGGAAGAAGGTTTCCCCTAGGGAATTCACTCAACCGCAATGGCCGTCTTTTCTTCATGCATGTTGAAGAAGCTCAGGAAGCGCCAGACGTTGTGCTGGGTATGTTTTCTGTTAATTCAGTACTTGCAAGAGTGTTGTTTGATTCTGGTGCATCGCATTCATTTGTCACCGAAGAATTTGCATGCACTAGTAAAATTCAACCAACCAAACTAAAGCATGTAATGATTGTTCAAATTCCCGGATCAACCACCAAGGCTAGGCAAATTTTCAAAGTCGTCCCTATCCGAATCCATGGCATAGATTTTTATGCTAATCTGATAGTACTCGGAACTAAAGGTTTGGAAGTAGTACTAGGAATGGATTGGATGTCCAAACATAAAGGATTGATTGACTGTGCCAAGAAATCCATCACCATGACCAGTACAGCCGGAATATCAGTCGAGCATATATCTGAAACCTTACCTCGCCAATTCAAGTGCAACAAGAGTATAGCCCAACCTACCATTGACCAAGTCCAGATAGTCTGTGAATACCCCGATGTAGTTCCAGATGTTTTGCCCGATATGCCCCTAGATCGAGATATCAAGTTTATCATCGAACTAATCCCCGGAACAGGACCCATAGCCCAGAGACCCTATAGTATGAACCCGTCGGAGCTAGAAGAACTGAAGAAGCAACTGGATGCCATGCTGGAAATTGGACTGATTCAACCCAGTGCGTCACCATGGAGATCACCTGTCTTGTTTGTGGACAAGAAAGATGGAGGTAACCGTTTATGTACGGATTATCGGAAGTTGAATGACGTCACCATCAAGAACAAGTATCCCTTGCCCAAGATAGAAGATTTGTTTGATCAGTTGACCGGTGCCAAAGTGTTTTCTAAGATTGATCTTAGAACTGGCTATCATCAACTCAAGATTCGTGCAGAGGATATTCCAAAGACTGCCTTTACCACCAGATATGGATTATACGAGTATACTGTCATGTCTTTTGGATTAACCAATGCCCCCGCTTATTTCATGAACCTCATGAATAAGATTTTTATGGACTTCCTGGATAAGTTTTTCGTTGTTTTCATCGATGACATTCTGATTTACTCCAAATCAGAAGAACAACATGAGCTACACCTAAGGACCATTCTTGGAACCCTTAGAGAGCATCAGTTGTATGCCAAGTTTAGCAAATGTGAATTCTGATTACACGAGGTAGGATTACTCGGTCACATTGTATCAGCCGGAGGAATTGCCGTAGACCCTTCCAAAGTGAAAGATGTAGAAGATTGGCAAGCCCCGACCACTCAAACCCAAGTTCGTGCATTTCTCGGATTGGCAGGATACTACCGCAAATTTGTAGAAGGATTCTCGAGTATCGCCAGACCATGACCCAATTACAAGATCGGTCTCGGATGTGTGCTAATGCAAGAAGGCAAAGTTATATCATATCTATCTCAACAATTGAAGCAACATGAGCAAAATTACCCAACCCATGACCTCGAATTCGCAGCCGTAGTTCTAGCCCTGAAGACATGGAGACATTACCTGATGGGAAATCGTTGTGAGATTTATACGGATCACAAGAGTCTGAAGTATATATTCACTTAGAAGGAGCTGAATATGAGACAGAGGAGATGGATTGAGCTAATCAAGGATTATGATCTGGACATTCACTATCACCCTGGTAAAGCCAACGTAGTAGCCGATGCCCTTAGCAGATTGCCGTGCCGCTTGAACTCCATGATTTTGAAGGAGCAACCGAGCTTGCACAAAGAGATGGAAGATTTTCGAATGGAATTAGTGAGCGAAGGATTTCTGGCTAGTATAGAACTTCAGCCCACTTTGATCAGCCAGATCAAAGAGGCGCAGAAAGGAAATGCTAGTATCGACGGAATCAAGCGTCGTATCGGTACAGGCAAAGTATCCGGACTCACCGAAGACGAAGAAGGAGTTCTGTGGTACAAAGGACACCTTTGTGTACCAGCAGATTCTGAGTTGAAAGAAGTTATTTTGAAGGAAGCTCATGATACTCTTTATTCTATCCATCCCGGAGGAACTAAGATGTATCAAGATTTGAAAGAGCAATTTTGGTGGCATAAGATGAAGAGAGAAATCAGAAGCTATATCGCCAAGTGTGATATATGTCAGCGAGTCAAGGTAGGACATCAAAGACCCGCTGGATTGTTGCAACCATTGCAGATTCCGGAATGGAAATGGGATTCTGTTGGAATGGACTTTATCACCGGATTGCCTACTTCTAGTAGGGGAAATGTGTTGGAATTATGCCCTAGAGGCAATAATAAAGATGTTATTATTATAATTCTTGTTCATGATAAAGTTTATATTCCATGCTAGAATTGTATTAAGCGGAAACTTTAATACTTGTGTGGTTTGTGAACAACACCGTGTCCCTAGTACGCCTCTATGGACTAGCTCATTGATCAATGATGGTTAAGGTTTCCTAACCATAGACATGAGTTGTCAATTGATAATGAGATCATAACATTGGAGCATGATATGATGGACAGACCCAAACTAAGCAAAGCAATTAGATCGTGTCATCGTGTTCGTCTTTGCGAAGCTTTTCTTATGTCAAATATTGTATTCCTTAGACCATGAGATAATACAACTCCCTGGTATCGGAAGAAAGCTTTGAGGTCATCAAACGTCATCCTATGAGAGGGTGATCATAAAGGTGTCTCTCAGGTGATCAGAAAGTATATGTTGGGTTGTATGTATCGAGATGGGATTTGTCCCTCCCAAGTCGGAGAAATATACTTCGGGCCCACTCGGTAATCGATATCAACACCGCTTGCAAGCATGTGGTTAAGGAGTTAATCACAAAGTGATATCGGATTACGGAACGAGTAAAGTACTTGCTGTGAACGAGATTGAACTAGGTATGACGGTACCGACGATCGAATCTCGGGCAAGTAAAATATCGCGAGACGAAGGGAATATATATATGGGATTGTTTGAATCCTGACATCGTGGTTCATCCGATATGATCATCAATGAATGTGTGGGAGTCAATATGGGTGCCCAGACCCCGCTGTTGATTATTGATAGAAGATCATGTCTGCATATTCTCGAACCCGCAGGGTCACACACTTAACGTATCTCGACGCTAGGATAGATTGGATAATTGGTTTATGAATTTTTGTTCGGATTCTCGGATGGGATCCGGGACATCACGAGAGGTTCCGGAGTGGTCCGGAGAATAAGATTCATATAAGGCAGTGCAGTTTTTGGAGTTCGGAATTGTTCCGGGTTAATCGGTATTGTACCGGAAGCTTCTAGAACCTTCCGGAAGGGGACCAACGTGGCCCCACCTTCCGGGAGGGGACATGGGCCTATGAGGGAGTGTCCTGGCCGCATTGTGCCAGGGGCACAAGTCCCCATAGGGCCCAGCCGATCCTAGAGAGTTTAAATCGTTTAAACTAGAGATAGGGTTTCTAGAAGAGGGGAGAGTCCATGCCCCCCACTCCTTATCCTTTGGGCTTGGGGGAGGGGCTAGGGCTGCGCCCCCCCTCTATATAAAGAGGGGTGGGGGCGCACCAACCCCACACACCTCTCCTCTAAACCCTAGCCGCCTTGCTAGCTTTCCTCTCTCCCTCCCGACTGTTTGTAGGCGAAGCCCTGCTGCAGAAATTCTCCATCATATACACCACGCCGTCGTGTTGTAGATCCAATCTATCTCTCCACCATACTTGCTGGTCCGAGGAAGGAGGATACGTCGAGGTGCTGTACGTGTGCATCTCACGGAGGCACCGCCACTTGTGGTGCTAGATCGGATCGGATCGCGAGGAGGAGAAGCGAGTACGACTACATCACCCACGTTCCGACGAACGTTCCGCTGTGCGAATCTTCAAGGGTATGAAGATCTAATCCAATCTCTCTCGTTGATTGCATCTCCTAGATTAGATCTTGGCTTTCCCTCTGTTCGCATCCGTAGAAAATTTTGATTTACTATGCCGCGAAACCCTTCAGTGGTATCAGAGCTAGATCTATGCGTAGATGTGTTTCACGAGTAGAATGCAACATGGTTGTTGCGAGCGTTGATGTTTTCTGTTGCAAGCCTCTTGTTTGTGTTCTTCTTATGACGCGGGATAGTGAGATTGAAGCGGTCCAGGCCAAACTTACGCGACGTCGTTCGCGAGACCGGCTCCGCACTTGACGTGTGGCTTGTTCCACACATGCGGCTGGTGGATGTCAGTTTCTCTCACTATAGTTGTCATGGGATTAACACCGGAGTTTGGCAACCATAATATCACCGTTGTGGATTTCCGTAGGTAAGAATCGTTCTTAGCATCTACTCCCATAAGCCACGTAAAACATGCAACAACAAAGTAGAGGCGTCTAACTTGTTTTTGCAGGGAGTGTTTTCTGTGATATGGTATGGCCCAAGATGTGATGTGTATAATGTATGCGATGATCATGTTTTGGAATGTTTCACGACTTGCATGTCGATGAGTACACAACTGGCAGGAGCCATATGGTTGTCTTTATAATTGTGTATGACCTGCGAGTCAACTTCTTATACGCCATGTAATAGCTTTACTTTATCGCTAAGTAGTTAGCAATAGTTGTAGTTGCTATTCATGGTGGAGGCAATCATGGTGGAGTGATGGAGATCATGCCGGAACGCACAAGATGGAGATAATTGCGCGAAGATTGGCTATACCATGTCACATAAAGTTATATGCATGTGATGTTTATCCTTTTATGTATCTTATTATGCTTAGATCGCGACGGTAGCATTATAAGATGATTCCTCACTTAAAGATCAAGATAAAAACTGTGTTCTCCCCAAGTATGCACCGTTGCGAAAGTTCGTCGTGTCCAAGCATCACGTGATGATCGGGTGCTATAGACTCTACGCTCACATACAACGGGTGCAAGCCAGTTTTGCACACGCGGAAATACTTGGGTCTAACTTGACGAGCCTAGCATGTACAGACATGGCCTCGGAACACAAGAACCGAAAGGTTAAGCATGAGTCATATGAATGATATGATCGACACTTTGTTGTCCACCATTGAAACCACATCTCTTCTCGCGAAGATCGGATTAGGTGTGGTGAATTTGGATCGTGTTCACTAAAACAACTTGAGGGATGTTGAATTTAGTGGGAGTTCATCTAGTAATTTGATTAAGTTGAACTATTTATCATGAACATAGTCTAAATTGTACATGCAAATACTGTAGATCCCATGGCCAAGTCCAACTTCAACTTCAACGTTTTTGCTAAGAAGGAAAAGCTTAGAAACAATGGGTCTAACTTCACCAATTGGTTCCGCAATCTAAGAATCATTCTGTCTGGCGGACAAAAGGACTATGTCCTTGGGAAAGCGTTAGGTGACCCCCCTGCTGCAACTGCGCCGGCTGATGAGAAAGCTGTCTATCAGTCACGCAAACATGATTATGGTGTGATTAAGAGCACCATGTTGTTTGCTATGGAACCGGAACTTCAAAATCGTTTTGAAACCTATCCCGGGCCCTTTGAGATTCTCGAGGAGCTGAAAACCATGTTTCAGACTCAGGCCCATTCTGAGAGATATGAGATCTCCGAGAAGTTCTTTAACTGCAAGATAGAGGAAGGGAGTTCCGTTAGTGAGCACGCCATAAAGATGACGGGCTACACTCAACGCCTTGAGCAACTGGAATGCACGATTCCATAGGAGCTCAAGATTGACAGGGTTCTGCAATCACTCCCTCCCAGCTACAAAAGTTTTGTAGTAACTCATAATCAGATTGGCTCCACTGATACGATCACCGAGCTCTTCGCAAAGCTGAAGGCTGCGGAGGTGGACATCAAGAAGGATAATCATGTGTTGATGGTCAACAAGCCCTCCTTTAAGAAAGGTAAGGGAGCAAAGAAGCCCTTCAAGAAGGGCGGCGACAAGCGCAATGCTCCTTCTGAGAAGAAGCTCAAGTCTGGTCCTAAGCCGGACACTGAGTGCTTCTATTGCAAGGACAAGGGTCACTGGAAGCGCAACTGTCCGAAGTACTTAGCGGACAAGAAGGCTGGCACCATCAAAGGTATATTTGATATACATGTTATTGATGTTTTCCTTACTAGCCCTCGTTGTAGTGCCTGGGTATTTGATACCGGTTCAGTTGCTAATATTTGTAACTCGAAACAGGAGCTACGGAATAGACGGCGGCTTGCGAGGGATGAGGTGACGATGCGCGTTGGCAACGGATCAAGAGTTGATGTGATGGCCGTCGGCACGCTCTCCTTAGTTTTACCTTCGGGATTAGTTTTAAACCTTAATAAGTGTTATTATGTTCCTGCGTTGAGCATGAACATTATTTTTGGATCATGTTTATTGCAAGATGGTTATTCATTTAAATCGGAGAATAATGGTTGTTCTATTTATATGAGTAACATCTTTTATGGTCATGCACCTCTTGTGAATGATTTATTTCTTCTAAATATCGAAAGGGATGAAACACACATCCATAACATTGAGGCTAAGAGATGCAAAGTAGATAGTGATAATACTACTTATTTGTGGCACTGTCGTCTAGGTCATATTGGTGTAAAGCGCATGAAGAAACTCCATTCTGATGGACTTTTGGAGTCTCTTGATTTTGAATCATTTGACACATGCGAACCATGCCTCATGGGCAAGATGATCAAAACCCCGTTCTCCGGTATGATGGAGCGAGCATCGGACTTGTTAGAAATCATACATACCGATGTATGCGGACCGATGAGTATTTCGACGCGCGGTGGATATCGCTATTTCCTTACTTTTACCGATGACTTAAGTAGATATGGGTATATCTATTTAATGAAACATAAATCTGAAACATTTGAAAAGTTCAAGGAATTTCAGAATGAAGTGGAGAACCATCGTAACAGAAAGATTAAGTTTCTACGATCCGATCATGGAGGTGGATATTTGAGTTATGATTTTCTCACGCATCTTAAAGCAAGTGGAATCGTTTCACAACTCACGCCACCCGGAACACCGCAGCGCAATGGTGTGTCTGAACGCCGGAATCGAACCCTATTAGATATGGTCCGATCGATGATGTCTCTTACTGATTTGCCGTTATCATTTTGGGGTTATGCATTAGAAACCGCTGCATTCACTTTAAATAGGGCTCCATCTAAATCCGTTGAGACGACACCGTATGAACTGTGGTTTGGTGCTAAACCTAAGTTGTCGTTTCTTAAAGTTTGGGGATGCGAAGCTTACGTCAAGAAGTTAATGCCGGACAAGCTCGAACCCAAAGCGGAGAAATGCGTCTTCATAGGATACCCTAAGGAAACTATTGGGTATACCTTCTATCACAGAACCGAAGGCAAAGTGTTTGTCGCAAAGAACAGTTCCTTTCTTGAGAAGGAGTTTCTCTCGAAAGAAGTGAGTGGGAGGAAAGTAGAGCTTGACGAGGTTATTGAACCTTATCTTGAATTGGAGAGTAGCGCAGCACCTGAAATTGTTCTAGTGCCGCCTGCACCAACAATAGAGGAAGCTAATGACAAGGATCATGAAGCTTCGGACGATGCTGCTACTGAACGTCGCAGGTCGACAAGGTCGCGTGCCCCTCCTGAGTGGTACGGCAACCCTGTCTTGACTGTCTTATTAGTAGAAGACAGTGAACCTACGAACTATGAGGAAGCGATGATGAGCCCAGACTCTGAGAAATGGCTAGAAGCCATGAAATCCGAATTGGGATCCATGAGCGAAAACCAAGTATGGACTTTGGTGGACCCTCCTAGCGACCGAAAGGCCGTTGAGTGCAAATGGATCTTCAAGAAGAAAACGGACGCAGATGGTAATGTTACCGTCTATAAAGCACGGCTTGTCGCGAAAGGTTTTCGACAAGTTCAAGGTGTTGACTACGATGAGACTTTCTCTCCCGTAGCGATGTTTAAGTCCATTCGGATTTTATTAGCAATTGCTGTGTTTCATGATTATGAAATATGGCAGATGGATGTCAAGACTGCTTTCCTCAATGGCAACATTGATGAAGAGTTGTATATGATGCAACTCGAAGGTTTTGTCGATCCTAAGGATGCTGATAAAGTATGCAAACTTCAGCGTTCCATTTATGGACTGAAGCAAGCATCTCGGAGTTGGAACCTTCGTTTTGATCAAGTGATCAAGAGCTTTGGATTTGTTCCAAATTGCTACGAAGCTTGTATCTACAGGAAAGTGAGTGGGAGCTCGGTGACGTTTCTGGTACTATATGTGGATGACATATTGATTATCGGAAATGACATCAACATGCTTAACGATGTGAAGAGTTATTTGAACAAGTGTTTTTCAATGAAATACCTAGGTGAAGCTGCTTATATATTGGGCATCAAGATCTATAGAGATAGACAAAGACGCCTGATAGCTTTAAGCCAGAGTACATACCTAGACAAAGTTCTGAAAAGGTTCAGAATGGATAAGGCAAAGAAAGGTTCAGTGCCTATGTTGTCAGGTAAGATATTGAGCAAGGCTCAGTGTCTAGCTACGGTAAATGATAGGGAAGCTATGAGCAAAGTGCCTTATGCCTCGGCCATAGGTTCTATCATGTATGCCATGCTGTGTACTAGACCGGATGTGTCCAATGCTCTTAGTTTGACGAGCAGATATCAAAGTGATCCAGGAGTGGAACACTGGACAGCCGTGAAGAACATCCTAAAGTACCTAAATAGGACTAAAGAAATGTTCTTAGTCTATGGGGGTGATGAACAGCTTGTCGTAAAAGGTTACGTCGACGCTAGTTTTGACACCGACAAGGATGATTCCAAATCTCAGACAGGATACGTTTATATTTTGAATGGAGGAGCTGTGAGCTAGAGAAGCTGCAAGCAAAGCGTGATCGCGGGATCTACAGTAGAAGCGGAATACATGGCTGCTGCAGAAGCGTCAAGTGAAGGAGTTTGGATCAGAAACTTCATCACTGAGCTTGGCGTGGTTCCAAGTGCATTGGACCCACTGGAGATATTGTGTGACAACACTGGCGCCATAGCACTCGCTAAGGAACCAAGATATCATCCAAAGACCAAGCATATCAACCGCAAGTTTCATATAATCCGAGATTATATTGCAGATGGAGATTTGAAGATTAGCAAAGTACATACATATCTGAATGTCGCAGATCCGTTGACTAAACCTCTTCCACGTGTAAAACATGATCAGCACCTCAGTGCCATGGGTGTGCGATTGTTGCCAAATGTAAACTAGATTATTGACTCTAGTGCAAGTGGGAGACTATTGGAATTATGCCCTAAAGGCAATAATAAAGATGTTATTATTATAATTCTTGTTCATGATAAAGTTTATATTCCATGCTAGAATTGTATTAAGCGGAAACATTAATACTTGTGTGGTTTGTGAACAACACCGTGTCCCTGGTACGCCTCTAAGGACTAGCTCATTGATCAATGATGGTTAAGGTTTCCTAACCATAGACATGAGTTGTCAATTGATAATGAGATCATTTCATTGGAGAATGATATGATGGACAGACCCAAACTAAGCAAAGCAATTAGATCGTGTCATCGTGTTCGTCTTTGCGAAGCTTTTCTTATGTCAAATATTGTATTCCTTAGACCATGAGATAATACAACTCCCTGGTATCGGAAGAAAGCTTTGAGGTCATCAAACGTCATCCTATGAGAGGGTGATCATAAAGGTGTCTCTCAGGTGATCGGAAAGTATCTGTTGGGTTGTATTTATCGAGATGGAATTTGTCCCTCCCAAGTCGGAGAGATATACTTCGGGCCCACTCGGTAATCGATATCAACACCGCTTGCAAGCATGTGGTTAAGGAGTTAATCACAAAGTGATATCGGATTACGGAACGAGTAAAGTACTTGCTGTGAACGAGATTGAACTAGGTATGACGGTACCGACGATCGAATCTCGGGCAAGTAAAATATCGCGAGACGAAGGGAATATATATATATGGGATTGATTGAATCCTGGCATCGTGGTTCATCCGATATGATCATCGATGAATGTGTGGGAGTCAATATGGGTGCCCAGACCCCGCTGTTGATTATTGATAGAAGATCATGTATGCATATTCTCGAACCCGCAGGGTCACACACTTAACGTGTCTCGACGCTAGGATAGATTGGATAATTGGTTTATGAATTTTTGTTCGGAGTCTCGGATGGGATCCGGGATATCACGAGAGGTTCCGGAATGGTCCGGAGAATAAGATTCATATAAGGCAATGTAGTTTTTGGAGTTCGGAATTGTTCCGGGTTAATCGGTATTGTACCGGAAGCTTCTAGAACCTTCCGGAAGGGGACCAACGTGGCCCCACCTTCCGGGAGGGGGCATGGGCCTATGAGGGAGTGTCCTGGCCGCATTGGGCCAGGGGCACAAGGCCCCATAGGGCCCAGCCGATCCTAGAGAGTTTAAATCGTTTAAACTAGAGATAGGGTTTCTAGAAGAGGGGAGAGTCCATGCCCCCCACTCCTTATCCTTTGGGCTTGTGGGAGGGGCTAGGGCTGCGCCCCCCTCTATATAAAGAGGGGTGGGGGCGCACCAAACCCCCACACCTCTCCTCCAAACCCTAGCCGCCTTGCTAGCTTTCCTCTCTCCCTCCCGACTGTTTGTAGGCGAAGCCCTGCTGCAGAAATTCTCCACCATATACACCACGCCGTCGTGTTGTAGATCCAATCTATCTCTCCACCATACTTGCTGGTCCGAGGAAGGAGGAGACGTCGAGGTGCTGCACGTGTGCATCTCACGGAGGCACTGCCACTTGTGGTGCTAGATCGGATCGGATCGCGAGGAGGAGAAGCGAGTACGACTACATCACCCACGTTCCGACGAACGTTCCGCTGTGCGAATCTTCAAGGGTATGAAGATCTAATCCAATCTCTCTCGTTGTTTGCATATCCTAGATTAGATCTTGGCTTTCCCTCTGTTCGCTCCATAGAAAATTTTGATTTACTATGCCGCGAAACCCATCAAGACCCGACGCCTAAAATGACAAGATCCCCTACCAAGAGTACCGCGGTCTCCTCCCAAGTTATCTTATCACCGGACTGATGAGGAAAGCGCGGCGATCTCCCGGGCCGAAGTGAAGGCCCATTTTGCACCAAAACAACCCGATCCACAGGTGCTAGTTGATCCAAAAGTCAAGAAGCACTTCAAGGCATTCCTTGAGCAACCACCCCAACATGTGTTAAATAGGAAAGATGACTATACACGCTGTCTTACGAAGACACTAAAAGACAAGTCATCAAGCAGTACTGCAAGTGGGAGAAAATGAAAAGAAGTTGCCCAGCTCGGCAAACAGGCAAAACAATCCATTGCCCCGCTCAAGGTGTTCCCCAGCCCACACAAGGTGGAATAGATATTGAATTAGCTATTAAATTAGCCAAGGAGTGTGTCGGTCGAAGCACTTCTAGCCGGCAGAGATAATGTCGCCAAGGGACCAATAGCACGAAAATTTGTCTACGGGGAGCCTCTGGTCAGCGATGAGGTATTCGATGATCTGCCAACACATATGCGACTGTTGCATATCTGGTACTTGAAAGTCACAAAGGAAGGGAGACAATTTCTCCTATGTAAAGTTGGAGAGGAGTACTTCCGTCCAGACGAGATCTCCATTGAACTTTGTGAACTATTTCAGTTATTCAACCTAGACGCCCTCGACAAGTCCCTCCTCAGCATATATTGTCTGTAAGTAATTAAGTCACTAACTCAGCTCGTTCAATTCATTTCCTGTCGTTATCCTCACTATAGATCCTTTTGTATGCTATTATATATGCAGAATGAAGATTCAAGAATGTAGAAGAAAGTCAATCTACAACATTGGGTTTGTTGACCCAAACAGATTAAATGGACATACGCTAATAAATAACCTCGAGGAAACAGAGGATAACTTGCTAATGTTTTTAATGGAGCAACATTACAAGACACAAATACTATTTCCTTACAACTATGGGTAAGAGTCTTACTGTCCTGTACACATTCAATTTTTGTTTACTCGATGTTAAATGTATATAAAAGATCGCAGCTTCCACTGGATTCTTCTAAACATTGATGTTGACCGTGCAAAAGTTGAAATCTCGGACTCGTTAAAGAAGCCGATGGAAGACTACCGCAGCATAATTGATTGCCTCCAAAAGTAATTTCAATCACTATATCTGTCTCTTTCGTTCATTCTCTGAGATGTAAACTAATTAATAACTCATTCATTTCTTTTTTGCCGGACAGGGTTTGGAAAAGGTTCACGAAGGAGGTTCAGGGTGAATGGCGTGAGGTGCTCACTTTTCGTACGGTCCCGGTAAGTAGTACGAGAGCTAGGGGACTAATTTATGTGGATATTACAATTATCATTCTTACAATTATCATGCTTGATTATTATCTGATTGAATTATATTCTTGATCGAAAAGTGTGCGACATAGCCACAGGGGACTAATTTATGTGGATATTACGTATGTGAGTTCATTCGTGGGTGTATGGAGCAGGGCACAGACTTTCTTCAAGTACATAAACAATATATTCACAATTTATTCTATACCATAGTTTTTTTTGAGTTCCATTCATAATGATCTACTTCTTTATATATAGTTGGATGCGATGCGGGATAAGCTCCTACCACATGAACGCCTACTAGCAATTCAAGAGGAGTTGTCGGGATTTTTGCTCAGGGCGTCATAAACTCAAAAGGAGAGTACAACATAGATAGACCTTCGTGTAATCGTGGATATACACAAAAGGATAGTATCTGCTGTAATGATTATCTTGGTGTAAATCAATTAGACGAGCTCTAGTCTCGGTTGTGTATATATTTATATGTATTTATGTTATCGTGAGTGAAATTATATTATATATGCATCAATGTATACAACATGTAGTAGCGTAGAATAATATGTATATGAAAACACAAAATGAAAAATAATCAAACACAAAAAAAGAAAACCCTAAAACCCTAAAACCCCACCTCCTACCGCGGCAGCAGTTTGGTGCAAAATGTTGCCGCGGCAGAAGAACTTTAGTCCCTGTTCGTGTTACGAACCGGGACTAAATATCCTCCAGCCCAGCGCGCACAGAGCGGCCACGTGGAGATAATCTAGTCCCGGTTTGTAACAGAACCAGGACTAAAGGCCTAAAGGCCTAACCTTTAGTCCTGATACGTTAGTCCCGGATTGCAATCCGGGACTAAAGCCTCTTATAAACCGGGACTAGTGTCCTGTTTTCTACTAGTGTGTACCACTTGTAACACACCCATCATATAGATTTTTAGTATTGGCCTATCATATATTTGAGGGTTGAGCCGGTTCCTCCAATTCTATTGTCTGACATGGTATCAGACTTGGTTACGACCTACGCTTTCGCCACCTCCACCAAAACCTAGCCGCGACGCCCCTTTCACCGCCGTCGTCGATCGCGTCGCCGATCGTTGCCGCCGCCGCCATGTAGAGCGCTACCGCCTCCGGCTTCACCAACACGGGCTACCTGCCCGCCTCCCTCGCCGCCCTCCTCTCCCGTCCCATCGACGCCACCGCCATCTGGCCACCCCCGATCGGGATGAGGAGCGTCGGCTCCTTCTTCTCCAACCACCCCCTGCCCCTTCGTTGTTGGGGCACTCGCTGATGGTCCACACGTCCAGCACCTCCTCGCCCGCCTCCACGGCCGCCGCCATCTCGCCGCTCGCCTTCGTGCCCGCGGCCTCCTCGGCGGCCTGGACTGCCAGGCCCTCTGTGTCGGATCTCGCGCCGATGCACCCTTCCCTCACGGCGTCCGCGCCTCCTGCAGGTTCTCACCCCGCACCGCACGCGGGTTCTCCCTTAGCACCAATGGCCGCACCGCCCGTCTCTTCCCCTATGGCGTACGCGCCCCCGACAGTCTTCTCGACAGGCTCACTACCTCCACCGTTTCACTTCGGCGACCTCATCACCGTCAAGAAATCGCCGGATAACTACATCTTCTGACGCGCGCAGGTCCTTCCGCTCCTTGGGAGTCACTACCTGCTCGGCTACGTCGACGGCACTCTTCCTTGCCCCCGCGCCGGTGGACAGCATGAACGGCCCGGTCTATAATCAGGCGCACCATGTGTGGACGGGGCAGGACCAGGCGAACCTCTCCTCCATCCAGGGGTCGCTCACCCCGTCTATTGCCGGGCTCATCGTCTTTGCCAAGACGTCTCATGAGGCATGGACAATCCTTGAGCGCTCCTTCGCATTGTAGTCGCAGGCCCGTGCCAGCGCTCTCCGTCGTGAGCTTGGCGAGTGTGAGAAGCTCGACACAACCGCCACGGAGTTCTACAACAAGGTCAAGGCCCTCGCTGACACGCTGGCATCCATTGGATAGCCGCTCACCGACTCCGAGTCCAACTCCTTCATCGTCAACGGCCTCGACGAGGAGTATGATGGCTTGGTCGAGATCATCAATGAGAGGGGCAACTCGACGCCCATGATGGCACATGAGGTCTACTCCCGCGTTCTCCTTACCGAGCAGCGCATCGAGGAGCGTCGCGCCAATCGCAGCCGTGGAGGGGGCTCTTCCGTGAATGCTGTCTATAGGGGCATCCGGCCCTCTTCGGGTGCCCCGTCATCAACTCGGGCAAGGGGCCCATTCCGTCGACCCATCTCCGACCGGCCCCCCTTCGACGTTGTCTTCCAGCGGGGTTCAATGCTGCCAGCTGTGTGGTATTGAGGGGCACTGGGCCTCCATGTGCCACCGCCGCTTCCAAAAAAGTTTCCTCGGTCTCGGCAATGAAGGCAAGGATGCGCGTAATAATGTGCGTCAAGCGGCTATGGTCGATTGTCTGACGCCTCCCCCGAAGCCCCCAAGCAAACCTTGGCCAAACTCAGTCCTACTCCGTTGACCCATATTAGTACATGGACTCGGAGGCAACAGAGCACATGACGAACGAGATGGGGAAGCTCCAAACTCGCGAGCCATATCATGGGTCCGAAAAGGTCTACACCTCCAACGGAGCAGGTATGCACATCTCCCATATTGGTCAAGCATCTCTTCTCTCTAGTCATGCCAATAGGAGTCTCCAACTTCGCAATATTCTTCAAGTACCATCTGTGACGCGTAATCTTTTTTCAATTCCTAGACTCACCCATGACAATAATTTGTTTTCTGAATTTCACTTGTTTGATCTTTTTATTAAGGATCAGGACACGAGGGACGTGCTCCTTAGTGGGCGTCTCTGTCAGGGCCTCTATTGTCTAGAGAATCCTGGAGTCTCTCGTGTTTTCAGTGGAGTTCACGTTTCGTCGTCATTGTGGCATGCTCGCCTTGGTCATCCTGCCACTCCTATCGTTTGTCGTATTTTGCATCTTCATGAGCTTCCTATCATGCCTAGTACTAAAGATGTAGCAGTGTGTGATGCTTGTCAGCAGGGAAAGAGTCATCAACTTCCCTTTTCGGAGTCTAGTCGTGAGGTGAAACATTCTCTAGAACTTGTGTTTTTAGATGTCTAGGCCCTGCCCAAACCTTTGTTAGTGGTCATAATTATTATATCAGTTTTGTTGATGCTTACAATCGCTTTACCTGGCTTTATCTTATTAAGCGTAAATCTGATGTATTCGATATTTTTGTTCAGTTTCAAAAACATGTTGAACGCCTTCTCAAGCATAAAATTGTTCATGTTCAATCGGATTGGGGTGCTGAATATCATAACCTCAACTCCTTTTTCCAGTCGCTTGGGATCGCTCACCGTTTAGGATGTCCATATACATATCAGCAGAATGGCTCCGTAGAACGTAAGCATCGTCATATCGTTGAAACTGGTCTTACTCTTTTGGCCCATGCATTAGTTCCGTTTCGGTTTTGGAGCGATGCCTTTATCACTGCATGTTTTCTCATCAATCATAGTCCCACATGTGTTCTAGACATGAAGACTTCTATTGAACTCCTTCTTAATGAATAGTCTGATTATATATTTTTTAAAGTGTTTGGATGCGCTTGCTGTCCGCATCTTCGCCCATACAATAAAGGCAAGCTGGAATTTCGATCCAAAAAGTGTGTCTTTCTTGGCTATAGTTATCTTCCCAAATGCTACAAATGTCTTCATGTTCCCACTAATCGTGTCTATATATCTCGGGATGTCGTGTTTCATGATCATGTTTTTCCCTTTGCCAAACTTCCTATGTCCACCAATGAACCTCCATCCATGCATTCATTCTCCATTACCTCTGACCAATTTGATGATGTTGCATACTCTCCTATATTGTTGTCTAACCATGGTGCAGGCATTGGACGCGGGGCTCGTTTGGAAATTTTGGAGGCACTAGCACCTCCACAGTCGGCGTTAGTCGATGCGCACGTCGATCCGCCCGTGCTCCTGCATAGCCTCGGACATCGTGCCCATGCACTCCCGACCGATGCTCCTGTGACGTCACGCCCGACCTCGCCCCCTGCCGCTGGGCCGGCCTCGCCCCCTGCCACTGAGCCAGCCTCGCCGAGTCCCCGGTCTTCCACGCCTTCCTTGCCTACGTCGCCTTCGCCTGGGCTGTCTCCCTCGCCGAGAAGCCCAGCCCCTGCGACTCCATTGGTGGGCTCCTGCTCGGCTTGCTCGACGCCCAGCGTGTCGCCGACCTTCCCGATGCCCAGCGCGTCGCCTTGCAGCGTGTCGCTTAGCCCCTCGCTGGCTGGGTCGTTGCTGTCACCATCGCCCAGCCCTTCGCCGGCTGGGCCCTCTTCGTCTCCTTCACCCAACCCCTCTCCGTCGCCGTCACCCAGCCCCTCGCCGGCTGCACCTTTGACCTCTACGGATCCTGTACTACGCCCCCATACGCGCAGTCGTAGTGGAATTTATCGCCCCAAGGAGCGCACTAATGACACAGTTGCTTGGCATGCTGTGTGTATGACTGTTGCCATTGCAGATCCATCCTCCGAGCCCCGCACGTACCAGGCCGCTACGAGTATTCCTCGTTGGAGAGAGGCTATGGAACATGAATATCACGCTCTTATTCGCAATGAGACGTGAAATCTTGTTTCTCCACCACCGCGAGTTAATGTGATTGATTCTAAATGGGTCTTCAAAGTGAAGAAGCATTCTGATGGGTCTATTGAGCGCTACAAAGCGCGTCTTATTGCTATAGGATTTTGGCAACATTATGGTCTTGACTATGAAGAGACCTTCAGTCCAGTGGTCAAGCCTACTACCATCAGGCTTCTTCTATCTATTGCCGTCATTCGAGGTTGGTCTCTTCGTCAGCTTGATGTGCAGAATGCCTTCCTTCATGGTGTGTTGGAGGAGGAAGTTTATATGCGACAACCGCCTAGGTGTTCTGATCCTGACCGTACTGATCATATATGTCGTCTTACCAAAGCACTATATGGCTTGAAGCAAGCTCCTCGTGCCTGGCATCCCGTCGTGCTACAACTCTTCTTGCTCATGGTTTTGCACTGTCCACTGTTGATTCATCGTTGTTTCTTCTACAGAAGCCTGAGGTCACTATGTACTTTTTGGTCTATGTGGATGATATTATTTTGTTCAGCTCCTCTTAGTCAGCTGCCGATGCTCTTGTTCGCTCTCTTGATGCTGATTTTGCTGTCAAGGATCTTGGGAAGCTCCATTACTTTCTTGGTGTGGAGGTTGCTTCTCGTGTTGATGGTCCTGTTATGACGCAAAATAAGTATTCATTGGACTTGATGCAGCGGGCTGGGATGCTTAAGTGCAAGACGACCACTACACCTATGTCTACCACTGACAAGATCACTGCTGTTGATGGTGAGCTTCTGTCTTGCAGCGATCTTGTCAGTATTATTGGTGACAAGATCACTGAGTATTATTGGTGGTCTCCAGTATTTGACAATCACGATACCAGATATATCTTATGTTGTCAACAGATTTTGTCAGTATCTCCAGACGCCTCGCGACACTCATTGGTCAGCTGTTATGTGTAGCTTGCATTACGTCCGTCTAACAGTGTCTCATGGGCTACATATATGGTCGAACCCCTCTGGGGTCCTCTCGGCGTATTCTGATGCAGACTGGGCTTGCAGTCCGGATGACAGGCGATCCATGGGGGGGCTATGATGTGTTCTTTGGCTCTAATTTGATCGCCTGGAGTGCTCGGAAACATGCTACTTTCTCACAGAGCAGTACTGAAGCCGAGTATAAGGTTGTGACTAATACTACTGCAGAGATTATTTGGGTACAGTCTTTGCTTCAGGAGTTGAGTATATCTCAACCGCGGGCTCCTATTCTTTGGTGTGATAACATCGGTGCTACAGACCTTTCTGCAAATCCGGTATTCCATGCCCGAACGAAAACATTGAAGTTGACTATAACTTTGTGCGGGAATGTGTGTCACAGAAGAAACTATAGATCAGGTTCATCTCCTCTAAGGATCAACTTGCAGACATCTTCATCAAGCCATTGCCTCTACCACACTTTGAGGCTTGTAGGCGTAATATTACCCTTCTAGATTCTTTAAGAAGTGGCTAAGATTGAGGGAGGGTGTTAGACTATGTATAGCTTCTGTCTTTGTATACATGTATTGTACCACTTGTAACACACCCATTATATATATATAATAGGCCATTCCATTGAGGGTTGAGCCGGTTCCTCCAATTCTATTGTCTGACATTTAAAAAATAATAAATTTCTTCAGTCCCATTGTCAAACCAGCATCAACACACAGACCAATCTATCTACGTCTCCCGAACGGAGAACGGTGGACCAGGACACTAGCAGCTAGGAAAGCGACCAACGAAACCTCCGAAGAATCTTGGCGAGAAGAATCTATCAAGGAAAATGACATCGACGGCGCTGCAAGAATTTAAGACTTGCTCAGCATACCTTCATTCAGGTTAATATCTTTTTGATTGCCGATCAAGTCGTCGATCAACATGTAATACCCTTCTATGGGCTGCTTTGTAATGGGCTGGTTAGAGTGGGACGTGGGCCGGTGCTTGTGTCTGTGAGGTCCAGGAACCAGTTATAAGAGGTTCCCAGGTGCTGGGTTGTAAGGCTATCGATGAATTAAATGAACTAGCTCCTGTCTCTCTCTCGTCTTCATCCCCATCCTTGCTCTCTGATCCTCGGATCCCCTTGCTTCTCCTGCTAACCCTAACCCCAGCAATCACACTGGCGGTGACGGGTGTTACATCTGGTATCAGAGCCCTGGCTCGCTGTTGCGCTCCGTAATCTCGACGTTGTCCAGTAACATCGACCTATCGGTGGTGGAATCCTTCGGGAAGCCGCTGTAAATCCGAGATAGGCGTGTGGATAGTGCAGAGGGAGTAGCTACGGCACCGTCAAGAGTTTCTACACCGGCGGCTCAAACCCGTTTTGTGTTGGAAGCGATGGAGGACCTGAAGAAGTTCATTCAAGAGCGATTTGCGGTGGTGGATTTGAAGTTCGAAGCGATTGAGAAACTGCAGGAGAATCTGGGTGAGATCGATCAGAAGTTGAGCAAGCATGCGGATCTACTCGAGCATATGCAGGTGAAGGTCAACTTATCCATGGAGACGTTGGGGCAGTTTCAGGTGGACCAACATCAGAGCTCGCGAGCGATCAAGGGGCCGGAGCCACCTCCACTGGCTATTCCGGTGCGGGATCCAACGAGCATCATGGGACCTCGACCTCCGCAACCACAACCACCACCACCACCTGCAGATCGGCACGCACCAAGGGTAACGTTTACGTCCGCCACTGCCACACCTACATCTGGGGCTAGTAGTCCAAGGAGGAGAGGAGTAGAGGCGAGGGTGGATGCCAAAGATGGATTTCCCGAAATTCAGTGGGGAGGATGTCCGAATTTGGGTGGATACATGTAACACCTTCTTCCAGCTATACCACATCGCTGAGGGATTTAAGGTGTCTGCAGCCACAATGTATATGTGTGACAGTGCGGCACATTGGTACCAGGCATACAAACAAACCACCCCATGGCATGATTTTCTGTGAAGTTGTGCTAGCGGAATTTGAAGGAAATACTCAGAGAGATAAAACCATATAACTGCTTACTTTGCGCCAAACTGGTACCGTGGATGAGTATAAACGACAATTTGATATTCTGGTTTATCAGATTCGGCTGTATGATCCACATATTGGGGGAATGATGTTGGTTCAGCAGTTCATTCTGGGGTTAAAGGAGGAGCTCAGAGCAGCTGTGGAGGTGCAATTGCCTAATTCAGTGGCAGAGGCAGCTGCCTTTGCTGCAGTACAAGAAGGGGTTCTGGAGAGAGCTAAAGTGTATGGCAAGGTAACACAAAAGAAACAAATCAATGGGGGTGGCAAAGACAACAGTGGCACTGGGGTGCTTGCCAAAAAATTTGAAAAAGGGGAATTGTGGAAGGCAAGGCAATTGAAAGACTACAAAAGAGCAAATGGCCTGTGTTTCAAGTGTGGGGAAAATATGCTCCTGGACACCAGTGCTCTATGCCTGTGGTGATGCAAGCTAAAGCTGTTGAAGCTACTGAGATATTATCAGATGCAATTCTGGATCAATTGGAGAGTTCTGAACTTGCAGAGTGTCATGTATCAGCAAATGCATTGTCTGGCTCCATAGACAATGGCACCATTCAGTTACAAACATTAGTGGGAAATCAAACTGTTCTGCTATTAATTGACTCTGGCAGTTCACATAGTTTTATTGATCAGAATGTGGTGGCTCAGTTGAAGCTTAATACTAAGAAGATGTCTGCTACAAGAGTGAAGGTAGCTAATGGGGAAGTGGTCCTTTGTGATGAGTTTGTGCCTACTTTCACATGGTGGGTACAGGGGCACACTTTTTCCCAGGATATGAAGGTGTTGCATCTGGGTGGCTATGATGGCATTCTAGGGATGGACTGGCTTAAACAATGGGCATGATGCAATGTGAGTGGGAAAAGAAATGGGTCTCCTTCCCGTACAAAGGCCAGTCCATTACTCTTACTGGGTTGCAACCTACTCAGTCCGTGGAACTGCAAATGCTCTCTTTAGCTCAGTTGGAAAAATCTTTGTCAGCCAATGATATTTGGGCCATGGCTGAGTTAAGTTGGGAAGGAGCTGAGGCACAGATTAGTGTGGACAGTCCTCAGATTGAAGGTCTCCAAGAATTATTACACCAATATAAGGACATCTTTCAGGAACCTACCACTTTGCCTCCTCATAGGGAATTTGATCATGCTGTGCATCTCTTGCCAGGAACACAGCCTGTGAACTCTAGACCTTACAGGTATTCTCCAATACAGAAGGATGAGATTGAAAGGCAAGTAAGAGAGATGCTACATAATGGTACCATTATCCCTAGTATGAGTCCCTTTGCTTCTCCTGTGCTGCTGGTGAAGAAGAAGGATGGAAGTTGGAGGTTTTGCATTGATTACAGGAAGCTCAACTCTGCAAGTGTGAAGAGTAAATTTCCTATGCCAGTGGTTGAGGAGTTGTTGGATGAACTGGCTGGGCTCAGATCTTTTCTAAGTTGGATCTTAGAGATGGCTATCATCGGATTAGGATGATGCCTAAGGATGAATTCAAGACTGCTTTCAAAACACACCATGGGCAGTATCAATTTAGGGTGATGCCTTTTGGAATTACCAATGCACCTGCTACTTTTCAATGTGTCATGAATTCTATATTCAAGGATTTTGTCAGAAAATTTGTGCTAGTCTTCATGGATGACATATTGGTGTATAGTAAGAACATAACTGAGCATTTGCAACATTTGGAGCAGGTCTTTACCATTTTGCAGAAACAACAGTTGTATGTGAAAAGAAGCAAGTGTTCTTTTGCTCAGTCTCAGTTGGAATATTTGGGACACATTGTGTCAGACAAGGGGGTGGCTACTGATGCTGAGAAGACTAAGGCAATGCTGGATTGGCCTGTAACAACAACAATAACTGAGTTAAGGGGATTTTTGGGACTCACTGGCTACTACAGAAAGTTTGTCAGGAATTATGGGGTGATAGCTAAACCTCTCACTCAGCTGTTGAAGAAATATGGTTTTTCTTGTTCCAATGAAGCACAACAAGCTTTTAAGCAATTAAAAATAGCAATGGGAACTACTCCAGTGTTGGCCATGCCTGATTTCACTAAACAATTCTGGGTGGAAACTGATGCTTGTGGAACTGGTATTGGGGCTGTTTTAATGCAAGAGGGTCACCCAGTAGCCTTCTTCAGTAAAGCTTTAAGTGTGAACAATCAAAAACTTTCCATCTATGAAAAGGAATTCTTGGCCATCATTTTGGCTGTGGATAAATGGAGACCTTATTTGGCTAGAGGCCCCTTTGTAATTAAAACAGATCACAAAAGCCTGTGTAATCTGCAGGAGCAGGTGCTGTCCACTGATTTGCAGAAGAAGGCTATGGATAAATTGGTAGGGTTAAGTTTCACCTTTCAGTACAAAAAAGGGCAAGAGAATGTGGTGGCTGATGCTTTGTCCAGAGTGGGACATGTCTTTAGTATGTGTGCTGTTTCAGATGGACAACCTGTCTGGATACAGGAAGTTTTGAATTCTTATGCTGTCGATTCCAGGGCATAAGGATTGTTGACTGAGTTGGCAGTTACTGGATCTAATAGTGAGGTATACACGTTGCAGCATGGGTTGATTAAATGGAAGGATAAGGTGTGGATTGGAGCTAACATTGGGCTTCAACACAAAATCATACAAGCTTTTCATGCAAGTGCAGTGGGAGGGCATTCTGGCATGCAAGCTACTTACAAAAGAATTAAGAATTTTTTTGCTTGGAGTGGGCTAAAGACTGCTGTGGAAGATTTTGTGAAGCAGTGCAATATATGCCAGCAAGCCAAGCATGAACATTGTAAACCACCTGGGCTGTTACAGCCTCTCAAAATACCAAAAGGAGCTTGGCAGGACATTTCTCTGGATTTCATTGAAGGATTGCCCAAGTCTGCTGGGTATGATGTCATTTTGGTGGTAGTTGACCGTTTTACCAAATATGCTCACTTTATTCCACTGAAACATCCTTATTCAGCAGCTACAGTGGCCAAGGCAGTCTTCAATACTGTGATCAAGTTACACAATTTTCCTGTCTCTATTGTGTCTGACAGAGATAAGGTTTTTACTAGCAATTTCTGGAAAGAATTGTTCAGATTGTTTGACACTAAGCTGCAGATGAGTAGTGCTTATCATCCTGAGAGTGATGGGCAAACTGAGAGATTTAATCAGTGCCTAGAGATGTACTTAAGGTGTGCTACTCATGATCATCCAAAAAAATGGTACAGTTGGTTGGCTATGGCTGAATTCTGGTATAATACATCTTTCCATGCTTCTATTGGTTGCTCTCCTTTCAAAGCCCTATACAATCATGAACCACATTATGGGTTGCTCCCTGATTTACACACTATTGAGAATGTGGAAGTAAAGGATTTCTTGCTGGAAAGGCAGTCTTGCTCTGATAGGCTCAAGTTTCATTTGGAGAGAGCTCAGTCAAGGCAGAAACATTATGCTGACAAGAACAGGACTGACAGGGTGTTCCAAGTGGGGGAGAAGGTATACTTGAAACTGCAACCATATGCTCAGTTGTCAGTGGTGAACAGACCCTGTCCCAAATTGGCCTACAAATATTATGGCCCTTTTGAGGTGGCAGCACAAATTGGGGAAGTGGCATATAAATTGATTTTGCCAGCTTCTAGTCTCATCTATCCAGTTTTCATGTGTCTCAACTAAAGCCTTTTATGGCTGATTATACTCCAGTATCCTCTGAGTTACCAGTTCAAGTGGAGTTGGATGCATTGGACGTATTTCCTGAGGAAATTCTGGACCGACGGCTCAGCAAGAAACGTAACAAAGCTCATCTACAGGTGCTTATCAAATGGAGTTCTCTGCCTCCTACCTCTGCTACTTGGGAAGATTATGATGTGGTGAAACAGCGTTTTCCTGCGGCTTCAACTTGGGGTCAAGCTGATTCCTGAGGGGGAGGTAGTGTAATACCCTTCTTTGGGCTGCTTTGTAATGGGCTGGTTAGAGTGGGCCGTGGGCCGTGGGCTGGTGCTTGTGTGTGTAAGGTCCAGGAACCAGTTATAAGAGGTTCCCAGGTGCTGGGTTGTAAGGCTATCGATGAATTAAATGAACTAGCTCTCGTCTCTCTCTCTCGTCTTCATCCCCGTCCTTGCTCTCTGACCCTCGGATCCCCTTTCTTCTCCTGCTAACCCTAACCCCAGCAATCACACTGGCGGTGACGGGTGTTACACAACAAATCAAAAGAGGAGAGCTAGCAAAAGTAAGCATCTAACGTACGAAATTGAAAAACACTTGCATTCAGGCTATTTCATGGCGAAAACGGTGATCAAAAGAGATCGGCAGGTTGAAAGATACACAGCGCATGTATTATGTGGATCTTTATAAATTATGGTTTGACTAAGGAATCGATGCTGCTAGCAGACCAGTCAAAGTGTCAACCATCTTTCCCGTATGGCCCCTGCCTTGGTAGTCAAACTATATCTTGCAAACAATGCCTCCTACGAGCAGGTACGATAGGCAAGTTGACGCTGATATTCAAACATCTGCCACTACTGGACAGTGTTATGTTCAAACCCCGGAGTCGTAGTCGCCCATCAATTGTACTAGTGAAGTGTTGACACTGCAGGCCAGCTAAACAGCTTTCGTATGGAACAAAACTTTTCTCCCAGGCGCGTCTCTTCTGGAAGTTGTTGTCAGTTTCGTACCCACGATCTAAAGCTTAAACTGCTAAGGGCATGTTTAATGGAGACGCTTAGAGTGCACGTTTCATCAGGCGTCGAGCGCTATGCCTAATTGTCTGCCGCACGTCCTAGCTCGTTAGCTGTCCCTAGCGACCCAATCCAAGCGACGCGCATTGGAAGACCAAACGCATAGGTGATAATCCAGTTTTCTTGTATTTTTTATTTTCGTCTAAACGTCTAACGAAGCGTCTACCAGTAAAAATGCCCTAAACTCGCATTGTTTTCTAAATATGCCAAAAACATAGCGGTGCATCTCTGCGAATGGCAATGGGCAGGATAGGGTATCGGAGTTTAGCCTCCACGCGCCGTGTGCACGATACCCTGTTCCCCTGCTTGGGCGGCGGCGGCGTTGCAACGTCGCTCCCCTTCCTGGAGGCGCCGTCCGGGGACAGATAGGGTGGTTGTTGCCCGTTCTGGTGGCCGGAGACAGCTGGTGGTGGTGCTGATGGTTAGCAACATAGTCTTGTGGCTCTGGCTCCTAATGCCTCCCCACCCAGTGGCACTTGTTCTCCGGGTTGGGGATAGGGTTCCCCTTAGGCTGGAACGTCGGTGCGGTGGTGGCGAGTTCCTGGTTTCGAGCACCTTTCGGCTGTGGTCTGTTGTTGCTCTTCATGTAACCAGCCTTCTTAGTGTGCTCCGACGCATACCAGCTTGCGTCTTGCTGTGTAGCTGCTGCCGTGGGCAGCGGCGGTGTTCTTGGGGCTCTTCTGGTCGCGGTAGGCGCTTCCAGTCCCTCCCCTGGCAATTCGGTTGAGTGTCACTAGTAGAAAACAAGCTATCCGTTCGTGCCCCCTAACAGCATTAGTCCCGGTTGCGCCACGAACCAGGACTAATGCTGGCACGCGTCCCGGTTCGAGCAGGCACGGTGGCCGGAGGCATGCGTCCCGGTTGGTAAGGGGTCATGCATCCCGGTTTGTAACACAAACCGGGACTAAAGGTTGGGCGTCAGCCACGTGGCCTGGCACACACCTTTAGTCCCGGTTTGTGTTATAAACCGGGACATATGATCCCGCCCTCTATAAATACGACGCCCCAGCCCTCTGCCTCCCCTCTGTTTTTTCTTGGTGGAAGGTGTGAGGGGTGTGCTAGTTTATTTTTTTCCTATGCATGCATTCAAGGTGTTTGATAAAATTTTTGAGTGAATGATCCCGTTCAATTTCTCACAGAACAAAAATATAGAAGGTATCCGGAGGCACTTGAGCTTTCTCCTCTTTATTTCCCTTGATCGAGGTTAGCAATCTTATCTTTTCTTTGTCATTGATACAATGCATGTGTCGATGTGAATTGGTCATTTTACTATTTATGATGTCCTGTTTTTGATAAACTTACTTATATGATGCAGATGAACGGTCGGGAATGGATGTACGGTGACCGGCGTGTACCCGGGTACATTAAAGGCGTGGATAAATTTATTGATGTGGCTATGGCAAACAAAGAGAATGGTTTTATACATTGTCCATGTGTTCAATGTCGGAACAACAAGGATTACTCTTCCTCGAAAATCATTCGCGGCCACCGGATTATGAAAGGTTTCATGCCCAACTATAATTGTTGGACCAAGCATGGGGAAAGAGGGGTTATGATGGAAGACGGTGAAGAAGAAGATGATGATAACAACTATCATCATATGTTTCCTGAATACAATGATACTGCAATGGAAGACAATGAACAGGAAGGAGGTGAAGAACGGGCATCATATGAGCCCGCTGATGAACTTGGTAGGGTCATTTCTGATGCAAAGAGAGACTGTGAAACAGAAAATGAGAAGTTGAAGTTAGAGGGCATGTTAGAAGATCACAAGAAATTGTTGTAACCAAATTATGAAGATGGCAGCACAAAGCTCGGTACCACACTGGAATTGCTGCGATGGAAGGCAGAGTGTGGTCTAACTGACTCCTCATTTGAAAAGATGCTGCAAATAATGAATCCGAAGTTTCCAAAACATAACGAACTTCCTGAGAGTACCTACGAAGCAAAAAAGACTCTGTCCTCTAGGATTAAATATGCAAAAGATACATGCATGCATTAATGACTTCATCCTCTACCGCGGTAAGGAGTATGAGAATTTAGATAAATGTCCGGTATGAAATGCATTGCGGTATAAGATCAGACGAGATGACCCTGGTGATGTTGAGGGAGAGCCCCTCCGGAAGAGGGTTCCTGCTAAGGTTATGTGGTATGCTCCTATAATACCAAGGTTGAAACGCATGTTCAGAAACAAAGAGCATGCCAGGTTGTTGCGATGGCACAAAGAAGACCATAAGAAAGAAGGGAAGTTGAGACACCCTGCTGATGGGTCACAGTGGAGAAAAATCGAGAGAGACTTCCCGGACTTTGAAGGTGACGCAAGGAACTTATGGTTAGGTCTAAGTACGGATGGCATGAATCCTTTTGGGGAGCAGAGCTGGAGTCACAGCACCTGGCCCGTGACTCTATGTATCTACAACCTTCCTCCTTGGTTGTGCATGAAGCGTAAGTTCATTATAATGCCAGTGCTCATCCAAGGCCCGAAGCAACAGGGCAATGACATTGATTTGTACCTTAGGCCATTAGTTGAAGAACTCTTATAGCTGTGGGGCAAACCAGGTGTACATGCATGGGAAGAGAATAAACATGAGCCATTTGATCTACGAGGGTTGCTTTTCGTAACCATCAATGACTAGCCTGCTCTTAGTAACCTTTCAGGACAGACAAACAAGGGATATGAGGCATGAACGCACTGTTTAGATAAGACTGAAGGTACATATTTGCATAAATGCAAGAAGGTTGTGTACCTGGCGAATCGATGATTTCTTCCGACCAATCATCCCGTAAGAAAGAAAGGCAAGCATTTCAAAGTTGAGACAGATCACCGAAAGAAGCCTGAACTCCCTGCTGGTGATGATGTATTTGGTATGGTCAAGGATATAGAAGTAATCTTTGGAAAGGGTCCCGACGGTCAATCAGTTCCGAACGACGTCGCTACAGGACACGCACCCATGTGGAAGAAGGAATCTATATTTTGGGAGCTGCCATATTGGAAAGTCCTACGTGTCCGCTCTTCAATCGACGTGATGCACATGACGAAGAATCTTTGCGTGAACCTGCTAGGATTCCTAGGCGTGTATGGGAAGACAAAAGATATACCAGAAGCACGGGAGGACCAACAAATTATGAAAGACCCAAAGAACATGCATACACAGAACAAGACGGATAAAGGGCGTCACTTAAGTCGTGCCAGCTATGCTCTTACCAAAGCAGAGAAGGAAATCTTTTTTGAAGTCCTTTACAGTATCAAGGTGCCGTCTGGCTTCTCATCTAATATAAAGGGGATAATAAATATGGCAGAGAAAAAGTTCCAAAACCTGAAGTCTCATGACTGTCACGTGATTATGACGTAGTTGCTTCCGATTGCATTGAGAGGGCTTCTACCAGAAAATGTTCGAGTACCCATTGTGAAGCTGTGTGCATTCCTCAATGCAATATCTTAGAAGGTAATCAATCTAGATATTCTGCCAAGGTTACAGAAGGATGTGGTACAATGTCTTGTTAGTTTTGAGTTGGTGTTCCCACCATCCTTCTTCAATATTATGACGCATCTCCTGGTTCACCTAATGGAAGAGATTGCCATTCTCGGTCCTGTATTTCTGCACAATATGTTCCCCTTTGAAAGGTTCATGGGAGTCTTAAAGAAATATGTTCATAACCGTGCTAGACCAGAAGGAAGCATCTCCAAGGGATATGGAACAGAGGAGGTCATTGAGTTTTGTGTTGACTTTATTCCTGACCTTAAGCCGATTGGTATTTCTGACTCGCGGCATGAGGGAAGACTAAGTGGAAAAGGCACGCTGGGAAAGAAAGCATTGATATGTAGGGACGGAGATTCTTTCACTAAAGCACACTACACAGTTCTACATAATTCCACCTTGGCAGCTCCGTATATCGAGGAACACAAGAATATTGTATGCTCCAAAAACCCGAGGAAGCCTGAATCATGGATTACAGATGAACACATGAAGTCTTTCGGTGGTTGGATGTGGACACATCTCTTGAATGACACCACTGCTGGAGATCAGCTATACTTGTTAGCTGCGTCACCATTTTCTACTATATTGAATTTCCAAGGGTACGAAATAAATGGGAATACATTCTACACGTTCGCCCAAGATAAAAAGAGCACCAACCAAAATAGTGGTGTCCGCTTTGATGCAACAGACGAGAATGGACAAAAGGACAAATACTATGGTTACATAGAGGAGATATGGGAACTAGACTATGGAATCTCTTTTAAGGTCCCTTTGTTTCGCTGCAAATGGGTCAACCTGAATGGGGAAGGGGTAAAGATAGACCAGTTCTATGAATGACAACAGTGGATCTCAACAATCTTGGTTATAGAGATGAACCATTCGTCCTAGCCAATGATGTGTCTCAGGTTTTCTATGTGAAGGACATGTCCTCCAGACCAAAAAAAAGAAAAAATATGCAAACGAATACATCATATGATGAGCCAAAGCGTCACATAGTTCTTTCAGGGAAAAGAAACATCGTGGGAATCGAGGACAAGACAGACATGTCAGAAGATTATAATAAGTTTGATGAAATTCCGCCCTTCATAGTGAAAACTGATCCAAGCATTCCGTTAAGTAAATAAGATGCTCCATGGTTATGTCTGAAGCGATCATAAGTAAGGACATATGCCAAGAAGTTCATGCTCATATTGTGTAACTCTAGTTCATGTCTGGCCAGGATATCTTATGATGTTTGCAATTTTCCAAGTTTAATAAATGTATTGAGTGTTAGTCCCGGTTTGTGGCTTGACCGGGACTATATATAGAGGGGCCTTTAGTCCCGGTTTTGTAGTCTCGGTTTTTAATATTAATAAATGTCTTGAGTGCTAGTCCCGTTTTGTGGCTGGACCGGGACTAAAGGGGGACTTTAATCCCGATTCGTAGAACGAATTTCCCAAACTATGAAGAAGTTGTCCCGATTCGTACTTACTATTAAGATCTGATCTCCAAATGCGCGTGGTCACATATTAGGGAGTGCCTCCATGACCAGTTTCTTGGAGATGCTGGAGGACTGAGATCTAGCGGCATCTCCCTGAAACTGGTCGTAGTGGTGTCCCTGCTCTCGCACACCATCTTGTAGCTTGTAACTTCTCTAACTAGATCAATACACCTGGGAGCTAACTAATTTCACATATTAGGGAGTGCCTCTATGACCAGTTTCTTGGAGATGCCGGAGGACTGGGATCTGGCGGCATCTCCCTAAAACTAGTCGTAGCGGTGTCCCTGCTCTCGAAAACAATATTGGAGATGCCTCAATCTGGCTGGAGGACTGGACTCACAAGGATGCCTATTTATAGTACAAGTAGCTCGGCATAGTGTCGACACTTACGACATAATGTCGACACTCACCCCTATCATTAGTGCTGACTCGTGTTTTGTCCCGGTTGGTGTCTCCAACCGGGACTAAATTTTCATCTTTAGTCCCGGTTGGTGACACCATCCGGGACAAGGTACACGTCGCACGACATAATGTCGACACTCACCCTATCATTAGTGCTGCCTGGCCCAGCCTGCCAAAATCCCTCCAACCGGGTCTAAAAATGAACCTATCAATGTTGGTGTGCCCATATTATGCATGTATGTGGACATTGGTATGGAGAACAATGTTGCATGAGGAAGTTTTCCTTTTCGTCGCACGGAAAAACCATTTTCCATTTTCCGAGCGCAAAAAACGGGTCGTTTTGTGAACTAACCACCAAAATGTTGTTTCAGAATGCTACCTTCCATTTTTCTAAAATACTAGACCATCTTACATGGACTATCTCCCAACTGGGACATCTCAAACCTTTTCATCCATCCCGGGTAAAAATGACAAATGTCTGCCGAATCGGTAGGAAGTGAGTCCGGTTTGTACTACAGGTACATGATCTAACGCCCGTGATTTTTTGAAAAAATCATTTTTAGACTCGCAATATGTGGTTTCTTTAGAGATCCAATATAAGTTAATTCATTTTTAATTTTAAATGGTTCATGGTTTAAATGGTTACATTAATTATTTCTAAAACAGAAAATGGTTTTGAATTATTTATTCAAATTCAAACACTTTTTATGTTTAAAGTTTTTCTAAATTCCAAAGTAAGTATCATTTAAAAAACATTACAAATTTAAACCTCAAAATAAAAAATAAGGCGGGAACAGAGAGAATTTTCCTATTTTTTTTTGAAAACAGGGTCATACGTCTCGGTTGGAGCCACCAACCGGAACTAAAGACCCCTGCGCGCGCCCCTTGGGCTAATGAAAAAAAGCTGGAGTATATGTCCCAGTTGGTGGCTCCAACCGGGACGTATGACCCTTTAGTCCTGGTTGTTGCCACCAACCGGGACAAAAGGCCCTTCGTTTATAACTAACCGCCTCCTCTTCTTCATCCCCATCTCACTTCTCTCCTTCATCGACGCGCGCACAGGAGACGCCGCCCCACAATGCTGACAGGCTGCCCGAGCTCCGCCGCCTTGCTGACCCTGCCACGAGCTCCGCCTCGTTGCCCTCTGTCTCCCTGCAAAAGGAATCGAAGAGGGGCATCTGCAATCGTCGCCATCGACGCCATCCTTCTGATGTCCCTGTTTGCCAACAAATTCCGGTGAGACCTATCCTTCCGCCGTCCTACTTTGGCCACCAAGTTCTCATACAGGACCTAGCGCACCCCATTGATTCCCTGTTTTGCTTGCTCGAGCCCCAGATACTCGACATCGTCTTCGTCTGCAAGCGCCGCCCACAAGCGCAACTCCGGCGAGGAATCTAGGACGAACAGGAGCACCCCTTCCTCAACCGCGACCACCACTGAGCCCACCTCAACCACCGCAACCTCTGGTTAATAGTCCACGCTCCCCTTACCCCTCTGGAATCGCCGGAGCACCACCCTCCCGACGCGTCGCCGCCGCGCGTAGTGAGCAGCACTGCCAGCTCATGGCCAAGTGATTAGATCATATACCGAAGCAGTATCAGCGAATCTGGATCATTCGTTTCCCTTAAGATCCAACGGCCCACGTTGCCAATCCGACCAAACCGGTACCGGCCAATAAGAACCGGCCACGTTACCTATCACGATGGAAATTAGGGTTTCATAATTACAAAATAAATAGAAATAGCTGCGAACTTAAAAACTTCATATAAAATCAACCATAAGTCCAAATATAACAAATAATATGTCCCTGGATTCAAAAAAATGAGAACATCACTTCAATAACCCCATTTTGTTCAATTACTTTTGTAAAAACTGAGTTTTAGGTAGAACCATTTGAAGAGTATTTTTTGTATAAAAATTACTGTGTAAATTATTTTTGAGTGAATCCTTTTGAAAATGGTTGTATATTGAACCCTCTGACCATAAAAATTAACATTTGAAATAAAACATATAATTTAATTGTAGTAGAAAATATCCCATTGAATAAAACTTTTCTAATAAAAGAAAAATAATTTAAATAACTTAATTGCACTAACTTGGTTCCAATTGGAATTCCACCTTTATAAAAAGGACCGGTAGGTGTTTTTAATGTTCAGAACCTTGTTGGAACAACTTGTTCAATAAAATGATCTTGTTGCATGCTTTCATACATTCCATTATATTGTTTTGCTGATTTGTGTTGTAGTTTTGAGTGTGTGCTTTTTGCTTGATTGTATTGTTGTAGACTTTGAGGAGTGTGATATTTGCAATATCAAGGAGAGTATCTAAATATTCTACTATCAAGGCAAGTGATACTTTGGTCATCAAAAGTCCTATCTTTTCTATATTGCATTAGTGATGTTTTTGTATGTGCATGATAGGACTATTATGTATATTACTATGCTATGCTACTCCTATAGTGTTGTCCCTCTTCTTCTTCCCCATCTCACTTCTCTGCTTCATCGACGCGCGCACAGGAGACGCCGCCCCACGATGCCGGCAGGCTGCCCGAGCTGTGGGTAGCCCCACTGGTCAGTCACTTTGGGTAGCCCCAGATCCGGTGAAAAACTACCCCCCTGTGCTGATGTAAAGTGACGCAGTAACTGATTTAAAATGGTTTAATATTTTCAGAAATTGATATAAACTTGTAAATTCAATAACTAATGATTTATAAGTCAGAAAAATACAAATAATATATCAAAATGTTCAGAAAATTAAGAGCTATCTGTCTAAGCAATCATCATACATTGTCAAGCAACTTAAAAAACCTAGCTTAGGTAAAGAAACATCGACACCCCTTATGTACATGTGGGTCCGAGCCCGAGGGTTTCTCCGAATTAGGGTTTCTGATATTGTAAATTCATTTTTATTATTGTGTATGTATATATTAGGGTTTCTCCGAATTAGGGTTTATATCTCTCAACACCCTACATAACATTCTTCCTTACCCGCTTTGACTTATCTGTTTTTCCACCTATGCATAAAATATGGACCCACACGACAGAGACGAAGAAAAGGAAGAGTTGATCCAAGGTGTGATCCGCGGGGAAGAAAATTTAGATGTATCGACATTTCTGAACAACTCCGATGAGGGTGATCCTCTTTTTGCCGGAAGAGACGACTTGTTTGAGGTTGAAGGTGATGACTTCCGTGAGGGAGAAGGCGATGCCTTGTGTGATCGAGAAGACGACCGCTCCGGCGAGGTGCATGTAATATAATTAATTCATTAATTAATCATCTGCTATCTATATAGAAATAGTAACGACGATCTTTCTTCCTTTAGCCCTCCGGATCAAAGAAATCTACTGAAAAGAGCGGAGGAGGCCCAACCAAAAAGTTGGAAGACCATGAGAGGCTCAGGATCGAAGATATCGGTGAAGACGGCAAACTGATTGCTCCCGAAGTTTTCGCAAACAAATTTGTGGCACAATGCGGAGTAATCGTTAGGGACTTCATCCCAATCACCATTCGAAATTGGAATAGGCCTGCTGATGTGAAAGAAGAGGGGACATCTTTATTTCTCCCTACTGTGGCCAAAGATTTACTGTTGAAGAGGCTCATGGTTAATTTCAAACTACCGAAGATAGAGCTAGATCCAAATGCGGAGGATCCAGTTGAGGACGCCTTAGAACATGCGCGAGCCATGGAGGCTAAGGTCAGGGAGTGGGCCATGAAGAAGATGGCCCAGTGTCTCACCAACTGGAAGAAAATATTGCACCTTGACTATGTCATGAAAGACAAGACTCCGGATTTCAAGAAGATTCAGTTTGAGAAGATAAAACCATTCTGGGCTGAGTTTGTGAATTACAAGACATCAGAAAAAGCTAAGAAAATGTCTGCAACGAATAAGTTGAATGTTGCTAACAAGAAGTATCACCATACTATGGGGCAAGGTGGCTACAGGGCTGGCATTCCTAAGTGGAAGAAACTTGAGGATGAACTGCATGCTAAAAAGATCATCCCAGAGACAAACGATTGGATTAAACATGCAAGGAATTGGTTTTACGGGCATGGGGGCACATTGGACTCGAAAGGAAAGTGTATATATAACATACAACATAAAGAAGACCCCTTGATAATCGAGAAGATGAGAAAAGCAGTAAAGGCTGTTAAAGATGGGGACTTCATTCCCGATAGAGAGAATGATGAGCTCACACTCGCCCTTGGAAATAAGGAACATGATGGACAAACACGAGGCACAAGCGGCTCCCAACCATGGAGGACTGGGTTTCCCGAAGAGAGGAAGAAATATCCTGATAGAAGCCGTAAGAGGAGAAAGGACAAGGCGGAAGTTGAAGAAGATATTCAGAAAGAGAGAATGCGTATAATTGAAGAACGAATAAAGCAACAACAAGATGAAATTAACGCACTTAAAGAGCAAAGTACTACTGGCCCATCTCAGCAGCACATGGTGGTAGAACCTGCATTTGATGCTACCGGCCTATCGAATAATCGAAAAAGCAGTGTGGCTTCCACCGAGGTCCCGGGTGATGACAATGACGATGACGATGGTGCGCTGATGATGGCTCCTGTTGGCTACCCAGTGGATGATATCACATAGATGACACACTGCGAGCTACATGTCAAAGTTGTGAACATATCAATAAAGGTGGCGGTCGGCTATGCCTTACCAATTGGACCCACACCAACTTACCATTGTCATCCGGTTCCATAGGGCTACACTGTTGTCGGGGTGGATGAAATCATGCCCACCTTTGAAGTTTTGAAGCTTGACTACCCTGCAGGTGAAGGGGATGTGACTGAACTAGGAGAAGCAACAAACGTCACCATTCTATGGCCAAAGGAATGCATCGTGCTTCGAAATCACACGCCAAGACCATATTCACCGCCGCCTCACCCGTCTCCAGCGAGGTCGTCGCCGCTGCGGCAGCCGTCTTCATCGCCTCGCCCCGCTCCGTCGCCTCACCCGTCTCCGTCACTTCACTAATCTCCGGTGCAGCTATCGCCGCAGCAGCCATCGCCGGCACCTCGGGATAAAAAGCGTAAGCGTACCACCGCTACTCTGCGTCGTGGTAAGTGATCGCCGAAACGTAAACAAGAGCCTCTTCCAAAAGTACCAAAGGTTCCTCCCAAGAGAGCTTATGAATGTAATGAAGAGGAGACTATGACTATCGTTGATGCGGAAACAACATCGTTTTTCGCTAAGCTGACGCGGCCGAAAGAGCCAGAAAAAGCCCGAATGTTCAAAATGCTAAATACTCTTCATCAACCCGAGCCAAAGCTGTCATCAGACTATGAGCGTTCTATTCTCAAGTCACATGCGGCACAACAAGCCTCGAAGAGCACTAATGCTGCAAGCGAGAAATCTGTTGCCCAGCTCGGAGAACAAGCAAAACTGTCTTGCGCCCCTCTCAAGGTGATTTCCCATACCAATGTGGGGTCGAGCAAATATGCGGCCGAAGAGCAGTATGATCTAGAGGTAGTTGCACAATACGGAGAAGCTTCCGCTGCTCAAGGTATGAGTATTGCCCAGTACTTATCCCAGTTAGAGTACTTTCCCGTGTGTGAAGTAGCATACAAATACCAGTACGGAAAACCTCTCGTCAAACCCGAGGAGGTAAATAATCTTCCAACAAAAATGCGAAGATTGCATAACTGGTACATGCATGCCACAAAGGTTGGGGCTAACTGGATAGTGCTAAGGGTCACAAAAAAGCATTATGGGAAAGAAATAGATGACATGATATCCATTGAATTTGATGAACTATTTCAATTATTCAATCATGATTCCTTGGAAAAATCGATCATCAGTGCCTATTGTCTGTAAGTACTAATTCTGTAATTAATATAGTCTCTGTCTATCTCACCTCGTTTATTGCATGTATATAATCATACTATAATACATAAAATGAAGATTCTCGAATGCAGCAAAGGACAAATCTATGACATTGGGTTCATTGACCCATATTGGGTTCATCAAGCTAATCTCAAAACAAACCCCCATCATACGGAGGATAATATCGTACACGCGTTAAGGTTTTAAGAAACCAGAAGGGAAATACTATTTCCTTACAACATCGAGTGAGTGTTATTGTCTTGTATACACTTTCTATTTCGCTTACTCGATGTTAAGTATATAATTTATTAGTTATGCATGCGCAGCTTCCACTATATTCTGTTAATCATTCAACTTGACAAAGGGCGTGTACTAGTCATGGACTCAAAACATAAACCCCTTGAGTTGTGGAAGGACATGCAGATGCTTCTCCAGTGATAATTCTAATCATTACGACACTATATCGGCAACGTTCGTGAATTTTATGATATCAAGTAATTAATAACTTCTTTTATTCGTTTTCTTTGCCGGGCAGCGATTGGAAACGGTTCACCAACAAGGCTAGGGTATTTGGAAATAGGAGCTTACATTTCAACCACTAGATGTAAGCACCACTAGCTATATCCGCGCATCTCTTTGATTCTAGTTTTGATACCGTTATTATCATGCTTGATTATTTTTTTGATTGAACTCTGTTCTCGTAAAGTGCCTGATGCAGGGACCAAGGAACAATTTATATGGATACTATGTTTGCGAGCGTCAGTCGTGCTGTGAGAAGGGCAGAAATTTAGAGCAACTCCACTTATGTAAACAATTTCTATAGTTTTTAATTACCATCAAATTGTGTTTAGTTTCATTCATATAGGTTGACTCCTTTTTTAAATCAGATCGAACGTCTACGGGACGGTCTTCTGCCAAAGGATCGCCTACGAGCAATTCAGGAGGAATTGGCGGGATTCTTGGATGCAGAAGTCCTAAACCCAAAAGGAGAATACTATTCGGGTGTGTATAAACAATAGGGATTGTACAAAGAGCTTATTTTGTATGTAGTGCATGAACTCGATCCGTGTATCGAATGTAATATGTTCGACACTTGGATCTATATTGTCATGATGATCTTATGTAATATAATGGTTCCTTCATTGATGAGTGCAAAACACTAAATAAATAATAAAACAACATAAATGAATTCTCTGCCGCGGCACAAAAAGTGGCAAAAATGCTGCCGCGGCACAAAAAGTTGCCAAAATGAATTCTCTACCGCGGCAGAGAAATGTGTCAAATCTTTGCCGCGGCAGAGGGTTATTTGTCCCGGTTCGTGTTACGAACCGGGAGGATTGCTCCTCTCCCCTCGCCCTCTAACGCGGCCACGTGTACGCCCTTTTGTCCCGGTTGGTGGGGCAACCGGGACTAAAGGTTGGGGCTTTAGTCCCGATTTCCCCGTCCCGGTTGGGGAACTGGGACTAAAGCCCCTTACCAACAAGGACACATGGGGCTGTTTCAACTAGTGTGTGCTCCCTCTGCCTGCCGATGGTGCGGCGCCCTTTGAACCAGGGCGAGAGGGAAGGGGTCCCTCTTTGGAGGCAGAGCGTTTGGGCTAGGTCACCTTTTGGCCAGTTGGGAGCAACACGAGCTGGTTTCCGCTGATGTGTCTCCTGCTGATCGCCGTCTCTCCTCTGGTGGTTGCTGCTGTGGAAGACGATGGCCTCAGCGTTCCAAGCGGATTTTTCTTTCTATATTTTGTTTGCTTGTTTTTCGTTGTGGCTTGTAAGCTATTGTTGCACTCTTGTATTTGTCGTTCGGGTCTTTATTAATTTAAAGCCGGGCTATATGAGACTCTTATCTAAAAAAGGGGATGGTTGCATGACGCCCCCCTGATCTCAACGCAGCAGCCATCAGGAAGCTCCTCGAAGTGTGGATCGAGTGGAATAAATCACCCTCTCAGAGGGGACACAAGATGTCCTCAACTGGAAGTGGGACCCGAGCAACTGCTACATGGCCCAATCCTACTACCAGGCCTTTTTTGTCGGGTGAACTTCGATTGCAGGTGCTCTCCAGATCTAGCGGTCCTGAGCCCTGCTAGCTGCAAGGTAACACTTTCGTTAGCCGTGACGAACAGATGCTGGACCGCCGATAGGCTGAACCGGCGTGGCCTTCAACATCCGGCGCCCTGCCCCTTCTGTGACCAATGTGGAGAGACCATCGATCATATTTTCATGGGATGCATCCTGGCCAGCGAGGTTTTGGGCAGCTTGCCTGGGCTGGTGGAACAAGAGGAATTGGATGCTGGAGCATGACTCCAAGTTTATTGCTTGGCACTAGGATAGGCGGGGTGGCAAGGGCCACGGGCGCGACCTCTGGACAGGGATCTCTTTGGTTAGTTGGACGCTATGGCGTCACCGGAACGACATGGTCTTTGATGGGGATGCTCCTTCTTTTGGAGAGGTCATCCAGAAAATCGCTGTGCAGGCGGACCTCTGGAGGACTGCAGAGCTTTTCCGCGACTGTCTAGGGAAGGTGGATAGGTGGAGATGCCGCAAGTAGTTGTTAAGGATGTGTGTGATGTCCTTAAGGCAGTGTGGAATTGCACCAATGGTGCCTGTGCCACGGTTCATTATAAAACTTGGCCTCTTGGCTCTCCTTCTATGAAAATGATACGTCTCCCAGGACGTATTCTTGAAAAAAAGGATGTTAGTGATACTGCAGTACCAAGAATGTATCAAGAGTATTTCTCCATCAATGGAGGTGTAAATCCCATCTCAGACTGTGTCCCATCATTTTTTCAACATATCCAAAAAACAACAGTTATTGTCACCCGGTGAAAGATGAGGTTGAGACAATCAGGACATACCTTCCAGTATGAAGGACAACTGATATCCTCATGTTCTAAGAAAAAAGTAATATATATACCAACAACGAATTGACGATGTTTGTCTTTTAATAGATCGTTTAACTTGGATACAATACGTCCTCACAATGTCAAATAGCCATTACTGTAACTATATCATGATCTGGGAAACTTGATAATCTTTGATAGTGAGCCAGTCTTGTCCATGAGACTAGGAACACTTGGTGTTTATAGATTTACACATGCTTCTAAGTTTTCCTTTGATTCTCACAATCAAGACACAGAGCAATTATATCATAAAGAATAAACTATAGTTATGAATAAATAAACTACGAATAAGCATTTATTTGTCTTTAGGGCATATTCCCAATAGTCGGCGGAACATTATGCGATGCAATAAGCAAGGGAAAAGAGTGCGAACATTATGATAGTTTGCGTATCTGATGAAATCGTGAAGTATCAGGAAGATATGATAACCAAATGATTCGCAAACGACTTTGCCAAAACAGAATGAATGCTACTTCTCTGAAACACAAGAGACAAGAGTTCTCCGAGACGGATCTCATTGGGACTCTTGATGTGGAAGAGAAGGCGAGAGCAAAAGACACATGTGCTCGAGGTACCGAGGGAGGTTCTAATGCCAACTTGGTACAGAAAAGGAACTTCCAGCCTCACAAGTTCAAGAACAAAGGCAAGTATGATGACAAAGGCAAGTTCGATGGAAAGAACAAGGTCTCACAGTCCACCAGCTTCAAGAAGAAGACTGATAAAAGGAAAGGTCCTTGTCATGTGTGCGGTGATCCTAATCATTGGGCTCCTGCTTGTCCCAACCGCTTTGACAAGCGCCAGCATGGGAAGGGCAGCAAGACTGCTAATGTTGTCATGGGCGACATTGAGATGAAAGATGTTGGGTATGGTATATTACCTACTATTCTTTCATTATGCCATTCTCCTGATTGGTGGATTGACACGGGCGCTAATGTACATGTCTGTTCTGATATTTCCATGTTTCCTTCATATCAGGTCAGAGGGACTCAAATCGTGCTGATGGGGAACGGCTCGCATGCTTCTGTTCATGGTGTTGGTACGGTCGATCTGAAGTTCACTTCGGGAAAGACCGTGCGCCTGAAGAACGTGCATCATGTTCCCTCAATAAATAAAAATCTTGTTAGCGGATCTCTTCTATGTCGAGATGGTTACAAGATTGTATTCGAGTCCAATAAATTTGTAATTTCGAAGTATGGAACCTTTGTTGGTAAAGGCTATGAGTGCGGAGGCTTGTTCCGCTTATCTCTGTCAGACATTTGTAATAAAGTTGTTAATCATATTTACACGAATTTTGAATCAAATGTCTGGCACTCTCGTCTTTGTCATATTAATTTTGGTTGTATGACGCGGCTAGCCAAAATGAATTTAATCCCTGATTTCTCAACTGTTAAGGGATCTAAGTGCCAAGTCTGCGTGCAAGCTAAACAACCTCGCAAGTCACATACGACTTCAGAAATGAGAAATTTAACACCACTAGAACTCATACATTCTGATCTTTGTGAGATGAATGGTGTGTTGACAAAAGGTGGAAAGAAATATTTCATGACTTTGATCGATGACTCTACGAGATATTGTCATGTGTATCTTCTGAAATCAAAATATAAGGCTTTGATTTTCTTCAAAATCTATCAAGCTGAGGCAGAAAATCAACTTGATCGAAAGATTAAGAGGCTTAGGTCTGATCGTGGTGGAGAGTATTTTTCCAACGAGTTTGATTCCTTTTGTGCGGAACATGGCATAATTCATGAGAGGACGCCTCCCTACTCACCCCAGTCAAATGGAGTAGCCGAAAGAAAGAACCGTACTCTAACAGATTTGGTTAATGCCATGTTAGACACATCGGGTCTTTCTAAGGAATGGTGGGGGGAGGCACTATTGACCGCGTGTCATGTCCTAAACCGAGTTCTCACAAAGAACAAAGAAATTACTCCATTCGAAGAATGGGAGAAGAAAAGATTAAAACTCTCTTACTTACGTACTTGGGGTTGTTTGGCAAAGGTTAATGTACCAATCCCCAAGAAGCGCAAGCTTGGACCAAAAACCATTGATTGTGTTTTTTTGGGCTATGCTTTTCATAGCATTGGTTATAGATTCTTGATAGTAAAATCTGAAGTACCTGACATTCATGTCGGTACAATCATGGAGTCGACTGATGCGACTTTCTTTGAGGATATCTTTCCAATGAAGGATAAACCTAACTCATCAAATCCGGAGATACCTAGTTCATCTAATCAGGAATTTGCTATATTCTCTAAAACCTATCATTCCGATTGAGCACTCTGAAAGTCCTAAGGAGGATGATAATGAAATTCCTAAAAAGATCAAGAGACAAAGGACTACAAAGTCTTTTGGTGATGATTTCATTGTGTACCTTGTGGATGACACTCCCACTTCCATTTCAGAAGCTTATGCATCTCCTGATGCTGACTACTGGAAGGAAGCTGTTCATAGTGAGATGAATTCCATCTTAGCTAATGAAACATGGGAGATTACTGATCGTCCTTATGGGTGCAAACCTGTAGGATGTAAATGGGTGTTCAAGAAGAAACTAAGGCCTGATGGTACTATTGAGAAGTACAAGGCAAGGCTTGTGGCCAAGGGTTATACCCAAAAGGAAGGTGAAGACTTTTTTGACACTTACTCACCTGTAGCAAGGTTGACCACCATTCGAGTACTACTTTCTCTAGCTGCCTCACACGGTCTTCTCGTTCATCAAATGGACGTTAAGACGGCTTTCCTAAATGGAGAGTTGGATGAGGAAATTTATATGGATCAACCAGATGGTTTTGTAGTAAATGGTCAAGAAAGAAAAGTGTGCAAGCTACTGAAGTCTTTGTATAGTCTTAAACAAGCACCTAAGCAGTGGCACGAAAAATTTGATAAAACCTTAACAGCTGCAGGATTTGTTGTAAACGAAGCTGACAAGTGTGTATACTATCGCCATGGTGGGGGTGAGGGAGTCATCCTTTGTTTGTATGTTGATGACATACTGATTTTTGGAACCAACCTTAATGCAATTAAGGAGGTCAAAGATTTCTTATCTCATTCCTTTGAGATGAAGGATCTGGGAGTAGCTGATGTCATCCTGAACATCAAGCTATTGAGAGATGATGATGGTGGGATTACACTGCTACAGTCCCACTATGTGGAAAAGATCTTGAGTCGTTTCGGTTATAGCGACGTCAATTTTTCTCCAACACCGTATGATCCTAGTGTTTTGCTTTGAAAGAATCGAGGAAATGCTAGAGACCAACTAAGATACTCTCAAATCATTGGCTCGCTTATGTATTTAGCTAGTGCCACAAGACCTGACATCGCCTTTGCTGTAAGCAAACTCAGTCGATTTGTCTCAAATCCAGGAGATGATCACTGGCATGCTCTTGAGAGAGTTATGCGATATCTAAAAGGCATTACGAGCTATGGCATACACTATACCGGGTATCCGAGGGTACTAGAGGGTTATAGTGATTCAAATTGGATATCTGATGCTGACGAGATAAAGGCCACGAGTGGATATGTTTTCACACTTGGTGGTGGCGCTGTTTCTTGGAAGTCTTGCAAGCAGACCATCTTAACGAGGTCAACTATGGAACCAGAACTCACAGCACTAGACACGGCCACTGTTGAAGCAGAGTGGCTTCGTGAACTCTTGATGGACTTACCTGTGGTTGAAAAACCTATACCCGCAATTCCAATAAACTGTGATAATCAAACTGTGATTATTAAGGTGAATAGTTCTAAGGATAATATGAAGTCCTCAAGACATGTGAATAGGAGACTGAAATCTGTCAGGAAAATGAAAAACTCCGGAGTTATTGCATTGGATTATATCCAAACATCTAAAAACTTGGCAGATCCCTTCACAAAGGGTCTATCACGCAACGTGATAGAAAATGCATCGAAGGAGATGGGTATGAGACCCACAATTTGAGCTTTCCACAGTGGTAAACCACTCTATGTGATCGGAGATCCCGTGAATTAGAATTGGGAGACAAGCTGTTGGTTAGCTGAGAGGAAAGTATCCCTACTTTAATAAACACCACTCCATAAAAGATGCAATACTTTCCTATTCTGCACGGCAGGTTGATTTATTATCTTAATGTGTTCTAAGTGGCTTATCCTAAGCAAAGATGTTGTCCTGCAGAACATCTTTTGAAGAACACACCTATATGAGTCTGGCTGTTAAAACGTCGCAGTCTATGAGATTAGGGTGCTCTCTAATAAACTCATGAAAAGGTCATGAAGTATGACGTATAAGCTCCACCTGCGGGGAAGTCTCACGGTAGCCCAGTATCGGTCAAGGCTTCGTGTGAAGCTAGGTTGCAGCAAACTTGCAGTTCAAGGCATAGTCCACTGTACAAGTCACAAACTAGTGTAACATAGAATTCTAGGTGGAAGTTCAACTTAACAGTCTCCACTATAGTACCGGTATATAAACAGTTTTTTGGAACCAAAGGCAAATTACATGTGCCTCTGGGATCTGGTGGGGGATTGTTGGAATTTTGGCCCAAATAGTCTAGCCCATTTTCCATTTCAATAATTCCTGAAAATCCTAGAGGCCCATGTGGCCCATTCATGCAAGCAAGAGCTGGGACAAATGTTTAGTCCTACATTGCTAGTTGAGTGGAAGTTGGACCAGCTTATAAGGTGAGCTCTCCTACCACTTGGTAAAAGGATGAGAATGAGAAGGAGAAAGTTCCACATGCGCTCCTCCTCCTCCTCGCTCGCCTCGCCACGCCACGCCTCGCCTCGTCACGTCACGACGCGCGCGGCGCGGGTTGCGGGAATCTTGCCGAGCCGAGCTTTATTTTGCCACGCATGAATGGTATATGAACAGATGTACAGAAGCTGAAACGTTTGCTATGAATGGACTTTTAATACGAGTTAAATGAATACGAACTGAGTGGAGGCTGTCCGGTGGGTTGCCGCCTGTTCGCTTCATCTTCCGTCCATTCATTTCATCTTCTGTGCAGTCTGTCTACCTTCCCCTCTGGGCCTATAAGAGAGAGAGGTCGCGCCTCCTCTCAGTTACACTGCCACACATCGTTTGCGCCTCCAGTTCCAGAGTACTGCACTACCTAGATCTTCTCCATCCCGTCTTGCGGCGTGCACCGCGAGCCGGGACAGTAGGCCTCCGAGACCCCGCTGCTTCGAGTCCTGTACGGGAGAAGGGCGATAAGGTTTTTGGGGAGCGCTATCAGCGCGACTACTGGCTTCGTCACGGACTCCCTCACAGATAGCGACTGCGGCGACGTCTTCCCTAACGAGGACTTCTTCCCCGACATCAGCACCCTCTTCCTCGACGACATGACCAACGACGGTTCCAACGCCGGCGGTTCCACTTCTGCTACTGCCGTGTATATCTTTTAACTCAATCTTGTTCTGATCATATCAAAAGTTGAATGCCTTACAGTTTGTTTGGTTATATGTCTTAATATGTATTCGCTAATTCACATGATTAGTATATTGCCTATTATTCTAATCATGATTTATCCAGCGTTTATTATAAATAATTCACTTGATAATTGCTCTATTATTCAACAATATAGTCATGGTCCGAGAAGGACCAGCCGGAGTACGAGGAAGAGGAGTCGACTTCTGGTCCGGCGGAGGGAGGGACTTCTCCTTTTCCACCACGGGAGACATCTGCGTAGCACGGCGACACAGCGACGATAGGCACTGCTAGACGTAAGAGAGGCAAGCGATCATTTTGTTTCGAGCCATATCAAAGTGTGTGTATCGTAGAGCTGCTGGTGTGCCAAAAAAAAGGTGTCAGAACCAGGCTTTATGGCGCGTGGCCAAGAAAGCTGTACCGTACGTCCTCAACATATATATATCAACGGAATATAAGAAGGCAATTAGGAAACACACACGTTTCAATAGTTTAACCAAGACCCGCGTGCATGCCACTGAAGATAAAGCTGAAGCCTCCTCCCATATACTACTAGACTGAATATATAGCCAAAACGTTTTCTGCACCATGCATCATGCAACGGGACAAGACACAAATCCCAGAAAAAGAAAATACTACTCCTACTAACATGCGCGGAGAAGCTTTTTTCCTCCATTTCGGTCGCCCACGTACGTGTCCTCGTCCGATCGATGAGACCAGGCAGATGCAGTTACCAGGAGTCCAGGATCCTTCCATTCGCGGCACACAGCTAGGAAAAGTCTCTTGTGCATGACAAGATACGCAGTGTCGTCACCTAAATACCTCATCGTGTGCAAGTAACGAGTGCACTCCCACGCGTCGTCACTTAACTATACTCAGCTAGAGTCCAGTATAGGTAGTAGTGGATTTGTTAAGTATAGTCTCGATATACTGGGCAACACGTACGTATGGCTGTACATATGCGCGTGTTGTAAAGGTCTAGCTAGTCCAAGCAAGTAAAACCAGACACATGCTGCAAAAGGCGAGCGCGTTCACACCTGGTATTGTAAAATTCAGCTCGACCGTACTTCATCCGTACAAAATATCCCATATGTTCCAAATTATAAGATGTTTTTACTCCTTTGTTCAAAATAGATGTCTCAAATTTGTTAAAATTTAAATGTATATAGTACTAAATAGTGCCTAGATATATCAAAATTTCAATAAATTTGTGACATATATTTTGAGACGGAGGGAGTAATTTTTTTTAAAACATATTTATCTAAACTCTTTTTAGTGTGTAGATCCATAGGATGGTTTAGTCTTTTTGTGAAACACTTGTATCTAGTCGCGTTTTATTGTGTAGATTCAGAATCTATAAACTAAAACGCGTCCAGATATAAGTGTCTCACGAAAGACTTAAAACATCTTATATTGGTAGTGCACTCCCACGCGTCACTATACTCGGCTATAGTCCAGTATTGGTAGTGGGTTAGTTAAGTATAGTCTCAATACTGGACAACACGTACGACTATACATGTGCTCGTGTTTGTAAAGGTCCACTCCAAGCAAGTAAAAGCAGACACATGGTGCAAAAGGCGCGCGTTCACACTTTGTAAAAATTTAGTTCACTACGGGAACAAACAGATACGCCGAGGGGATCTTAACACCGAGGGGAAATGTCGAGGCTCTTGGCATAGCTCGCGCAGTGCTCACGGCTGGAAAAAACCGTCATCATAGCGCGACCATCGGCATAGACGAGCAACGCCGAGCGGGGCTGTCGGCGTAGGAAGACCCTCGGCATACATAGAGCAACGTCGAGGTCTACCGTTGACACAGGCTAAAGCACGCGTCACATCGTGCGCTAGGGACCTCTTAGTGTTCTAAAGTTCAAAAGTCTACTCACCAACTGAACTGCGTAAATAAAGCCATTCCTTTTAGGCAAAGAAAGGACCAACATTGGACGCACAGTTCACAGTGCAGCGCAATCCCATAGAAAGTTAACGGTGTATAGAAAAGCCAAGGGGAACCATCGGCGTTGCCACGAGTATGCACCCGACATAGTAGTACCTACGCCGAGGGAAATCCGTATAAAAGGCACGCGTTTACACTTGGTATTATAGAACTCAGTTTTATCGTACTTTATCCGTACAAAATACTCCATTTGTTCCAAATTATAAGATATTTTACTCCCTCAGTCTTAAAATAGATGTCTCGGATTTATTAAAATTTAAATGTATATAATGCAAAATAGTATCTAGATATACCAAATTTTGGTAAATTTGTGACATATATTTTGAGATGGAGGGAGTAATTTTTTCTAAAACATATTTATCTAGACTCCTTTTAATGTGTAGATTCAGAACAAAATAAGTGGATATACAGACTAAAACATGTCTAGATACAAGTATTACAAAAAAAAAAGACTAAACCATATATTGGTAGTGCACTACCAAGCGTCACTATACTCAGTAAGAGTCCAGTATTGGTAGTGGGTTAGTTAAGCATAGTCTCAATACTGGACAACACGTACGGTTATACATGTGCTCGTGTTTGTAAAGGTCCAGTCCAAGCAAGTAAAAGCAGACACACGGTCCAAAAGGCGCGCGTTCACACTTTGTAAAAATTCAGTTTCGACGGTACTTCATCCCGTTAGTAAATACAACGTAGAATGAGTATATATTGGCGATGCTGACAGTGCTTCCTGTCAAGGACAACCCCCCACCACACACACACACACACACACATACCGCCCCCCTCTCCCTCTCGGTGGAGGTGACCAAGGCCCTGCTTCAGGACGAGCTCACTGCGGTCATCCGGAGCCATGAGTGGCATGTGCGCCGCGTCTCCACCATCGAGTTTGTGTTTTCTTTTCCGGCGGTGGTGATCCTACGGATGTGTGCCTGCAGATCGTCTTTCACCCTCTCGATCCACCAGCTAAAGGTCTCCATCAAGCCATCCTCGGTTGTTCAGGAGTCAGTGGCTACGCTCTCGAAGGTTTTTGTTCACTGGCTGGGTATCCCATCTGAGGCCAGGAGGCCGGAGATTGTTGCCATCATCGCACAGACTGTGGGCAAGCTTCTTGAGGTGGATGTGGGTTCTCTCTCGGGGCACGGGGCGAACCGGATGAGGCTCTAATGGCCGGACCCCTCGTTGTTCCCCGTCTCGCTTCCGCTGTTCTTCTTTGACCGTGTGGGCAAGGACCTCTTGGTGGCTCGACGAGGACACGATGCGCCCTGGGACCAGTCCCCCATCTCCACCCCCTTGGTGCCGGCCCGGGGACGGGTGGGAGGGACCGAGGACTAGTCCTCAGAGGACACCGACTCCGGGATGGACCCATCGTCGTTGGCTACCGAAGCCTCTCCCCCACCTCCGCAGCCTGCGCATGGTGGTGGAGGGGGTCCCTCGGCGACCCAGGCAGCAGTCCTTCTGGGTCCCGCCGCGACAGGGTCCTCTGGAGGGGGCTCGTTCTTCCCTGGCAGGCGCGCCCTGTCACATAGGGCGTCGGCCAAGCTGGCGCCAGTCGACCTCCCACGTTGTTACCGCCCGACCCTCCGATTTCCATCGGCCTCAACATTGTGCAATATGGCTCCAACCTCGACCTGTCGTTCTCCTAGGGGATGACATCCCCTCCTGCTCCCCAGCCTACCCGAGAGGTAGAGACCTCGGGAAGTGTGGGGATGGTGGTGTGCTCCCACCCTTCGCCGCGGTCTCTGGGGGTGGTCTGCTACAGCTCGCCCCAGACACCCCGGACTCCGGGGCACTGGTGTCTGACCCGACCAACACCGACCTCCCTACCGCATCCTCCAAGCTGCGCTGCTCCAGGGCCCCTCGCCAGCCACCCCCACCATCCTCCCGCCACAGCGTCCGTCTCGCGGGGTCCAAGCGGGCGTGGGTGACTGGACCGGAGCCGACGGTGGTGGAGCACTTGTCCCGCCGCGCTTCTGCTCGTGACGAGTTTCTAGGTAACCCCCTAATCGCCCCTATTTTTCTTTGGTTCCTGGCCCTACTGGCCCTTTTGGTTCCAGGTGTTTTGTTCTCAACGAGGTTCCTCTAGCCCACCTAGGCGATGTGGCTGATGACTATGGGATTGTTTTTCGCGGTGTGAATCGGTCGAGGGTTTCACAGATTGTGGCCATTAAGGCGTGAGAGGGGTACGAGGGTGCGATCGTCGCCGCTCGCGCACGCGATTCACGGGAGAGGGAGCGCGCCCTGATCCTTGCAGAGGCTAGGTCGTGAGGACCTGAACCCATCAGTGATCCACCTCCGGTCCTGATGGCAGGGAGGTCACCCACAAGCCATCCCCCTCGGGAAGGACCTGTGGGATACCAACCAAAGCGAGCTCAAAACCCCAACCCCCGAGTCATGCCAGTTTAGCCCCCTCTATGGGGACACCCCCACACCGAGTCGTTCTATATGGACATCCTTCGAGCCATCCTGGCGTTCATTTGGAACATCATGGGGTTCAGGCACAAGGGTCATCGTCGCTAGATCAGGGAATACCTTTGCCACGAGGTACCGGATATTGCCGATCTTCAGGAAACGATTAGGCAGGACTTCACCATTGCTGAGTTGGAGGGTTTAAGCCACTGTAGATACATCTGGCCGTGGCTGCCGGCTGATACGTCCAAAACGTATCTATTTTCCCGAACACTTTTGCTATTTTTCTCCTCTAAACTTGTGTGATTTGGATACAACTAACACGGACTGACGCCGTTTTCAGCAGAATTACCCTGGTGTCTAGTTTTTGTGCAGAGAATAAATTATCAGGAAAAATCCCGGAAAATATGCCAAAAATCCTATTTCACGAGAAGACTCACGGAGCCACAAGACGAGACGAAGTTGGGCTCTAAGGGGCCCACACCCCCTGTCGCGCGGGCTGGGCCTGGCCGCGCCTGGAGGGGGTGTGGCCGCCTCAGGCACCCCCTCGTCCTCCCTCTTCGCCTATAAGTTTCCTTCTGACCTAAAAACTCAGGGGGTTTCGACATTTTTCCAGAAAGCGTTCTGCTGCGCCACCACCACCAAAAACCGCGATTCGGAACCAGAAACTCCGTTTAGGCACCCTGCCGGGGCGGGGAATTTGGAGAGGATCATCGCCATCATCATCAAAAACGCCTCTCTATCAACCATCCATGTTTCCCTCATCCATGAGTGAGTAATACCCCGATGTAGGCTATGGGGATGGTAGGGATTGGATGAGTTCTATCATGTAATAGAATAAGATTGTTAGGGCATGGTGCCTAGTATCTCTATTAGTGTTATTTGACTTTGTTGCAACTTGTTGTTCTTAATGCTTGTCACTAGGGCCCGAGTGCCATGATCTCAGATCTGAAATTATTATTGATTCATGATGATAGTATTGTTTGTGATCTTATCTGCAAGTTGTGTACACACATCATTGTCCGGATCCAAAGGCCCCGAAGTGATAGAAATTGGGACAACCGGAGGGGATGGCTATGATGTGAGGATCACGTGTGTTCACGGAGTGTTAATGCTTTGCTCCGGTGCTCTATTAAACGGGAGTGCCTTAATTGCCAGTAAATTCCCTCTAGGCCCCGCTACAATGGGCTGGCAGGACAAAGATGTTGTGCAAGTTCTCATTGCAAGCACTTATGAATATATATGGAGCACATGTCTATGATTGTTTAGTACTTGGATTCTTTATCTTATTCATCTGCAATTTCCCTAGATCTTGAAGTTACATGTTTAGACTTGTCCATACAAAGTCCGTCGATCCATCCCTATGCCTACGCACTCATATCCTACTATTTGCTACTATTGTTACTACTGCCTTTGTTTTACTGTTGCTGTTACTTTGCTATTACTACTACAAAACTATTTCTACTGATAAGCTTCTGTGAGTAAGACTATTTCCAGGTGCAGCTAAATTGACAACTCAGTTGTTAAGGCTTATAAGTATTCTTTGGCTCCCCTTGTGTCGAATCAATAAACTGGGTAATGCTACTCTCAAAAACTGTTGCGATCCCCTATACTTGTGGGTCATCAAGACTATTTTCTAGCGCTGTTGCTGGGGAGCATAGCTTTATGTGTAAGTTCACTTCGATCTATTACTGTTCACTGCTACTTCTTTCATCATGGGGAAGTTTCATGATGGAAAGTTTCCTATTTTACCATCCACTACAAGAAGAGGTACAATCCTAAACACCTCTGATGCTCTTGATTCACCGTCTGTTATAAGTAAGCTTGTTACACCACCACCACATACACATACTACACACACTGCTACTACTGCTGAATCTGAAATTGCTTCTGATACTCATGATGTTACTTCTACTGTGTTTGATGTGAGTGGTTCATTAGGTCCTTTCCTAGATGCTACTATTGCTAGAACTATTTTGGGAAACACTGAAACTCCTAGTGAAGACACTATTACACCTGTTAGCTCACCTGAGTCTAGAGAGAGATATGATATTAGTGATGGTTACATTGAAATGACTGATGAATTTATTGAAGAGTACCAAAACACACATGGTGTTAGTGCTATTAGGAGTCTCCTTAAGAGACGTACCATTATTCCGAAACTGTCTTCTGATGCTAAGTTTGCTACTTCTCCCATAGATATTAAAGATAAAGATTATGATTTATCTCTTGATTTATCCTATATAAACATTGTTGAGAAAGAACCTTTTTGTGGGATTGAAAATGAAAGTGTTGTAGGTCATATGAATGAGCTTTCCACTATGAGTGCCTGCTGAGTGCATCAGCACTTCATTGGGAGACCCCAAGCGGAAGGCAAGTTTCCCTTAGTAAGAAACCGAGGTTATCGAACCAGTAGGAGGAAGGAAACGTCCCAAAGGTGTTGCAAGCAACGTGGAAACCTGCACAACACAAACTCAAGACTTTGCCCCGACTAACAGTGAGGTTGTCAATCTCATCGGTTGCTGTAACAAAGGAATAACTGTATGGTGTGAAAGGTGATGATGGTTTGCAGCAAGTAAAGAGTAGCAGTGAAAGATGTATCAATGGTAAAGATTGGATAGGGGTCCATAGTTCACTAGAGGTGCTTTCCTTAGATAAACAACATGGCATGAAGGGTAAACAAATTATAGCAGGGCAATTGACATGAACTGAGCAAGGCATAACAATGCAATACGAGACAAAAAGATCATATGATATTCAATTGGGCAATAAAACAATGTACATACACCGCCATCCAACTGCATCTATGACTAGAAGTCCACCTTCAGGTTATCATCCGAAACCCCTCCAGTATTAAGTTGCAAGCAACAGACAACTGCTTTAAGAAAAGTGTGTAAGGTAAACAATCCACTTTTTCCATGAACAAGATACTGTTGTTTTCTCCCTAGTGGAAACAACACATATACAACCTAAGATATTTTTGCCACTTCCCTTGGAAACTAGCGGCATGAACCCACTATCGAGCATAAATACCCCCTCTTGGAGTCACTAGCAACTACTTGGTCAAGATAGCTACTAACAACGGAGATCATGCAAGATCACAAACAACACAGACATGATAGAATCAAATAGACACAACCATTAATCAATCTGACATAGTAATCTCAATATCCATCGGATCCCCTCAAACACAACATGCATGATTACAAATAGATTAGATCTTGATCATGAATGGACCTCACAAGATCTATACATGAAAGCACAAGGGAGGATATACAACCATCTAGCTACTACATGGACCCGTAGTCCAAGGTGGAACTACTCATGCTTCATACCGGAGAAGAAGGCCTTCGGGATGATCTCCCCTCCGGCAGGGTGCCGGGAAGAACTTCAGATCCCCCCGATCTAGGGACGATGGTGGCAGCGGCTACAGAAGGTTTCGTGGAGTTTTGATCGGGTGCCTAGGGTTTCTGCATCCGGGGTTTCTTATAGGCGAAGAGGCAAGGCTGGGAGGCGGCCAGGGGGCCACACCCTACCTAGGCGTGGGCCAGGCTTGGTCGCGCCTAGGGGGGGTCTGGCCGCCGTATGGCCCCCCTCCGTCTCTCCTCTGGACTCTGTGTTTCCCACGGTAAAATATTGACTTTGGCTTTTGTCCCGTCCAATTTCGAGAATATTGATTTTCTGCCTTTCTGGAACCAAAAACAGAAGAAAACAGGCAACTGGCACTATGGCAACTTGTTAATAGGTTAGTTCTAGAAAACATATAAAAACACCTCAAAGTGTAGACAAAGCAAAGCAAAGTAGATACTAAACAAGCATGGAACATCAAAAATTATAGATACGTTCTCAACGTATCAAGCATCCCCAAGCTTAACTCCTGCTCGTCCTCGAGTAGGTAAGTGATAAAAGAATAATTTTTGAGGTGACATGCACCTTCACAATAAAGATCAAACCATTTGCAAGCATTGACAACTAGGATCAAAGAACTCTAAACATGTGCATGAAAGATGTAGTTCTAACAATAAGACAAAGTAACTATGCATGCAACATGAAAGGCTACAAACAAAGATCATGAATAACATGCATTGAAAAACGTTTGTTTGTTTCACATACAGAAAACATGGCATAGTGGGATTCAGCTTGTCCCTCATAGAGTAGCAAATAGATGCATAGGACACCTTCAAACTTCATAAGAGTGACTAGATACAAATAGCACAAGAACAAGCAATATCAACAATATGCATCAATCAATAAGTTTTGGGACACTTCACATAGAACTAAGAATGGCAACTATGCTCTCTTAACAGGTGCCTAAAGGTAGAAGGTGAAGACTCGACATAATAGTGGAAGAAAGGCCCTTCATAAAGGGAAACCGGGATTTCAAGTTTCAAAAAGAGATTACAAAAATTATGGTACTTGTTAGCTTTCAGCCCTCATTGCCCCTATCATAAGCATCTTGAAGTGATTAAGGTTTAAAGTGAACACACTATGGAGTATATGCTTGACAAAGTATAAGTTCGCAATCTCAGTCCCTAGAATATGAGGGCCACACCTCATGCTACTCAACTTCAGTCACATGTAAGTCCTTGTCATAGTAAGTACATGCATATCATAGAGAACCGCCAACGGGTACCCCTTGCACATGGTACAGGAGCTATCCCATAACCAAAATGACAAGGCAAGCAGACAATAAGCATCTCAGCGATATTTTTATTTACTATGTGCATAGATTTTTATTGAGGATGCTTCATAGAATGCTCATTATGGTGATGCTATAAGTTTCCACCATGATTAGGCATGGCTTAGGCTAGCGGCCCAGGCGTTTCTCTAACACAAAATACATAACTCCATGGACTTACAAGCTCCCTTTTTATTTCACACTGGTGACATCCACAGAGAAAAGATCATGATATCAGGTGTGTACAAAGTACAAGTGCAATGTTGAAAACGTTCCCCATGACAACATGGTTCTACTAATTCCAACGTATAAGTGCAAGCATATACAACATAGACGACACAATGGTTCAAGTTTATTAGGGTGAAAGAATATAAAGTGTGCCATCAAGTTTGTGAGGGCTTTAATCACTAAGTTTTCACATAACAAAATACTTTTTAATTGGAAGATAGCTGAAAACAATAATATACTTGGAATGGTGTAACACACCATGCATAGGAATTTATAGTGGACATTTTGGAATAACTTGGTTTCTTTGGAGTTGGAAGCATGAGTAGAGCTTAGTCATACAAGTGGAGGCTAGCAAAACACTGGGAGCAACCAACTAAGAGAGCAATAATGTCCATAATCATGCAGAGCGACAAAACATTACTAATCAAAGCATAGAGTGGTACTACAAGTCAAGGACTAAATGATCATAGAGGCTATGGTGACTTGTTCATAGTCATAACATGGTGTGAGCATGTGCCAAGTCAACCCAAACAAAACATCAAAGGATAATACCACGATACTATACTTTTGTATGCTAAAACAACGCATAATTATTTCAAGGCACACTAAGAAATCCCAATTATTTGTAACAAGACATGCTACAACAATAATCACTAATCATAAGGTCAAAACAACACCTAGCATGTCATGCTAAAGTCTAAGTCACAGTCAATGCAAGCTCCTCTTGCACTTCCAAGCAAGAACTTTCTACTCCTTTCCAACACCAATCAACTTATTTGAAACAACACTGTGAGAACGGTGTTCCAAACTGCTTTATTCAAGCAAACTAAACAAACTAAATGAGAACTAAGACGCTCCAAGAACAACACAACAGTACATGAAACAATAAAAATGAAGTGTCTAGACAGACCTGAGCTTTTTATTGATGAAGAAGGGGATGCCTTGGGAATCCCCAAGCTTTAACGCTTGTACGTCTTGGATATTTCTTGGGGTGACACCATGGTGGCATCCCCAAGATTGAGCTTTTGTCCATTCTTCATCTTATTACATCATTCTCTCTCTACACCTGAAATTTTTCCTTCATATAAAACTTCACACAGTCTTCATTAGCAACATTAGTGTATTCAAATGATAATAGACCTTTGGATTTAGCTTTGGAACAGAAAACTTTTCAATAAAAACACAAGCTACTGTAGAAACTCATTCAAAAAGCTCAATTCCCCAAAAGAGAACTCAAAAAGGAATCAATAAGAAGCAAATGCAAATAATGGCAGAAATCTGTCAAAACAGACCAACAGGTAGAAAACGATTTTTTTGAAAATCTTATGTTGCTCAAATAAAAAAGTGTTGGACTAACAAAAGTTAGCTAGCATACTGGGGGATTTATTCATAAAATATCAGCTCAATCCTACGTACAGAGACTCCTCACGAATTTTTATGGTGGAGGACAGAAATCTGTTTCGGGACAACAACTCCCCAAATCTTACTTCCCTCTCATTAGAGGTCATTCTTGGCACAAAAAAGCAAACAAAAAGCATAAGGAGAGGTCATTACTAAAGTAATAACTTCCAAGACTCAAGGAAACTTTTGGGTTATTGATACGTTGAAAACATATCTGTAATTTTTGATGCTCCATGCTTGTTTAGTATCTACTTTGCTTTACTTGTCTACACTTTGAGGTACTTTTTACATGTTTTCTGGTACTAACCTATTAACAAGTTGCAACAGTGTCATATGCCTGTTTTCTGCTGTTTTTGGTTTCAGAAAAGTTAGTAAAGAAATATTCTTGGAATTGGACTAGACGAATGCCAAAGTCAATAACTTTCCGTGGGGAACAAGAAGTCCAAAGGAGAGACGGAGAAGCGGGCCAGGGAGGCCAAACCCCCCAGGCACGGGGTCAGGTGGACCCACGCCTGGGTAGGGTTTGCCTAACCTGGTCTCCTCTCGGACTCCCCCTTCTCCTATAAGAAGCCCCCGATACAGAAACTCTTGGTACCCGATCAGAAATCCACGAAACTGTTTGTAGCCGCCACCACCATCGTCCCTAGATCGGGGGGATCTAAAACTCTTCCCGACATCCCCGACGGAGGGGAGATCATCCCGAAGGCCTTCTCTTCGGTATGATTCGTGAGTAGTTCCACCTTGGACTATGGGTCCATGTAGTAGCTAGATGGTTGTATCTCCTCCTTTGTGCTTTCATGTATAGATCTTGTGAGCTCCGTTCATGATCAAGATCTATTCTATTTGTAATCATGCAAGTTGTGTTTGCGGGGATCCGATGGATATTGAGATTATGATGTTGGTTTGATTAATGGTTTTATCTTTATGATTCTATCATGTCTGTGTTGTTTGTGATCTTGCATGCTCTCTGTTGCTAGTGGTTATCTTGGCTAAGTAGTTGCTAGTGACTCCAAGAGGGAGTATTTATGCTCGATAGTGGGTTCATGCCTCTAGTTTCCAAGGGAAGTGACAAAAATCTCTTCGGTCACTTCCCTTGGAAACTAGAGGCATGAACCCACTATTGAGAATAAATACCCCCTCTTGGAGTCACTAGCAACTACTTGGCCAAGATAGCTACTAACAACAAAGAGCATGCAAGATCACAAACAACACAGACATGATAGAATCAAATAGACAAAACCATTAATCAATCTGACATAGTAATCTCAATATCCATCGGATCCCCGCAAACACAACATGCATGATTACAAATAGATTAGACCTTGATCATGAACGAAGCTCACAAGATCTATACATGAAAGCACAAGGGAGGAGATACAACCATCTAGCTACTACATGGACCCGTAGTCCAAGGTGGAACTACTCACGCTTCATACTAGAGAAGAAGGCCTCCGGGATGATCTCCCGTCTGGCAGGGTGCCGGGAAGAACTTTAGATCCCCCGATCTAGGGATGATGGTGGTGGTGCCTACAGAAGGTTTCTTGGAGTTTTGATCGGGTGCCTAGGGTTTCTACATCGGGGGCTTCTTATAGGCGAAGAGGCGAGGCTGGGAGGCGGCCAGGGGGGCCACACCCGACCTAGGCGCGGGCCAGGCTTGGTCGCGCCTAGGGGGTCTGGCCGCCCTGTGGAGCCCCTCCTTCTCTCCTCTGCACTCCCTGTTGCCCACGGTAAAATATTGACTTTGGCTTTTGTCCCGTCCAATTCCGATAATATTGATTTTCTGCCTTTCTGGAACCAAAAACAAAAGAAAATAGGCAACTAGAATTGTGGCAACTTGTTAATAGGTTAGATCTAGAAAACATATAAAAACACCTCAAAGTGTAGACAAAGCAAAGTAGATACTAAACAAGCATGGAACATCAAAAATTATAGATACGTTTCCGACGTATCAGTGCCTTATTCTCTGATCATTTTAAGATGCGCAAGTACTTTGTTACAAAGATCTTTCCTTTTTCACTAAAAGGAGAAGCTAAAACTTGGTTTAATAGATTACCTCCTGGATCCATTGATAGCCCTGATTGTTTGATTGCTTCTTTCTTCCAGAAATATTTTCCTCCTAGTGCTAGACATGCTGTTTTGCAGAAACTTTTTGATTTTAAACAGGGAGAAGAAGAGAAATTTCCTATGTCATGGACGAGGTTCTGTGCCTTGATTCATGCACATCCTGGATGTTAATTACCTAAAAATGAGCTTCTTGATATTTATTATAATGGACTAACTAATGATTCTAGGATATACCTAGATAGTTTTACTGATTTTGTTTTCAGGAAAAGAACTCCTACAGATGCTTAAGAATTAATGGCTAAAAATAAGCAAGAATTATGATGATTGGACTTCAACTGAGCTAAATACACCTGAGCCTATTACTCCTGAACCAAATGTGCCGGAACCAGCTCCAACACTAACACCAAGGAAGAGGAGAGTGATTGCATTAAATGATGAAGTGATGAAAGAAGCTAAGAAATGTCTTAAGGAGGAAGGTATTAGATCTAAAGATGTGAAGAATTTACCTCCTATAGAAGAATTATGTAAGCCAATTCCCCACTCATCCACTATTTAGGTACACTCTCTCCGACACTTTGATAAAGGTGACATTCCCTATGGTAAACCTCATGTTCAATGCTTAGAGGAACTTGACACTTTTATTGTTAAACAAGGTAATTTTAACAAACAAGTTCAGAATCATTTATTGGAAAACTCTAGAGCTATTAATGAGTTAAAAGATATTGTGGAAAGAACTGCTAATGATGTTAAAATGCTTTGTAAACACTTTCAAATGGTTCAAACCCAAATTGATCAACTTGCTAAGGTACAAAAGGATATGCTAGTTAATGCTTCTGGAGATAAACATGCTTATGGAATTAGAACTAGGAGCGGTATAGACACTCAAGATCCTTTATATCCTGAAGGACACCCTAAAAGAATTGAGCAGGATTCTCAACAAGGTGAAAGTAGTGGTAGTCCTCATAAGATAAAGAAAAACAAACAAAAAATAGTTGAGGAACCACCTGAACCTGCTGTAGATCCTAATAGTATATCTATCTCTGATGCTGAACTGAAAGTGGTAATGATAAAAATGATATTCCTGATAAGGAGGAAGTTGGTGAAGAACCTGAGAAGCACACTAAGAACACTAGGTACACTAAGGAAGATTTTATTGCTAACAAACATGGTAGCAAGAGAAAACCTTGGGTGCAGAAACCTATGCCTTTTCCTAATAAGAAACACAAGTCAAAGGAGGAAGAACACTATAACAAGTTTTGTGAGTGGATGAAACCTTTATTTTTGCAAATTCCTTTGACTAATGTTATTAAGTTGCCTCCTCATTCAAATTATATGAAGGATATTGTCTCTAATAAAATGAAGATTCCTAATCAGGAAATTTTTACTTTGCTTGCTAATTATTCCTTCAATTCTAAGGTTCCAAAGAAACTTAGTGATCTAGGGATCCCAACTATTCCTTGCTCTATTAAGAATAATTATGTTAGAACTTCTTTGTGTGATTTGGGAGTTGTAGTAAGTGTTATGACTTTTTCTCTCTACAAGAAATTCCAGCTAGAAAAGTTGATACCAATTGATATATGTTTGCAAATGGATGATAAGTCAACTTGTATTCCTGTTGGTATATGTGAGGATGTTCCTATTCAAGTGGCTCATAATTGCTTGGTTTTAACTGATTTTGTTGTCCTTGAGTTGCCTGGAGATCATAATATGTCCATTATTCTTGGGAGACCTTTTCTTAATACTGCAGGTGCTATCATCAATTGTAATCAAGGGAAAGTAACTTTTAATATTAATGACAAAGAGCATACTTTCTATTTCTCCAAGAAGATTGATAAGATCTATTGCCTGAATTCCACTGAAAATATTGAGAGTATCAAAGTTGGAGAAATATATTGTCCCATTCCAGAAGAAAGTTGGAGGTAACATAATCATTTTGTGAAATTCAAAGTTTTGTTTCATATAAGATTGTTTTGGTAACAAGACTTGATCAACCTTTTTAACAAAGGGATTATAATGAACAAAACAATGCTTTCACAATGGTTATACTTGCTCACTTTTATTTTTCTCCTTCCTAGTATTTGCTCTTCCTCTTGTTAGCTTTAGTTTTGCTAGTTGTTTGCTTGTAAGAGTGTCTTAGAACTTCTGTAGTTATGGTTTTTGTTTGCTTTTGCTTCTTCTAAAAATATTTTTCTGCGAGAAAATCAATTTTCATAACCTGAAAATTGGCCAAAAATAAAGTTTCCCTAAAAATTCCAGAAAATTCATATTAAATTTTTCTTCGAAAAAAGGGGCAGAGAGACACCTGGAGTGGCCCAGGGGGACCCACCAGGCCAGCACACCCCTTGGTGGCGCGGACAGCCCCAGGTGGCGCCTGGCCTAGGTGTGGCCCACCTGTGGCCCTCTAAAGTGTCTCCTTCCTGCCACTTCGTTCTCTCTCCTAACAAACACCAGAAAACATTCTCAAGCTCGAGTTCCTGCTGTTCTTGCTCCCGATTTTCGATCTCCTTGCTCAGACCATCTTTGCTGCTGATTTTTGGAGGGATTTCTCCTTGGTATGTGCCTCCTCCGCTTTTGTCCAATTATATTTGTGATTGGTAGATTGTCTCCTGAATATTTTTCTGCTATAGGTGTCAGGTTGTGTGAGCTTGCATGCTTGTTCTATGCTTAGAGTTTTCAGTTTGATGCATGATTATCCCTCTAGCAAGTTCCTATAATAGTTCCTCATCATTTATCAACTTGGAAATTACTTGGTTTGACGTTTGTCTAAAAATTTCAAAAAACAAGATGAGTGCATACTAACTGCATCAACATGATTTGATGGTACCTGAGCCAATGAAAGTCCATCATGAGGAAGAAGTCTTCCCTTTCATATATCCATGCCCTGAATTTATGAGAGCCGCGGGAATCTTCTAGGATTTCCAAACTATGATTACTATTGCAGGGCTGGAACACTTTGTTGAAGAGGAACCATATCAATATGTTAAGCTAGCCATGGCTGTGGTGCAAGACTTCTGGTTTATTTGGTCCTTGTCTAACTCCATGGTCCATTATAAAATTTAGAACATAGCTGTCGACCTGCCTTTTGTTGATTTTTGTGCAGCTATTAGAATGCCACATTGGGGATCTTGTGAGAATATCAGGGAGAGGCCTAAGCCACTTATGGATTTATATGCTGAAATTTTCCAAGGTTGCGACTTCTCAAAGGAAAGTGTTAAAATTCATAACATTCAGTTCCTATCCATTAGATATTTTTCCTATTTCATTACCAAGTGTATTCTTGCTAGAAAGACTGCTAGAAACTTATCTTCATTTGATCTAGCTTTTATCTCAGCTGCTTTGAATAAGGATAGATCTTATAACCTGGGTGCTTTGATAGCTTATCGTCTTACCACCAACCGCGAGAAGGATGGAATTTGTGGAGGTCTCATTGACTCTCGTTTGTTATCCTTTCATGGTTTAGAGCCTCACCATTCAGATTATCGGTTCCCCATAGAGAGACTTGATCTCAATTCCATGGGTCAGCATAATTTTGTTTCTTCTTGGGATCCTATGAGATATTTACCGTATGAGATATCCTTTGTCAAGCGTGGTTGGAGAGGGGGTAGGACTGAAAAAGTAGTCTATTTGCATGCACCTGCTTTCTTTAATTTTGATAAAAGGCAAGGATGGTCGCTCACAGAGGAAGAGTTTGACACATACGTGGCGGAGCTCTCCTAGCAAGAGGAGAATGTTGGAGAGGATACTGAAGATGATTCGGTTCAGTCCTGCAACATGGGGGAGTCTTCATACCAGCAGCCCTCCTATGATTGGAGCGCGTCTTCTTCTTCATCGCGAGGGCCTGATTATGATCATTCTTATGATGACCCACCAGCTTGGGGTTACTACCCGCTCTATTGAGCCCCACTTAGGCAAAAAGCCTAAGCTTGGGGGGAGGTATATCGACATCACACTCATCTATATATTATGTTTCATGGGTTATTTGTATATCCATGTTTAGCTTTCTTTTTGATTTTTGTTTCTGCTTTCTCAAAACACAAAAAGACCAAAATTATTTTTGTTGTTTCTCTTGGTTTGTTTCTTTGCTTTTTAGCTTTGGTTTGCCTTAAGAAAAATCCAAAAAGATTTTGCTTCGTTTGTTTTTTCTTTGTGTGCTTGCTTTGAAAAATCGAAAACACCAAAAATATTTGTTGTTCTTCTTTGGTTTTGTGAAGTTCTTTGCAGAGTTCAGCAGTTCTCAGTGGAGTTTGGTTTCATGTTATTATTCAAGCCAAACAAGTGAAGGGAAATAATGAAGATTAAGACAACTTGAGGTGTGGTAAGAGGATGGTAATGAACTCTATTTGTGTCACATCCCAAAATTTTCCATATATTGAAATGTGAAAAATAAATAAACAAAATAACTAATTGTTGAAAATTAGGGTGGAAAGAAACTTTTTGATTCCAAATGGAAACATCATAAACCCATCTTGAACAAACTTTGAATAAAAGGGAATCCAACAAATTTCAATCAAGTGAAATGCATTCATCAATGAATGTACCTTGAAATTTAAACACTTGGAAAAGTTAAACCAAAACCCTAAAACCCTAATGGAATCAATCATTTCCCAGATCTCCCTAAGACTATGAATTTGATCCATATAAAATTCAGCAACAAACATTTATAAATGATCAAGAGTGATAAATAAAGATATAATAAAACCATAAAATTTGTTTTCATTTAACTTGGAACTATGGATAAAAACTTATGAATATAATAAGATAAAAGGAAATAATTTCCAACGCTAATAAAGCTCCTAACTAAAATCCATACCAAATTGTGAGCAAAATAATCCTAAAGATATTTATAAGTATAAACAAATATTAAATAAAATTAGACAAAATGGTATCACTAATTTTGGATCTATAAATAAAAAGATATGGATTTTATAAGACAAAGAAAGAAAGAAATAAATAAGGAATATTTAAAAGCCAAATTTAATCTTGGCCAAAACCATAAACAAATGGAAGATATTAAATAATAAAAAGAAATAAAAATTATTTAAATAGAACTATATGGGCTTTGAACCATATCCAATTTTATTTAAATAAAGACAAATTGCCTAAACTAAATAATAAATCCCAAGAAAATTATTTAGAAGACAAATTAAACCTTGAGTTAAATCCATAAGCAAATGGAATCAAGATAATCCAAATAAAATAAAGGGATAAGAAATATTCAAATAAAATTATATGGCATTAACCAAATTCCATTCCATTTAAATGGAGACAAAATCCCTAATGAAAATATTTAATTAAATCATGAGAAAATAATAAATTGGAATTTACCAAAGTGGATAAAAAGTTATCTAATTAACTTAAAAAGAATTATTTGAATAGAAATTATAAGGGTTTAAAAACATATTTAATTTCATTTGAATAAAGACAAATGCCCAATTTAAATGAACATTAAATCATATTAAAATATTTTTTAAATAATAATTCAAAGTGAATTATTTGCACTAATGAATAAATAAAACCTAAAGAAAAAGGTTTGGTAAAATTTGGAATTTAAATAGAAGTTGGAAAACATATTCAAAACCCTATTTAAATAAAGACAAAGGTCCATTTTAAATAAATATTTAAACCTTATGAGAATATAAGAAATATTCTAAATGGATTGTTAAACCACACTATATAAACAGAATGAAAACCATAATTAAAGTTTAGAAAAAGATTTGAAAAGAAATCTGAATTTAAATGATGTTTGAATTCAAAACACAAAAATCAGAAAAGAAAAAGGAAAAAGGAAAAAGAATCAGAAAGAAACAAATAAGAAAAGAGAACCAGCCCACTAACCTAACCAGCCCAGCAGGCCCAGCGCAACCCACCTCCTCTCACCCTCCCGAAGTGTTTTTCACTCACGAAATGACCCACACAGGCACTGACGACCATACCCCACTGTATCCCCTCCCACTCGCTGACAACGGACCTAGTGTCGCGTCATCATCTTTTCCACGCGACCCGTTCCTCCCCCTCACCTCGCTACCGTTTCTGCCGCTGATTCTCTGCGTCAATTCGCATAAATGCTGCCATCAATTCTTCGCGTGACCACGCCATCTTAAGTGCCTAGTCACCATCTCCCATTCCCCTCACTTGCCCCTCCCTCTCTGTCTCTGGGCTGCCTGAATTTCTCGCGGCAACGCCTCTGCCTCCGACGAGGTTATCGGCCAATTCTGGCGACACCCGGCCTCCCCTTGCTCCGTGGCATCTACGAGCCTACTCCCCATTGTCTTGTGCAACCTCCAATAGCCTCCACTTGACCGTGCATGCCCCCTAGCATCGACAACCTCGACGAACAGAGCGCCACCGCCCACTGCCCCGACTCCGGCGAACTCTCCAGGTAGTTCCCGTCTGCCCCTCTCTTTCTCATTGATGCCCTCGTACTCACCACGATCTCACGCGACTAACGCCGCCTCTGGTTTGCCGTAACACGCTCTGTAGGTTCGCCTTTGACAACGCCAGAGCGCGCCCGTCGCCAGAAGGAACTCCGACGAGCAATTGTCATCGTCCTCGTGCGCCCCTTCGCCAACAAAGACAACCTCGAGCATCAGCACGTCGCCGAGAACCTAGTGAGAAACGTCCCCCTCTCCCTAGCTTCCTGGTTGCATCAGAACACCGTAGCCCGAGCGCCGTCGTCGCACCACTATTGCCAGCACCACGAGGATATGGTCGTATGGTTAAGAGCCATTAGATTTTCATCCTGTGGTGTAGATAGAATGACTTAAGTGAATCGGTATGATTAGATCAGAGCCACACGATGCCCTTTTAATCCAACGCACCACATCAGTCGATCCCAGCGAAACGGTATCGTCCAATGAGATCTAGACACATGGGTGTCCTGTTTGATTAAAACTCCAGAAATGAATTTAGATTGTTTAAACTTGTAAAATCCACAACTTTTGTTCTGTTTGGCCAAATTTTACAAATTTTATATCAATGGAATCACAAAAATGCATAATTTGCAACCATGCCCTTTGTTTAGTATTTTGCTTCTAGAAAATTGGCTGTTTTTGCAGAAACATGTTTAGGCTTATTTTGTGTATAAAATTTATTCTAAAAATGATTTTAGGGTAAAATCTTGTGAAAATGATTTGTTATGAACCTACTGACTATAAAACCCAACTTTTGGATTTAAAAATATATTTTGTGACACTTAGGAATTATTCCTTTGAATAAAAGCATTTCTAGTTAAATAAAAATATTGATTATAGTTTAAAACTGCTTTTTGGGTAAAACCTATTGAAATTGGTTTGATTTAAACACTCTAACCCTAAACACCAAGTTTTGGGATTTAAAAATATATTTGATAAACCCTAGTAAGTTATTACTTTGTTTAAAACCATTTCTAACAAAATAAAATGATGCTTTGATTTAAAATGGATTTTAGGTGAAACCTTTTGTAAATGGATTTTTTAAAACACTTTGACCATAAACATTAATATTGGAGTTTAAAAACATTTTGGCTAACATTAGATATTATTCCTTTGATTAAAATCATTGCTAGAAAAACAAAAATGTTTTAAATGGCCATTTTCACTAACTTGTTTTCAAATGACCTTGCCACTTTTATAAATGACAAATAGGTGTTTTAAAATGTTTATAACCTATTAGAGACCACCTTTCCAAATAAAATAATCTTTTGCATGCTTGCATGCATTGTTTTGTTTTCTTTATTTATGTGGTGAATTGTTTGAATGATAGTTTTGAAATTGTGCCTTGCTTGATTGAATTGTAGTGAACTTTGAAGAGTGTGACTATTGCAAGATCAAGGAGTGAATCTAGTTTCTCTACCAAGAATGCAAGTGATGCTTCATACTTTTATCCCATTATTTTCACTATGCATTAGTGATATTTTGAGTAGGACTTGCATGTAATTTTTCTAGGTAAAAGCTATGCCTTGGGAAATCCTAGTAGATGATGCCATAGTAAAATTTTCCTAAGTTAAGATACCTACTACTATCATGCTTAGTTTAGCTAGTAGAAAACAAGGGTGAATTATATTCATGATATGAAATATTTCCAAGTCAATGACTTGTGTTTTGTTAAATAAAACAACTATGTGAATGAATCACCTGGGTGGAATGGGACTTGTATGGATTATGTTGAGTGGTTACACAAGGCCCCATATTTATGGCCTACCCTAGTGTATCTCACTTGTGTAAAGCCACCCAGGAACAAAGAGATTTGAGATGTCAAATGTTGAGAAGCTTCAAGTGCAGCCACATGGCATTATGGGCTCTGCCTGGATCATATAGGTTGCAATAACTTAGCCAGATGGATAGTTGGTGGTAGGTGGTGATAGGTTTGGAGCACGTCCATTTTGGTCTAAGGGAAGGCTTCTGAAAGATCTTGTCTTGATGCATGTCGAGTCTTGTGGGGAAAGTGCACCACCTCTCGAGAATGTAAAATCTAAGTACTTAGTCGTGTCCCCGGCAATGGACAATTTGAGCATCAAGACATGTAATCTATCAAGGATCTCCTCATCCCAATTTCTAAGTTAAAAACTTGTGGTTGAACAAGGGTTAAAGGATCTTGTATCTTTGATTGGTAGATGCATTGGGTGATTTTGACAAACAAAAACTTAGTGTTTTCAACTTATAAGGAAAACCTTATTTTGAGCAAAGCAAGCCTAAGCTCCACTTAGCCAAATGCATATAGATGATAGAGACCACTATTCTACCATAGTATCACTTGCCAATACAATTCAAATTTATTGTCCCTTGTGGCTATAACTTATTATGTTGCAGGTTTGTTTGATGTTAGTGAAGTGTGTTGAATAGGATTACAAGTCTACAACCAACATGATTTCCTATGGCACTTTGAAGATGAAGGACTCCATGCTACATAGTTATTTCTGCTGCATTATAATGAGATAGCCAAATGAGCTATGTAAGATGTAATGAATTATTTTATTCCTGGTTATAAAGTTGTATTATGACCTTGTTTCTTGATATTACATCTTAAATTGCGGATGCTAGCTATTGATCCAGGGACTAGCATTGTAAACACAGGGACCTCTACCTTATCAGGTTGGGACCTCTACAATTTGTTTTCATTTTTGTACATATACTCATCATTGTGGGCATGCTTAGTCTGTTCATGTAAGGTGTATGTTATTTATGGATTCTTAGTAGTTCTTGCTCTCTTATGATTAGCTCCAGCTTGCTAATAGTTTGTAGCATGTCATATGAATGTTTGCTTGCATTGTTTTATTCATAACTTGGTATGATATTGTGGTATCCTCCTCGGAATGTTTCATTTGAATCGACTTGGCACATGCTCACGCATGCATATGACTAAACAATAGTCAGTTAAGCCTCGATGATTTATTTTGCCTCAGAGTTCCTGTATCACTTTCATGCCATAATTAGTCATGTTTTGTTGCAAGAATGATTATGACAGTTATTGCTCTTTCGTTTGTCGCTCCCTCTCTTTTGCTAGCCTTCACTTGCACTGAGTATGAGCTCTACTCATGTTTCCAACTCCCTAAAACCAACATTGCCAAAAGTGTCCACCATACCTACCTACTAGCAATCATTTGCTATTCCGTGCATATTCATTATGCCTGTTTTCTTCCAAATAATATGTTTATTTGTTTTGAGAAAGTTAGTTAGTAAAGCTCTCATGAACTTGATGGCACACTTTATTTCTTGCACTTAATAAACCTGAACCATTGTGTCTGTCCATGAAAGTTATATGCTTGCAAATTATAGGCTAGGAGTTAGCAGAACCGTGTTGTCACGAGGAACGCTTTCAACATTGCACCTGTACTTTATACCCAGTTGATGTCATGCTCTTTTTTTTACGGATGTAGTCAATGTGAAATAAAAGGGGAGCTTGTAAGTTCATGGAGTTATATATATGTTTTAGAGAAACTCCTAGGCAGCTAGCCTAAGCCATGCCTAACCATGGTGGAAACTTGCAGCATAACCATAATGAGAAACTGTGAAGCATCCTCAATAAAAACATATGCAAATAGCAAATAAAAAGATCACTAAGATGCTCATTGTCTGCTTGCCTTGTCATTTTGATTATGGGATAGCTCATGTATCATGTGCAAGGGGTACCACCTTGGAGGTTCTCTATGATACGCATGTATTTGCAATGACAAGAACTTACCGGTAACTAAAGTTGAGTAGCATGAGGAGCGGCCCTCGTACTCAAGGGACATGATATTTCTAGTTTATGGTCTGTTAAGCATATAACTCATATTGGACCTCACTTTCACCATTAACCATCTAAAGATTCCTATGATAGGGGCAATGAGAGCTCAAAGCTAATGAGTACCATACTTTCAGCATGTGGAAGCATTTCAAACCTGTCTAAACCTTTTCACTTCCTTGTTGAGTCACCACTTATTCTATGAGCACCTTCTTGAGAGAATAGTTGTCATTCTTAGTGTAATGTGCTTGTCTCAAAACTTGGTTAATTATATCATGACTTTGATGCTTGTATCTCTTATATCTTTACTTCTAGTCTTCACTTGAACTTCAAAGGTGCCTTGGCATTTATTTTGTGCTCTACAAATAAAGGCAAGTGAGATATAACTCTATCATACCTTCTTATGAGCATTGCAATGTTGCTTATGTTTATGTTTCATGCTACTTATTATTATTGAGTTGGAATCTCTTCATAGCTTGCAATGACTATTGAGTAGACTTAGTTGCATACTCCTTATTATGAATTGTCTAAGTATCTACTCTTGTGCTGAGAATATTTACATCATATGAAGAAAATGTGTTCGTGAAAGTTCTTTTATCACACTCAGTTTTCAACTAAATTTCTTGAGGACAAGCAATAAGCTAAGCTTGGGGGGGGGTTGATACGTCCAAAACTTATCTACTTTCCCGAACACTTTTGCTATTGTTTCTCCTCTAAACTTGTGTGATTTGGATACAACCAACATGGATTGACGCTGTTTTCAGCAGAATTACCTCGGTGTCTACTTTTTGTGCAGAAAATCAACTATCAGGAAAAAGCCCGGAAAATATGCCAAAAATCCTATTTCACCAGAAGACTCATGGAGCCAAAAGACGAGACGGAGCGGGGCTGTGAGGGGCCCACACCTTCCTTCCGTGCGGGCTGGGCCTGGCCGCGCCTGGAGGGGATGTGGCCACCTCAGGCACCCCCTCGGCCTCCCTCTTTGCCTATAAGTTGCCTTCGAACCTAAAAACTCAAGGGAGTTCGACGTTTTTCTAGAAAGAGTTCCGATGCGCCGCCACCACCAGAAACCGCTATTCGAAACCAGAAACTCCGTTCTGGCACCCTGCCGGGATGGGGAATATGGAGAGGATCATCTCCATCATCATCAACAAAGCCTCTCCATCAACCATCCATGTTTCCCCCATCCATGAGTGAGTAATCCCCCACTATAGGCTATGGGGATGGTAGGGATTGGATGAGTTATATCATGTAATCGAATAAGATTGTTAGGGCATGGTGCCTAGTATCTCTATTAGTGATATTTGACTCTGTTGCAACTTGTTGTGCTTAATGCTTGTCACTAGGGCCCGAGTGTCATGATCTCAGATCTGAACTTATTATTGATTCATGATGATAGTATTGTTTGTGATCTTATATGCAAGTTGTGTACAAATATCATTGTCCGAATCCAAAGGCCCCGAAGTGACAGAAGTTGGGACAACCGGAGGGGATGGCTGTGATGTGAGGATCACGTGTATTCACGGAGTGTTAATGCTTTGCTCTGGTTCTCTATTAAAAGAAGTGCCTTAATTGCCAATAGATTCCCTTGAGGCCCCGCTGCAACGGGCTGGAAGGACAAAAGATGTTGTGCAAGTTCTCATTGCGAGCACGTATGACTATATATGGAGAACATGCCTATGATTGTTTAGTACTTGGATTCTTTATCTTATTTATCTGCAATTTCCCTAGATCTTGAAGTTGCATGTTTAGACTTGTTCATGCAATGCCCGTCCATCCATCCCTATGCCTATCGCACTCATATCCTACTGTTTGCTACTATTGTTACTACTGCCTTTGTTTTACTGCTGCTTTTACTTTGCTATTACTACTACAAAACTGTTTCTACTGATAAACTTCTGTGAGCAAGACTATTTCCAGGGACAGTTGAATTGACAACTCAGTTGTTAAGGCTTATAAGTATTCTTTGGCTCCCCTTGTGTCGAATCAATAAATTGGTTAATACTACCCTCGAAGACTGTTACGATCCCCTATACTTGTGGGTCATCACCGACCAATGGCCACTCGGGAGGGATCCTCCTTGGGGTGAAGGAGGATACCTTCGAGGTTTATGATATGGACTGCGGGGAGTTCTTTGTGAGCATGTATCTCACGCGTAGACAATATCGCTTCTAGTAAGAGATGATCATTGTCTATGGCCCCATGGACCATAGGAGGTCCCTTAAGTTTCTACAGGACCTCAAGTCGAAAGTGGAACGGTCTCATATCCCTGTGGTGGTAGCCAAGGATTTCAACCTTAAACGTTCCGTAGATGACAAGAGCTCAGCCAATGTGGACTTCCCTAGGATGTGTATGTTTAATGACTGCATCGCCGATCTTGCGCTTCGCGAGATTGTGCAGGTGGGCGCTAGATATACGTGGACTAACAAGTAGCTCGACCTGATCCGCAGTGTTCTTGATCGCGTCTTCGTGTCGGTTGAATGGTAAGTGGCTTTTCCTTTATGTTCCCTCAGGGCGGTCACCAGGATTGGGTCTGATCATACCTCTCTCCTCCTTTCCTCGGGAGGAGGTTCCCCACCGAGACTGAACCGCTTCCATTTTGAAACCTTTTGGCTCCAGAAGCACGGGTTCGTGGAGGCAGTTTGGTCTAAGTAGATGGATGCCTCCGCCTATACTCCTCGGGTTTATTGCGTGGTAGACATTTGGCATCATTATGTTAACCTCTCTCGACAATTTATGAGAGGATGGGGGATAACATGGGGGTGGCCCTATGGGACCAAAAGGAAGCCATATTGCGGGAGATTCAGGACCTTCACTTGGAGGCCGACCAGGTCGGCCTCTCAGCGGAGGCTTGGTCCCATAGATACTCCCTAGATACCTCCATTATGGAGATCTACAAGGGGAAAGAGGCGTTCTGACGACAGCAGAGTCGCCAGAACTAGACCCTCCAAGGGGAGTCAAACACGGCCTACTGCCACGCTATTGCCAAAGGTAGTAGGAGGAAGTGCTCGATCCCCTTCCTATGGGAGGGGACCACTCTCTTGGAGTCCTCACTAGAACTCTCCTCCCATATTTATGCCTTCTAAAAAGAGCTATTCTCGATGTCACCGTGTTTTGGGATCTTGCTAGCCCCAGACTTCTAGTTGGAGGAGGAGATGGTCACTCCCGCTGAGAATTCGGAACTCACTCTCACATTCCTCCCAGAGGAGGTGGCCGTAACTCTGAAGTCCATGAAGAACGGGTCGTCGCCAGGCCCATATGGACTTCCTGTGATTTTCTTCCAGACTTTCTAGGACCACCAGCTGCAACCAGTGATCATGCAGATGTTTTAGGAGTTCTATACATGGAGTCTTGTAATGTCTCTGTTGAACTTTGGTGTGATCACCTTGATCCCAAAGTAGTTGTGGCCACAGATATCTGCCAGTTTTGACCGATAACGATTATCAATGTCATCCAAAGGATCTTTGTGAAGGTCTATGCCCTGAGGTTCGCTCCAGTTCTAGAGCGGCTCACTCACCCCCTCCAGTTTGCCTTCCTTAAGGGACACTTGATTCATGACGGTGTCCTTGCTCTTCATGAAATTATTCATGAAGTAAAGTCACGCCGCTAGAAGGGAGTGTTCCTTAAGTTGGACTTCCAGAAGGCCTATGATCGGTTGGACCGGGCCTTCTTGAGACTAGTGCTGGATAGGATGGGTATTGATGACAAGAAGATTTGTTGGATTATGTAGTTTGTAATGAGAGGCAGGGAATTTATCAATATTAATGGGGATATTGGCCCATACTTTAGTCCTTCCTATGGGGTTAGACAAGGGGATCATATTTCTCCCCTCCTATTTAACTCCGCGATGGATGCCCTGGCAGATATTTTGGATAGAGAAAAATCATAGGCCACATCTCGGGTGTGGTTGGGCATCTTATTCCTGGAGGTGGTATCTCCCACCTCCAATATGCGGACGATAATATGATTATGGTGCAGGGCTCAGATCTCGACATTATTAATCTCAAGTTCCCGCTCCTATGCTTCGAGTCCATGTCAAGGTTGAAGATTAACTTTGACAAGAGCGAGGTTATGATTCTAGGGTCTTAGAAGAGGGTAGGCAGCGCATTGCCGAAAACCTTAACTGTAAACTTGCGGACTTCCCTGTTACTTGTCTGTGGATGCCCATTCGAGAGACTAGGGTCTTGATCAAGGACCTTGCAGCCCTGGTCACGAGGGTCCGGTCTAAAGCCAAACCCTGGCGAGCTAGGATCATGACCAAGGGGATCAAGATGGTCCTTATCAACTCGTGTCTCTAGCCCTCCCATGTATCAGATGGGGCTGTACCTGCTCCCGAAGGGGACCCATGCAGAATTCGTGAAGGAGTTGTCTAAGTTCTTTTGGGCCGCTAGGGACGTCCACCAGCGATACCACATGGTTAAATGGGCAGACTTGTGCGCCTCCAAGAGCCTTAGGGGCGTATGGATTCTTAACTCGCGTCACTTTAATGTAGCCCTAATGCTGAAATGGGTCTAGTGTATCCTTAGGGATGATGGGGGACTCTGGTTTCAGCTCATCAAGGCCAAGTATCTTCATGGCTAACCCCTTTTAGCTTGTGAGCATTGGGAGGGATCCCAATTCTAGCGAGACATTTAGGATATTAAACACTTCATTGGTCAGGGCATCACCTTTGGCATTGGTGACGGCCAGAAGGTGCGACTGTGGCTTGACCCATGGCTCCTGACGTACCCATTGTGCGAGGAGTTCCCCATGCTTTTTTCCATCACTGCATCACCAACAATCCTCGTAGCTGAGGCCTTTCGAGAGGTTCATTGGAATATCCAGTTCTGATGGACCTTTATCATAGCCGAGGCGAAGGAATATTGGCGCCTGATGGCCGCCCTTTCGATCTCCCTATACGAGGGACATGACTTGGTTTCCTGGCGCCTGACCCTGACAGGGGAGTTCTCGATGAGCTCGGCCTACCGGGCCCTCTTCTAGGGCCCAGAGTCTTGGTGGACCTCGCCCCTTTGGAAGGCCCCTCTTCCCCTTAGTATGCACATTTTCATCTCGCGGCTCCTCTGCGGTCGCTTGTCGTCAGGGTGGACGTGGCTAAGTGCAATGGCCCAGGAAATGGTATGTGTCCCCTATGTGGAACTCAAGAGACTTGTGCCCATATTATGTTCTCTTGCTCGGCGTCTCAGTTTCTTCAGAGTTTTTTTCGAGACGCGCTGGGGCCAGCTTTGTAGTCCCAGCAGCTCGGGAAGTTCCTACAGGCTGGACGTGGCTAAGTGCAATGGCCCAGGAAATGGTATGTGTCCCCTATGTGGAACTCAAGAGACTTGTGCCCATATTATGTTCTCTTGCTCGGCGTCTCAGTTTCTTCAGAGTTTTTTTCGAGACGCGCTGGGGCCAGCTTTGTAGTCCCAGCAGCTCGGGAAGTTCCTGCAGGCTGAGGCGAACCATGCCAGAAGGAGACGCCGCCTCTTCTGGATAGTTTTCGTGGCCCTAGCCTGGAACCTATGGAACGTGAGGAACAAGCTGGTGATTGAGCGGATCTACCTACCTATGTTTTTGACTCTATTTTTTCTCTTCTCGCCTTCTTACAATAGTGGTCGCCGTTGGTCAGACAACATGACTGGGAGGCTTTCGAATACACTCTTCGGGCTCTGAGGACGGCGGGGCTACCCTTCTCGGCCCCGGATCCCTCGTGACTATGGCTACTGAAAGAGCATGTGGGCCCCATGTGTGGTTTCGATAATTAATGACAATATTTATGGACTAATATGTGTATTAAGTTGCACTTGTAGGATTTGTCCATTGGCATCGCTTGGAGCATGTGTTGGCTTCAAGGTAGATGAAATGAAGAAGTTGTGTTGTGCAAGGTCAAAATGCACCATCTCTAGAAGATCTCATGTTGATGCTTGCCATCCTCGGTGGTCATGGATCGATAAAGAGAAATCAAGAAAGGTGTTCCATCTTGAGAAGGACAAGATCGTTTACATTGCGCTCATGTGGAATGCTCAAGGAAAAGGTATTATCTTGATAGGTTTTCCCTTTTGCTGGTCTCATGTTGATAGTTAGGAGACCGGGTTTAGGATAGATAGCCGTATTATCAAGAGGGGATCTTGAGTGAGTTTCTCGATCATATAGTTTGGAGAGAGCTCAAAACTTTGCATACTTAGCATCATCGTATTTGGTCATTATTTGGGTCTTATCCTTGTGAGGTTCTAGAGCTTGTGGTAATATTCATAACAAGCTCTAGTTCATCAAAAACGGATTTCCCTTTTGTATCTTATCACGTTATTGATCTTGGAGGTTTTCTGGTCTCTCACCAAGGGAGGTATATCACTTTATAATACATCAAATATTCTCATTTGGTGATAACCAATATTTTGTTGGGTTGCTCGTGTTGTCCTCTTTCCAATAAAATTGGTTTCGGGTCAATCGGAGTTTCCTAGCCCAAGTTATGAATATTTGAAGTTTGCCTTTATTTGGTTTGAAAAAGAAAAAAAAAAGGAAAACAGGTTTTTGGGCCGAGCGGTAGTATCGTTGGGTACTATCAGCTCGTCCTGCACGCGCTCTCTCCCCACTATGTCGCCCGGTAGGCCTAGTCGGCACTATCGGTCCAGCGCAGTACTACCGCCCGGTAGGCCTAGTCGGCACTATTGGGCCGCTTCTCCCGCAGCCTTCCTCGCTCGCTCCGCTGCCGTGCGCTTCGCCCGCTGTGCTCCATTTTGCTAGCGCGCACCCTTCCCCCGATTCCCATGCACGCCCCCAATCCCCTCCTTCTTTTCTGCTTCGCTCGCTTGTGCGCTTGGTCGCCAGCGCATGTTGCTCGGGATGCTTGGTACCTGGGTGGTAGTATTGGACCATAGCGGTACTACCGTCCCAGGTCGGGTTCCAGCCACCCCCAACGGTCTGATTTCCTTCTCCCCTACAAAAATCTCTCATTCTCCTTTTTTATTCATTGCTTCTTCCTCTCTTTCTTCAAGCTTTGCCCCATTGTTCTTGATCATTTGAGCTTGATTTGATTCTTCCCCTCCAATGATTCTTGCTCATATTTGAGAGGACGTTTGAGGGGATCTAGATCTACAATTTGACCAAACAATATCATCTCTTTGTGAGTGATTCTTTGGGATCTAGATCTTGGGGGATTTTGTGTTCCCCTTTGGTTTTTCCTCTCTTGTTCCCCTAATTTCTTTAGTATCTTTGTTGGACCTTGAGAGTGAAGTATTAGAGCATCTTTGTGGTGTTCTTGCCATTTGTATTCGGTGCATCGGTTTGAGTTCTTCTTGGAGGATTGGTTCAGCGAAATCATAGAAGCTGGTATCTCTTGGGTTCTTGAAACCCTAGATGGTTGTGTGGCCTTTTTAGTGTGGTCTTGGGGCCTCCAATTAAGTTGTGGAACCTTCCTCAAGCTAGTGGCCTTGGTGGCGTTTATTGGAAGCCTCCAATTAAGTTGTGGATATTGGCCCAATCTTGTACGGATTTGCTGACCGCCCTCAAGTGTCCCATAGTGGATCGGGTGCTTGTCGTGCAACGGGTTCTCGGGAGAATAGGGTGAGGCATTTTGTGTCATTAGTGGTCTTAGTACCGCCCACCCCTCCAATGAGACATACGTTCATGTTGAAAGGAACTCGGTAAAATATTGTCGTCCCCGCGTGTCTCGGTTATCTCTATACCCGGGCTCTTTACTTATGCGCTTTATATTGTGATAGGCTTCGTGCTTGAAGTAATCTATCTTGCTATCACTTTGTTGCTTGTCTTGCTTAGCATAAGTTGTTGGTGCATATAGGTGAACCTTAGTATATATAGGCTTTGTGCTTAACAAAAGAAAACGCTAGTTTTATTCCTCCATTGTTAAGCCCATCTCGTAAAAGTTTTAAAGCGCCTATTCACACCCCTCTTGGCGGCATCCGTGATCTTTCAGCTACCCCTTGCGGCGGTTTGAGTGTTGTTGTCGTGCCACCTTTTATCTTTTAGTTTTGGGATTTGATATGCTGTGACCCAGCGGACGTGCACCTGTTTCCTCTTTCTTTTGGCCTCGGCCGGTGGTGTGGTATATGGATGCTTGTGTGGATCTGGATTTTGCTTTATTTATAAAACAGGACGAAAGCCTGATTTAAGGACTATATATATATTAGTTGGAATATGCGAAAAATTAGAATTGAAAAGCGAATTGCCCCTCTACGTCCTAGTCCTACAATGGTGACAATTATCTAAGTTATTTACTAACATATCTGTGTTTTCATGCAAGCCCTCATTTACTAACTTGTAGATTCATTTAAGATTGAATTGTGTGATGTTATGGTAACATAAAATATATCATCACAAGGTTCTGTTTTTTATTTAATGACAATGTTATGTCATCTAAATGCTTATGCGACATTGCATATGGTTGGATGTTACTCCTATTATGACTAGTCTTACGAACTTCGTATGGTGTTGTTAGTACTCATGGCCTAGTGAGTATAAGTGTGCTTCGATGTCCCCCTTTCTTTCAAACTCATGAAAGTAAAAAAATATAAGGATGGCCTTGACCGATAACCTTCAGTTCGGAGGACATAAAGAGGTATCGGTCAATCCTAGTTCTTCTAATGTTTTCGGTTTTGTGAGTACAAGGTCAAGATGTGCCCACAAAACGTGCACATGTATAGCGGCAGTCATTTGAAAAAGAATAATTTGAACAACGATCCATGTAACCCTGTTTCCAAGCTTAAGTAAAATCATACTCTTAAGCTTCAAGATATTACAAAACATGTGCTTGTAGAGAATGGTGAAAATGTATCCATATAACTTTCTTTTTTGCGGAGTTACTTCTCAAAATAGGCTTTCGCCCTTTTTTATAAATAAAACCACATGGCCAAATGATACAAAGTGATGAGGAAATCCTCTTACAATCAGATCAAAGATAAACAATAAGATCTAGAAGCATCGAGCATCCCACCGAAGTTGCGCGAGGCTAAGGAGACCTGACCTCCATGACAACACCCCCAAGGAGGTGACGACACAACCGGTGCCGCCATCGTCGATACCATATAGGTCAAGGGTTTCCACCCGGATCCCTAATGCGGCGAGGGTAGCCACAACGACGCCCTCAAGAGGGTCACGACAGCAGGAGTCGCCGTCGTTGGCGCTGGAGCGCTGGGATTTCGCCCAAAAAAAACCTCGCCACATCTGGACCCTAAGACTACGTGTAGACCCCAAGCCGAGCTTCCAACACACGATTTGGGTGACCATGCCGAGACGCGGCCAACACCAGGAGCCCCCGACACCCCCTCCTTGCCACCCTCATGGCCCTACGAGACGGCCATCACCACCGCCAAGAAGCCCAACGCCGAGCCACCCGTGCAGTCCACCTTCCAAGGCCGCCGCCCCGGCATCCGCGAACTCGCGCTTGTGTAGCATAGTTCATCACTTGACATGAGAGTCGGAGAAGGTAAGCGGGTTGGATGAGCGGTGGCAGCATCGCCACCTAGAGAACGTCATCACCGCCATCTGCGGGTGTCAACCGAACGCGGCAACAGGGACAAACTAGGCCCTACATGCCCGGCCGAGCCATAGTCAGTCCATTAAAGTCCCCGCCGACACGTTGCTGCACGTAGGCTACCGCCGCTGCTACCCTCCTGCTCTGCGCAGCACCACCGTATCTGTAACATCCCAAAAATATTAAGCTTGGATCATCAAACACTAATCATCAAAATTAGGGTTAACAAAAAAACTTTTCTAAATAAAATTATGGAAGCATGCATGTGAGTATGCATTTCATTTTGAATTCTTTTGTACCACCTTGTTTGTGTGTTCCATTGCTTGTAGATGGATGCTTAGGTGAAATAAACATCATCTAAACATTTCCCTCACTTCTCCTAAAGACAAGTAAATCAAAACAAATAAAATAAGGGAATGGTCATTTTGACCAATTTAACTCCCATGCCTACTTTGACTGTCTCAAACTTTCAAAACCTAACAGAAACTTTTCTGGATCTTTGCACCCCTTGATTGTATTCATAACAAGGTATCAATGCCCACTTTGTGATCATCCAGAAACTTTCAAATGCATAGTTTAAATGACATTTCCAAAATGAATCTATATCATTTCGGAAGATCCCACTTTTTCAAAAACCACTCAAACTTAGCTCAACTTTCAAAACCCAAGAATCTGCAGAATTACCAGCATCAACCTAGCACACCCACCAAAAATCTTTTCAAAATTCAAAACTTGAATTCATGCGGCCATTTCATCAAACACCTTGCAGATACAAATCATCCAAAATCAAAACACTATAGTGAGCAGTGTTTTGAGCCTAACTTGTTCCCTCTCTGGACACCACTAGCCTTAGTAGATCATCTAACGACCCTAACTAATCTCTAGCACCACTGTAAGCTTGACAATGTCATCAATGGTGAATAGCCGAGAGCACCCATGTCACCCCAGTGTGGACAGCAGGCTAGAGGAAGAACTAGTCGTGCCAACCTTGTCTGGGAGGTAGCCATGCTCCACCGCCCCCTCTCGACCAGCGCTGCCTCGCGGACAGCAGCCAGAACCGCCAGGAACGCCGTGCCCGTGCCGCTGTCGACCGTGCCGACCCATGCCGTAGAGCACGCGCTGTTCCCATTCAACCAGACCACCTCGAGCCCTCGCCGCCCGCCAACATGCTGCCCACCATCCCAGGAGACCGCCAGACATGCCCATTTCACCGCCCGTACCCTGTAGCCACCGCTCGCCGTCGAAGACGCCGCCTCTGCCGCGCAGAGCATCGCCCGTTCCAGACCGTATGCCACCGCCCCTACACACGCATTAAAGCCGTAGCGCACCGCCAGGAGACCACCAAGCGATCGCCACCGCCGGCCATGCCTCTAGTAGCCCGTAGCCATGTCGCCACCGTCGCTTGCCCATCCCGTTCGGTCTCGCCGTCGAACCTATAAAAGGAGGACTCCCCCGCTCGAATTCTTCACACCATTCCACTCCTCTCTCACCCAGAACCACCCCACCTCAGTCCCGGAGCAAGGCGAGCAGCGCATCGCCGGAATTGCGCCGGAGTAGGCCACCTCTGGAGGAGAAGGGCGCCATCGATTTCGTCCACCCCAGGAGCTGCCGCGACCACCCCTGAGTTCGCCGTCGTCGACTTCGTCGTTCGCCCGCCTCGCCGACCCTCGCCCGCACCCCGGTGAGCCCCCAACGACCCCCATTGGCCGCGCTAGGTTTCTGTCTCGCCGGCGTTGCCCAACGTCGATGATGACTCTCAGCCGTTAGATTAGAACAAGATCCCACGGCTCACATCTCCCCATACCGCTTCGCACCCCCCTGTGTCGCCGACGCGTGGGGACAGCCACTTAAACAGCCCGCAGGAGCGCTGCGCTTAGCAGGCCGGCCCAGTATCGTTTCCCGCGCAGCCCAGTTATTTGAATTAAACCTTTTCCATTTTATTTCAAACACACTTCTGTATCCATTTTCAAAAATCAACCCAGGTCGATTCAGTACACCAAATTGAATGAAACCAATTTTGTTAGAAAGGTATGGGAATGCTGAATCCAAGCCCGTTGCATTCAAGTCATTTGGATCTGTAGATCATCCTTGGTAAAAATAACAAGGCAGAAGCTTTTCTGCATTCAAACATTTTTCAAAGTTAAACCACAATAGCTTTTGAGTTGATTCCAACTCTCAAAAATCACATTTAACTATGCCTTTCATAATATATAAAAATATATAGTTTTACTTACAGAAATAATGTTCAAGTAATAAAAGAATGCCACTTAGGCATTTCTAGACACATTATTTAATTAAAATAAAAGGGTAAAACCCTATTAAATTGTGACACCACCTTAAATCACATTCCCATGGACTAAAATATGTGGTGATGACATGTGTCAACATGATCCCATGTTTGGTTTGGAGAATATTAAATCTTAAGTAGTTTTTCAATGAGTAGAAATTACTTTTCTAAAAATAAAATGAATTAAACTAAACCTTAATCTTGTAATGTTAGAGATGATGTTAGATCATCTATGGAACCCTTTTGTGTGATGAGTGCAAGTAGTTAAGTATAGTTTGGTGATTGTGTACATCGTATTTATTTATAGACGCTAGTACCGATCAAGGATACGAGGAGGAAGGAGGATTCTACGAAGAAGAAGTCGAGGAGAACTTCAACCGCTGCTCTGCACAAGGCAAGCTAACACTTGCAATTTAGCAAGCTTATATTGATATTGTGCAAGCCCATACTTGCAAGCATTACTCATCAAGTTGACCTATGCAATCTACTACTTGCTTGTGACCATGCCAACCATATGCCTTAAGCATATGTGATCATACCCACTTCTTAACCCAATCCTAGTTTTATTTGCAAGATTCTACTTTATTTCTTTATCAAAGCTTTAACTTAGAGTTGACTTAAGTGACTTGTAGATTCTAGAAAGGTAATATCTTAAGGTTGCATAAAGAGCATAAAATTTGGCCTAAGTTAGAAACCTTGATATGATCCTAAGATATAAGGTTGTACCTAGTTGAAACTCCACTAGTCTACCACCTCTCACTAGTACCCACCCCCACTTGTAGATGCTAGTGCTAAGCATAAAACTTGATCAACTTTAGATGGGAATACTTGGTGAAAATGGTTATGAAAACCTTAGAATGATGGATCATTCTACTGAGATGTTTTGACATGTGTTTCCAAAACACCAGATGATTTTGGTGATGAAAATGTTGAGGCATGAGCCTTAGCCCTTTATAAAACTGATGGTTATCTGGATGCGATACCATTCCAATTTTATTGTACAACCACAATACCCGAAGATTGGGTAGGGCTTGACTGGAAACTTATATACCTTAGTATTAGTTCCCTCACGGCCAAGGTATGAGCTGAGGCTACCTTGTGAAGATTGTCCACCTGTGCAGTACCCAAGATGACAGTTGGTCATGGTTGGGAGGCCAAACTCACAGGAGAGGTACTTATACTAGGGCGTGTAATTAAAAGGTTAGGATTGATTATCTGCATACTGAGTATGGTGAATTCAGGATTTGTTCCTGACGGATGTATCGAATGTTGTGGTGAAAGTGTACAATCTCTGCAGAGTGTCAAACTATTCGAATAGCCGCGTCCGTGGTTATGGACAGTTGGAGTGGCCATACTGTTCCCCCGTCAGCTGTTTTCAAAATGACTTGTGAAATGAATCGAGACTTTGACTTGACCACAACAGAGTTGTGACTTGAAATACAAGTTCCCACTTAGGAGTTATAAACTCCAACTGGCTCTCTTGTTTCTAAACTAGTAGAGATAAATCTGGCTTTTGCAAAACAACCCTAGAGCCTAGTGTCCTATTATCAAAAAACCACCTTCACTTGTTAGTACTAGTTTGCGAGTACTTAAAGAGTACTCATGGCTTTGTCCCTGGCTATTCCCGTGGCCAGACTATGAAGAGGAGTACCTGGAAGATGGAACCCAGGAAGGTTACGACAACTAGGATCATCTCCCATCGTCAGCATTGCCTGTGAACCCCGAAGATGGAGCTTCGCCTACGCTACCGTTATTATTACGTATTCCGCTGCTTGAAGTTGTATTAAGAACTGGATAATGAGATCCCTATTTGTGTAAGACCTTATATATGGTTTGTAATGGATGATGTACTGTGGATCCAATTCTGTTATGTCTCGCAAAAATGGTAATCCTGGGATTGCGATGTATGGCATAACAGGCATCTGGGATTAAAAATCCGGGTGTTGACAAGTTGGTATCAGAGCCATCCTGACCATAGGAGACCCTAGTTAGACTGGACGTTTGAATCAAAAACTTAGTTTCAAAACCAAAGGAAGCAAATATTTACAAAAACTTATTCTCCTTCTTATCTCTTTGATTCTTTCATGAAAATTCATGTTCCTCAAAAACTCTTGCAAACTACATAAAATTTTGACACACTTGATCACTCTATTAACTTACTCATCCTATATTCTTATAGATGGACGTGAAGTACAGCAAGTTTTACCAGTTGGGGAATGGAGGAGACCTTATCTTTGAGAGGGATTTGGACCAGCTTTCGAAACTTCTGGAGCATCCGCACCCCGAGTTCTTCGGAGCTTAGCTCAATGATCAAGGAGGAGAAGATCTGCAGTGGCTAATTATTGCAAGTCTCCGAGGAAAGATTGAACCTCCCACTGCTGAGGGAATTCAGTTTACCTTAAGAGAGAACAACTGGCTCGATGGAGTTGCCAGGGCCTTGCAAGAAGCTCTTGCCCGTCTATGTGGGAAAAGCATCAATCAGATCAAGGGAACCCGCTTTGAGTCTTTCCCAAGGCGTGATGCGAATGGACAACCACTCGAAGCCCCATACCACCCTGAGCTGAAGACTCAATTGGACCACCTTAGCTTCATGATGTATGATCGTCAACAGGAGTTGGATAACTGCCGTGACTACTCCAACCACAAGTCTGCCATCATCAAGACGAAGGATCAAACCATCGCCATGCTAGCAAAGGATCGTAAGTCTCGTCGCTGTCAGCTCGACAAGAAGGAAACTTTAAAAACTTTAAAAATCAATGTCAAACTTTAAAAACTTTTCAAAATCCTGAAACCTTGGAAATTTCCCTCTTTTCTCATGATCTATCTCAATCTTCAGATGCCACGCGGAGGAAGTGGTTCATCCCCGGACCCGATGTTGCAGATCCTGCAAATGTGTACTTCTGACCGCGAAGCTGAAAGAGCGGAATATCAAGCCAACCTAGCCACCCTGCAACAGATAGATCAGCTAGCCCACAACAACCAAGGCCACGGAAATCGAAATAACCATGGATCTAAGCTCAAGAATTTCCAGAATACCATCCCACCTGTTTTCACCAAGTCAGAAGATCCCCTAGACGCCGATGATTGGCTGCAAACCATGGAGAATAACCTAGAAGTCGCCGGAGTGGAAGCCAACGAGAAAATTCTGTTTGCCACCCACTATCTAGCCAGAGATGCCAGGGCATGGATGAACAGTGTTCGTGCAATGATCGGAGGACAGATGATGACCTGGGAGGAATTCAAGGTCAAGTTCAGTAGAACCCATGTGCCACCGGGTTTGATCGAGAGGATGAGAGACGAGTTCAGAGAACTGAAGCAAGGAAGGATGACTGTAGTGGAATACCGTGACAAATTTTTGTCCTTAGCTAGGTATGCCCCGGATGAGATCGACACGGAAGCCAACAAGAAAGAGAGATTCCTGAATGGTCTGCATGATGAGATGCAGACAGTGTTAGTCAATATCCCCTTTGCGGATATTGAAGCCCTTGTCGACTCTGTTATCCAGATGGAAGGAAAGATCAACCAAGCCAATGAGAACCGTAAGCGTCGTATGATGCATCAGCCAGGAACCCATCAGACCCCAAAGTATCGCCCTAACCCATCTCCAGGATTTGCCCCAAGAACCAACAGACCCCCGATGACCCGTCCCACCTATCCCAACCGTGGAAACCGTAGACCCGGAGGAAATCACAACAACCCGGGCAACTCTAGCAATTTCAACCGTGCCCCACCCAAGTTCAAAAACAACAACGCTGCCACCAACACCAACACTGCCCCGAGAACTGGAAGCAATGCTATGCCTGTAGCAGCAAAGGACAAGTCGTAAGTGACTTGTTATGACTGTGGAAATAAGGGTCACTACTCCAACGAGTGCCCCAACAAGAAGAATGCTGCAACACCCAATACCAATGCCCCAGCTCAACAGCAGCGTCGTGTTCAGCCCGGAAGAAGGTTTCCCCTAGGGAATTCACTCAACCGCAATGGCCGTCTTTTCTTCATGCATGTTGAAGAAGCTCAGGAAGCGCCAGACGTTGTGCTGGGTATGTTTTCTGTTAATTCAGTACTTGCAAGAGTGTTGTTTGATTCTGGTGCATCGCATTCATTTGTCACCGAAGAATTTGCATGCACTAGTAAAATTCAACCAACCAAACTAAAGCATGTAATGATTGTTCAAATTCCCGGATCAACCACCAAGGCTAGGCAAATTTTCAAAGTCGTCCCTATCCGAATCCATGGCATAGATTTTTATGCTAATCTGATAGTACTCGGAACTAAAGGTTTGGAAGTAGTACTAGGAATGGATTGGATGTCCAAACATAAAGGATTGATTGACTGTGCCAAGAAATCCATCACCATGACCAGTACAGCCGGAATATCAGTCGAGCATATATCTGAAACCTTACCTCGCCAATTCAAGTGCAACAAGAGTATAGCCCAACCTACCATTGACCAAGTCCAGATAGTCTGTGAATACCCCGATGTAGTTCCAGATGTTTTGCCCGATATGCCCCTAGATCGAGATATCAAGTTTATCATCGAACTAATCCCCGGAACAGGACCCATAGCCCAGAGACCCTATAGTATGAACCCGTCGGAGCTAGAAGAACTGAAGAAGCAACTGGATGCCATGCTGGAAATTGGACTGATTCAACCCAGTGCGTCACCATGGAGATCACCTGTCTTGTTTGTGGACAAGAAAGATGGAGGTAACCGTTTATGTACGGATTATCGGAAGTTGAATGACGTCACCATCAAGAACAAGTATCCCTTGCCCAAGATAGAAGATTTGTTTGATCAGTTGACCGGTGCCAAAGTGTTTTCTAAGATTGATCTTAGAACTGGCTATCATCAACTCAAGATTCGTGCAGAGGATATTCCAAAGACTGCCTTTACCACCAGATATGGATTATACGAGTATACTGTCATGTCTTTTGGATTAACCAATGCCCCCGCTTATTTCATGAACCTCATGAATAAGATTTTTATGGACTTCCTGGATAAGTTTTTCGTTGTTTTCATCGATGACATTCTGATTTACTCCAAATCAGAAGAACAACATGAGCTACACCTAAGGACCATTCTTGGAACCCTTAGAGAGCATCAGTTGTATGCCAAGTTTAGCAAATGTGAATTCTGATTACACGAGGTAGGATTACTCGGTCACATTGTATCAGCCGGAGGAATTGCCGTAGACCCTTCCAAAGTGAAAGATGTAGAAGATTGGCAAGCCCCGACCACTCAAACCCAAGTTCGTGCATTTCTCGGATTGGCAGGATACTACCGCAAATTTGTAGAAGGATTCTCGAGTATCGCCAGACCATGACCCAATTACAAGATCGGTCTCGGATGTGTGCTAATGCAAGAAGGCAAAGTTATATCATATCTATCTCAACAATTGAAGCAACATGAGCAAAATTACCCAACCCATGACCTCGAATTCGCAGCCGTAGTTCTAGCCCTGAAGACATGGAGACATTACCTGATGGGAAATCGTTGTGAGATTTATACGGATCACAAGAGTCTGAAGTATATATTCACTTAGAAGGAGCTGAATATGAGACAGAGGAGATGGATTGAGCTAATCAAGGATTATGATCTGGACATTCACTATCACCCTGGTAAAGCCAACGTAGTAGCCGATGCCCTTAGCAGATTGCCGTGCCGCTTGAACTCCATGATTTTGAAGGAGCAACCGAGCTTGCACAAAGAGATGGAAGATTTTCGAATGGAATTAGTGAGCGAAGGATTTCTGGCTAGTATAGAACTTCAGCCCACTTTGATCAGCCAGATCAAAGAGGCGCAGAAAGGAAATGCTAGTATCGACGGAATCAAGCGTCGTATCGGTACAGGCAAAGTATCCGGACTCACCGAAGACGAAGAAGGAGTTCTGTGGTACAAAGGACACCTTTGTGTACCAGCAGATTCTGAGTTGAAAGAAGTTATTTTGAAGGAAGCTCATGATACTCTTTATTCTATCCATCCCGGAGGAACTAAGATGTATCAAGATTTGAAAGAGCAATTTTGGTGGCATAAGATGAAGAGAGAAATCAGAAGCTATATCGCCAAGTGTGATATATGTCAGCGAGTCAAGGTAGGACATCAAAGACCCGCTGGATTGTTGCAACCATTGCAGATTCCGGAATGGAAATGGGATTCTGTTGGAATGGACTTTATCACCGGATTGCCTACTTCTAGTAGGGGAAATGTGTTGGAATTATGCCCTAGAGGCAATAATAAAGATGTTATTATTATAATTCTTGTTCATGATAAAGTTTATATTCCATGCTAGAATTGTATTAAGCGGAAACTTTAATACTTGTGTGGTTTGTGAACAACACCGTGTCCCTAGTACGCCTCTATGGACTAGCTCATTGATCAATGATGGTTAAGGTTTCCTAACCATAGACATGAGTTGTCAATTGATAATGAGATCATAACATTGGAGCATGATATGATGGACAGACCCAAACTAAGCAAAGCAATTAGATCGTGTCATCGTGTTCGTCTTTGCGAAGCTTTTCTTATGTCAAATATTGTATTCCTTAGACCATGAGATAATACAACTCCCTGGTATCGGAAGAAAGCTTTGAGGTCATCAAACGTCATCCTATGAGAGGGTGATCATAAAGGTGTCTCTCAGGTGATCAGAAAGTATATGTTGGGTTGTATGTATCGAGATGGGATTTGTCCCTCCCAAGTCGGAGAAATATACTTCGGGCCCACTCGGTAATCGATATCAACACCGCTTGCAAGCATGTGGTTAAGGAGTTAATCACAAAGTGATATCGGATTACGGAACGAGTAAAGTACTTGCTGTGAACGAGATTGAACTAGGTATGACGGTACCGACGATCGAATCTCGGGCAAGTAAAATATCGCGAGACGAAGGGAATATATATATGGGATTGTTTGAATCCTGACATCGTGGTTCATCCGATATGATCATCAATGAATGTGTGGGAGTCAATATGGGTGCCCAGACCCCGCTGTTGATTATTGATAGAAGATCATGTCTGCATATTCTCGAACCCGCAGGGTCACACACTTAACGTATCTCGACGCTAGGATAGATTGGATAATTGGTTTATGAATTTTTGTTCGGATTCTCGGATGGGATCCGGGACATCACGAGAGGTTCCGGAGTGGTCCGGAGAATAAGATTCATATAAGGCAGTGCAGTTTTTGGAGTTCGGAATTGTTCCGGGTTAATCGGTATTGTACCGGAAGCTTCTAGAACCTTCCGGAAGGGGACCAACGTGGCCCCACCTTCCGGGAGGGGACATGGGCCTATGAGGGAGTGTCCTGGCCGCATTGTGCCAGGGGCACAAGTCCCCATAGGGCCCAGCCGATCCTAGAGAGTTTAAATCGTTTAAACTAGAGATAGGGTTTCTAGAAGAGGGGAGAGTCCATGCCCCCCACTCCTTATCCTTTGGGCTTGGGGGAGGGGCTAGGGCTGCGCCCCCCCTCTATATAAAGAGGGGTGGGGGCGCACCAACCCCACACACCTCTCCTCTAAACCCTAGCCGCCTTGCTAGCTTTCCTCTCTCCCTCCCGACTGTTTGTAGGCGAAGCCCTGCTGCAGAAATTCTCCATCATATACACCACGCCGTCGTGTTGTAGATCCAATCTATCTCTCCACCATACTTGCTGGTCCGAGGAAGGAGGATACGTCGAGGTGCTGTACGTGTGCATCTCACGGAGGCACCGCCACTTGTGGTGCTAGATCGGATCGGATCGCGAGGAGGAGAAGCGAGTACGACTACATCACCCACGTTCCGACGAACGTTCCGCTGTGCGAATCTTCAAGGGTATGAAGATCTAATCCAATCTCTCTCGTTGATTGCATCTCCTAGATTAGATCTTGGCTTTCCCTCTGTTCGCATCCGTAGAAAATTTTGATTTACTATGCCGCGAAACCCTTCAGTGGTATCAGAGCTAGATCTATGCGTAGATGTGTTTCACGAGTAGAATGCAACATGGTTGTTGCGAGCGTTGATGTTTTCTGTTGCAAGCCTCTTGTTTGTGTTCTTCTTATGACGCGGGATAGTGAGATTGAAGCGGTCCAGGCCAAACTTACGCGACGTCGTTCGCGAGACCGGCTCCGCACTTGACGTGTGGCTTGTTCCACACATGCGGCTGGTGGATGTCAGTTTCTCTCACTATAGTTGTCATGGGATTAACACCGGAGTTTGGCAACCATAATATCACCGTTGTGGATTTCCGTAGGTAAGAATCGTTCTTAGCATCTACTCCCATAAGCCACGTAAAACATGCAACAACAAAGTAGAGGCGTCTAACTTGTTTTTGCAGGGAGTGTTTTCTGTGATATGGTATGGCCCAAGATGTGATGTGTATAATGTATGCGATGATCATGTTTTGGAATGTTTCACGACTTGCATGTCGATGAGTACACAACTGGCAGGAGCCATATGGTTGTCTTTATAATTGTGTATGACCTGCGAGTCAACTTCTTATACGCCATGTAATAGCTTTACTTTATCGCTAAGTAGTTAGCAATAGTTGTAGTTGCTATTCATGGTGGAGGCAATCATGGTGGAGTGATGGAGATCATGCCGGAACGCACAAGATGGAGATAATTGCGCGAAGATTGGCTATACCATGTCACATAAAGTTATATGCATGTGATGTTTATCCTTTTATGTATCTTATTATGCTTAGATCGCGACGGTAGCATTATAAGATGATTCCTCACTTAAAGATCAAGATAAAAACTGTGTTCTCCCCAAGTATGCACCGTTGCGAAAGTTCGTCGTGTCCAAGCATCACGTGATGATCGGGTGCTATAGACTCTACGCTCACATACAACGGGTGCAAGCCAGTTTTGCACACGCGGAAATACTTGGGTCTAACTTGACGAGCCTAGCATGTACAGACATGGCCTCGGAACACAAGAACCGAAAGGTTAAGCATGAGTCATATGAATGATATGATCGACACTTTGTTGTCCACCATTGAAACCACATCTCTTCTCGCGAAGATCGGATTAGGTGTGGTGAATTTGGATCGTGTTCACTAAAACAACTTGAGGGATGTTGAATTTAGTGGGAGTTCATCTAGTAATTTGATTAAGTTGAACTATTTATCATGAACATAGTCTAAATTGTACATGCAAATACTGTAGATCCCATGGCCAAGTCCAACTTCAACTTCAACGTTTTTGCTAAGAAGGAAAAGCTTAGAAACAATGGGTCTAACTTCACCAATTGGTTCCGCAATCTAAGAATCATTCTGTCTGGCGGACAAAAGGACTATGTCCTTGGGAAAGCGTTAGGTGACCCCCCTGCTGCAACTGCGCCGGCTGATGAGAAAGCTGTCTATCAGTCGCGCAAAGATGATTATGGTGTGATTAAGAGCACCATGTTGTTTGCTATGGAACCGGAACTTCAAAATCGTTTTGAAACCTATCCCGGGCCCTTTGAGATTCTCGAGGAGCTGAAAACCATGTTTCAGACTCAAGCCCGTTCTGAGAGATATGAGATCTCTGAGAAGTTCTTTAACTGCAAGATGGAGGAAGGGATTTCCATTAGTGAGCACGCCATAAAGATGTCGGGCTACACTCAACGCCTTGAGCAACTGGAATGCACGATTCCAGAGGAGCTCAAGATTGACAGGGTTCTGCAATCACTCCCTCCCAGCTACAAGAGTTTTGTAGTGACTCATAATCAGATTGGCTCCACTGATACGATCACCGAGATCTTCGCAAAGTTGAAGGCTGCGAAGGTGGACATCAAAAAGGATAATCATGTGTTGATGGTCAACAAGCCCTCCTTTAAGAAAGGTAAGGGAGCAAAGAAGCCCTTCAAGAAGGGCGGCAGCAAGCGCAATGCTCCTGCTGAGAAGAAGCTCAAGTCTGGTCCTAAGCCGGACACTGAGTGCTTCTATTGCAAGGACAAGGGTCACTGGAAGCGCAAATGTCCGAAGTACTTAGCGGACAAGAAGGTTGGCACCATCAAAGGTATATTTGATATACATGTTATTGATGTTTTCCTTACTAGCCCTCGTTGTAGTGCCTGGGTATTTGATACCGGTTCAGTTGCTAATATTTGTAACTCGAAACAGGAGCTACGGAATAGACGGCGGCTTGCGAGGGATGAGGTGACGATGCGCGTTGGCAACGGATCAAGAGTTGATGTGATGGCCGTCGGCACGCTCTCCTTAGTTTTACCTTCGGGATTAGTTTTAAACCTTAATAAGTGTTATTATGTGCCTGCGTTGAGCATGAACATTATTTCTGGATCGTGTTTATTGCAAGACGGTTATTCATTTAAATCGGAGAATAATGGTTGTTCTATTTATATGAGTAACATCTTTTATGGTCATGCACCTCTTATGAATGGTTTATTTCTTCTAAATCTCGAAAGGGATGAAACACACATCCATAACATTGAGGCTAAGAGATGCAAAGTTGATAGTGATAATACTACTTATTTGTGGCACTGTCGTCTAGGTCATATTGGTGTAAAGCGCATGAAGAAACTCCATTCTGATGGACTTTTGGAGTCTCTTGATTTTGAATCATTTGACACATGCGAACCATGCCTCATGGGCAAGTTGATCAAAACCCCGTTCTCCGGTATGATGGAGAGAGCAACGGACTTGTTGGAAATCATACATACCGATGTATGCGGACCGATGAGTGTTTCGACGCGCGGTGGATATCGCTATTTTCTCACTTTTACCGATGACTTGAGTAGATATGGGTATATCTATTTAATAAAACATAAATCTGAAACATTTGAAAAGTTCAAGGAATTTCAGAATGAAGTGGAGAACCATCGTAACAGAAAGATTAAGTTTCTACGATCCGATCGTGGAGGTGAATATTTAAGTTATGATTTTCTCACGCATCTTAAAGCAAGTGGAATCGTTTCACAACTCACGCCACCCGGAACACCACAGCGCAATGGTGTGTCTGAACGCCGGAATCGAACCCTATTAGATATGGTCCGATCAATGATGTCTCTTACTGATTTGCCGTTATCATTTTGGGGTTATGCATTAGAAACCGCTGCATTCACTTTAAATAGGGCTCCATCTAAATCCATTGAGACGACACCGTATGAACTGTGGTTTGGTGCTAAACCTAAGTTGTCGTTTCTTAAAGTTTGGGGATGCGAAGCTTACGTCAAGAAGTTGATGCCGGACAAGCTCGAACCCAAAGCGGAGAAATGCGTCTTCATAGGATACCCTAAGGAAACTATTGGGTATACCTTCTATCACAGAACCGAAGGCAAAGTGTTTGTCGCAAAGAACGGTTCCTTTCTTGAGAAGGAGTTTCTCTCGAAAGAAGTGAGTGGGAGGAAAGTAGAGCTAGACGAGGTTATTGAACCTTCTCTTGAATTGGAGAGTAGCGCAGCACCTGAAATTGTTCCAGTGCCGCCTGCACCAACAATAGAGGAAGCTAATGACAAGGATCATGAAGCTTCGGACGATGCTGCTACTGAACGTCGCAGGTCGACAAGGTCGCGTGCCCCTCCTGAGTGGTACGGCAACCCTGTCTTGACTGTCTTGTTAGTAGAAGACAGTGAACCTACGAACTATGAGGAAGCGATGATGAGCCCAGACTCTGAGAAATGGCTAGAAGCCATGAAATCCGAATTGGGATCCATGAGCGAAAACCAAGTATGGACTTTGGTGGACCCTCCTAGCGACCGAAAGGCCGTTGAGTGCAAATGGATCTTCAAGAAGAAAACGGACGCGGATGGTAATGTTACCGTCTATAAAGCACGGCTTGTCGCGAAAGGTTTTCGACAAGTTCAAGGTGTTGACTACGATGAGACTTTATCTCCCGTAGCAATGTTTAAGTCCATTCGGATTTTATTAGCAATTGTTGCGTTTCATGATTATGAAATATGGCAGATGGATGTCAAGACTGCTTTCCTCAATGGCAACATTGATGAAGAGTTGTATATGATGCAACCCGAAGGTTTTGTCGATCCTAAGGATGCTAGTAAAGTATGCAAACTTCAGCGTTCCATTTATGGACTGAAGCAAGCATCTCGGAGTTGTAACCTTCGTTTTGATCAAGTGATCAAGAGTTTTGGATTTGTTCCAAATTGCTACGAAGCTTGTATCTACAAGAAAGTGAGTGGGAGCTCGGTGACGTTTCTGGTACTATATGTGGATGACATATTGATTATCGGAAATGACATCAACATGCTTAACGATGTGAAGAGTTATTTGAACAAGTGTTTTTCAATGAAAGACCTAGGTGAAGCTGCTTATATATTGGGCATCAAGATCTATAGAGATAGACAAAGACGCCTGATAGCTTTAAGCCAGAGTACATACCTAGACAAAGTTCTGAAAAGGTTCAGAATGGATAAGGCAAAGAAAGGTTCAGTGCCTATGTTGTCAGGTAAGATATTGAGCAAGGCTCAGTGTCCAGCTATGGTAAATGATAGGGAAGCTATGAGCAAAGTGCCTTATGCCTCGGCCATAGGTTTCATCATGTATGCCATGCTGTGTACTAGACCGGATGTGTCCAATGCTCTTAGTTTGACGAGCAGATATCAAAGTGATCCAGGAGTGGAACACTGGACAGCCGTGAAGAACATCCTAAAGTACCTAAATAGGACTAAAGAAATGTTCTTAGTCTATGGGGGTGATGAACAGTTTGTCGTAAAAGGTTACGTCGACGCTAGTTTTGACACCGACAAGGATGATTCCAAATCTCAGACAGGATACGTTTATATTTTGAATGGAGGAGCTGTGAGCTGGAGAAGCTGCAAGCAAAGCGTGATCGCGGGATCTACAGTAGAAGCGGAATACATGGCGGCTGCAGAAGCGTCAAGTGAAGGAGTTTGGATCAGAAACTTCATCACTGAGCTTGGCGTGGTTCCAAGTGCATTGGACCCACTGGAGATATTGTGTGACAACACTGGCGCCATAGCACTCGCTAAGGAACCAAGATATCATCCAAAGGCCAAGCATATCAACCGCAAGTTTCATATAATCCGAGATTATATTGCAGATGGAGATCTGAAGATTAGCAAAGTACATACAGATCTGAATGTCGCAGATCCATTGACTAAACCTCTTCCACGTGTAAAACATGATCAAAACCTCAGTGCCATGGGTGTGAGATTGTTGCCAGATGTAAACTTGTGCAAGTGGGAGACTGTTGGAATTATGCCCTAGAGGCAATAATAAAGATGTTATTATTATAATTCTTGTTCATGATAAAGTTTATATTCCATGCTAGAATTGTATTAAGCGGAAACTTTAATACTTGTGTGGTTTGTGAACAACACCGTGTCCCTAGTACGCCTCTATGGACTAGCTCATTGATCAATGATGGTTAAGGTTTCCTAACCATAGACATGAGTTGTCAATTGATAATGAGATCATAACATTGGAGAATGATATGATGGACAGGCCCAAACTAAGCAAAGAAATTAGATCGTGTCATCGTGTTCGTCTTTGCGAAGCTTTTCTTATGTCAAATATTGTATTCCTTAGACCATGAGATAATACAACTCCCTGGTATCGGAAGAAAGTTTTGAGGTCATCAAACGTCATCCTATGAGAGGGTGATCATAAAGGTGTCTCTCAGGTGATCAGAAAGTATCTGTTGGGTTGTATGTATCGAGATGAGATTTGTCCCTCCCAAGTCGGAGAGATATACTTCGGGCCCACTCGGTAATCGATATCAACACCGCTTGCAAGCATGTGGTTAAGGAGTTAATCACAAAGTGATATCGGATTACGGAACGAGTAAAGTACTTGTTGTAACGAGATTGAACTAGGTATGACGGTACCGACGATCGAATCTCGGGCAAGTAAAATATCGCGAGACGAAGGGAATATATATGGGATTGTTTGAATCCTGACATCGTGGTTCATCCGATATGATCATCGATGAATGTGTGGGAGTCAATATGGGTGCCCAGACCCCGCTGTTGATTATTGATAGAAGATCATGTCTGCATATTCTCGAACCCGCAGGGTCACACACTTAACGTATCTCGATGCTAGGATAGATTGGATAATTGGTTTATGAATTTTTGTTCGGAGTCTCAGATGGGATCCGGGACATCACGAGAGGTTCCGGAGTGGTCCGGAGAATAAGATTCATATAAGGCAGTGCAGTTTTTGGAGTTTGGAACTGTTCCGGGTTAATCGGTATTGTACCGGAAGCTTCTAGAACCTTCCGGAAGGGGACCAACGTGGCCCCACCTTCCGGGAGGGGGCATGGGCCTATGAGGGAGTGTCCTGGCCGCATTGGGCCAGGGGCACAAGGCCCCATAGGGCCCAGCCGATCCTAGAGAGTTTAAATCGTTTAAACTAGATTTAGGGTTTCTAGAAGAGGGGAGAGTCCATGCCCCCCACTCCTTATCCTTTGGGCTTGGGGGAGGGGCTAGGGCTGCTCCCCCCTCTATATAAAGAGGGGTGGGGGCGCACCAACCCCACACACCTCTCCTCTAAACCCTAGACGCCTTGCTAGCTTTCCTCTCTCCCTCCCGACTGTTTGTAGGCGAAGCCCTGCTGCAGAAATTCTCCACCATATACACCACGCCGTCGTGTTGTAGATCCAATCTATCTCTCCACCATACTTGCTGGTCTGAGGAAGGAGGAGACGTCGAGGTGCTGTACGTGTGCATCTCACGGAGGCACCGCCACTTGTGGTGCTAGATCGGATCGGATCGCGAGGAGGAGAAGCGAGTACGACTACATCACCCACGTTCCGACGAACGTTCCGCTGTGCGAATCTTCAAGGGTATGAAGATCTAATCCAATCTCTCTCGTTGATTGCATCTCCTAGATTAGATCTTGGCTTTCCCTCGGTTCGCATCCGTAGAAAATTTTGATTTACTATGCCGCGAAACCCTTCAAAATGACTCTATCTGGGTCACAGTGGACCGATTGTCGAAAGTCGCCCATTTCTTGCCCGTCAAGACCACATATCAGAGTTAGAAGCTAGCGGAGTTATACATCGCTAGAATAGTTAGTTTGCATGGAGTCCCTAAGAACATTCTATCAGATCGAGGAACGTAGTTTACCTCGAGATTCTAGAAGAAAGTTCAAGAAGGTTTAGGAACCCGCCTAGATTTCAGTACCGCGTATCACCCTCAGAACGATGGACAAACGGAGCGATTAAATCAAATACTCGAAGATATGCTGAGAGCCTATGTGTTAGAATAAGGATCCAAGTGGGAAGACTGTCTGCCGTTTGCAGAATTTTCCTATAATAACAGTTACCAAGTCTGTTTGCAAATGGCCCCCTTTGAATTCATGTACGGAAGAAAGTGTCGCACCCCTTTGAACTGGTCGGAAGTAGGAGAGAGTCAGACTTTCGGACCTGACATCCTACGAGAAGCAGAAGAGAAGGTTCACAAGATTCGTGAGCACCTCAAGACCGCCCAATCCAGACAGAAGAGTTATGCTGACAAGAGACGTCGAGACCTCGCCTTCAACATAGGATATTTCGTTTATCTGAAAGTGTCGCCATTGAAGGGAATGCAGCATTTCCAAGTCAAAGGAATGTTAGCCCCCAGATATATCGGACCTTTCAAGATTCTGAACCGTCGAGGAGAAGTATCGTATCAATTGGAACTACCCGAAGAGATGTCAGCAGTGCACAATGTGTTCCATATCTCGTTACTTCGCAAGTGCCTCGAAGTTCCAGAGAAGACCGAAGTGTTCAAGAATATCGATCACCGGACCATAGAGATCAACTATGACCTGACCTACCCCGAAGTACCCATCCGTATTTTGGAAGAAGCTTTCAGAACTACCCGAACCCAAAGCATCAAGTTTCTCAAGATTCAGTGGAGCAACCACACAGAAGAGGAAGCTACCTGGGAGCGCGAAGACCACATCAGGACGAAGTTTCCCGATCTCTTCAACTCCTAGGTAATCTTTTTCTTCCTTTTTCAAATCTCGGGACGAGATTTTGTTTAAGGGGGGAAGGTTTTAACATCCCAAAAATATTAAGCTTGGATCATCAAACACTAATCATCAAAATTAGGGTTAACAAAAAAACTTTTCTAAATAAAATTATGGAAGCATGCATGTGAGTATACATTTCATTTTGAATTCTTTTGAACCACCTTGTTTGTGTGTTCCATTGCTTGCAGATGGATGCTTAGGTGAAATAAACATCATCTAAACATTTCCCACACTATTCCTAAAGACAAGTAAATCAAAACAAATAAAATAAGGGAATGGTCATTTTGACCAATTTAACTCCCATGCCTACTTTGGCTGTCTCAAACTTTCAAAACCTAACAGAAACTTTTCTGGATCTTTGCACCCCTTGATTGTACTCATAACAAAGTATCAAGGCCCACTTTGTGATCATCTAGAAACTTTCAAATGCATAGTTTAAATGACAATTCAAAATTGAATCTATATCATATGGGAAGATCCCACTTTTTCAGAAACCACTCAAACAAGCTCAACTTTTAAAACCCAAGCATCTGCAGACTCACCAGCATCAACCTAGCACACCCACCAAAAATCTTTTCAAAATTCAAAACTTGAATTCATGCGGCCATTTCATCAAACACCTTGCACATACAAATCATCCAAAATCAAAACACTATAGTGAGCAGTGTTTTGAGCCTAACTTGTTCCCTCTTTGGACACCACTAGCCTTAGTAGATCATCTAACGACCCTAACTAATCTCTAGCACCACTGTAAGCTTGACAATGTCATCAATGGTGAACAGCCGAGAGCACCCATGTCACCCCAGTGTGGACAGCAGGCTAGAGGAAGAACTAGCCGTGCCAACCTTGTCTGGGAGGTAGCCATGCTCCACCGCCCCCTCTCGACCAGCCCTGCCTCGCGGACAGCAGCCAGAACCGCCAGGAACGCCGCGCCCGTGCCGCTGTCGACCGTGCCGACCCACGCCGCAGAGCACGCGCTGTTCCCATTCAACCAGACCACCTCGAGCCCTCGCTGCCCGCCAACATGCTGCCCACCGTCCCAGGAGACCGCCAGACATGCCCATTTCACCGCCCGTACCCTGTAGCCACCGCTTGCCGTCGAAGACGCCGCCTCTGCCGCGCAGAGCATCGCCCGTTCCAGACCGTTTGCCACCGCCCCTACACACGCATTAAAGCCGTAGCGCACCGCCAGGAGACCACCAAGCGATCGCCACCGCCGGCCATGCCTCTAGCAGCCCGTAGCCATGTCGCCACCGTCGCCTGCCCATCCTGTTCGGTCTCGCCGTCGAACCTATAAAAGGAGGACTCCCCCGCTCGAATTCTACACACCATTCCACTCCTCTCTCACCAAGAACCACCCCACCTCAGTCCCGGAGCAAGGCGAGCAGCGCATCGCCGGAATTGCACCGGAGCAGGCCGCCTCTGGAGGAGAAGGGCGCCATCGATTTCGTCCACCCCAGGAGCTACCGCGACCACCCCTGAGTTCACCGTCGTCGACTTCATTGTTCGCCCGCCTCGCCGACCCTTGCCCGCACCCCGGTGAGCCCCCAACGACCCCCACTGGCCGCGCTCGGTTTTTGTCTCGCCGGCGTTGCCCAACGTCGACGACGACTCTCAGCCGTTAGATTAGAACAAGATCCCACGGCTCACATCGCCCCATACCGCTTCGCACCCCCCTGTGTCGCTGACGCATGGGGACAGCCACTTAAACTGCCCCCGGGAGCGCTGCGCTGAGCAGTCCGGCCCAGTATCGTTTCCCGCGCAGCCCAGTTATTTGAATTAAACCTTTTCCATTTTATTTCAAACACACTTTTGTACCCATTTTCAAAAATCAACCCAGGTCGATTCAGTTCACCAAATTGAAAACCAATTTTGTTAGAAAGGTATGGGAATGCTGAATCCAAGCCTGTTGCATTCAAGTCATTTGGATCTGTAGATCATCCTTGGTGAAAATAACAAGGCAGAAGCTTTTCTGCAGTCAAATATTTTTCAAAGTTAAAGCACAATAGCTTTTGAGTTGATTCCAACTCTCAAAAATCACATTGAACAATACCTTTCAGAATATATAAAAATATATAGGTTTACTTACAGAAATAATGTTCAAGTAATAAAAGAATGCCACTTAGGCATTTCTAGACACATTATTTAATTAAAATAAAAGGGTCAAACCCTATTAAATTGTGACACCACCTTAAATCACATTCCCATGGACTAAAATATGTGGTGATGACATGTGTCAACATGATCCCATGTTTGGTTTGGAGAATATTAAATCTTAAGTATTTTTTCAATGAGTAGAAATTACTTTTCTAAAAATAAAAGGAATTAAACCAAACCTTAATCTTGTAATGTTAGAGATGATGTTAGATCATCTATAGAACCCTTTTGTGTGATGAGTGCAAGTAGTTAAGTATTGTTTGGTGATTGTGTACATCGTATTTATTTATAGACGCTAGTACCGATCAAGGATACGAGGAGGAAGGAGGATTCTACGAAGAAGAAGCCGAGGAGAACTTCAACCACTGCTCTGCACAAGGCAAGCTAACACTTGCAATTTAGCAAGCTTATACTGATATTGTGCAAGCCCATACTTGCAAGCCTTACTCATCAAGTTGACCTATGCAAGCTACTACTTGCTTGTGACCATGCCAACCATATGCCTTAAGCATATGTGATCATACCCACTTCTTAACCCAATCCTAGTTTTATTTGCAAGCTTATACTTTATTTCTTTATCAAAGCTTTAACTTAGAGTTGACTTAAGTGACTTGTAGATTCTAGAAAGGTAATATCTGAAGGTTGCATAAAGAGCATAAAATTTGGCCTAAGTTAGAAACCTTGATATCATCCTAAGATATAAGGTTGTACCTAGTTGAAACTCCACTAGTCTACCACCTCTCACTAGTACCCACCCCCACTTGTAGATGCTAGTGCTAAGCATAAAACTTGATCAACTTTAGATGGGAATACTTGGTGAAAATGGTTATGAAAACCTTAGAATGATGGATCATTCTACTGAGATGTTTTGACATGTGTTCCCAAAACACCAGATGATTTTGGTGATGAAAATGTTGAGGCATGAGCCTTAGCCCTTTATAAAACTGATGGTTATCTGGATGCGACACCATTCCAATTTTATCGTACAACCACAATACCCGAAGATTGGGTAGGGCTTGACTGGAAACTTATATACCTTAGTATTAGTTCCCTCACAGCCAAGGTATGAGCTGAGGCTACCTTGTGAAGATTGTCCACCTGTGCAGTACCCCAGATGACAGTTGGTCATGGTTGGGAGGCCAAACTCACAGGAGAGGTACTTATACTAGGGCGTGTAATTGAAAGGTTAGGATTGATTATCCGCATACTAAGTATGGTGAATTCAGGATTTGTTCCTGACGGATGTATCGAATGTTGTGGTGAAAGTGTACAATCTCTGCAGAGTGTCAAACTATTCGAATAGCCGCGTCTGCGGTTATGGACAGTTGGAGTGGCCATACTGTTCCCCTGTCAGCTGTTTTCAAAATGACTTGTGAAATGAATCGAGACTTTGACATGACCACAACAGAGTTGTGACTTGAAATACAAGTTCCCACTTAGGAGTTATAAACTTCAACTGGCTCTCTTGTTTTCTAAACTAGTAGAGATAAATCTGGCTTTTGCAAAACAACCCTAGAGCCTAGTGTCCTATTATCAAAAAACCACCTTCACTTGTTAGTACTAGTTTGCAAGTACTTAAAGAGTACCCATGGCTTTGTCCCTAGCTATTCTCGTGGCCAGACTATGAAGAGGAGTACCTGGAAGATGGAACCCAGGAAGGTTACGACAACTAGGATCATCTCTCATCGTCAGCATTGCCTGTGAACCCCGAAGATGGAGCTTCGCCTACGCTACCGTTATTATTACGTATTCCGCTGCTTGAAGTTGTATTAAGAACTGGATCATAAGATCCCTATTTGTGTAAGACCTTATATATGGTTTGTAATGGATGATGTACTGTGGTATCCAATTCTGTTATGTCTCGCAAAATGGTAATCATGGGATTGCGATGTATGGCATAACAGGCATCTGGGATTAAAAATCCGGGTGTTGACAGTAACCAACACCATGGGGAGCCGGCGTGACCAGGCCGACCCGCCCAGGCCCAGATGGAGCCTGCAGGGCTTAGATCTAGACCATGGGGCCCTAGACGCCACCCTGCCGCTCTGGCGCCACCACGATGACCCAGACTGTCCAAGTCGACCCGTTGCCTCCGTTGTCGGTCACCATGGACCGACGTCGCGAAAGCACTGGCCGAGGGCCGCCGCACATGCTAAGCGTGGCGGAGAGCCTCAGTAGGAGCTCCGGTCACCTTGCTGCCAGCGCCACCAGACTCCTCCGCCTCCACCACGAAGCTCCTCTTCGTCCATGGCTTGCAGGCTCGCCGCGCAAGGGCTCGTAGGAGCGTTGATTTGGTTCCCTGCTGCCAGCTGGACAACCCCACGCTGATGACCCACAAGTATAGGGGATCACACTAGTCTTCACGGGTAGTATTATCCAATTTATTGATTCGACACAAGGGTAGACAAAGAATACTTGCAAGCCTTAAGAACTGAGTTTTCAGTTCAGCTGCACCTGGAAATAGTTCTTGCTCACAGAAGTTTATCAGTAGTAACAGTTTGGTAGTAGTAACAGCAAAGCAACAGCAACAGTGAAACAGTAGCAATAGTAACAGTAACGGTAACAGTCGGATTCGAGTGGGGTAGGCATAGGGATGGATGGACTGGCGTTGCATGGACGAGTCTAAACATGTAACTTTAAGATCTAGGGCATTGCAGATAAATAATAACAAGCATACAAGTACTAAACAATCCTAGGCATGTGCTCCAAATATAGTCATACGTGCTCTCAATGAGAACTTGCACAACATCTTCTGTCCAGCCAGCCCGTGGCAGCGGGGCCTCTAGGGAACTACTGGCAATTAAGGTGCTTATTTTAATAGAGCACCAAAGCAAAGCATTAACACTCCATGAACACATGTGATCCTCACACCACAGCCATCCCCTCCGGTTGTCCCAATTATTGTCATTTTGGGGCCTTTAGATCCGGACAATGATATGTGTACACAACTTGCAGATAAGATCACAAACAATACTATCATAATGATTCAATAATAAGTTCAGATCTGAGATCATGGCACTCGGTCCCTAGTGACAAGCATTAAGCACAAGTTGCAACAAAGTCAAATAGCACTAATAGAGATACTAGGCACTATGCCCTAACAGATCTTATTCGATTACATGATAGAACTCATCCAATCCCTACCATACCCAAGCCTACAGTGGGGCATTACTCACTCATGGATCAGGGAAACATCAGTGGTTGATGGAGATGCGTTGGTGATGACGATGGCAATGATCCTCTCCAAATTCCCCGTCCCGACAGGGTGCCAGAACGGAGTTTTTGGATCCGAATCTCGGTTTGTGATGGCGGCGGCGGAGCGGAACTCTTTTTGGAAAACTATTGAACCTCCTCGGTTTTAAGGTTGAAAGGCAACTTGTAGGCACAGAGGGAGCTCGAGGGGGTGCCTGGGGTGGCTGCACCCCCTCTAGGCGCGGGGTCAGGTGGGCCCGTGCTTGGGGTGGGTGTGGGCCCCCCAGGCATCCCCTCTGTCTACCCTTCTGGCTCCGTGGATCTTCTAGTGAAAATAGTTTTTGGAATATTTTCCGGGATTTTTCCTGATAGTTGATTTTCTGCACAAAAACAAGACACCGAGGTAATTCTGCCGAAAAAGCGTCAGTCTGTGTTAGTTGTATCCAAATCACACAAGTTTAGAGAAGAAACAATAGCAAAGTGTTTGAGAAAGTAGATACGTTTTGGACGTATCACATGCCACTCTCCAGACTTGCAGGAACCATGGGGTCCGCCGCCACGGGCACCGCACGGGCTTTTCGCGGCGGCAGGGGATGGGGAGACGGGAGACTGGTGGTGGTTATTAGGGTTCGCCCCTGGCCGCCCGCAGGGAGCGACCCAGGAGCAGGGCGTTTTTTTTCTCCACCTCGTCTGGCTATCCTTTCAGAGTTACTTGCATTACTAAAAACTCAGGAATTACATCTCTATGGCATGTGCTCAACAAACCCCCGGGACCAGAGGAGAGCCACATTGTTGTTCCAGTACTAGATCGAGCAAAGTTTGTCTGAGAAGTGATTACTACTATTACGACATCTCTTAATACGAGTGATACAAGTTTGACGGACCATGAAAAGGGAATTGATCTCCTTAATCATCGTAGAGTAGGCCGAACGATCTTCCTCTATATAAAAATTAGATTAAGAAACATGACTATTTACAAGCGTAGGGAGCGTCAAATTATCCAGCATAGTAAATTCAGTGAAAAAAAGAACATGTACACTACTATGTGACCCTCAACACCCAAACAACAGACATTTTCAAATATTTTTGTTAGATTAATCTCTCCCCGTTCGAGCTGAGTCCCTCAACCGCGCCCTAATCGGGGGCGCCCAACCTTATCATGGTTGGTGCGCCCCTGTCGCCGCGCTATATAAAGAGGTGGGGGACCGGCAGCACGCGTCACGAGGTTCGTCGCAGTGCCGCTCGCCCTACCGATATCCCTACCGATCTAGGGTTTAGCGTGAGCCGACGGGAAGCGCCGCCACCACCCGCACACCCACGCCGTCGCCACCCTTTTCCCCATGGCCACTAGCTCCAGCGCCAACTCCAGCATCCCCTCTGGCTCTTGCTCGTCGAGCCAGGGCGAAGGTAGTACCCCTTCTCTCTGATCTCTCTCTCTCTCAGATCTCCTAGTTTCAACCCCATAGCATCTACCGAGCTTGGTCTAGCACTAACAATGGTATCATAGCTCTTTAGTTGCTAGCTTTTTCAGTAGAAAGGAACAACAGACAACAAAGAAACCCTAGATCCCAAGATCTAAAGTGCGCCTGCCCTTCGGCCGCGCCGTCCCCCTCGATCCGTATGTGCATCGGCAAGCCGATGCATAGGGAAGAAGGACAAACCCCTTCCGGGGCAAAGTAAATCAAAAGCTAACCCTAGTTCTTCCCCAGATCCGACCCCGAATCAAAACAGAGAAAGAAAACCCAGATTTATCCCTAGTTCCTCCCCAGATCCGAAAAGAAAAGCCCCAAACAAAATCCAAACAGAGAGAAATATTAGTACCCCAGATCCCAAATCCGAAAGAGGAAGTGAAAAGGGCCGCCTCCGTGCGCCGGCAGAAGGCGTCTCCACTGCGCCTCTTGACGGTGGTGTTCCCACCCTCGGGTGGACACACCGCTGGCAAGGGGGCAGGAGGACACTGGCGTTCTCCCTCTCTCACTCGTCGTGGTCGCTGGAGGGTGTCGGGAAGGTGGAGAACAGGGTAGAAAGGGGGACGGGCTTGCGTCAGGGAGAGGGGGAGGGGCTCGCCGCCGACACCATCGCTGGGCGGGGTGGTCGCCTTGCCTCTCTCACCTAGAGAGCCGCTAGAGAGAGAAGGGGGTCACGGGATGAGAGGGGGGTAAATGGGGCTGGGATTAGAGGGGGCTGCGGCGCTGGGGGTTTTGTTCCCGCGAAACGCGCGCGTGGCCATAGGATCAAGGTCCCAGGGGATGGACGGCCACGATTTAGTGCCGTGGCGCGGGGCTGAGCGGTGCCAGGCCGTGGGCCACTACTGGGCCGCGTACTCGGGCCGCAAGCGCTGAAGGGGCAACGCCAGCGTGCGGCGCAAATCCGAGGGCGCACAGGTGGCTGTCGGCAGTGGGCCGATGCGGGCCAGAGGATGCTGTGCGCCGTATAGGGTCAGTTGGGCCATTATTTTCCATGCGCGCAAGTACAGCCCAGATTTTATCTGTTTTTTTTTACAGAAGAAGTTTTATGTGTTTTAATTGGTTTTTGCTCAGTTTTTGAGCAGATTTTTCCATAGTTTTTTCTATTCAAAATATTCCAACGAAATTTTTGTCTAGATAATTCAAAAGTGACAGAATTTTTCTATAAAGTTTTAAAAAGAAATTGCTAAAATGCAATAAAGAGGTTACTAAACTTTTTTTAAAAGATGTGATAAAGTAAATAATAAAGTTGATTATGGTTTTGTTATTATATGACCAACGTTGATAAATAACATCATCATAATTTTTTGTTTTAATTATGTGTTAAAGGTGCTTTTATCTCTATTTTTTCCCAACAGTGATGTGGTTTTAATTGCACAAACACTTGCATGTTTAATCTATACCAACGTTGGATTAATGCATACAATTATTTTTGTCTTCTCACATATTTTGTGGTTTTCAGGAGGTCTCAACCTCATGAGTTGCCTCAAGGACATTCCGATGCTCAGGGGGGACAACTACACTGAGTGGAGGAAGAAAGTAGACCTGGAATTTATTTGTGCCGAGGTAGACTAGTGAAAGGATCGTATGGGCACCTAGAGGGGGGTGAATAGGTGCTACTTCAAATTTTCTTCTTTTTCAGTTTAGGGTTTGACAAGAAAGATAAATTCTCTAGATTATGCAACTAAGGTGAATTTACCTATATGACAAACAAGCAACAACTAACACTACACTAAGAAAGAACAAGTAAGTAGAGTGCGGTAAAGGATAGAAGTAACCAAAGTGGTGGACGTGGAGACACAGGGATTTGTTTCCCGTAGTTCCTTCCTTTTGAGGGGAAGTACGTCTATGTTTGGAGAGGGGATGGTTTCAAACCACCAATGCCACGAGAGGCCTCCCTTGTTCTCCGTTGAACCTCACCCCAAAGGGATCGATTCAGCTTCCACTATATCAGCAACCTTCGAGGTGGAAGCCGGCACCTTTACAACGATTTCGGGGCACACATCCACAACCTAATTGGAGGCTCCCAAGTACAAGCAAGCTTTCAAACAATCAAAGACAAGCTTGTAAGAACCAAATCAAAGCTAGGGTTTCCAAAGAAGCACTAGAGAAAGGGGCCCTCAAGTGAATGAGAGGGAAATGAAGATCTCTTTTGGTGAAGTTGTAGATCAAGGCCTCCTCCTTCGATTCTCCAAAGATCAACGACTTTGGATGGATGAATGAAGAGATCTTGTGGATTTGGTGGATCAAAATGTGCTGCTGTTCTTGAACTGGACGAGTGGGTTCCAAGGTCGAAGAAGGGGTCCTTTTATAGGCCCCCAAAATTTAGAGTCATTGGAGCCACTTAAGTCAGACAGTCCGGCCTGTGTGAGCCGGACAGTCCGGCCAGACCGGACATTCCGCTCCACACCAGCCGGACACTCCGGCTGGCCAAGTTTCCGGCCAGACTCCGGCTAGTGTTCGGGTAGTGTCCGAAGTGCCTCACAGAACGTCCACACCTGGTGAGAAAAACTGGCGAAATTCCACGGCCGGACACTCCGGCCGACGGAAACTCCAGATGGGCCGGACAGTCCGGCGCACTCCAGCCGGACAGTCCGGCGGACTCCAGCCGGACAGTCCGGCCAGATACAGATCTTCCCCCCCCCCTTTTTGTTCCTATTAAGTCATCCCACCAAATGTACATATATTGGCCACAATATATCTGATAATTCCTGAAACATCTAGGAAAGCATTAGACTGATACAAGTGTTGTTAAAAAATATCAAAATAATGTGAAAGGCATAAAATGCCCTTTCAATCTCCCCCTTTTTGGTGTTTGATGACAACCCAAGGATTTGCATATGGGATAGATAACAAGTTTACTAGTAAACAATGTTACAACATACTCAAGGCTCCCCCTAGATGTGTGACCAATTTTGGCTTTGCTTTTGAATGCAAGATCACACATCCTAGGATCATTTCCTTGCTAGATTGTTAAGCAAGTTATGACAAGATATGATAAAGACTAGGTATATAAGATAGATAAAGCAAAGTCTTAGACATAACCGGTTACACAAGTCATAACATTTCACACATAAAGTTCTCAAACCAATATCAAACAACTAGGATAAAAGACACGGGGCTTCAAAGAGGCAAATCGAGGGAAAGAGAAGCCCTGTGGACCCATGCAAATCCCGATAGCAACCTAATATGGGGCAACTTCTCCCCCTTTGGTATCGAGACGCCAAAAAGGTAAAAGAGCACTACTAACACGCCCCAAGTCACTAGCCACTGTAAATCATCATCGGCATCCTCATCCTCCTCATCCTCGTCACCATCCTCATCATCATCGCCATCCTGAGTCGAGTGCTGGTCGTGAGGGCGAAAAGAAGAGGACACATCCTCAAACATGGACCAGTCCACACGACCCTGACTCCACTAACCATAGGAGAGAGTGCCATCTGATGCCTGCTGCTGAGAAGGATCAACATCCATGGGATGGTTGATCCGCTTGAGTTCCTTCATGACATTCCTGTTAGCCTTCTAGGCATCATACTGTCCATGGCGAATGTCAATATTCTGAAAAAGGAGGAGCTTCTTCCACCATGAGGCATTCTTCACCTTCTGATGCACTTCCTCCTGAGAGGTGTTGAAGTGATATGCATTGCTAACATGCTTCATCCTAGGGCCACGAGACGGTGGAGCCTGTATCTCCTCAGAACCGTCACTGTCGGAGTCATCAGCCTCAATCTCATCATCCCCAAACACGTCCCGAGCTGGAGGGTAGCCACGAGGAGCCTTGGTGGTAGGGGACCCCTTCCTCTATAATTTGGCAGCCATGTGGGGAACAAGATCCTAATAGAGCAAGGGAGTGACAGGAGTGAGGGCAGCAATGAGCTTCATCACATATGGGGCAAACAGAGGACACTTCTTGTTAGTGATGCACTTGTAAAAATCCTGATAGATGAAGTCCATAACTTTAATAGCACCACCTGTATGAGCTGGACCATGAATGTACATAGTGTGAGAATGAGCCATCAGGTTGATCTCCGCACCTCTCATTGCATCTTTGTTTCCAGCCTTGGGAGTGAGAGTGTGGCGGAACATGCGAAGCAAGATGTTGTAAATGAGCTTGATATTGGTGGTTTGCCCAACCACACCATTCTGAGAATAAATAGGGGCCAGCTGATTCTTATCATATGACTAACCATGTACATGCATCCGGATACCACTGGGCCATTGGGATTGAAAGGTAATCCAAGAATGTGTGCAAACTGAACCATGTTGGAGCGAACCCTGGTAGTACCAGACATCCTCTCAAGAGGAATGTCAGTAGTCTCCCCAAAGACCACCGTGGCATAGAACTGCTAGACCAACTCAACATTGTAGTCTTCTTTTTCCTGAAAGATGGTGTGCAGTCCCATCTTCTCAGTCACCCAAAGAGCATCCTCAAAGTACTTGTTAGCACGAAGCTTCTCAAGGTCCAACCACTTCATGGGACAAGTAGGAGTCTGGAAGGTACCGTAGAGCTCAGAAAACAGCAGGGCTTGCTCAGTCCTCCAGAAGCGCTCATCAGTTGAGGTGCTAGGCATGGAATAGAATTGTTGGAGCCTCATCTCCACATACTCCTCGGTACCCAAGTTTGCTAGAGTAGTCAACGACTCAAACTTCATCTGCTTGGCTTCATCTCTTTTTAGCTGCCTCATATTCTCTTGCTTTGTTGCGGCACGGTCACGAGCAGCTTGCCTGACTACAGATGGATCAATGTGAATGTCACGCTCCTCATCATACTGGAACCTGCGACGTGTTGTCTTCTTGGCAGCCCGAGGATGGCGAGGACGAGAACCACCCGTGAAACCAGAATAGAGGGATAGCATAGGGGTAAGCACAAATGTCCAGGATAAAACCAAAATAGTAGTCAAAGAAATCTGGATCAGTATAGATTGAAACCACCGGACAGTCCGAAAAATCTGTGTCGGACAATCCGCCGGAGCCGGACAATCTGCCGGAGCCGGACATTCCGGCTGGAGTGTCCGGCCCGTATACGTCGGACATTTGGGCGAATTCTAGGCGAATTTTTTGGGCTGCTCGAGTGAGTTCAATCGGGACAGATCGGTATTGCTAAGACTACTACCAGGAAGTATATTGCACGCAGGAGTGATGTATCCATGGAGCTAGGTTGAACATTGCTCGAGAAAAATCATCTAGGCCAACCCTAGAGACAAAGAGAAAACGTGGCATCATACTAGCATCCATGAGGGCCTTCACTGGTGGGGAACGGATCCCAACGGCAAGGGGGGCAAATGGCCGGCGGCAATGGCAAGATCCGGGGTGGAGAAGCCCTCCCGGTGGAGATCCTAATCGGGGGTAGTGGTCTGAGAAGAGGAGAGAGTTGGGGAGGAGAAGGAGGACTGAACCGTCCACTTCTCCCCGACCTCTATAATCAGAATGAAACCGCAGTGATCGGACAGTCCGGGATATATTCGCCGGATAGTCCGGCCCGACCGGAATGTCCGGTCTATATCAAGCAGACAGTCCGGCTAGGCCGGATACTCCGGTTTGTACAGAGCGGACACTCTGGCCCCCTTCGACCAGAAACCCCAGATTCAAGTATTTTGGACAAATGTGTGGGAAGAAGAGCATGTTTCTAGATGAGAGTAGGCCTGGTATTCAGAGGATGTACTGTGAAAAACCAATAAGAGCCATAGGAATTCACAAAGATGTTCAAGAAAGCTCCAAAAAGACACGGACTAACAAATGAAAAACATGAGTAAACACCAACCTCTCGAATGTGAGAAGGCGGTGGCCTAGGCCACCATATTTGAGTATACTCGGCTTGGCACCACGAAGATATATCTTGGGTCCATTACCGGAACTCATCATTTAAGCTCACATATCACAAAATAATATTAAGAGGAATGATTTTGATTGCTTTGGGCATAATGGGGGGAGGGATAGTCCAATCAATTAGGACCGCATTCCCCCTATATCCATGCCTACACCTAAACCAAATAAGAGTCAAGACATATGTGAGAATGCAAGGTGATCAAGTCAAGCTCCTAGAATCTATGATATTTAGTTCATTCCTCAAATAGCAAAACCTTGCTTCATCAAGTGGCTTCGTGAAGATGTCGGCAAGTTGTTCTTTGGTTGGCACATATGATAACTCAATATCACCTCGAGCAACATGATCCCTGATGAAGTGATGACGGATCTCAATATGCTTTGTCCTTGTGTGATCCACCGGGTTGTAGGCAATCTTGATGGAACTCTCATTGTCACATAGAAGAGGCACTTTGTCATAGTGGACACCGTATTCCTTTAAAGTTTGCCTCATCCATAGCAATTGATTGCAAGCACTAGCAGCAGCCACATACTCGGCTTCGGCAGTGGAGAGAGATATACAATTTTGCTTCTTAGAAGACCAACATACCAAGGACCTACCATGGAATTGGCAAGCCCCGGATGTTGATTTCCTATCATCCTTATCACCAGCATAATCCGAGTCCGTGTATCCACGAAGAGCAAATGTTGACCCTCGAGGATACCAAAGACCATAAAGTGGGGTATGAACCAAATATCGAAAGATTCTCTTGACCGCCATAAAATGGCTTTCTTTAGGAGCCGCTTGATATCTTGCACACACACCTACACTCAACACAATATCAGGTCTAGATGCACAAAGGTAAAGCAAAGAACCAATCATGGACCAGTATACCTTTTGATCCACATCTTTACCATTTGGATTTTGTTCTAGATGAGTCTTTGTAGCCATGTGAGTGGGAGCTCCATTTAAGTCTTGCATATTGAATCTCTTGAGAATATCTTGAATATACTTGGCTTGGTTGAAGAATGCCCCTCCTCTTACTTGCTTGATCTCAAAGCCAAGAAATACTCTCAACTCCCCCTTCATAGACATCCGGAACCTACTAGTCATAAGCTTTGAGAATTCATCATTAAAAACTTTGTTAGATGAGCCAAAGATAATATCATCAACATATATTTGGCATACAAAAAGCTCCCCATTGACCTTCTTAGTAAAAAGAGTGGGATCGATTTTCCCAACCTCAAATCCACGGTCAAACAACAACTCTCTAAGGTGCTCATACCACGTTCGTGGGGCTTGCTTGAGCCCATAGAGCGCCTTATCAAGTTTGTATATATGGTTTGGGAAGTTGGGATCCTCAAATCCTGGGGGTTGCTTTACATATACCAACTCATTTAATGGACCATTAAGAAAGGCACTTTCTACATCCATTTGTTGCAACTTAAAGTTATGATGTGCCGCATAAGCAAGAAGGATACGGATGGACTCAAGGAGAGCCACGGGTGCATATGTCTCTCCATAATCAAAGCCTTCAATTTGAGAGAACCCTTGTGCAACCAATCTTTCCTTGTTCCTTACTATAATTCCATGCTCATCTTGCTTGTTCTTGAATATCCACTTTGTGCCTATAACATTGCGGCAATCCTTTGGCTTCTCAACTAACTTCCATACTTTGTTTCTCTCAAAGTTGTTGAGCTCTTTGTGCATTGCTTCCAACCAATCTGAATCTTCAAGGGCTTACCACACTTTCTTTGGTTCAATCATGGATATGTGTGCTTGGTGTTCACTAAACCTCTTCAATTGAGCTCTTGTGGAAATGCCTCTCCTTAGGTCACCAACCACATTTTGTAAAGAGTGGTCTCTTAATTCCAACATCCTCTCCTTTCTAGCTTCACAACGAGTGTGGATCTCCTCATTGTTTCTTGGGGGACCCTCTTCATCATTTCGGTCCTCGTCTTGACCTTGATCATCATCGAAATCATTCTCTTCATTAGGAGGCACTGATTGACCTTGGTCTTGATCAGACATTCTTCTAGCATCGATTTGAGCTTGTCTCAAGGCATTTTGTATGAATCTTCCTTGAGTAATTGACTTGGCACCACTTGACATCCTGGAGAATGAATCAAGCTCCTCTTCACTAGAGCTGTCACCTTGATCAACCTGTTGAGGGTCCATAGTTTGTCTCTGGCTTGGGTCATTGCCCTCCTCGGTGGATGGAGCTTGTTAATGTTGTGAAGATGAGGGCTCCACTTGAGTAGAGCATAGTTCTTCTTGATCCGCCATAAGGGGTTCCTCAACGGGGCAGATATATCCCACACCCATTCTTCCTATGGCATCCTGAGGCATTTCATCATCTGCATCACAAGCATCAACACGCCCCCCTTGGGGACCATCATATTCTTCGAAGGTCACACTACAAGATTCTATGACGGCTCCGAAGAGCTTATCATAGATTTTATAAGTGTGAGATTCAAGACCATAGCCAACAAAGATACCCTCTAATGCTTTAGACTCGAATTTGGACAAACGAACAACTTTTATGAGATAGAAACACTTACAACCGAACACTCGGAAGTAAGATATGTTGGGCTGGTTACCGGTAAGTATTTCATATGGAGTCTTGTTGATTTCTTTGCGGAGCTAGAGCCGGTTTGATGCATGGAAAGCGGTGGAGATGGCTTCGGCCCAAAAGTTGTATGGATATTTAAACTCCGCCAATATGGTCCTAACGATCTCAATAAGAGTCAGGTTCTTCCTCTCGGCCACACCATTTTTTTGAGGGGTATAGGCAGTGGAATATTGGTGTTTTATCCCCTCATCACTAAGGAAATCATTCAAGGTGTAGTTCTTGAATTCGGTGCCGTTGTCACTTCTAATAATCAAAACGGGAAGATTCTATTGACGTTGAACCATGTTGATGAAGTCGATGAAGGTCTTTTGGGTCTCACTCTTCAACTTGAAGAAATATACCCAGGAGTATCTTGAAAAGTCATCAACAATCACCAAACAATATTTCTTCCCACCAAGACTTGCATGAGACGGAGGACCAAAGAGATCCACATGAAGGAGCTCCAAGATCTTGGTTGACTTGATGCGGTTCTTTGGCTTGTGGGGAGCATCATGCATCTTTCGTAGAACACAAGCCCTGCAAACATGATATTTGGCAAAGGAAATATTTTATTTTAGTCCAACAATATGGCCCTCCTTGTGGAGACTTTGCAAATTTCTCATATTGACATGGGCTAGTTGGCGATGCCATAACCAACCCACATCGTCCTTCCGAATAAGCACATCGCACTTGTAGTGGTTTGTCCCAAAAAGTCCACCACATACAAGTCGTGTTCGACGTACCCAACGAAAGCGACCTTGAGAGACTTGCTCCACATGAGGACCACAATATCATCATCAATAAATACGGCAAAGCCCATCTTTCCAAGAGCACGGACTGAAAGTAAATTGTATCCAAGGGTCTCAACAAGCATGACGTTCACGATGTAATATCGTGAGCAACCACTACCATGCCGAAACTCATTACCTTAGACTTTGACTTGTCGGCATATGTCACGGTTATTTGATAATCATTTGACTTTTAGTCCTTGACAATAGACGAGCTTCCGGTCATATGACTTGTGCAACCACTATCAAGCACCCACGTTGATCCTCCGGAAGCACATGTCTACAAAAGATCAAGCTAGTTTTTAGGTACCCATTTTTCAATGGGTCCTCTTTTGTTAGCAACAAGGGTCTTGGGGACCCAAATAGACCAAGCAATATAACCATCATATGGGCCAACATATTGTGCATACACATCACCATAATAATCACGCATTAGAACATAGTGAGGGTTATCACTTCCCGCAAAGTCATCATGAGACATAGTTTTACCACTTGTGGTCTTACTATCCACAATGGCCTTGTTCTTCTCTTGTGCGGGCCTGGGCTTCTTATTGTTGTTCTTCTTCTTCGCCTTGGAGTCAAAACCAATGCCCCCTTTCTCACCACTAGGCCTTTACTTACTCAAAAGATCATCAATGGACTTGTTACCTTGTGGAAATGTGGCCTTGGCTAGCTCCCCCTTCAACCTAGCATTTTCTTCAAGAATAGTTGAACTACTAGATGGAATGAAGTTACTAGGTGAAGGAATATTGGCCAATTGAGTTTGAAGCATTTCATGGGACTTTGTGAGTGACAAGACTTCACTTTCCAAGGCCTTGTGAGCCTTGTCAAGCAAACTAAAGTCCTCGGAAAGTTTTTCATGAACCACACCAAACTCAATCTTGTCCTTTTTAGCCCTTTTGCATTTAGCAATAGCATGATCACGTTATTTGATGAGTCTATTAACAACAATGTCATTGGCCTCATCAAGCCCTTCCAGTTTTAGTTCAAGAGACATCCTAGTCTCGTGTTCTTCTTCTAGAGCATTGTTTAAGGCCTCTAGCTCAATCATGTGTTCATGCCCAAGTTTACACCTTACATCGTGACCCTACCGGGGGTTATCCCCCCGACAGGAGAGAACCATGCATGAGAGTCATGATGCTTTTAGTGGAGGAGTTAATGTTGCCTTGATTAGTGGAGGAGTTAATATTGCCTTGATTATCCCCCACCACCTTATCCGTGGGAGATGCCGGGGCATTCTCTTTGGATGAAGGTGGTAGTTCCTCTTGAGGAGAAGGGGATGATGAGCCTACCTTATCTTTAACAAGTTGCTCAATTAACTTTTGCAATTGTTTGATCTCGTTGGCCATGGTGGAGATCAATCTTGTTTCCAAGTTATTGAGATCATCCATGGTCACCGTGGCATGCTCACCACCACCTTCCTCATCATTGCTACACATATACTCTTAGGCGGTAAAGCCCGAATAAAGAGCTGAGGCTCTGATACCAATTGAAAGGATCGTATGGGAACCTAGAGGGGGGTGAATAGGTGCTACTTCAAATTTTCTTATTTTTCAGTTTAGGGTTTGACAAGAAAGGTAAACTCTCTATATTATGCAACTAAGGTGAATTTACCTATATGACAAACAAGCAACAACTAACACTACACTAAGCAAGAACAAGTAAGTAGAGTGCGGTAACGGATAGAAGTAACCAAAGTGGTGGACGCGGAGACACAAGGATTTGTTTCCCGTAGTTCCTTCCTTTTGAGGGGAAGTACATCTATGTTTGGAGAGAGGGTGGTTTCAAACCACCAATGCCATGAGAGGCCTCCCTTGTTCTCCGATGAACCTCACCCCAAGGGGATCGATTCACCTTCCACTATATCGGCAACCTTCGAGGTGGAAGCTGGCACCTTTACAACAAGTTCGGGGCACACATCCATAACCTAATTGGAGGCTCCCAAGTACAAGCAAGCTGTCAAAAAATCAAAGACAATCTTGTAAGAACCAAATCAAAGCTAGGGTTTCCAAAGAAACACTAGATCAAGGGGCCCTCAAGTGAATGAGGGGGAAATGAAGATCTCTTTTGGTGAAGTTGTAGATCAAGGCATCCTCCTTTGATTCTCCAAAGATCAACGACTTTGGATGGATGAGTGAAGAGATCTTGTGGATTTGGTGGCTCAAAATGTGCTTCTGTTCTTGAACTGGACGAGCGGGTTCCAAGGTATAAGGAGTCCTTTTATAGGGCCCCAGAATTTAGAGTCGTTGGAGCCACTTAAGCCGGACAGTCCGGCCTTTATGAGCTGGATAGTCCGGCCAGACCGGACATTCCGCTCCACACTAGCCTGACACTCCGGCCTGGCCAAGTTTCCGGCCAGCGTCCGGGTAGTGTCCGAAGTGCCTCACAGAACATCCACACCTGGTGAGAAAAACTGGCGAAATTCCACGGCCGGACACTCCGGCCTCTTTGGGACAGAAACTCTGGATGGGCCGGACAGTCCGGCGCACTCCAGCCGGACAGTCTGGCCACATACAGATCTTTTCCCCCCTTTTGTTCCTGTTAAGTCATCCCACCAAATGTACATATATTGTCCAAAATAAATCTGATAATTCCCAAAACATCTAGCAAAGCATTAGACTAATCCAAGTGTTGTCAACAAGCATCAAAATAATGTGAAAGGCATAAAATGCCCTTTCAACTGGGTTGTGGAAACCAAACAGCCAGTCAAGCCTAAAGACCCAGTAAGAGATGATGCTGATGATAATGCTGCCTGGGAAAAGAGGAAAAGGGACCATGATCCACGAGAGTTGGCTTACTCCATTGACAACGAAAAATGGGTTAATGCCAACAAAAAGTGCTTGGCCTTTGTAAAGAATACGATTGAGAATGACATTGTGGGCTCAATCGAAGAGTGTGCTTCCATTTGGGAGTATCTAGCAAAGATAAAGAGTCAGTTTACTGGCTCTTCAAAGATGTATGCCACCCAGCTGCTCAAATAGCTGGTCACAGAAAAGTATACTGGAGGTCCACATGGCATTAGGGAGCACATCTTGAGGATGACCAACATGGCTGCTATATTAAAGCCCATGGATGCTAACCTCAAGCTCAAGCCTGCTCTACTGGTGCACCTTGTCATGGCTTCCCTTCCCTAACTGTTCGAGAACTTTGTGATCAACTACAACATGTCTCTTGAAAAATGGGACATTGAAAAGACCATTGGGATGTGTTCTCAAGAGGAAGAAAGGCTCAAATCCATTCCTGGTGGTTCTCTGAACTACGTGAAGGACAACAGGAAGAGAACCTTCAACAATAGCAACCATGGTGGTTCCCCCTCCAAGACACATGGCAAAGGCCCCCTATAGTATCAGCATCAGCAGAGTCTCCCAGGGGACAAGGACCAGTGTCACCATTGCAAGAAGCCTGGTCACTACAATAAAGATTGGCCAATATGGCTCAAGTCCATAATGGCAAAGAACGGTAAATACATAGTTTCTTTTGTAAATGAATCCTTGTATAAACAATTTTCTAAATCTACTTGGTTGATTGACTCTGGTGCAACTATTCATGTTGCAAACTCTCTACAGGGATTCCATTCGACAAGGACTTTACAAAGAAGAGAAATATGCATTGAGGTCGCTAATGGAGTGCAAGAAGAAGTTGAAGCTATTGGCAACATTCCTCTGGAGTTAGCTGATGGTTTCATTATTTTGTTGAAAGATGTTTTATTTGTTCCCTCGCTTCATAGAAACTTAATAAGTGTGTCATGCTTGGATAAAGACAGTTTTGAATGTTATTCTGGACATGGCAAGTGTGCCATATGGTTTAATGATGCTTGTGTGGGTACTGTTTTACTTCACGATAAGCTTTATTTGTTATCCTTGCATGAGAAAGTTCTTTCTGTGTGTATTGTCAATGAGCAAGTTTCCTTGTCGAACAAAGAACAAAAGAAAAGAAAGCGAACTCATGACTCATCAAAGTTATGGCACCGTAGATTAGGCCAAATTTCGAGGGGAAGAATAGAAAGCCTTGTTAAAAATGATATTTTTCCTCCGTTAGAGTTCTCAGATATCGAACAATGCATAGATTGCCTAAAAGGAAAATATGTAAAGCAAATCAAAAAGGGTGCAAACCGAAGCATAGAAACACTAGAAATCATTCACACTGATATTTGTGGACCGTTTCCTGTGAAAAGTGTGGATGGTTATGATTCGTTCATAACATTCACAGATGATAACTCCCGATATGGTTATATTTATCCAATTAAAGAAAGATCTAAGTCACTGGATAAATTTAAGATTTTCAAGGCTGAAGTTGAAAATCAGCATGATAAAAGAATTAAAATAGTCCGGTCTGACCGTGGGGGGAGTACTACGGTCGGCACACTCACTAGTGGAAAACATGTCTTCGGTTCGATCTGAATAAAGCCAGTAGTCCCGTCCCGTCATGAACCGCGACTAGTGCTAGCACTAGTCCCGGGCCGTGAGGCCTCCAACGGCTAGAAATGGCCATAGACACTAGTCCCGGCCGGACCAGAGCTCTAGTCCCGGTCTGTAATATGGCCCGGGACTAATAACCTAGAGCGGGCCAACTGCTCTTTTCGGGGACTATTAGTCCCGGGTCGTATCACGGCCCGGGACTAGTTGTCCATCAGTATATATACAACTTCCTGTCCACCTGCCCTAAACCATATGGTGGCCATTTTACTCAAAGAAGCAAGCCGAGTTCATGCCATTTTTTTCTCAAGATTTAGTTTGCAACTCCTAAATCCAAAGTTTTAAAAGGTTAAAACTTCATTCTTTCATCTCTTATTGCTACTTTAGCTCTATAATGCTCTAGAAGTATATAGATATGGATCAATGCATGCATGCTCTAGAAGTAGAAGGATTTTGATATGTGTAACAAATTTTGATTAGGCACATAGTTACTGAAAATTGAAATGTGTAATTTTAGAGTTTCAGAGCTTAGAATGGAATGAGGTTTTCACTGATAGAACAATAATGAAAAACTCCACATTTATCATGTTGATTGTTTTCTCCAATTCACAAACTGGTGCATGTAAATTTTTCAAAATTCAAAATTAATGCTCTAGAAGTCTCAATATAACTTGTAATAATTTTATCATGTTGTGTAATGGTTTTTGATATACTTTTACTATAATGCAGATGGTCCAGGAATGGATGTACGGTACTGACCGACGCTCTGGCGAGTTCATTAATGGCGTGCATGAATTCATCTGTGTTGCTGATGCAAACAAGTGCAATGGTTTTGTATTCTGTCCATGTAATGGATGTAGGAATCAGAAGGATTACTCTGACTCAAAAACCCTTCACAACCACCTATTGAAGTCCGGCTTCATGCCCAGTTATAATTGTTGGACCAAGCACGAAGAGAGAGGGGTTATAATGGAAAACAATGAAAAAGAGGAGGAGGATGACAACTATCATGGTTTCCCTGAGTACGGAGATACTTCCATGGGGGATGCTGAAGGGGAGGATGAAGAAGAGACACATGATGAACCCGCTGATGATCTTGGTCGGACCATTGCAGATGTTCGAAGATATTGTGAAACTGAAAAGGATAGGGAGAAGTTAAATCACATGCTAGAGGATCACAAAAATTTGTTGTACCCAAATTGCGAAAATGGTCTGAAAAAGCTGGGCAGCACACTGGAATTGCTGTGATGGAAGGCTGAGTGTGCTATACCTGACTCCTCATTTGAAAAGTTGCTAAAAATGATGAAGAATATGCTTCCAAAAGATAACGTATTGCCCGCCAGTACGTATGAAGCAAAGAAGGTTGTCTGCCCTCTAGGTTTAGAGGTTCAGAAGATACATGCATGCCCTAATGACTGCATCCTCTACCGCGGTGAGGAGTATGAGAATTTGGCTGCATGCCCAGTATGCACTTCACTTCGGTATAAGATTAGACGAGATGACCCTGGTGATGTTGAGGGCGAGCCCCCCCCCCCCCCCCGAAAGAGGGTTCCTGCGAAGGTGATGTGGTATGCTCCTATAATACCACGGTTGAAACGCTTATTCAGAAACAAAGAGCATGCCAAGTTGTTGTGATGGCATAAAGAGTAATGTAAGTCAGACGGGATGTTGAGACACCCCGCTGATGGGTCGCAATGGAGAAAAATCGATAGAAAGTACCCGGACTTTGTAGATGACGCAAGGAGTTTAAGGTTTGGTCTAAGTACAGATGACATGAATCCCTTTGGGGAGCAGAGCTCTAGTCACAGCACCTGGCCCGTGACTCTATGCATCTATAACCTTCCTCCTTGGTTGTGCATGAAGCGGAAGTTCATTATGATGCCAGTGTTGATCCAAGGTCCGAAGCAACCTGGCAACGACATTGATGTGTACCTAAGGCCATTAGTGGAAGAACTTTTACAGTTGTGGCACGAACCCGGGATACGCGTGTGGGATGAGCACAAGCAGGAAGAATTTAACCTCCGAGCATTGCTTTTCATAACAATCAATGATTGGCCTGCTCTTAGTAACCTTTTAGGACAGTCAAACAAGGGATACAATGCATGCACACACTGTTTAGATGAGACTGAAAGTATATATTTGGAACATTGTAAGAAGAATGTATACAATGAGCATCGCCGATTTCTTTTGGACAAGCATCCCTTAAGAAAGAAAGGCAAGCATTTCAATGGTCTGGCATGTCACCAGACGAAGCCTAAGGAGCGTACTGGTGCTGATATATTTGATTTGGTCAAGATTTGGATCAACTAGTAACCTTTGGAAAGGGTCCTGGAGGAAAATCTGTTCCGAAGGACGCTGAAGGACACGCACCCATGTGGAAGAAGAAATCTATATTTTGGGAGCTACCATATTGGAAATTCTTAGAGGTCCGCTCTACAATCGATGTGATGCATGTGACGAAGAATCTTTGCGTGAACCTACTAGGCTTCTTGGGCGTGTATGGGAAGACAAAAGATACACCAGAAGCATGAAAGGACCATAAACGTATGAAAGACCCAGATGGCCTGCATCCAGAATGGTTTCAAGGTCATGCCAGCTACGCTCTTACCAAACAAGAGAAGGAAATATTTTTTGAATGCCTAAGCAGTATTAAGGTCCCGTCTGGCTTCTCATCGAATATAAAGGGAATAATAAATTGTAACGGGAGTGTCCCAACCTTTATACAAATAAGGTGGTGTCCCCTGTGTTTACAATGCTAGTCCCTGGATCAATAGCTAGCATCCACAGTTAAGATGTAATATCAAGAAACAAAGGTCATAACATAACTTTATAACCAGGAATAACATAATTTTATTACATCATACATAGATCATCTGGCTATTACATTACATTGCAGCGGAATAACTATAGTCATGGGGTCCTTCATCTTCAAAGTGCCACAGGCAGATGTTGGTTGTAGACTTTGTAATCCTAATCAAACAATCTTCACTAAAAACAATCAAACCTGCAACATTACAAGTTACAGCCACAAGGGTCAATACATTTGAAATGTATTGGCAAGTTTCACTACTAAGTATAATATAAGTGGATCCTATCATTACATGCAAATTTGGCTAAGTAGAGTTTTAGGCTCATTTGCATAAAGCAATATTTTATCCTATCTTTTCAAAATTGTTTTGGTCCTTTGTCAAATCTCCTTTCAAAAATCTCTTGAACTCCTTGGTAAAAAAACTCAAGTGTTCAAGTTCTTGTCAAAATCTCTTGAGCACCTTGGTAACCCCAAGTGCATCAAGTTTTAAAAGTTTTCTTTTAGAAATTAGAGTGTCGAGATCTTCCATAGCTTCAGGCCTTAGTTGCTCAGTATTGTCCATAACCGGGGACACGGCTAAGTACTTAGATTTTTATTATCTTCTGCAGAAGTTGTACACTTTACCCACATGACACAATCTCATCTTGATGCCACCAGTGGCCGCTGGATAAGTACTCACCAAGATGGAGTACTAGCAGATTGAGAATGTGACAAAGTCTTTCCATAGGAGTCCTCCCAATACAAAATGCTAGCTTGTCTACCAGGCACAAATGTAGGGTTGCTCCCTTACACAAATCTAGTTAACCTGAAGATGCCAATGCATGGGACTTCCACTATGTAGTTGACTAAGCCAGAGCCCATTTAGCATGTGGTTGTACACGGAAGCCACTGTACGAGAAACATGTTCAATCTCTAAGTTTCCTGGGTGGTTCCTTTGGAGCACAACACAAACAGATTGCCATAGTCATGGTTCCTTTTGTTGCCAACTTCTTCAATACTCAAAGTATCCTTGGCCACCCAGGTGGTTCATTGAGTCCTTGTTTTATTATATAAAACACAAGTCCTTTTCTCAACTTCATAAAATCTCAACATGTATCTCTTCTCAAAATATAGCATGGCTAAGCATGTAACAACTACATTGTTTTCTCTAAGGAATGGATAGGGTATCCTATTAGGATTTTAGCATAGCATAAGTACAAAAAGTATTTTCATGCATGTTTCAAAATCCACTAAGTATAATGAAAATAGTAGGACTTTTGATGATAGTGTCACTTGCCTTTTTAGTATAGAATATATACACTCATTGATCTTGCAATTGTCACACTCTTCAAGGTTCACTACAATTCAATCAAGCAAGCACATATTCAAACTATCATTCAAACAATTCACCACATAAAATAAAGAAAACAAAATAATGCATGCAAGCATGCAAAAGATTGTTTTATTTCGAAAGGTGGTTTCTAATAGGCCATAAACATTTCAAAATACCTACTAGTCTTTTTATAAAAGTTGAATTTTATTTGAATCAAATTAGTGAAAATAAGTCATTTAAATCATTTTTGTTTTATTAGAAATGCTTTTATTCAAAGGAATAATTCCTAGTGCTAACAAGACATTAATGCAACATCTAATATGGTTTGCTGACACCAAAAAAAATACGTCAAAAATGATACCCAACCATTGTGAGAAGCATGCAATAACAAATTCTATAATATAGCCGTGCTCTACAGATAGCAGCCAAAATATTTTACACCGTGGAACTAGATGAAGTACAACCTTGATTAAGTCTGACAATTACACCTACTACTAAGCATGTGTACATAAATTCCAAAATCTATGATCAGACTGAAAATATTCTTGGTACACCACCTATTAGCAGTACTATAGCAAACGCGTTCAACTGTATATGCATAATCATTTGCTCTACCGATGCATGGAACTCAAATTCCTTTTCCAAAATAATTTGACAAAAAATCAAAGATATTCACATCTATAAACACTACTGGTCTCCTAGAGTTATTTTGCACGATCTGTATGTTGGCTCTAAGATCAATAGACATGTGTATGGTGGTCTAATCTAATCATGCCTGCGGATGGCATTCAGTTCACCGGCAACACGGATAAATAGAAATATATGGCAAGAAATCATTTCTACAAGGTTACTAATTATATATATATATATGAGTGGTTGCAAGGATTTGGCATGGAGCTCACCGAGCGCGATGTAATCGTTCGACGAAGACGATAAACCGAGTTTGAAGAGCAGCGTAGAACGATCGGCCTGATCGACGTATTGAACTGCTTGTCCATGAATAGGTCCTTCATCTCCTCGTGGACGTGGTGGCGTAGGATTTTGGTCTCTCATGGCCGGAGCTGCCGGAAACGCGGCGCTGTTCAGCGGCGTCCCATGGAGTTTTTTTTGAGATTGTTTTGCGGTGAGAGCCTTATGTTCGTGTGATGGCACCAGTTGGAAAAAAAAATGCAGGAGAGTAGAATCAGAACTATATAGGAGGAGGCCGGTGTATTCTAATTGACGTGGTTAAATGGAGAATGAATGTAGGGTAAATGCGGAACAGTTTCTGGTATGAGCTAGCGATTTATGGTCTTCATGCGGGCGTTTTAGTCTGTCTATTAAATTCATGGTCGCGCGTTCAGGAAAACGAAACAGCGCAGCACTTGGATTAGCTACATGTTGTTGTGCTGGGTTTCTACGCTTGTGTATGTGTCGAGCGAACTCTTGGTTCAGCTGGGCTGCATGGTTGACCTGGCTAGACCTATGGGTCAGTATGCCTAAGCTAGGTGGTTGCATCGGTCTAGTGAAAAAGGAAAGAAAAGCAACGAGGACACAAGGAGAAAATAGCAACGTGATGGTGCAGGTTGTTTGCATGCACGTGCATGTGGGATGTGGGCCAACCATCAACGGGAATAAACAAATTGGCAAATTAAAAGAATATTCAAATAACAATACGGAAATACTCTAAGAAAATATTCTCTGTCTCCAAAATAGGATTTTTATAAGAAAAAAAAAGAATTCAATAAATCAAAACCAAATCGAAGGAGCATATTTCAAATCCAACTTGGATGACAAATAAAACAAAGTTTACAATCATGTTTGTTTAATTCATGGTAAGGATTTTTTTGTATGAAAATTCTAGATAAGATTTAATTATATAAACAAAATTTTCTAGTTCTCATTTTTAGATAAATTTTTTTTTTGAAAACTCCAAAATTGGTCCGTGACAAATCTAACCCCCTAATTTTTTTTCTTTTGTTTGTTTGATTTTTTCACATTTCAAAATTTGGAAAAATTTGGGATGTGACATAAATATGGCAGAAAAAAGTTCCAAAACCTAAAGTCTCATGACTGCCATGTGATTATGACGCAAATGCTTCCGATTGCATTGAGGGGGCTTCTACCAGATAATGTTCGAGTACCCATTGTGAAGCTATGTGCATTTCTCAATGCAATCTCTCAGAAGATAATCAATCCTAAAGATCTACCACGGTTACAGAATGATGTGGTCCAATGTCTTGTCAGTTTTGAGTTGGTGTTCCCACCATCCTTCTTTAATATTATGACGCACCTGCTGGTTCACCTAGTCGAAGAGATTTCCATTCTCGGACCTGTATTTCTACACAATATGTTTCCCTTTGAGAGGTTCATGGAAATCTTAAAAAAATATGTTCGTAACCGTGCTAGGCCAGAAGGAAGCATCTCCAAGGGCTATGGAATAGAGGAGGTCATTGAATTTTGTGTTGACTTCGTTCCTGACCTTAAGCCGATTGGTCTTCCTCAATCGCGGTATGAGGGGAGACTGAGTGGAAAGGGTACTCTAGGAAGGAAATCAATAATATGTAGGGACGGACATTCTTACACCGAAGCACATTACACCGTGCTATAGAATTCTATCTTGGCAGCCCCATATATCGAGGAACACAAGAAAATCTTACGCTCCAACAACCCTGGAAAGCATGACTCTTGGATTAGAGATGAACACATGAGGAGTTTTGGCGGTTGGTTGCAACATCTCATCAAAAACAACACTCTTGGAGATCAACTATACTTGTTGTCTAGGTCACCATCTTCGACTATATCGACTTTCCAAGGGTACGAGATAAATGGGTATACATTTTACACGATAGCCCAAGATAAAAAGAGCACCAACCAAAACAGTGGTGTCCGTTTTGATGCAACAGACAACAATGGGTCAAAGACCACATAATATGGTTACATAGAGGAGATATGGGAACTTGACTATGGACCTAATTTTAAGGTCCCCTTGTTTCGGTGCAAATGGGTCAAGCTAACAGGAGGAGGGGTTGAGGTAGACAAGAAATACGGAATGGCATCGTTGGATCTCAACATCTTGGATACTTAGACGAACCATTCGTCCTAGCCAATGATGTGGCTCATGTTTTCTATGTGAAGGACATGTCTACCAAACCTAGAAAAAGAAAAAATAAGAAAAAGAATACATCAGACGATGAGCCAAAGCGCTACATAGTTCTTTCAGGAAAAAGAAACATCGTGGGAGTGGAGGACAAGACAGACATGTCAGAAGATTGTGATAAGTTTCATGAAATTCCGCCCTTCGCGGTGAAGGATGACCCAAGCATCATGTTAATGAATGAAGATACTCCATGGATACGACGGGATCAGAAAGGAACACACGCGAAGAAATGATGTGTAATAATTGTAACATTTTATGAGTGAAGATGCTTGCTAACGAAGCAAATATGTCTCTTGGTCAATATTTAGGCTATGAAGATACGCCAGTGGGTCAGATAGTACGGCAATATGTCCAAGGGGAGCCTCTAGTCAGTAATGAAGAGCTCACGCGTCTATCCACACATATGCGAAATCTGCACGAATAGTACATGTCGCAAGCACAAAAAAAGCATCAGAAATATTGGTTTCCGGTGGACGTTAGAATGGAGCATCACTTCAAACCATACTCGATACAGGTTCAAATGACCGAACTGTTTCAGTTATACAACCAGCGCGCCCTTGACAAATCTATCATTGGTTGCTACTGTCTGTAAGTTATTTATTTCTATAATTAAGTTTGTAGCTTTAGCTCGTTCATTGCATTTAATATATTATCCTAACTATATATCCTTTTGTATGATGATATTATATTCTGCAGAATGAAGATGCTTGAATGCAAAAGAGCTAGAAGATACGACGTTGGGTTCATTGACCCATATATCATTAATGAATATATGTTAAAGAATCACCCCAAGGACGTGGAGGAAGACCTGTGCAGGTTCTTAACCGAGAATAATTTTGTTAAGAAAATACTATTTCCTTACAACTTCAAGTGAGTGTTTATATCTTGTACACATTTTATTTTTGCTTACTCGATGAGCTATGCATGTATGCTTATGTAAACGTCCGCAAATTCCACTGGATCTTGCTAAACATTCAAGTTGACAACTCCCTAGTTGAAGTCCACGACTCATTAAGTTGGGACCAAGAGAAGTGGAGCATTATGAAAGCAATGCTCCATAAGTAATTTCAATCATTATCGCATTATATCGTCCTCTTTCACTCATTTCCTGATATCAAGTAACTAATAACTCCTTTGTTCATTTTCTTTGCCGAGCAGGTGTTGGACACGGTTCAGACAGAAAATACCAGGTCCATTCAAAGAGGAGCTAACTTATAAAATGGCGAAGAGTTTACAGCAGCCACCGGGAACTCATTTACGTGGATACTACGTCTGCGAGTACATCCGCGAGTTGACCAGTGAGCGGAAAGTTGACTCACATTATATTTATGATTTGCGGGAGAAACTAGAGCCAGACCAACGCATAAGAGCAATTCAAGAGGAGCTGGCGGGATTTATGATGAAGGAAGTCCTTGATGTACATGGAGAGCATTATACGGATGACGTGGAACTTGATTTGACTTAGTCATATCCATGTAGCTCATATGATATATATATATATATTCATCAATGACCATGTAATTTCAAAACATTTCTTCCTTTTGATATGATTGATTATATGTATGCTTGCAAGGGATCGATTAATTATATAAATGCATCGACGTGTAGTGTGTATGTAGTAGCGTATAATATGTATACTGAAATATATGTTTGAATTATAGTGAAACACAAAATGAAAAAGGAACGAAATAGCAAAAAAAAGGAAATACACAATCTCTGCCGCGGCAGAGAACACACACAATTCTCTACCGCGGCAGGAAACCTTCTAGTCCCGGGTGGTGTTACGGCCCGGGACTAGAGGGTTTTCGCCCCCCGCGGCGCTGAAACAGCCACGTGGCTGTTATCAGTCGCGGGCCATAGCGAGCCAGGATTAGAGGGGGGCCTCTAGTCCCGTTTTCGTAGTCCCGGGCCCAAAACCGGGACTAGAGCCAGTTGCGGCCCGGGACTGGAGGCCCTTTTTTCACCAGTGACTCCATATGGTCAAGTACCTGGAACTTTTGCAAGGTTCCTACAGGAAAATGAAATAGTCGCCCAGTATTCTATCACGGGCGAACCTCAGCAAAATGGAGTAGCTGAAAGGTGTAATCGTACTCTTATGGATATGGTGCGTATTATGATGAGCTATTCCACCCTCTCATTGGGATTGTGGATGTAGGCTCTTAAAACCGCCATTCACATTCTCAACAGAGTACCAAGCAAGTCGGTGCCCAAAACACCGTACGAGTTGTGGACAGGCAGAGTCCCCTCTCTGCGCCACTTGAGGGTCTAGGGGAGCCCAGCTGAGGCAAAAGTTTTTAATCCAAATATTGCAAAGTTAGACCCCAAAATAGTGTCTTGCCACTTCATTGTCTATCCAGATAGATCAAAAGGTTATCGTTTCTACTGTCCTGACAAATACACAAAGTTTGTAGAAACGAGACATGCAGTCTTCTTGGAGGACGAATTGATGAGGGGGAGCATGGTAGCTTGGAAAATTGATCTTGAGGAGAAGAGGGTGCATGCACCTAATCTGATGACTCAGGAGCCATTTTTCTCGCTACATGTTGTGCCACCATCTACAACCCCTGAGGTTGTGGTGCCGGCACCTGTTGTCCTCCACACGTGACAACAATGGGAGAAGGTTCGGAACCTGTCCATCAGGAGCCACCTAAACCCACTGTTGAGCACGAAAGGGAGCCGAAACAGCCACACGCAGCAAATGTGCCAGAACCTGAGGCACAAAATGAGCAAGAGTCTAACGAACTCAGAAGGTCTAAAAGAGAAAGAAGACCAGCCATTTCTAAAGAAATTTACAAAGTTTACAACATAGAAACAGTTCATATGGAGGGCGATCCCACATCATATTAAGAAGCCATGAGAAGCCCTCACTCAGCCAAGTGGGTGGAGGCAATGGAAGATGAAATGAAATCAATGAGTTCCAACAATGTTTGGGACTTAGAGGAAATTCCTAAAGAAGCCAAAACAGTAGGATGCAAATGGGTCTACAAAACAAAGTATGACTCCAATGGGAATGTAGAAAAGTATAAAGCAAGACTTGTGGTAAAAGGCTTTACGCAAAGAGAAGGGGTAGATTACAATGAGACTTTTTCTCCGGTATCATGTAAGGATTCCTTCAGAATCATAATGGCACTAGTTGCACATTTTGATTTAGAGTTGCATCAAATGGATGTAAAGACGGCATTTCTAAATGGAGATTTAGAAGAGAATGTTTACATGAAACAACCCAAGGGTTTTTTCATGGAGGGGGAGGAACATATGGGATGCCGCCTAAAGAAATCCATTTATGGGTTAAAGCAACCCTCTAGGCAGTGGTATTTAAAGTTCAATGATACAATTAAAAGATTTGGATTTAAAGAGAATGTTGAGGACAACTGCATTTATGCAAAGTTTAAAAGTGGAAAATATATTTTCGTAATTCTATATGTGGATGATATATTGCTTGCTAGCAGCAATGTCAGTCTACTACTATAAACAAAGAAATTATTGTCTTCAAATTTTGATATGAAAGATCTTGGTGAAGCTTCTTATGTTTTGGGCATAGAAATTCACCGAGAGAGAAAGAATGGAGTGTTAGGACTGTCGCAGAAGGCATATTGTGAAACGATTCTAAAGAGATACAATATGCATGCGAGGAATGCCACACCTGCTCCCATAGTCAAGGGTGATAGTTTTTGAAAATTTCAATGTCCAAAGAACCAATATGAGATCGATCAAATAAAGTCACTACCATATGCTTCGGCCGTTGGAAGCTTACAGTATGCACAAGTGTGCACTCGTCATGGCTTAGCTTTTATCACCGGGGTACTCAGTAGATATCAAGAGAATTAGGCATAGAGCACTGGAAGATGGTAAAGAAAGCTTTGCGTGTGCAAGGCACAAGAGGCCTCATGCTAACATATAAAAGATCTGATTCCCTAGAAATAAGAGGATATTCAGATGCAGATTTTGCGGGAGATAAAGATGATAGAAATTCCACGACAGGATATGTCTTTACTCTCGCAGGAGGTGCTATTTCGTGGAGAAGCGCCAAACAGTTAATAGTTGCATCATCTACGATGTATAAAGAATTTATAGCATGTTATGAGGCCATGGGACAGGCATTATGGTTAAAGAAATTTCTACCCGACTTGAGAGTGGCCGACTGCATTAGCAGGCCATTAAAGAAGTACTATGACAACGAGCCCACAATATTCTATGCTCACAAAAACAAGTCGAGTAATGCTACAAAGTCAATAGATATAAAGTATTATGTTGTGAAGGACAAAGTCTAGGATCAAACTATAAGTCTCGATCATATAAGGACAAAGAATATGCTTACGGATCCGCTAACGAAAGGCTTACCACCCAATGTGTTTAAGGAACACATAGCCGGTATGGGATTAATGGAAAGCCTATGATTCCTGGACTACAGAGGCTCAAAAGTAACAAGATTTGTTTCAAAATAGAAAAGTATGTAGTGATTGTCTGATTCTATCGGCAATTGAGCTGAGACGATAAAACATGCTCTATGTACCGATCCGTGATAAAACGAGTAAAGTATAAAGTTAAAAGAATAGTCGAGATCAAGGGGGAGAATGTTAGATTCATCTCTCCCCGTTCGAACCCAACGGCCCGAACGGAGTCTCTCAACCGCGCCCAACCTTATCATGGTTGGTGGGCCCCTGTCGCGGCGCTATATAAAGAGGTGGGGGACCAGCAGCACGCGTCACGAGGTTCGTCGCAGTGCTGCTCGCCCCACCGATATCCCTACCGATCTAGGGTTTAGGTGAGCCGGCGGGAAGCGCCGCCACCACCCGCACACCCACGTCGTCGCCCCCCTTTTCCCCATGGCCACTAGCTCCAGCGTCAACTCCGGCATCCCCTCTGGCTCGTGCTCATCGAGCCATGGCGCAGGTAGTACCCCTCCTGTCTGATCTCTCTCTCTCAGATCTCCTAGTTTCAACCCCATAGCATCTATCGAGCTTGGTCTAGCACTAACAATTTTAACTCAGCAGAAGATTTTGATGAAATGGAATATACATCATCTTGCTTTCAGTGGTATCCTTGATCATGTCATTCAGACTAGACAGGAAAATACTCTCTAGATATTGCTAGCTAAATAGCGCGCGCCTTGGTTCGTCCTGATCTGCGTTTACGGCGGGCTCGAGCGGTCGGCCTGTCCACTTGATTCCACTTGCATGAGCTGGTATGAATTGCCAATAGTCCAGTCCTTCCCCTAAATCTAAGACAAGCTCTGCACGTCACCCGCCTGAATGAAAAGTCTGACCCAGAAGTCCATCTCCTCGTTGCTCGACGACGGCGAAGCACTGTCTGCGCCGAAGGGGTCGCCGGCGGACTCCGTTCCAGAAACTGAGGTGCCTGCCGTCATTGCCAGCGTCTCCGACCAGAAGCTGTCGTCGATCTGGAACTCCTCGTCCGAGCTGATCTCCAGTGACGTGGCCATCGAACCGTCCTCGGCAGGGGACGACGTCGAGGGGGACTGCTCCGGTGACGACACCGGAAAAGAGGTCCGACCCTCTGGTACGGCCACAGCCATGGGCTTCTTGGCTTTGCGCTTAGGCGCACCGGGCTGGGCGGATGGCTTGGAGGACTCGAGTCGCTTCTTGAGGTGGGTGTTCCAGACATTCTTGATCTCGTTGTCCGTCCTCCCCGGCAGCCTCGCCGCGATCATCGACCATCTGTTTCCGAGCATGCCGTGGAGGTGGATGATGGCGTCTTCCTCCTCGCTGGTGAAGTTGCCGCGCTTGACGTCGGGGCGCAGGTAGTTGATCCACCGAAGGCGGCAGCTCTTGCCGCACCGCAGCAGCCCGGCCTGCTTCGGCAGCGCCCGCCAGTTGCTGTGCCCGTGCCGCTCGATGTGAGAGACCAGGATCCTGTCTTCCTCCGCCGTCCATGGCCCCCTCTTTAGCCCCAGCTTCTCGCAGCAAGGAGACCGCCCCATTGTTGTTGATCAGTTCTCTGCTTCCCTCTTCCTTGCTTCTTCTTCTCGGCTGGTTAAACTCACTGGTGCTCTGCGTTGGATGGATGGATTGTTTAGGGTCTTGAGGTTGAGGATTGTTCAAGGGTGCCTGAAGTGTTCAGAAGAGTATGGCTGATGCTGGTGTAGTGGAGTGGATTGCAAGGGCGTCGAGCTATTTATGCTCCGCGCGGGACGAGGACGATGGCAAAAAAAAACGTGGTCAACAGGGGCAACTTCCTCGCGAGTGAGGCAATACCATTGGGAGTACTATATGAGTCATTGTACAGTTGTATTATTTTGGGTGATGGGGTCCATGTACGTTGCTTCTTTCCTTGTTTATTGCTCCTTGGCTTGTTTCTACTTTACTTTTTCTTTACTTTTCTTTTGCGAAAAGGGCTTAAATTTGTAAGATGGTCATGATGGTTTGTTTCGGGTTGCATGGTTAAGCATGATTTTAGCGTTGAGGTTCACTAATTCAACTACACCACACAAAACTTGTTGAGGTTCACTATGAAGACCATACTTTGTCAAACTACCATTGCAAACACCCGCAAAAAAAATAACTTTGCAAACATGGATTATAGCATTGGACCGCCGCATGCGAACCGACAGGAATAGACAATTTACTAACGGTCCCTGTGGACTATGAGCATCCCAAAAAAATCTTCAACTCTAAAACAATTTGCTATTTTCTAAGAAAACCTTTTGTTGTTTTCCTATCGGGGTGACTTGTAGGTCATGTTTTGTTTTTGTTTGGTGGTGGCGTGTTATTAGCGGTGAACCTTGTAAATACTTATAGAGGATATGGTGTGGGATTTTTTTTGACAATCAATACCACGATATATTTATAATAGCATATAGTATATGTTAGAGATATATAAACTGTCTCCAACAATTATAAAATAAAGTCTAAAAGAAACTAGTAGCACCGATGTCTTCAAACTCTTTCTTCTTCCAAAACACCATCTTGAATTTTTCTGAAGGCAGCCAAGAACTGACAGATACCAAACCACAACATGTAAATACCAACGAGGGTTCTTCCATAATTTTAGTTTGATCCGCAGTGCCAAGGTTGTATGCACGCGCACAGCCATTAGAGTAATCAATCAACATCGGCAAGAGTGCCAACACCGGTATTTCATTCAAAAGTAACCGAACAGCCTGGTCGACGTCACTGGCGAATCGATGGTATGAATCACCATTGTCGAGGACGTAGTAGCCGGGACAAATATTGTAAGAATAATTCTCGCGACAACCATGAAAAAACTCCAAATCGACTTGGCGAAATAAGATCTAAAAGACCGTACATACAGAACTGCAATCTTACAACACTACCATTGACGCCGCGAAAAAAATCTCGTCGTCAAACGAAAGGACGAAGATCACTTATTGTAGACGATACCATCTTCATTGACGTAGAGATAAAAAAAAGATAACTACTAAAACTCTAATCTAATCTCTCAAAACACTAATTTTACTGAAAACTCCATCCATAGATCGGGTTTCCCACCCCTCCTTACGCCAGTGAGGCCGGCCGGAGGAGGGGGGACCGATCTATGGAAGAGACGGGGAGAGTCCGCGGCTAAGTCAGGAGGAGGCGGCAGCTGAGGTTGCAAATCCAAAACTAATCCCTATAGATCATTTCTTTTAGGACTATCCTAGAAGGTTTTTTATGTGTATTAGAAGTTGTCACTCTAGTACTCCAAAAAATATTTCATCTCAGCCTTGTGTGAGTGTGCCATATTTTGGGAGATAGCCCCAAGTATATTTTAGAGAGATAAGCAATTTTAGGGGATTTGCTAGTGTGTTCTAACTCCCAATAGTAACGTTTGTTTTAGAGTTAAAGATTTTTTGGGATGCTCATAGTCCACGCAATTAGAGGTGGACTGTTAGTAAATTGTCTATTCCCGGTGGTTCATATGCGGCAGTCCAATGCTATAATCCATGTCTGCAGTCGTATTTTTGACAAGTATGGTCCTGTTTTTCGATAAATGGCGCTTTATTACTTAAAGTTAAGTATTACACTCGGCATCTTCATAACTAGGATGCACACAGTCGATACACATTCACAAAGTCTAAACGGATAGAAAAATAACTAAGGCGGATTACATATCAGAATGAGAAATTGTAAGACACCTAAGATGCTGAAGGCGGGCCTATCCAAATATTATGTTGTCATCCATGTCGGGTAAACACCTCTTCCCTGGCTGGTGGTGCGGCATAGGCCGTTGTCGCCAGGAGTGCGGGCTACCGCCGGTGTGGCAGGCGTAGGTGGAAGATGGTGGTATGCGCCATAGCGGACGATGGCGATGGGATCACCGATGGAGCTCTGGTGGTGTGGTCGCCTAGCTATTGGCCCAAATGCGTCTGCCCCCACATCCGATCTTCGGATTTTGGAGGATCTCCGCAGGTTTCTGTTGGAATTATGCCCTAGAGGCAATAATAAAGATGTTATTATTATAATTCTTGTTCATGATAAAGTTTATATTCCATGCTAGAATTGTATTAAGCGGAAACTTTAATACTTGTGTGGTTTGTGAACAACACCGTGTCCCTGGTACGCCTCTAAGGACTAGCTCATTGATCAATGCTGGTTAAGGTTTCCTAACCATAGACATGAGTTGTCAATTGATAATGAGATCATTTCATTGGAGAATGATATGATGGACAGACCCAAACTAAGCAAATCAATTAGATCGTGTCATCGTGTTCGTCTTTGTGAAGCTTTTCTGATGTCAAATATTGTATTCCTTAGACCATGAGATAATACAACTCCCTGGTATCGGAAGAAAGCTTTGAGGTCATCAAACGTCATCCTATGAGAGGGTGATCATAAAGGTGTCTCTCAGGTGATCGGAAAGTATCTGTTGGGTTGTATGTATCGAGATGGAATTTGTCCCTCCCAAGTCGGAGAGATATACTTCGGGCCCACTCGGTAATCGATATCAACACCGCTTGCAAGCATGTGGTTAAGGAGTTAATCACAAAGTGATATCGGATTACGGAACGAGTAAAGTACTTGCTGTGAACGAGATTGAACTAGGTATGACGGTACCGACGATCGAATCTCGTGCAAGTAAAATATCGCGAGACGAAGGGAATATATATATGGGATTGATTGAATCCTAGCATCGTGGTTTATCCGATATGATCATCGATGAATGTGTGGGAGTCAATATGGGTGCCCAGACCCCGCTGTTGATTATTGATAGAAGATCATGTCTGCATATTCTCGAACCCGCAGGGTCACACACTTAACGTATCTCGACGTATCTCGAAGATCATGTCTGCATAGATTGGATAATTGGTTTATGAATTTTTGTTCGGAGTCTCGGATGGGATCCGGGATATCACGAGAGGTTCCGGAATGGTCCGAAGAATAAGATTCATATAAGGCAATGCAGTTTTTGGAGTTCGGAATTGTTCCGGGTTAATCGGTATTGTACCGGAAGCTTCTAGAACCTTCCGGAAGGGGACCAACGTGGCCCCACCTTCCGGGAGGGGGCATGGGCCTATGAGGGAGTGTCATGGCCGCATTGGGCCAGGGGCACAAGGCCCCATAGGGCCCAGCCGATCCTAGAGAGTTTAAATCGTTTAAACTAGAGATAGGGTTTCTAGAAGAGGGGAGAGTCCATGCCCCCCACTCCTTATCCTTTGGGCTTGGGGGAGGGGCTAAGGCTGCGCCCCTCCCCTCTATATAAAGAGGGGTGGGGGCGCACCAAAACCCTACACCTCTCCTCCAAACCCTAGCCGCGTTGCTGCCTTCCTCTCTCCCTCCCGACTGTTTGTAGGCGAAGCCCTGCTGCAGAAATTCTCCACCATATACACCACGCCGTCATGTTGTAGATCCAATCTATCTCTCCACCATACTTGCTGGTCCGAGGAAGGAGGATACGTCGAGGTGCTGCACGTGTGCATCTCACGGAGGCACCGCCACTTGTGGTGCTAGATCGGATCGGATCGCGAGGAGGAGAAGCGAGTACGACTACATCACCCACGTTCCGACGAACGTTTCCTGTGCGAATCTTCAAGGGTATGAAGATCTAATCCAATCTCTCTCGTTGTTTGCATCTCCTAGATTAGATCTTGGCTTTCCCTCTGTTCGCTCCGTAGAAAATTTTGATTTACTATGCCGCGAAACCCTTCAGTGGTATCAGAGCTAGATCTATGCGTAGATGTGTTTCACGAGTAGAAGGCAACATGGTTGTTGCGGGCGTTGATGTTTTCTGTTGCAAGCCTCTTGTTTGTGTTCTTATTATGATGCGGGATAGTGAGATTGAAGCGGTCCAGGCCAACCTTATGCGACGTCGTTCGCGAGACCGCCTCCGCACTTGACGTGTGGCTTGTTCCACACATGCGGCTGGTGGATGTCAGTTTCTCTCACTATAGTTTTCATGGGATTAACACCGGAGTTTGGCAACCATAATATCACCGTTGTGGCTTTTCGTAGGTAAGAATCGTTCTTAGCATCTACTCCCATAAGCCACGTAAAATATGCAACAACAAAGTAGAGGCGTCTAACTTGTTTTTGCAGGGAGTGTTTTCTGTGATATGGTATGGCCCAAGATGTGATGTGTATATTGTATGCGATGATCATGTTTTGTAATGTTTCACGACTTGCATGTCGATGAGTACACAACCGGCAGGAGCCATATGGTTGTCTTTATAACTGTGTATGACCTGCGAGTCAACTTCTTATACGCCATGTAATAGCTTTACTTTATCGCTAAGTAGTTAGCAATAGTTGTAGTTGCTATTCATGGTGGAGGCAATCATGGTGGAGTGATGGAGATCATGCCGAAACGCACAAGATGGAGATCATTGCGCGAAGATTGGCTATACCATGTCACATAAAGTTATATGCATGTGATGTTTATCCTTTTATGTATCTTATTATGCTTAGATCGCGACGGTAGCATTATAAGATGATTCCTCACTTAAAGATCAAGATAAAAACTGTGTTCTCCCCAAGTATGCACGGTTGCGAAAGTTCGTCGTGTCCAAGCATCACGTGATGATCGGGTGCTATAGACTCTACGCTCACATACAACGGGTGCAAGCCAGTTTTGCACACGCGAAAATACTTGGGTCTAGCTTGACGAGCCTAGCATGTACAGACATGGCCTCGGAACACAAGAACCGAAAGGTTAAGCATGAGTCATATGAATGATATGATCGACACTTTGTTGTCCACCATTGAAACCACATCTCTTCTCGTGATGATCGGATTAGGTGTGGTGAATTTGGATCGTGTTTACTAAACAACTTGAGGGATGTTGAATTTAGTGGGAGTTCATCTAGTAATTTGATTAAGATGAACTATTTATCATGAACATAGTCTAAATTGTACTTGCAAATACTGTAGATCACATGGCCAAATCCAACTTCAACTTCAACATTTTTGCTGAGAAGGAAAAGCTTAGAAACAATGGGTCTAACTTCACCAATTGGTTCCGCAATCTAAGAATCATTCTGTCTGGCGGACAAAAGGACTATGTCCTTGGGAAAGCGTTAGGTGACCCCCCTGCTGCAACTGCGCCGGCTGATGAGAAAGCTGTCTATCAGTCGCGCAAAGATGATTATGGTGTGATTAAGAGCACCATGTTGTTTGCTATGGAACCAGAACTTCAAAATCGTTTTGAAACCTATCCCGGGCCCTTTGAGATTCTCGAGGAGCTGAAAACCATGTTTCAGACTCAAGCCCGTTCTGAGAGATATGAGATCTCTGAGAAGTTCTTTAACTGCAAGATGGAGGAAGGGAGTTCCGTTAGTGAGCACGCCATAAAGATGTCGGGCTACACTCAACGCCTTGAGCAACTGGAATGCACGATTCCAGAGGAGCTCAAGATTGACAGGGTTCTTCAATCACTCCCTCCTAGCTACAAAAGTTTTGTAGTGACTCATAATCAGATTGGCTCCACTGATACGATCACCGAGCTCTTCGCAAAGCTGAAGGCTGCGGAGGTGGACATCAAAAAGGATAATCATGTGTTGATGGTCAACAAGCCCTCCTTTAAGAAAGGTAAGGGAGCAAAGAAGCCCTTCAAGAAGGGCGGCGGCAAGCGCAATGCTCCTGCTGAGAAGAAGCTCAAGTCTGGTCCTAAGACGGACACTGAGTGCTTCTATTGCAAGGACAAGGGTCACTCGAAGTGCAACTGTCCGAAGTACTTAGCGGACAAGAAGGCTGGCACCATCAAAGGTATATTTGATATACATGTTATTGATGTTTTCCTTACTAGCCCTCGTTGTAGTGCCTGGGTATTTGATACCGGTTCAGTTGCTAATATTTGTAACTCGAAACATGAGCTACGGAATAAACGGCGGCTTGCGAGGGATGAGGTGACGATGCGCGTTGGCAACGGATCAAGAGTTGATGTGATGGCCGTCGGCACGCTCTCCTTAGTTTTACCTTCGGGATTAGTTTTAAACCTTAATAAGTGTTATTATGTGCCTGCGTTGAGCATGAACATTATTTCTGGATCGTGTTTATTGCAAGACGGTTATTCATTTAAATCGGAGAATAATGGTTGTTCTATTTATATGAGTAACATCTTTTATGGTCATGCACCTCTTGTAAATTGTTTATTTCTTCTAAATCTCGAAAGGGATGAAACACACATCCATAACATTGAGGCTAAGAGATGCAAAGTAGATAGTGATAATATTACTTATTTGTGGCACTGTCGTCTAGGTCATATTGGTGTAAAGCGCATGAAGAAACTCCATTCTGATGGACTTTTGGAGTCTCTTGATTTTGAATCATTTGACACATGCGAACCATGCCTCATGGGCAAGATGATCAAAACCCCGTTCTCCGGAATGATGGAGCGAGCAACGGACTTGTTGGAAATCATACATACCGATGTATGCGGACCGATGAGTATTTCAACGCGCGGTGGATATCGCTATTTCCTTACTTTTACCGATGACTTAAGTATATATGGGTATATCTATTTAATGAAACATAAATCTGAAACATTTGAAAAGTTCAAGGAATTTCAGAATGAAGTGGAGAACCATCGTAACAGAAAGATTAAGTTTCTACGATCCGATCGTGGAGGTGAATATTTGAGTTATGATTTTCTCACGCATCTTAAAGCAAGTGGAATCGTTTCACAACTCACGCCACCCGGAACACCACAGAGTAATGGTGTGTCTGAACGCCGAAATCGAACCCTATTAGATATGGTCCGATCAATGATGTCTCTTACTGATTTGCCGTTATCATTTTGGGGTTATGCATTAGAAACCGCTGCATTCACTTTAAATAGGGCACCATCTAAATCCGTTGAGACGACACCGTATGAACTGTGGTTTGGTGCTAAACCTAAGTTGTCATTTCTTAAAGTTTGGGGATGCGAAGCTTACGTCAATAAGTTGATGTCGGACAAGCTCGAACCCAAAGCGGAGAAATGCGTCTTCATAGGATACCCTAAGGAAACTATTGGGTATACCTTCTATCACAGAACCGAAGGCAAAGTGTTTGTCGCAAAGAACGGTTCCTTTCTTGAGAAGGAGTTTCTCTCGAAAGAAGTGAGTGGGAGGAAAGTAGAGCTTGACGAGGTTATTGAACCTTCTCTTGAATTGGAGAGTAGCGCAGCACCTGAAATTGTTCCAGTGCCGCCTGCACCAACAATAGAGGAAGCTAATGACAAGGATCATGAAGCTTCGGACGATGCTGCTACTGAACGTCGCAGGTCGACAAGGTCGCATGCCCCTCCTGAGTGGTACGGCAACCCTGTCTTGACTGTCTTGTTAGTAGAAGACAGTGAACCTACGAACTATGAGGAAGCGATGATGAGCCCAGACTCTGAGAAATGGCTAGAAGCCATGAAATCCGAATTGGGATCCATGAGCGAAAACCAAGTATGGACTTTGGTGGACCCTCCTAGCGACCGAAAGGCCGTTGAGTGCAAATGGATCTTCAAGAAGAAAACGGACGCGGATGGTAATGTTACCGTCTATAAAGCACGGCTTGTCGCGAAAGGTTTTCGACAAGTTCAAGGTGTTGACTACGATGAGACTTTCTCTCCCGTAGCAATGTTTAAGTCCATTCGGATTTTATTAGCAATTGCTGCGTTTCATGATTATGAAATATGGCAGATGGATGTCAAGACTGCTTTCCTCAATGGCAACATTGATGAAGAGTTGTATATGATGCAACCCGAAGGTTTTGTCGATCCTAAGGATGCTAGTAAAGTATGCAAACTTCAGCGTTCCATTTATGGACTGAAGCAAGCATCTCGGAGTTGGAACCTTCGTTTTGATCAAGTGATCAAGAGCTTTGGATTTGTTCCAAATTGCTACGAAGCTTGTATCTACAAGAAAGTGAGTGAGAGCTCGGTGACGTTTCTGGTACTATATGTGGATGACATATTGATTATCGGAAATGACATCAACATGCTTAACGATGTGAAGAGTTATTTGAACAAGTGTTTTTCAATGAAAGACCTAGGTGAAGCTGCTTATATATTGGGCATCAAGATCTATAGAGATAGACAAAGACGCCTGATAGCTTTAAGCCAGAGTACATACCTAGACAAAGTTCTGAAAAGGTTCAGAATGGATAAGGCAAAGAAAGGTTCAGTGCCTATGTTGTCAGGTAAGATATTGAGCAAGGCTCAGTGTCCAGCTACGGTAAATGATAGGGAAGCTATGAGCAAAGTGCCTTATGCCTCGTCCATAGGTTCTATCATGTATGCCATGCTGTGTACTATACCGGATGTGTCCAATGCTCTTAGTTTGACGAGAAGATATCAAAGTGATCCAGGAGTGGAACACTGGACAGCCGTGACGAACATCCTAAAGTACCTAAATAGGACTAAAGAAATGTTCTTAGGCTATGGGGGTGATGAACAGCTTGTCGTAAAAGGTTACGTCGACGCTAGTTTTGACACCGACAAGGATGATTCCAAATCTCAGACAGGATACGTTTATATTTTGAATGGAGGAGCTGTGAGCTGGAGAAGCTGCAAGCAAAGCGTGATCGCGGGATCTACAGTAGAAGCGGAATACATGGCTGCTGCAGAAGCGTCAAGTGAAGGAGTTTGGATCAGAAACTTCATCACTGAGCTTGGCGTGGTTCCAAGTGCATTGGACCCACTGGAGATATTGTGTGACAACACTGGCGCCATAGCACTCGCTAAGGAACCAAGATATCATCCAAAGACCAAGCATATCAACCGCAAGTTTCATATAATCCGAGATTATATTGCAGATGGAGATCTAAAGATTAGCAAAGTACATACAGATCTGAATGTCGCAGATCCATTGACTAAACCTCTTCCACGTGTAAAACATGATCAACACCTCAGTGCCATGGGTGTGAGATTGTTGCCAGATGTAAACTAGATTATTGACTCTAGTGCAAGTGGGAGACTGTTGGAATTATGCCCTAGAGGCAATAATAAAGATGTTATTATTATAATTCTTGTTCATGATAAAGTTTATATTCCATGCTAGAATTGTATTAAGCGGAAACTTTAATACTTGTGTGGTTTGTGAACAACACCGTGTCCCTGGTACGCCTCTAAGGACTAGATCATTGATCAATGATGCTTAAGGTTTCCTAACCATAGACATGAGTTGTCAATTGATAATGAGATCATTTCATTGGAGAATGATATGATGGACAGTCCCAAACTAAGCAAAGCAATTAGATCGTGTCATCGTGTTCGTCTTTGCGAAGCTTTTCTTATGTCAAATATTGTATTCCTTAGACCATGAGATAATACAACTCCCTGGTATCGGAAGAAATCTTTGAGGTCATCAAACATCATCCTATGAGAGGGTGATCATAAAGGTGTCTCTCAGGTGATCGGAAAGTATCTGTTGGGTTGTATGTATCGAGATGGAATTTGTCCCTCCCAAGTCAGAGAGATATACTTCGGGCCCACTCGGTAATCGATATCAACACCGCTTGCAAGCATGTGGTTAAGGAGTTAATCACAAAGTGATATCGGATTACGGAACGAGTAAAGTACTTGCTGTGAACGAGATTGAACTAGGTATGACGGTACCGACGATCGAATCTCGGGCAAGTAAAATATCGCGAGACGAAGGGAATATATATATGGGATAGATTGAATCCTGGCATCGTGGTTCATACGATATGATCATCGATGAATGTGTGGGAGTCAATATGGGTGCCCATACCCCGCTGTTGATTATTGATAGAAGATCATGTCTGCATATTCTCGAACCCGCAGGGTCACACACTTAACGTATCTCGACGCTAGGGTAGATTGGATAATTGGTTTATGAATTTTTGTTCGGAGTCTCGGATGGGATCCGGGATATCACGAGAGGTTCCGGAATGGTCCGGAGAATAAGATTCATATAAGGCAATGCAGTTTTTGGAGTTCGGAATTGTTCCGGGTTAATCGGTATTGTACCGGAAGCTTCTAGAACCTTCCGGAAGGGGACCAACGTGGCCCCACCTTCAGGTAGGGGGCATGGGCCTATGAGGGAGTGTCATGGCCGCATTGGGCCAGGGGCACAAGGCCCCATAGGGCCCAGCCGATCCTAGAGAGTTTAAATCGTTTAAACTAGAGATAGGGTTTCTAGAAGAGGGGAGAGTCCATGCCCCCCACTCCTTATCCTTTGGGCTTGGGGGAGGGGCTAGGGCTGCGCCCCCCCCCCTCTATATAAAGAGGGGTGGGGGCGCACCAAAACCCTACACCTCTCCTCCAAACCCTCTCTCCCTCCCGACTGTTTGTAGGCGAAGCCCTGCTGCAGAAATTTTCCACCATATACACCACGCCGTCGTGTTGTAGATCCAATCTATCTCTCCACCATACTTGCTGGTCCGAGGAAGGAGGAGACGTCGAGGTGCTGCACGTGTGCATCTCAAGGAGGCACCGCCACTTGTGGTGCTAGATCGGATCGGATCGCGAGGAGGAGAAGCGAGTACGACTACATCACCCACGTTCCGACGAACGTTTCCTGTGCGAATCTTCAAGGGTATGAAGATCTAATCCAATCTCTCTCGTTGTTTGCATCTCCTAGATTAGATCTTGGCTTTCCCTCTGTTCGCTCCGTAGAAAATTTTGATTTACTATGCCGCGAAACCCTTCAGTTTCTTGGCGCCAGGTTGCGGTTTTGGCTGCTCGGGCTACCTACTCCTCTGCCGGCCTAGCTGGTGGGGAATTGGGCAACCGGTCCCATGGGCAGCTGACGGGCGGCGGTGCGGGGGCCGACAATATGCCTAATAAAGGTGGTGGTCCTTGATCCCTTTCAAGCCAAGACGAAGATCCGTCTAATATTTCTCTACATTGATCTGGTTATTGTGTCGTGTTTCGTAAGGTTCTGTAGGCGTACTCCATAAGTGCGATCATGCCGAGAGATTGTTGAATCGAATGGGATTCGGTCGTGCGCATCCATGTTTTACTCTGACCGTTTGGTTTTAAAGGGTGCGCTTTGAAGTTTTGTTGGTTTTTAAGATCATGGATCATGTTCTCGTTCCATGGTGCTGACGAAGAATGTCATGGAGACCAAGATTTGTGGACTGGCAATGGTGGTTTGGTCTGGGTGGTGATGAGGAATTGGATTGGTGATTCGTGACTTGGAGCAGTAGCATGCAAGTTGGGACGGCCGCACATGAGAGGTTCAGGTTCTATCTTTCAGGGTGAAAACTCAAGATCTGGCCTTAATTGGTTGTGTCTGACAATGGTCCTGTTGAAGGCATTGTTTTGAGAGTGTGACCTTTCTTCAGGGTGAAAACCTAAGATCTTTGATCTGGACGGTATTTGTCCACTGTTCCTTTTTTGAAGACGTCGTTGTTGGAGAAGTTGGACTTCTAGTACTGTCTTGGTGGTGATAGTACTGCTTTCAATAAATGTTTCACGATAACAGGACTTTTCTTTGTTGTAATTTTTCTTTTTTTTTGGTTGTGTGTACCCGTATACCCGCTAGGACAATGCATTGTTATAGAGAGTAAGTGTAATTATATCTTTTGATATAAATATATACTCCTTTAAAAAAAACTTATACAATAATGGATGTAGTCGACCGTTTCAGTTGAGTTGTTTGAACGCTGCAACTTTTTCGTGGCTATAAGTGCTTGCAGCCTGACCATTCGGAATAAAAAAAATGATTTCCACCTATAGGAAGGAATCGCATTTTACTTTCTTTCCTTCTCCCGCTCTTCTAGGGAAGAATGTACCAATGCAGCAATCCATTTGTACTGCATCTTTGTTCCTTTCTCTGAACGGGCTAGCAAAGTCATCGATGTGGCTGTAGACTTTCAAAGTTCAAACAACTTTTCCCCTTGTTGTGTGATCACATCAAGCGAAAACTTTAGACGGGATCGGTTCAATCAAGTAGATTTTGTGAGCTGATTTGATCTTTTATCAAGCCGTCGCGAATCCGTGCACTTCGCCTGCCGTCCACGCGCCATCGAGGCTTCACTGAACAATTCAACCAAGAGACACCCAGCGTTGCAGCTCGTTAATTGATTAATAAAACGATAATCTAAGCCACATCTACTAGCATGGAAGGACGAGTTCAATGCAATATGAGTAGCAGTACAAGATTATACTCCCTCCTTTCCAGGTTATACTATATGAAGTGCCGCTTAATTAGCGCGTAACCAAACAAGTTTTTTTATATATTTTTTGAGAGAACAAGGTTTGTTCTGGTCTACAGCAATCGGAAAAAACGACTCTGGAACAATGCTATGTATGAACCCAGTGGACGAGGTTGTACATGAGTAGACGTAATTGGAACATATCCACGCACTGCTTCTGTACTTAACGTGTTGATTTACTAGTAGTGGCTTTTCTAAAAGAAAATAAATTGTAACGGTGCAGTGCATCTTGATGTTCAGAAAGCACTCGGGACAATTTCTTCAGTCCCAATACTTGACATACGTACTACTTGTTAATAAAAAATATCTTATGACATGACATGCAAGTCCTGTGTGTTTAAAATATAGGTATGTCCCCACCGTGCATGGACCATCGGTATAGGAGTTCTCATGAAGAAAACGAAGTACAAATGGATTGTATGCGCGGCAGACGATCGAGTTAACACGACCAAGTTAATTAGAACTATAGCCGATTGGCGCGTACGGTGGATCAACCCGAAATGTCGTCGGACAAATTCAGGTTAGATAGTACTTCACCTCTCCCCTAAAAAAATGTCTATGAGTGTAGACATCCTACGTTTGAATTGACCAAATAATTGATGCTTTCTTTTTACAGGAATACGTCGCCCAAATAATAGATTCTGCTACTGCATGTGTGGCTGGCTCAAAGGTCGCCTTTCTGCATACGGCCTTGCGTATACACGGTTGCTCTACCAAATTTAAAGCGAGGTCTCACGCTTGGGATCTTTTTTTTTTGTTGGGGACAGTTCAACATGTAGTTTAATTAACCACTAAAGCTGAGAGCATGGCCGCATGAGTATTTTTAGTTCGATCATGCGCCGCATGCCACTGGCCATAAAGCTAAAAGCCTCTGGACAAAACTAAACATGTCTGTCCTGCACTACTGTGTCATTATTGGTGTGCGCCCGTTAACAAAGATATAGAAGATATATAAGACAAAGACACATACAAGTCTGCGCAAAGTAGTTTTGCAAATACAGCTAGCAGGATCCTTCCATATAACACATGCAGTAAAATCATTCGTGACAAAAGTTGGTGTCCATTTATAGAAACTAGATTTAGTGGTGCGCCTTGGCGTCCGATCCCGTTGATTTTGGAGCAATTTGGCGAAATAATTTTGTGAAAATAAAAGCGGTGGTAGCATCAATGCTCAAATTTGATAGTGGATTTCAAATGTTATTCTAATCTAATGTGTTGATTTATCACCTTGATCAAGATATACACATTTTTTCATCCCATTTTAGCATCGATCAAGAATATACATAAATTTTCATCCCATTTATTTGAGAAATAGTTTTGTACGGTTATAGAAGGGGAGATCTATATCAGTCTGGTCTATACCGGACAACAAAAGAAATAACGGAGTTCCAGATTATATTAAAGTAAATTGTCTCGTTTTAATCAAATGAGTTTGCGCAATGCATTATTCGATCATTTGGATATGTATAAAAAAACTAAAAGCTCTGATGTTCACTGAAATTATAATAGGGACTATAATTATTACAGGGACCCTAGAACCTAAGTTTATTTTCAACACGTGAACAGCAGGAGCACTGTAAGAAAGGGGGACCAACAGAATATATATATTGGCACTCAACAACCATAGGCTGGAACCAAACCCTAAAATAAAAGTTTAGACTCTAAACTGAACTACATATGCATTAGTTTTCTCGGCAATAGCAGGCGGTAGAAGATTCTTAGAAGAAAGACCGAAGATTTCTCTCGTTCCATATGTTCCAAAGAGCATAAGCTGGCCAGCGTAAGGATATTGCTTCTCCGGTTCTCTTGCTCTAACTTCTGAAGCTTTTTCCAGGTGGCTTGAAGTTAAAGAAGCCACTTTCCAGGTGGAAGCCCAATACCTGAGCATAAATCGGAGATGACACAGATCAATTTGGAAGTACCATTCATGCACAATAGATGTAGTATAAAAACATTTGCAAATGTGTCCTGTTATATGTAACATGGATAAAATAAAGAACACAAAAGTAAGATAACATCGACTTTCCCTATTTGAAGTTTGCAATCATGAAAAACAATATTTCTACCAAATAAGGAAAATAAAAATAGAATACACCTGTAGTTTCAAATACACATCACTTGCGTGATGTAGTGAAGGCAACATGTCAGGACTTGTGTATAAGGAGTTAATGAAACATCTCTTAAGACCAGAGCTGCCAAGACGAGTTCCCTATCCACAATTGGAATAATGCAATATTATGAGTAATTTTCTCCAATGTGCTATGCATAATCTACTAAAAATCTAGGGATGCAGTACTTTAGAGTGGCTGTCCACCAGCCAAAAGTATGGAAGACAAATTTCCATCTTCAATGGCTTTTAAACCCCCATTTACCACCATTCTTTGCCCCCATTAGTTCTATCACCCACTGTCACAACTCTTGACTCCAGCATATAGGTGCAACAACCAGAACAGGAATGCCTGTGCTTTCAAGGACCATCACAAATTTGAGTAAAACCTTTCAGAAAATCACATGGCATACTAAGCGGTGGAAATACCTCTCACTCTAACCTTGTTTATTCTCTGAAACATAGTTTGTAAGCATCGAACAATACAGTCGATCCTGGCAAGATTTAGGCTCTGAAATGTAGTTTGTAAACTTCAGTTATCCATGGTTTTGCATATGAGATGATATGTTATCTGAGTGTGTCCAAGGGCAACAACAGCTTAATTATGAATGCAATGGCAACTATAATGCCATCACCAATTACCTAAATGGATGTTCTAGTACCAGTACTAATTTTTTCTTATTCTAATGAAAATATAAATCTCAAAATTTCCGTGCACAAAAAATACAACAAATACATGGCTTAGAAAAAGAGTAGCCATACAATTAATATACTTTCCAAAGAGTATGCTTTACCGACTCAAGGCACCACTGTTATGCACTCATATGATTTTTCATAATGGGTCTGGGTCTGCATTTGGCAAAGGATCCTCGAGCATGGAGAAGTTCCTCATCATAAATCTTTACAATAGAGCAGGACAAATCATTCTGGGAGTTGTTATTAGAGACACCCAAAAGGAGGAGAAGAAGCAGAGTGTCTCGGATGCCAAGAAGGAACATGCAAAAAAGCCACCCTGCATGCCAACGTTACTTTAGTATAGTTGTAAAAGCAATCACAAGCCAGACCCCTAGTAGAGCATCCATCGGGCTTATTATTCAAGAAATTTAGAGTATCATTCAATATGTTGCAAGCTACAGAGTGCAGATATAGGCAAATGGTGTGGCGCATGATGTAGCCTAATTCAGTACGAAGTTGGTGGTCTTTTGGGACTCTGTCGGACTGGTATGTTGAGAGAGTCCTAAGAAACTATAATCCAGAAAATATTCTATGATTAATCCACACTACACTTGTTAATAAATATCTCCTTTAGATATCTACTTCTGAATTTGTGTTCCTCTTAGCTGGTCATGGATAGGAACGCCCTATCACCAAACTGCAGGCTATAAATCGGATTTCCATCACATGAACTACTTCCAAGAAGAACTGTAGAAGCAGAGTAGCATCACTTACTCTTGTTCGACAACAGGCTTCTGCTGGTTCGAGTTAGGCCCCATATATCAAAAATAGAGATGACTTGTAGTCCTACACAACATATTAGTAAGTGTAAGAAGGGGATCCAGAGAGAGCGGAAGAAACCTGTAGGTCCCATATAAAGATGAGGTAGAGCAAGAAAGCCATCGGCCACCACGTTGCAGGCATGCGTCCTCCATGAGTGGTAGCGTGATTTGTTAGAGATAGAACAAAGTATTAACTATTCTATTGTTGCTGTAACATGAAAGTTTAGTCTGTTAGAGACAGAATAACTCAATGACATATTAAAATCATATAATCGTAGAATGTATTGTGCAGATCTGCAAGATGTACATGACATTGAACATGTGTAACCTCTTTAAAATAGAATCTGCAAGTCGCCTCCATCTCAACAGTACAGCCAAGTAAATAGAATCTGATAAGGGCAACTTGCAAATATTTCAAATGAGAAAAGTGCTAACTTGCAAACAAGAAAATGAAAATGAACTTCAGGAATTTCCAACTTACCGAGTTCAAACAAATGCCATTGCACTTGGTTAGTTTCTTGAGTCTTGATAAGCATAGCGCAGAAGCCTTCATCCTATTCTACCATCCCGTACAGGTCCAAAAAAATAATGTGTTAAAATTGACATTTCCTCGAGGAACATATACATGTTTACAATAGAGTTTAACAGTGAAAATTCTAGAAGCAAAGACATATACTTGCATTCAAAAGTACAAACATATAGATTAGCTGCAAGTACTCAATGCCTGACTCGCTGCTGTAGAAATTTCCTTATATGCCGACAAGGTAGTCAATCACACCTACAAGTACTCTCCATAGCAGCTAAAAGATAACATGAGCTAGAAATATGAGGAACTAACTAATAGTGGGCTCACTCAACATCCTAGCTCATGACCCACCACTGGAATACAAAGAAAGCAAAATTAAATAGGCAAGCTAAGTACATATTGTACCTTCTAGGATCATGAACATCTCTGGTACAAAAATCAGGCATTTAACTTGAATATTCTTTTCTATCACCTGCAATGGAACAAATAACTACATACATTACTACCAAGCTAAGAAGATACATATATAGCTCGTGTCTATCACAATGTATTTCCATTTTGTTACAGAGGTTAAATATATAACCAATTATACTTTTAGATGCATGCCTCACTATAAATCTCATTCAATCGTTTGGTGGATAAAAATGGCCTTGAACTGGCCATGAACAGAATATGAGGATCAATAATCTACCCTTGCCCTCGATGATTCTAGGTATAATAGTTAGAGGATAAACAGATAAGGTACTGAAAAATCATGTCAGCCTGCATATCTTGCCATAACCCAAAGTAATCCATTTCCACAGGAACCATGTGGTTCTATAACACATGAATAAATTAGAGAACACATAATCAATTTAGAATGCAAATTATATTATACATATATCCAGTTGGATTGAAAGAATACCTTAGAGAGGTGAAAATAGCCCAAGACATAAAAATTAATTCACAACGTCCATGATGATAAGAAGACCCTAACTTGAAATGTCAATAAAGGAGAATTGATAAGAAAAACCCATCAGAAAGAGCAACATATTGTAGTAAATTAGAAAGTGATAGGTAGCTGCATTAACCTATGACCCACTAAAAGGAAGTTCTTTGGCATTAAACGTATGATTGCATAGATAGAAAGAATAGTAACCCGATGTTATATCCACCTTGATGCTCTTAATATCACCAACTGTAGCAATGCACCTGCATAAAATGTATGGAAAATTTTATGGTTCCTTACTGTAGAGTAATTCTGCCCAAATACAAAATAATGGAGAAAAACATCGCCTTGGTTTCAATATTACAAAATTCCTTCATTTATTTTCTAACATATGCATAATCCAAGAAACTATCTTAATCTAGTCAAATAGACCCAGATACAAAACTAAAAAATGGTATTTTAGCAAGAGGATGCACGCCTGATGACCTTCAAGACACAGTCTAGGGCACATAGGCTGCAAGATGCCACCGCTTTCGGTGGCCGTGGAGTCAGGGATGCACGTCCGGAGGCTGTCCTCCTCGCTCGCAGCCTCCAAGTTGTCACCTTGGTGGCTGTGAGAGGGAGAGCCTCCTTAACTTGCATTTATTCACACTGAACTGATCTATGCAATAAAATGTGTAAGCTTCTTAGTTAAGTATATTTGGATACAAAAAGACAGACTCTTGGACTCCTCCTATTTTATCACTTACCATGTTCAGCCTCCGTAGCAAGTGCTATGTCGTAGAAACCTGGCATATACGACTTTCAGAAAACCTATAGCAATGAGCACATCCAGTAAGGAAAACCAAAGAAGCAATGTGAGATAGATAGATATATAAAGTAAAAAGGCTTCTTCACATCTGTACTAACAAAACCAATCATGAGGGATGGTGATCATAGGAGTCAAGCGTGCCCACTCTTGGTAATGCAGATTTACAAAACCAAATTGATAAGAACGCCTTTTACCTTAAAGAATTTTTTTATAGGAGAATGTTCATGCTCCAAAGTTAATAATAGAAATCCCAGCTGCAATGACAAAGGTATCTCTGAATAAATATTTGAAAATGATGTACAACATCTTAAAAACATGTATACATTTATTAAGCCATGGTAAGGAAGCGATTTACGTATTTCTATAGTTTTTAAACCACAGAAGGGAATCCATCAATACAATTTATACATATATTACTTCGTACTTTCAGGTTCAAGCTTCCAAACGTTGATTGATATTTTTTGTACACAGAATAATGGAGAAGCCTCTATTCTTTTCAGAGATCTCCTAATATTAACAACACATAATATATTAATAGGCCGTAGGACAAGATTTTGTACATTTCCTTTAAACTTTTTGAGGTAGCGAGTTTCTCTAAAGCCCAACTATTGCCTACTCGAATAGCAATATTTGTGCCCAATCTTCCATAGAACTCATCTTCTTGCTTCAAAATACATATGAACCAAAAAACAAAGAAGGCAGAATCAGAAGCACAACAAAAAATGAATCCATAGAAATCAGCATTTGTGGTTGGCCAGGCTGAACCGCTCTCTCACTAGCCTTCTTCCTTGCTACTCTCTTGCGTCTCCATATTCCAACCCCAACAAAAAATGAATGGAAACCTTGCAGATACGTACCAGATTTTTGAGAGGGGGCTGGGTTCCTCCAACAGGATCAGAGCGTTCTTGTTTCCGTGACGCGTGGAAGACTGTGGCGGTAGGAGGGACGCCTGGTCCTCCTCGGCATGGACCTCCTTGGCTCGCCGTCCTTCACCAAGGAGAGAGGAGGATGTGAGAGGTGGCCGATGGTCAGATCGATCGGTGATGAAGGGGAGGAGGCGGTGGCTGCTGCTGCTCTCCGTTCTCTCCTTCTTGCGGAGAGAGCATGCCATGGGTAAGAAAATGCGGACGGCAACAGAGATGAATGGAAGAGGACAGCTGAGGCGCGGTATATGGCGAGGAGGGGAATCACGGGAGGGAAGAGGGAGACGGAGCGCGCCAGCCGCCACACGTAAGGAAGAGGAGAGGGAGGGGCGCGTGAGTCCTGGGGGTCTGGGACCAATGGTTAGGGTTGAGCTTTTTATACGGGGCAGTTAAAAGCAACGTACGGCTAAGATCGTTTAGAGCAAGATTTAACCGCTGGTATTTTCTAATTAACCTGGAGGCTCCTTGAGGGGGCATCAATTACGTCTTTAGATATAATCAAAATTAAACTTTTTTTACTCCCCAAGAAAGCTGAAAGTACACTCTTATGTGAAAGAAAGTCTCGGTCCAAGCAACCGCTAGCAAATAAAAACAGACTGGACAAAAAGGACAAGGGTTCACATGCATTGTGCATTGCGAGGTTCACTACAATATTTAGAAGATAGATAGAAGGTGTATTGAAGCTAGTGTTTCATGCGGTACGTACACGAGCAATGCCATCCGTTAGTGGCACTTAGCATGCATGTCCATCAAGACCTTGTCCCCTGTTTGCTAATCCACATGGTTCCAAGCAGGGGCGGATCCAGGATTTAAGCATAATGGAGCTGAAAATAATAACTAACTTTCAAAAAAAAATCTTTAAAAATATTAGTTTTATACTAAACTAGCAGGGTGGCCCTCCCATATGTGAGGGAATCATCTTTACCTTTTTGAAAATAACCCTTGAATCAATCTAGGGAAATAATATGGATCTGTAGTCCACATAAATAGATAGATAGATATGAGAACTTTATGTTATGGTTTGACTTGTAATTTATTGATATTTTCTTTTACAATATGCAAATGTGTTAATCATATTCCTCTGATAGGACTCTTGATCTATTTAAATAGATAATACAATGTTTGCTTTACAAATATTGAAATTATAAGTATTTTTTACTTGCTTACTTAAGTGTGGAACATTTTAACTCTTTATCTCATAAAATTAAGATATACACGGGTTCAACATCCCACCTTTCAATGTTGGTGACTTGCGTCAGCTTGATAATCCACCAAGGTGTGGGGAGAAAGTGTAACAATGAAATAACCTCCTATACAGGGACGGACCCACCATCCGTACAGCCCGGGCAGTCGCCCAGGCTTGCCGTAACGCGATGCCTTATATTTTTTGACTTTCAATAGTGATTTTGTTCAAAAAAATTATGTTTTAGACATGTTTTCTCAGGCTTATGGAATCTTCTGGGTCTGCCTGCCACTGCTTCTATATGTAGTTTATATTTCGTTCTTATTAGGACGATTCATTCCCGAGTCACACCAATAAGATCATCTCTCATGGTACATGCACATCCATGGGATTTACTCCCTGGAGCCAAAGTTTTTGTATCATATTTGTGTGCCTTATTTTAAGGGAGAAAGCCTTGAACCCGCACACTAATGCAATAATATAATTAGGATCTCTACAAATTAGAATGTAATCGGGATATAATCACTCGATCAATCTTAAATATTTACCATCTAGTCCTTATGAAAAAAAAGAGATATTCTGAACAATCTCATAAAAAGGTGAACCATCCAGCAATAATCTGGCGTACCCTCATTTTATTGGTAGAGCACAACATAAATTGTACCAAAACTGATTATGACAAAGAGAACTCTCATATTGTATTTAAATTATCACATCACCTTTTTTCAAAAAAAAGTATATCATCTCCTTTAGATCAGCATAATTGAACCGAACATATGACAATTAATAGATGCTAATATGTTCATAAGTTAACAAATATAAATTGTTGATGTATATTCAAAATTACATATAATCAACTTATAGAGATTATGATTATCAACTTGTTGCTTAAATGTGAAAATTTAAGCCTTTTCTCCCGTGAGAATAAGATCTGCACTTACGAGAGGATGGTTTTCATAAATAAAATTTCCAGATGATTGTATATATATTATTCACATACTGGTGACATGATTATTTTTATTAAATTTTAAACGTACTATCATTTATGCCTATGTATTGCCATATCATGTCAGACATATTAGCATGTACTTCCACACCTAATGTATTGACATAGATGATGTATTCTTATAACACTTCATTCTTAGCTTAATCATGTTTGTCGCTTCGATAGTCATAAAATCTTGAAAGGACTAATCATCTAATGTTACTTGATTAGATTCCGAAGTTCATCGTTGTGTTTAGCACCTGGCCGGTTAGAATGGATATATGATTTGAATAATTTACAAATAAAATAAGGATGTAAAATCAAGTGCCAATGTATTTATTAGTTTACCTTATAGATTTTTTTTGTGAATTAGTTTACCTTATAGATGAGTTCAAACCATGCATGACATCCTGGCCAGGATATTTTCTAGATCAGCCGGCACCATCAACCGTTTTATAAACGAGAAATCTATTTCCTGCGCGCGCTCGGTCTTGTCCTCTGCGGTGCTCACGCCTCGTGTCCGTCCGATCAGGAACGAGCGGCCACGACCTAGCGTCGCAAGCGGACAAGAAACAGACAGCCTCGCGTCTCTCCGGGTTTTTTTTTTCAGACAACACAACTGTTCAAATTTCCTGCGACCTCATCCCCTTCCCCTTGTTCTTCTCGCTCCTCTGCTGAGTGAAAATCCTTCTTCGATCTCCTCTGCTGAGTATCCTCGTCGGCGGCGAGTTGTCCGGAGGGAGCCACGGTCGTTCTGGTCTGTCGGAGAAGTGGGGCGGAGGAGAGTCTGACGGCGCGGACAAGCAGATCTACTCGTCTAAGGCCGCTTCTCCTGGTGAATGGATTCCTTCCGCGACGCCGACGAATCGACGCTTCCGATGCTCGGAGGTCGTTGATAGGAGTCTGCGAAGGACGGCCCGACCCCGCGAAATCCGCCCCTATTTAGACGCGTGCTGGTGAGTGGTTTGACCTTTTGCTCGTCCCTCTGTTGTTCGTGTGTGTCTCTGGTTTGTGTTGTCACGGTGGTGCTCGTAGTCATCGTGTTGCTCGTCCAGTAGTCATGGCTTTGCTGGTCCACTGAAAACGGGTGGTGCTAGTAGTGACGGTTGTGCTAGTAGTGACGGGAGTGGACAGAACGGACATACATGTGCTTTCATTACACTTGGACATATCTGTGCTGGTCCTATTTTAGACAGTAGTCCATCAGCAAATTGGTTGAACACAATGTAAGTTAGATCACTACTAGTTCATGTTTCTTCGATGTAAATATCATAGCATGTTACATTTTTAGCTATTTTTATTCTGGTGCCATAAACAGAACATGTTGTGGACATAGCTGCTCCAGGGATAGAAGGGTAGACTGGATTTTCACTCAGATTTTGGTCATACCCGCATTTGGGATTGTATGGATGTGTAGATCTCCACCTCTCCAAATCTTGGTGAATTTTTTCAGTAGGTTTGACTCATGTACAACATGTTATTTTTGTGTAGATCCCCTGAATTCTTCATGGTGTAGATCCTCTAGACTTGAATTTTGGTGGTACTAGGTGCTCACTCATGTACAATTTTGGTGGTACTAGTGTGAATTTTGTGTGGATCCCTTGGATTCAAAACTTTGGTGTGCTAGTTTTATCATGCCCATGTAGATCCCTTAAAATGTAATTGGGCAGTACCGGGATTGCTTAATTCTGTACATCAGAAGCAGTAGTTACATGTAGATCCCTTAAGCTATGTTAGTTTTCAGTCAGTAGGCATTTTTGTTTTCTGAATTTCATGTCATTGTTAGATCAGTTCTTATCATAAGAGATTCATTTTAGCATATAACTTTATTTCATTTTGATTGTATTCAAGCATCTCATCCTGTAACTTTTTTAATATACGGACTGAAACTTTTTGTCTGTCCAGGATGTACTTATTTGTATATACACCAAAAGTTTTGTGTGGCTAGTCTAACTCTTTTGTGCACATCATTTTTTGTCATGTGCAGGGTCTTTTGTCTTACATTTTTTGGGAGCTGCACTTTTCTGATTATTATTTTTGGCTACAAGTTATGGAACCCACTGTAAGTATATTTTGTGCACATCATTTTTTGTCGTGTACACCTCTCTTTTTGTGCTAACTTTTCCCCTCTGTTATTGTGGTTACAGAAACAGTCAGCCACTCCTGAAAGCATTGGCAAGTCTGGGATTCGGAGTAAATATAGAAGGATGAAACGGAGGTTGAAGCTAAAAGTAGAGGAAGATCAGGAAGATCAGGAAGTGCTGAAAGAAGAGGCAATCTCTAGCAAGTTGACACATAAAGAGGAAGTCTCGTCCGCAGATGAAGATGATATCGAGGAAGTTCAACCTGTGGATGAAAAGAAAAATGTGGTATGACACCATGGATCTGCCTATTTTTTGTACCTTTTTTCCCTTTGCATGTTATGTGATAAAAGTGGCGCCACATGCACATATGTCTCATACAACATATCATTCTCTTTTTTTTGGCAGAATAATCTGTTTAATCGTGCGTCTCCTATGAGGATGGTCAGAGTTTGCAAGGGGATGACTAAACCTCAGCGGGATCTGATAGATAGTTCAGGCTTGGGAGAGTTGCTAAACATGAAGTGTTCCAAGTTGATTCCAGAACTTTGCAAGTTTCTTATGGATTGTTTCAACCCAAACACGTGTAAACTTGATTTTGGTGCTAGGGGAAGGGTACCTGTAACCGTTCAATCGGTACACAGAGTTATGGGAGTACCCATGGGTACCATTCCGGTTGCGTATAAGATGGACTCGCAATCAACTGGAGTGATAATGGAGATGTTTCAGATCCCCAAAGGCAGGCAGCCATCTATTACATTCGTGGAGACGCAATTAGGACCTACTTATCCTGCAAACGATGATTACCTAAGGAAGTTTGCCATCTACTCCATGTCCACTGTTTTTGCTCCAACGACTTGCACAAGGATTAGCCCAAAGTGTTACCCACCCGTGATCAACACGGAAGCCATTAAAAGACTAAATTGGGCTAAATTCATCATCGACATCCTAATTCAGACAGCAAAAGCAAAGGGTATTAAGAACTGGTTCAAAGCATGTATGCCTTATATCATGGTGAGATTCCCTATCTCCACATTGTATCCTTTAATTCCTTTTTGCTTCTCTGACTACATTTTTCCTACAGAGGATAACACTTTTTAATCACAATTTTTGTGTGTGTGTTTGTAGGTTCTTTACATTGACTCATTGGAAACTGATGCAATAGAAGTCCCTGAGGAAGGAACTCGGATTTGTATATGGACAAATAAGATGATCAAGCAGATTGCTACGTTGGATATAAATATCGATGGTTCATTTGGGAAGTTACAGGTAAGATCTTCAATAACTTCCTTTTTGTTATATATCGAGCCTGTAACTTTTTTGTGTATAGCCTATAATTTTTTTGTTTGCTGACTGTATTTTCAAATAATATAGTATGTAACTTTTTATATATGTTGACTGTTTTTAAAAGCACCTATCATGTAACTTTTTATATATGTTGACTGCACTTAAAAGCACTTATCATGTATTTAAAAGTTGCTGACTGTAACTTTTTATACATGTTGACTGCATTTAAAAGTTGCTGACTGTAACTTTTTATACATGTTGACTGCATTTAAAAGTTGCTGACTATAACTTTTTACATATCTTGACTGCATTTACAAGTAGCTATCTGTAATTTTTTACATATCTTGACTGCATTTACAAGTAGCTATCTGTAACTTTTTACATATCTTGACTGCATTTACAATTAGCTATCTGTAACTTTTTACATATCTTGACTGCATTTAAGAAGTTGCTGACTGTAACTTTTTATACATGTTGACTGCATTTACAAGTTGCTAACTGTAACTTTTTACATATCTTGACTGCATTTAAAAAGTTGCTGACTGTAACTTTTTATACATGTTGACTGCATTTAAAAGTTGCTGACTGTAACTTTTTATAAATGTCTGTAAGTTTTTATATATATGTCTTACTTTATGACTGCAGCACAACATACATGTAATTTTTCTTTTCTGACTGTATTTTCTAGCTCAAGATCCAGCATGTAATATAGTCATGTTCTGATGTTTTTTCTTTTCATTTTGGTTGTTCTAGCTCAAGGCATGTTACAGGAACAAGTTGTCCATGTTCTCATCAGATCCAGGAATAGTGGATATGTTTATCAAACACCATGTCCCAGGCATTCTCACTGAAGAGGTTAGGCGTTGATCATAACTTACTTGTCCAAGTTTTTCTGAATTTTGAATGTGTGTTCTAATTAGCTTTTATTGTTTTGCTACACATTGAACAGGCAATGGAAAAATATAGGGTCTCTATGATTGATATGTGTACAGTATTCGAGGACGGCTTAGCAAAGTTCCTAAAGTCAGTTGGCAGCGCTCCGAATTATGGACAACAAGAAGAGAATCAGTTCCAGAAGAAGACAATACAGAGAAGAAAGAAACGCAAAACCTTGGCGGATGTACAAGCTGCATATGTTCTTACGCAAGCCAGCCAACAGACGACGGTTGGTCAAAGCAACACAGGTGCAAACACTGATGGAGGGATGGTTGCAGGAGACAAAAACAGCATGGAGGATGTAGGAGAAGGTCGCCAAGATGTAGAAATGGTAGAACAGAACGAAGATCTAGTCAAGAAAGAGAAACCCGCAGATGAAAAAGGTGCTTGCAATATAACAAACCTTCCAAGGGAAGATGAAAGTGGGATGAAGGATTTTACAGATTGTGACACTCAGTGTTGCGCTGAACCTAAACAGACTGCATTCGATGATTCTACACCTGTTCGGGCCTGCACAGCGGATCCTTTGAAGCAGTTGCAGTGCTATGGATCAAGTTCTCAATCCAGTCTAGAATCAGCTAGTAGGGGTGCACCCGTGTACGACACAACACCTGCTGCAAGTCGAAGTGACGTTCTAATGGATGAACCAGTAGCTGAAAGGGGTGCACCAGTGTATGATATGACTCCTGCCACACTAGCTGCAAGTCGAAGTGAACCGGTAGCCAAGAAGAGTGCACCGGTAGCCAAGAAGAGTGCACTTGCGTATGATATGACACCCCCTGCATGTGTCACAAGTAGAACTGACGTCCAAATGGATCAACCAGGAGAGGGAACCCTAAAAGAAACATAGTTGGCAAGGAAATCATCAGGGGATGGTAAGAGACATGTCTCTTTTGCATCCCAGGGCAAGGATCCTTTCGATCAGTCCAACAACACTAAAATCAGATCACCTTTCCTCAACCGTGTTATTAACAACACAGTCCAAGGAAGCCCACCTGGTAGGAGACCGTTTACTAGATCAATGTCCCCTACCAAGTTACAGGCTCCTACTGAAAAGAAAAGCCCTCTTGGAAATGGTGGAAAACGTCTGAATGTTTCTCCAAGCCCTCAAATGAAAACAAGATTTGCTACTGCTAAAATAAGGGCAAGCCGGGCCACACAAAAAGCTTGCCAGGAACATGACGATGTTGCCTCTAGAAAGCCAACAACTACAACCCAGGTTAACAGTACGGACATGAAGATTGAGCTGGATTCAGGAAGTGCAGAAGCTAAAATAGAAACTTTAGAGCAGAGAAAACGACGAGAACTCATTGAGGACTGCCCTTCTTTTGATCTTGGCATTGATACTCAGGAGGAAACAGTGCATGTCATGGAAGAGGATGAAAAACAAGCCCCTGTTGAAGAACATGTTGTCATTTCAAGCAACAATGACAGTGGAGACTCTCTAGATAAGATTTTGCAACTATTGAAATGCCTACTACAACACCAGCCACAAAAAAGATTGAGGATGAACAAGGAGTAGGGGTCTCACCTGTTGTTCCCAACAGTGGCACACCCATACCACAAGCACACCAGAAGAGAGTTATAAAGCAAAGCAGAGCACAAAAATCTCCATTCTTGGATTTGAACAACAAAACAATTTGTAACAAATTCACAAATGAGGTGTACAATGCAGTATGTTCATATGGTCTCAAAACTGAATATGCTCTCAACAAAGAGAAAATCGTCGACTATGGATGCTTGTACACATATCTTTGGGATTTGGCAGATTCTGTAAGGCCAGAGGCTTGGCTAAGCAACAGTGTTTGTGAGATGGCGCTATATGTTCTTTTTAAGGAAATGGCGCCGCATAAGAAACATGTGATGCCACTCTTTATGGCGGTGAGTTTACATACATGAATATTGTGTGTTCCATGTTACAATGCTTGTATCTGTCTATTTTAACTTTTTTTTGTGTGTGTGTTTTCTGATTGTAACTTTCTATTTTTTATCATGCATGCAGAACAAGCTTAGGAGTGCCACGTGCGTTCATGACAGAAGTGTGAAGAAAGCCTTTGAGTTATCACCTCTGAAACGATTAGACCACAAGGAACAGGTGATGAATAGTTTTCCTGATATAAAATACAAAACCTTCATGTATATTTTTATTTATTTCTGCATCATGGGGTGTTTTTTGGACTGTAACTTTTTAATATTCTTATTCGATGCCGCAGATAATGTTTCCTGTTCTCTAAAACCTCACGCCCAAAATCAAAGATTTTATAGGGCACTACTACCTGATTGTGCTCAACCTAAAGGCCGAGAGATTTGAGATAATGGACTCACTTAGGGCTGAGGGGAGAGCTGGACTTATGAAAGATGCTAGATTAATCATCGGCTCAATCAAGTACATGTGGTCTAAGAACTACGCCGAGTCCAATATCAATATCGAGAAATACAAGACCGTGCACATCCCGACTCCAATGCAAAGCACATCGTAAGCCTAACCTTCTGACTTTCTATGTATTTTTGACTACATTAAAACATCCTAGAATGTAACTTATCTTTTTGAGTGTAGCGGACCTCCATAGCTTGTAAATTTTGTTATTTATTTTGTATCATCCATAGCATGTAACCTTTTTCATTTTAGGATGTTCTATGTGTACATGTATTATCATAGAACATAACTTTCTTTTCTGTGTGAACTAATCATCAATTTTTTTGCTTGTTTTTTTGCAAGGTTTGATTGTGGCTTTTTCATGCTGAAGTTCATTGAATGTTGGACTGGCAGAAAGATGTTGGCATTCAATCCAATGGACATGGCAATTATAAGGAAGATCTTCACTTTGAAATGGCTTCAATGGGAGGAAAACCAGATCGAATGGGTGGACAAACTGATTTGATTTTTTTCTCATGCAAAGGTACATTCCTGATTTACCATGGGGTGAAAAAGACTTGCATGACAATTAATCATCAATTTTTTTCTCATGCTATATTGCTACCATAATGTGAATTACATGTTCTCTTTTTTTTAACATTCCTGACTTAATAAAGAGAACAATTTATCATTGTTAAAGCACAGAAATTACAAATAGTTGCCTTCCTCTACTTCTCCATGGCATAAGTTGCATGACATAATTCAACCCTCCTTTTTTTGAAGAACAATAAGAAGTACATTCTCGAAAATAAAGAAAATCCAAACTTATTACACTAAACCATATCAGCTAAGAAGTTGAACTCTACTGGTTTCGGTTCAGGAGCAATCTTGCTTGGTTTCTTGGACTTCAAATGTAGCCCCGATTTCTTCCTTTTCTCCGCAGGGCGACCTTTAGTGGTAGTGCATTCAGGGTTCCGAGCATGATGATACTGTGATGCACTGCCTTGCCCGTCATCACCTACAAACTCAGCAGCGGATGCATCTTCTTTAGGTTTTGTTTTACCCTTCTTATCTTTCCTCTTAGCTGCTTCAGTTATCTTCATTGCTTTCAATTCATTACCCAAAGCACGCATGTACTTATCAGCTAGAGCTTTTCCTTTGTCCAATTCGGCTGCAACCTTTGCATGCTCGGTCCAGTCATTACACAGCGTCCCATAACGTAGCAGCTTTCTTTCTTTGTTGGTCAACTTTCTATCAGTTGGCACTGCAGGCAATTCCACTTTCTCTGCCACAAGTTCTTCATCTGGCATTGTCCACCTTGGTAGTATGTAGTGAGGAGGAATTGAGTCTACAACACCAAGTTGTGCCATTACTCTCAACACATGGCAGCACAAAATACCATCCCTACTAAATTTAGAACACACGCATTGGTAGATTGCTTCCTGCAAGTTAGAATCCACTCTGTACGATCTCGTACCGTACCCAAACACATATCCTGAGATAGGCACAACACTGAACTGTTGCCCATCCACATGGATGACATTGTAGGAAGTAACTTTTCTAAGCTCAGCACGAAAACACAAGTAAATGGGGTGTGTTTACACCTCCAAAGCTTGCTTCTCTAGAGGGTAATCTCCCCATACCCTAAGAATCTTGTCTTCCATTTGGAACTCATTCAAATCTTCTGCTACATCTATCTTCTCTTGTAACTTCATGTACTGCTGGAAGAAATGGAATAGGCTATTGTGTGGCTTTACATATCTTTTCAAAACTGCATTAAACCCTTCATTGCGAGCTGTAGTTTGTAGGAATGGGAAAAACCTATCTTTGTGGTATGCAGGGACAAAAGTGGCCCTCAGATCATACAAATCCATCAATTGCTTATTGTCCCCAACATTGTGCCGTAGAATCATTTCTGCCCACCTCATTTCAAACTCATCAACTGTCATGCTATGGTCAATGATATCATTCAACTCTTTACGTAGTTCTTCATGTGTCGACAAGAAGTTTCCCAAAACATTTTGTGCATTCTGCATGATGTGCCATCTACAATTCCGGTGCCATGTGTTTGGAAATACGACCAAGATTGCACTCCTCATGGAAACATCCTGGTCTGTAATGAAGTTAGTAGGCTGGACACCACCATGAGCTTCAAGAAATTTTTCATACAGCCAAACAAAATCCTCTATTCTTTCATTCTTAAGGAAACCACATCCTAACTGAATTTACTGGCAATACCGGTTGATACCGATGAATGGCGCAAAGGGCAAGTTGTAAGCATTCGTCATATAAGTTGCATCAAATGACACACAGTCACTGTAATGCTTGTATGCAGCCCTTGCTGTCCCATCAACCTAGAAAATGCGTTGAACCCTGTCAGCATGATCAAGATCTAGCTTGTAGAAAAAATCTGGGTCATCCTTTTTTACTTTCTCAAACTCAGCTATCAACAATGACATGTCTTGGTACGTGTGCCCGTCATCAAGTGTAGACATGAAGTTACTTACATCTTTTGATTGATAGGGAACATTACCTAAATTCACGTACAACTCTGCCATAATAGACATAACCCTCCCCGCTGAGAGGTTAACCTTATGTAGTAGCTTGATAAATTCTCTTTCTTCCTTGGGTATCCCTCTGTGAGACCTTAAGTACCTTTTCAATGAAAATTTCTTAATACAGGGGTGATTGTGCTCCTCAACGAACATTGTGACATGCCACTTTTCGGCTCTTCTCTTAACTCTCAGACGTGCCCTGCAGTCCGTCTTCTTAGTTATGTTATGGTTCCGTAGCCTCACGGGTGGAGCTTCCTGCTGGTTTATGTCATCGTTTTTGCCATGTTTGTTGAAGACAAATAGTTGCTTCTCTTTTCCACCATCCAAAGCAGAATTTCTAGAAGTGCTACACTTGATGGAAAAACCGACACTCTTAGCATATCTGTTATAGCACATCTTTGCATCTTCTAGAGTTGCAAAAATCATGTCCAGGTAAGGTTTCTCTACTGGAGTTAGGGTTGGTGTTGACTAAATCTCTTCCTCTCCACCTGAATCAGCACTCGATATTGTATGCCCAGTTTCAGCTTCCGTGTCAACGGATTGACCAGTTTCACCCGCAGATGCAGGAACAGATGCAGGAACAATAACTTGTTCATCATCATCTTGCGCTGGATTGTTAAGGTCAATCCCAGTGTTAGGCAACCAGAAATCCATATCTACAAGTAATATAGATCAGTTAATTTACTTTAAGAAAATTATTCCCACACTCAATTAGGAAAGCAAGAATCCACACATGTGTTAGTTTTACTGCCATGAACAACAAAATGTCAGTTCTTCACATGTTTGACATGAAAGTAACTACCTTTTTTAAATTACATTCATGGTTACATGCTCTAATCATTAGGATCTGGAGAAAAAGTGATATCAAGATGGATAACACCATTATTTTTGAACAATTGCAGATCATGCTTACAGATTCCATCAGATGAAGACCCACCAACTTTGGTCTAAAATTGTACAGGCTGCTGATATTTTTGTTGCTACCAAGTTCACTGTTACATGCAAGTTCTAGATGTGGCATCAAGTTTGGGGGAAGCAAGGCTGATTCTGGTTCTACTGCAAGAAACTACATGTGTGTCATGCATCTTTTACCCCATGTGTGTTTTGTTACATCTGAAGAGGTGGGAAACAACAGGAAAAAGTGCATGGAGTTGAACAATATATGAGCTTGGTTGTAATTTTTCAGTAATCTGGATCGTGCTTGGACAAAGACATACCTATGCTGCTCAAGTTCTTTTTTCCCTGTCGTTCTTGCTATCTGGGGGTGGGGGTGAGGAGGAGGAACGTGGGTAGGAAGGGGATGGGGGAGAGATCTGCTCTGTTTTCTGCCTGTAGTTTCATTGGTGTAGAATAAGAGCAGCCATGGAGATTTCCTCCTCTCCGGCGGCTGGACAAGGAAGAGAAAGAAGCGTGAGATAGGGTTTGGGAAAGGGAGGGTTGTGGGATGGATATTTATGTGCGCGCGTAGACCGGCCAGAACCGCAAAAGACGACAAGGGTAAAAAGTTATGGGACCACTGTCTATTTTAGGAAAGTTTTGAATTAAGACAAGGGGGCACCGCGTAGCACCGTTTGGAGCGCGCGCACCGTGTAGCAGCCCCTTTTATAAAATAGTTGGTAGTACATGACTTGTTGATTTGATACGTGCATGTCTTTTTTTTCTAGAGATTAATTTCTTCTAGGCTGCCAATTTGTATTTGACACGGACACCAAAATTTAGCATTAAGTTGGAAACTGTTAACAATCCCGGACTGTTTTTTTAACTGCACGGGATACTTCTTAGTAACGTGCCCACAATAAAGACGTGACAGTCGGAATTGCATTATGTCAGCCAAATACACTGTTATGAAATTACATAACTGTTAATATTTAGTTAAATTCTAACCTTGGATTTTAGATCTGACAGATGATGTGGATCAACCTAGTGCCTCGAAACACATCCTTATATTGCTTTTAGTATATAATAGAATTGCATAAAAATGTAATTAAATTTTTTTTTTAAATTTCCGAGCTATGAAAGCTTGTATTGTAGGTAAACAAGACCTATGGTGCCCACCTTATTATTTGTCACAGGTAGTGAGAAATACCTTGATGACCATACAAGAGATGTAGAAGAAAAGATATCCAGCCTTGACTATATAGCACCAATATCGTTGTAACAATTTTTGTTCCGTAATTCAAATGAACGCGACTTTTTTACTAGTTAGAGTGTAGCTCCATGATCATTAGACCGTCAAGTAATTTTAATTTAACTTTGGTGTTTTTCTCTTCATTCTTGATGTAAATAAATTAGGCTGTCCATGGCGATGGCGGCTACCCTTGGGCGTTCGAACGAGAGGTGGAGGCGGAGGTTGTTTCTCTAGGCTTCCTCCTAGACCCTCTATCGGTGCGGTTGTCGTTTGATCGGACGGTGCATGGGGAGGCAGCGCGGTGCACATGGTCGGTCTGCGGCGTCGTGCTAGGCATCTTGCATGGGCCAGCGACCAGTGGGATGGCGCGGGCGCGCTGTTCTTTCGTTGGCTTGTCTCCTCCTTCGCCGAAGGGGATCAGCCGCCAGCCAGTGGTGTGGGGACTATTGGATCGACATGAATAAAGGAGGTGTGTTAGGGTTCCTCCCGCGTCAAGATAAAGATCTACTAGCTGTATGTTCTCGTTATTCTGGCATGGAGCAGCATGTTCCAAAAGGCTCCACTGTCGAATTTCCATGGGCGCGTCATGCCTGAAGATTGCTAGATCAGAAGGAATTCAGTCATGTACACCCGTGTTTTTTCTGACCGTTTGATTTTGAAGGGAGCTTTGCGAATCTCTGCTATTTTTTACCATCATATTTCATGTCTTTGACGATCCATGGTGAAGTAAAATGCGGAGAATATCATGAATCCAGGAACATGTGGGCTAGCAATGGAGATTTGTGTCTTTGTGATGATGAGAAACTGGCTTGGTGATCTGTGACCCACAACAACGATTATTCATGGGGTCGATAACACAGGAGGAGTTCATAGCCTTACCTTGCAGGGTGAAAATCCAAGGCCTGATCTTAATTGGTTGCCTGGCAATGGCCTTGTTGAATGCATTGTTTGTGAGCGATGACTTCCTTCAGGGTGAAAACCTATCATCTTTGATCGGACGATGATGGCGCTTGTGCACTTTTTCTTCTTGAAGGCATCGCTATTGGAGAGGTTGTACTTCTGGTGTTATTTTGGTGGTGTTAATGTTATTGCTACGAGGAATTGATCGTTGTAGTAGAACTTTTATTTTTTGTATTTTTTTCTTTTTTTAGACTATGTGCATCCGTAAGGTCGCTAGGGCATTGCGTTATTGCAAAAGTTAGGTGTATTTGGTAGCTTCATGATATTAATATATGTTCTTCATAAAAAAGTACAATAGCCTTGTAAAAATACAACTAAATAAGATCTAGGAGAAATCATGTAGAAAGATCGATCGGGAGCTCATGCATGTTCTCCGGATGTTGGGAACACATATTATGCATACACGAAATAACTAAGCACATACCCAGTAAGAGAATATCTAGCAGACCCCTTATATCTTCGACCCAGAAAACATGTATACGGGCCGAGAAAAACGAGATTTCCCCCTCTGTACGGGCCAGGGCAGAACATACACTGTATCGATGATCCATAAAATAGAATATTTGTTTTTGATTCCGTCGTATTCTTGCACAAATAGGGCCGTGGACCGGAGCTCCTTCCCCAACCATCCCTTGCCTCCCCACTCTCCACCACGCCACCATGGAGGTGTCGACGCTCAACTTCTATGAGACGGTGATATTTGCGCACTTGGACATCATCGACCCACCGCGTGACGGTTCCCCTCGGCTGGCGAATGATACGTCGGAAACATATCTATAATATTTGATGTTCCATGCTTATTTTGTATCTACTTTGCTTTGCTTTGTCTATACTTTGAGGTGTTTTTATATATTTTCTGGTACTAACCTATTAACAAGTAGCCACAGGGCCAGTTGCATGTTTTCTTCTATTTTTGGTTCCAGAAAGGCAGAAAATCAATATTCTCAGAATTGGACGGGACAAAACCCAAAATCAATATTTTACCGTGGGGAACACGGAGCCAGAAGACGAGACGGAGGCGGGCCTCGAGGGGGCCACACCCCTGGCCGCGCGGCCTGGCCTGGCCCGCGCCTGGGGGTGCAGCCGCCTCGGGCACCCCTCGGCCTCCCTCTTCGCCTATAAGAAGCCCCCGATGCCTAAACCCTAAGCATCCGATGAATATTCCACGAAACCGTCTGTAGCCGCCGCCACCATCGTCCCTAGATCAGGGGGATCTGAAGCTCTTCCCGGGGGACTTCGTGAACTCTTTATGGACTTACCTATGGTTGAAAAACCTATACCCGCAATTCCAATGAACTGTGATAATCAAACTTGTGATTATTAAGGTGAATAGTTCTAAGGATAATATGAAGTCCTCAAGACATGTGAAGAGGAGACTAAAAATCTGTCAGGAAAATGAAAAACTCCTGAGTTATTGCATTGGATTATATCCAAACATTTAAGAACCTGGCAGATCCCTTCACAAAGGTACTATCATGCAATGTGATAGAAAATGCATCGAAGGAGATGGGTATGAGACCCACACTATGAGTTTTCCACAGTGGCAAACCAATCTATGTGATCGGAGATCCCGTGAATTAGAATTGGGAGACAAGCTGCTGGTAGACTGAGAGGAAAGTATCCCCACTAACACCACTCTGTGAAGATGCAATATTTTCCTATTCTACACGGCAGGTTGATTTTATCTTAATGTGTTCTAAATGGCTTAATCTTAAGCAGAGATGTTGTCCTGCAGAACATCTGTTGAAGAACACACCTATATGAGTCTGACTGTCGAACGTCGCAGTCTATGAGAGTTGGGTGCTCTCTAATAAACTCATGAAAGGCCATGGAGTATGACGCATAAGCTCCACCCGCGGGGAAGTCCCACGATAGCCCAGTATCGTTCAAGGCTTCGTGTGAAGCTAGGTTGCAGCAAACTTACAGTTCAAGGCGTAGTACACTGTACAAGTCGTAGCCTAGTGTAGCATAGAAGTCTAGGTGGAAGTTCAACTTAAGAGTCTCCACTACAGTACCGGTATATAAACAGTGTTTTGGAACCAAAGGCAAATTATATGTGCCTCTGGGATCTGGTGCGGGACTGTTGGAATTTTGGCCCAAATAGCCTAGCCCATTTTCCATTCCAATAATTCCTGAAAATCCTAGAGGTCCATGTGTCCCATTCATGCATGGGAAGAGTTGGGACAAATGTTTAGTCCCACATTGCTAGTTGAAGGAGGTTTGCAACAGCTTATAAGGGAGGTTCTCCTACCACTTGGTAAAAGGATGAGAAGGAGAAGGAGAGAGTCCCACACGCGCACTCCTCCTCCTCCGCCGCCCGCCTCGTGTCGCCTCGCCTTGCCTCGACGTGCGCGCAGGTTGCGGGAATCTCGCCAAGCCGAGTTCTTTTTTGCCACGCATGACTGTTATATAAACGGGTGTGCAAAATTTGAACAGTTTACTAATGGGTTTTAAATACGACTCAGTGGAGGTTTAATTCGAACTAAGTGGAGGCTGTTTGGCTTCGGTCGCTGCCTGTTCGTTTCCTCTTCCGACGTCGCTTGTTCGCCTGTCTACCCGTGCCTATAAGAGCGGAAGGTCACTCCTTTCCTCAGGCATCTATCAGAACCATCGCCTCCATGTTCTAGAGCACTGAGCTGCCAATAGTTCTTCCCCATCCCGTCTTGTGGCGTGCACCGCGAGCCGGGACAGTAGGCCTCCGGAACCCCGCTTCTTCGAGTCCTGTACAAGAGAAGGGCGATAAGGTTTTTGAGGAGCGCTATCGGCGCGACTACTGGCTTCGCCACGGACTCCATCACGGATAGCGACTGCAGCGACGTCTTCCCCGACGAGGACTTCTTCCCCGACATCAGCACCCTCTTCCTCGACGACATGGCCAACAACGGTTCCAACGCCGGCGGTTCCTCTTCTGCTACTGCTGTGTATATCTTCTTTCTCAATCTTGTTCTGATCATATCTAAAGTGTTACGCCTTGCAGTTTGTTTGGTTATATGCCTTAATATGTATTCTCTATTTCACATGATTAGTATATTGCCTATTATTCTAATCATGTTTTATCTAGTGTTTATTATGGATAATTCGCTTGGTAAATTGCTCTTATATTCAACAATCCAAAAACCTTATTTCAGGCAATTTGCCCCAAGTGGCTTTGTTGCTTCTATGAAGCCACCTGTGTTCGAAGGTGTGAATTACAAACGATGGCGTGCGAGAGCAGTGCTCTAGTTTCAGACCATGAGCTGCTATAACGCCATCTATGGCGCACTTGAGGGAGAACTTAATCCCGCTCAGGAAGAGGCATTCCAAAAACTTGATACCACTTTCAAGGCTGCCTTGATCAACATTCTTGGCGACAATATTGTCGATTCATATCTGTCATTTAGCAATGGCAAGGATATGTGGGATGCGCTCGAGAGAAAATTTGGAGTCTCCAATGCTGGCAGTGAACTGCATGTCATGGAACAATTCTATGACTATAAGATGGTTGAGGACCGCCCCATTGTGGAGCAGGCTCATGAGATACAGTCACTTGCCAGGGAGCTTGATCACTTCACTTTTGTGTTACTGGACAAGTTTGTTGCCGGAGGCATTATTGCCAAATTTCCTCAGTCATGGAGGAATTTTGCTACTTCTCTGAAGCACAAGAGACAAGAGTTCTCCGTGACGGATCTCATTGGGACTCTTGATGTGGAAGAGAAGGAGAGAGCAAAAGACACACGTGCTCGAGGTACCGAGGGAGTTTCTAATGCCAACCTGGTACAGAAAAGGAACTTCCAGCCTCACAAGTTCAAGAACAAAGGCAAGTTTGACGACAAAGGAAAGTTCGATGGAAAGAACAAGGCCTCACAGTCCACCAACTTCAAGAAGAAGACTGATAAGATGAAATGTGCTTGTCATGTGTGCGGTGATCCTAATCATTGGGCTCCTACTTGTCCTAACCGCTTTGACAAGCGCCAGCATGGGAAGGGCAGCAAGACTGCTAATGTTGTCATGGGCGACGTTGAGATGAAAGATGTTGGGTATGGTATATTACCTACTATTCTTTCATTATGTCATTCTCCTGATTGGTGGATTGACACGGGCGCTAATGTACATGTCTGTTCTTATATTTCCATGTTTTTTTTATATCAGGTCAGAGGGACTCAAACCGTGTTGATGGGGAATGGCTCGCATGCTTCTGTTCATGGCGTTGGTACGGTCGATCTGAAGTTCGCTTCGGAAAAGACCGTGCGCCTGAAGAACGTGCATCATGTTTCCTCAATAAATAAAAATCTTGTTAGAGGATCTCTTCTATGTCAATATGGTTACAAGATTGTATTCGAGTCCAATAAATTTGTAATTTCTAAGTATAGAACCTTTGTTGGTAAAGGCTATGAGTGCGGAGGCTTGTTCCGCTTATCTCTGTCAGACATTTGTAATAAAATTGTTAATCATATTTACACGAATTTTGAATCAAATGTCTGGCACTCTCGTCTTTGTCATATTAGTTTTGGTTGTATGACGCGGCTAGACAAAATTAATTTAATCCTTGATTTCACAACTGTTAAGGGATCTAAGTGCCAAGTCTGCGTGCAAGCTAAACAACCTCGCAAGTCACATACGACTGCAGAAGTGAGAAATTTAACACCACTAGAGCTCATACATTCTGATCTTTGTGAGATGAATGGTGTGTTGACAAAAGGTGGAAAGAAATATTTCATGACTTTGATCGATGACTCTACGAGATATTATCATGTGTACCTTCTGAAATCAAAAGATGAGTCTTTGAGTTTTTTCAAAATCTATAAAGCTAAGGTAGAAAATCAACTTGATCGAAAGATTAAGAGGCTTAGGTCTGATCGTGGTGGAGAGTATTTTTCCAACGAGTTTGATTCCTTTTGTGCGGAACATGGCATAATTCATGAGAGGACGCCTCCCTACTCATCCCAGTCAAATGGAGTAGCCAAAAGAAAGAACCGTACTCTAACAGATTTGGTTAACGCCATGTTAGACAAATTGGGTCTTTCTAAGGAATGGTGGGGGGATGCACTATTGACCGCGTGTCATGTCCTAAACAAAGTTCCCACAAAGAACAAAGAAATTACTCCATTCGAAGAATGGGAGAAGAAAAGATTAAAACTCTCTTACTTATGTACTTGGGGTTGTTTGGAAAAGGTCAATGTACCAATTCCCAAGAAGCGCAAGCTTGTACCAAAAACCATTGATTGTGTTTTTCTGGGCTATGCTTTTCATAGCATTGGTTATAGATTCTTGATAGTAAAATCTGAAGTGCCTGACATTCATGTCGGTATAATCATGGAGTCGACTGATGCGACTTTCTTTGAGGATATCTTTCCAATGAAGGATAAACCTAACTCATCAAATCCGGAGATACCTAGTTCATCTAATCAGGAATTTGCTACATTCTCTGAACCTACCATTCCAATTGAACACTCTGAAAGTCCTAAGGAGGATGATAATGAAATTCCTAAAAGGAGCAAGACACAAAGGACTGCAGAGTCTTTTGGTGATGATTTAATTGTGTACCTTGTCGATGACACTCCCACTTCCATTTCAGAAGCTTATGCATCTCCTGATGCTGACTACTGGAAGTAAGCTATTCATAGTGACATGAATTCCATCTTAGCTAATGAAACATGGGAGATCACTGATCGTCCTTATGGGTGCAAACCTGTAGGATGTAAATGGGTGTTTCAGAAGAAACTAAGGACTGATGGTACCATTGAGAAGTACAAGGCAAGGCTTGTGGCCAAGGGTTATACCCAAAAGGAAGGTGAAGACTTCTTTGACACTTACTCACCAGTAGCAAGGTGGACCACCATTCGAGTACTACTTTCTCTGGCTGCCTCACACGGTCTTCTCGTTCATCAAATGGACGTTAAGACGGCTTTCCTAAATGGAGAGTTGGATGAGGAAATTTATATGTCTCAACCAGATGCTTTTGTAGTAAATGGTCAAGAAAGAAAAGTGTGCAAGCTACTGAAGTCTTTATATGGTCTTAAACAAGCACCTAAGCAGTGGCACGAAAATTTTGATAAAACCTTAACCGGTGCAGGCTTTGTTGTAAACGAAGCTGACAAGTGTGTATACTATCGCCATGGTGGGGGTGAGGGAGTCATCCTTTGTTTGTATGTTGATGACATACTGATTTTCGGAACCAACCTTAATGCAATTAAGGAGGTCAAAGATTTCTTATCTCGTTCCTTTGAGATGAAGGATCTGGGAGTAGCTGATGTCATCCTGAACATCAAGCTATTGAGATATGGTTATGGTGGGATTACACTGCTTCAGTCCCACTATGTGGAAAAGATCTTGAGTCGTTTCGGGTATAGCGACTTCAAGTTCTCTCCTACACCGTATGATCCTAGTGTGTTGCTTCAAAAGAATCGAGGAAATGCTAGAGACCAACTGAGATACTCTCAAATCATTGACCCGCTTATGTATTTAGCTAGTGCCACGAGGCCTGACATCGCCTTTGTTGTAAGCAAACTCAGTCGATTTGTTTCAAATCCAGGAGATGATCACTGGCATGCTCTTGAGAGAGTTATGCGATATCTAAAAGGCACTACGAGCTATGTCATACACTATATCGGGTATCCGAGGGTACTAGAGGGTTATAGTGATTCAAATTGGATATCTGATGCTGGCGATATATAGGCCATGAGTGGATATGTATTCACACTTGGTGGTGGCGCTATTTCTTGGAAGTCTTGCAAGCAGACCATCTTAACGAGGTCAAATATGGAAGCAGAACTCACAGCACTAGACACGGCCACTGTTGAGGCAGAGTGGCTTCGTGAACTCTTGATGGACTTACCTGTTGTTGAAAAACCTATACCCGTAATTCCAATGAACTATGATAATCAAACTGTGATTATTAAGGTGAACAGTTCTAAGGATAATATGAAGTCCTCAAGACATGTGAAGAGGAGACTAAAAATCTGTCAGGAAAATGAAAAACTCCTGAGTCCACTGTACAAGTCGCAGCCTAGTGTAGCATAGAATTCTAGGTGGAAGTTCAACTTAACAGTCTCCACTACAGTACCGGTATATAAACAGTGTTTTGGAACCAAAGGAAAATTATATGTGCCTCTGGGATCCGGTGGGGGACTGTTGGAATTTTGGCCCAAATAGCCTAGCCCATTTTCCATTCCAATAATTCCTGAAAATCCTAGAGGCCCATGTGGCCCATTCATGCATGGCAAGAGTTGATACAAATGTTTAGTCCCACATTGCTAGTTGAAGGAGGTTTGCACCAGCTTATAAGGGAGGCTCTCCTACCACTTTGGTAAAAGGATGAGAAGGAGAAGGAGAGAGTCCCACACACGCGCTCCTCCTCCTCTGCCGCCCGCCTCGCCTCGTCACGACGCGCGCGCGGGGGTTGCGGGAATCTCACCGAGCCGAGTTCTTTTTTGCCACGCATGGCTGTTATATAAACGGGTGTGCAGAATTTGAACAGTTTTCTAATGGCTTTTAAATACGACTCAGTGGAGGTTTAATTCGAACTAAGTGGAGGCTGTTTGGCTTCGGTTGCCGCCTGTTCGTTTCCTCTTCCGACATCGCCTGTTCGCCTGTCTACCCGTGCCTATAAGAGCGGAAGGTCGCTCCTTTCCTCAGGCATCTATCAGAACCATCGCCTCCAAGTTCCAGAGCACTGAGCTGCCAACAGTTCTTCCCCATCCCGTCTTGTGGCATGCACCACGAGCCGGGACAGTAGGCCTCCGGAACCCCGCTTCTTCGAGTCCTGTACGGGAGAACGGCGATAAGGTTTTTGGGGAGCGCTATCGGCGCGACTACTGGCTTCGCCACGGACTCCATCACGGATAGCGACTGCGGCGACGTCTTCCCCAACGAGGACTTCTTCCCCTACATCAGCACCCTCTTCCTTGATGACATGGCCAACGACGGTTCCAACGCCGGCGGTTCCTCTTCTGCTACTGCCGTGTATATCTTCTTTCTCAATCTTGTTCTGATCATATCTAAAGTGTTACGCCTTGCAGTTTGTTTGGTTATATGCCTTAATATGTATTCGCTATTCACATGATTAGTATATTGCCTATTATTCTAATCATGTTTTATCTAGTGTTTATTATGGATAATTTGCTTGGTAAATTTCTCTTATATTCAAAGTAGGTCGCCTGCAATCGGCTGCTCGGGTACTAGTCGAAATTTGGGCCACCGGCTGGGGGAGAAATGGAGTCGAGGAACAAAGGAACAAGAACCATCGCGTGAGCTCATTGTCGATCGGCTAGAATTATCGGACTAGTCGGAATTACCGGACGGCCGTACACATGCGATAGATCGATTCAGACAGTAGCGGAATGAGCAGAAGAATGGGCCAAAACATGGATATGGGCTGCCTAGTGCTGCACTTGATGAGCTGCTGAATTTGAACCATATAAAGTCTCTTAGCTTATTGGGCTGGACCGGTGCTACAGCCCGGATAGCACCGGGCCCAGATCCGCCCCTGATTGTGATCTTGCATGCTCTCCGTTGTTAGTAGCTATCTTGGCCAAGTAGTTGCTAGTGACTCCAAGAGGGGGTATTTATGCTCGATAGTGGGTTCATGCCTCTATTTAATCTAAGGGAAGTGACAGAAATCTCTAAGGTTGTAGATGTGCTGTTGCCACTAGGGAGAAAACAATGGTCTCTTGTTCATGGAACAAGTGGATTGTTTACCTTACACACTTTGCTTAAAGCAGTTGTCTGTTGCTTGCAACTTAATACTAGAGGGGGTTCGGATGATAACCAAAAGGTGGACTTCTAGTCATAGATTTAGTTGGATGGCGGTCTATGTATCTTATTGTATTGCCCAATCAAATCTCATAGGATCATGATGTCTAGTATTGCATTGTTATGCCTTGCTCAGTCCTGTCAATTGCCCTGTTGTAATTTGTTTAACCAGCATGCCATGTTTGTTTATCTAAGGAGAACACCTCTAGTGAACTATGGACCCGGTCCAATCTTTACCATAGATACATCTTCCACTGTTACTGTTTACTTTCTGCAAACCACTATTACTGCAGTGACCCAGCATACCACTGCATGATGTAGTACACTATAGTCGTTGACATAACACCAATGAAACACCGTTCAGTAGTATTACATCCCTCAGAGTAGTACAACAGAAACACAGTAGGTCCAAGACATGACTATAGGTTACAACTTAACTCTTTACACAAGATCCAGAGAACACTCTAGGTTAAAGAGAGAGAAAGAAACTTCTTACAAAGAAGAATCAAAAATAACAACTCCAAAATTATAATACTATTAAGACTAATATCTTACTAATGGTCTGGAATTGCTGCTATTGCAATACACTATAGAAATAGGTTCTATGGCTAGAGATTCTATATCTAATCAGCAACTTCGTCTTCACTTGATCTGATGTATATGTTGACTTTCTTGACTTCATTGAAGAGCTTTAGCTTTTGATGATGATTCCTGGAGCATGGCTTGATGTATTCATCGTCTGTACTGGCTTTAGAACCTAGCAAGGGTTAAGAAGATACTTTGAGTACGAGCGTACTCAACAAGTCCACTAGAAAAGCAGTGTTTGAGGAACTATATCTACAGCCACAGACCATAGGTCGTAGGCAATGCAGGTTTTCGTAAACATTTCTTCAAAGGTTTCTTTTATTCTGAAAAGCTATGTCCGTCGGCCTTCACGGGTTTACCAGAACTTTCATGGAGTTCCTTTCCCGCCGCGTTCGCAGCTCCTTCCCGGAACAGGGAGTAACAAGTTACAGTTCTTACACTCTGCAGAGGTGCGTTACTTTACCCATGAGAGACCTTAGCCTTGTTACACAACCAAGTCATGACCTTGTCCATACTTCCTTGGTATGGGGCCCAGTCTAAGATCCAAGCCAATCACTTCCCCCTTCACGACCCCGCATGCCTCCTTGGTGTACACCATTCCCACATATTGAATTACGACAATGGTTTGTACAGACCGTTGGATGCCAGAACTATCGTGGGACATTGAGGGTTCCCACCCTATGCTGCATATCCTCTACGAATTACCAATTAATATGCACGCTACGAGTGATAACAGCCATGACCTGCACATCCGGCTACATGCGAGAGGAAGAAGATACAGCTGACTTCTCTGTCCCATTCCAAATCTTATGGTTAACTCGTGATATACGGCGCAAGAATCACTGGCGACATTGGTTGTTAAGTCCTAGATAATATGTTCCTTTACCACTAGAACTCTTATAGTAGGTTATTACATCATGTTAAATAACCTATAATCACATTATTATGAAAATAGTGTTTTCTGTCTTTTTTCAAATGCAGGTGATGACAACACTAGATTTGCAAAATACTTTACAGAAAATAATCAAAGGACATGAGCAAGTGTGAACTTGCCTTTTGTGATTGCAAGATTATGCACTCACGGTCTTTAAGACGACATAAGATCCAATATCTGAAATCACAATCATTGGTCCGGTAAGGACTAATGTTTAAAGAAGCAAGATGCAGTTATGCATCAGTAATGATATGCATTTTGTAAATCTCCGAAATTGAATCCCCAATACTTTGAGTGAAGTGAATTCAAGTGATTCTTTTAAAAGTTGATTTATCTTCAAATTTACTTTATAAGTAATGATCTTTATAAGGAACCTAAGTGATAATAATTTTTTAATACACAGGTAAAGTATAAAGTAATGTGATTATATTTAATTGTGATTTGGTGACTAAGGTAAGAGTCCTTATTTTTTAGTTGTTAAGGGTTGAAGAATTTATTATGAGATTATTCTTTGAAGTGGCAAAAAGAATAACATTTGAAGAAAAGATTTCTTTTCTAAGGTTTAAACAACCATCATTGTTAATAGAACATGATTAATGTCTTTTGGGTGTTTGATTTATTAGCCTGTACGTGAGCTACTTCATGTCTTAAGTTAAATAGACCAAAGTTAACTATAAAAAACATACGTGATTTATTAGACCCGATGTTTATTTAAAAGGATTTTTAAAAGAATATTTTAAAGTTAAAAGTTATACTTAAGTTTGATTATGAATTCAAGTTATGGGTTTAGAATTAGTACTAGGACACTAATTTCTCAAGGTTTTATAAGAATTGTGATTATTTCTTACTTCAGAATTGTTTCAAAGAATTCACAAAAATAGGTATTAGGTAAGGATTTATTATTTAAAATATTAAAGACTTTTCTAATAATATATTTAATATTTTTCTAGTGTAATATATTTATTCAAGACCTTAAAAATGAATTTTATTTATTTTTAGGTATTATCTTTATTTATATAAAATTCATCAAAGAGTTAAGTGTCTTTAAATATTTGCTTTATGTTTTATTTGTAAAACTCTAAGTGAGTATTTTTATAAAATAATAGAGTTATTTCGATACACAAAAAATGATTTCTTATTTATTTTTAAGGTTTTTGTTTTATTTTATAAAATTTCATTTAAGATTTAATGCTGTTAATAATTATTTACTTTAAATTTGTTTTAAACACTTAAAATTATATTTTTTATTAGGTAGATATTATTTTTTTTGATCATTTTGATATATCATATGTATTTTTAGGATTTTTTTATAATTTTCTATAGTTAAAAATGTTTGGAGGTTATTTTAGTAATTCATTTTTTTATTTCTAAACCTAATTAACTTGGGACGTTTGGTTGGGTATGTGGGCTGGCCTGGCCCAACTGGACCATGCGAGATACATCAGCCCCGACCTAACCCTCACCACATGCACACACCTGCACACCATTCTTCCTCATCCCCTTGCTCCCGTGCGCCGCCGCCTTCTCACTACTACGCGCTGCTCCGGCCATCGTCGCTCGACATCCGCCGCTGTGGCCTGCCGGCGAGGCTCCGCCTCCTTATCCTCCCTCGTTTCCCCTCCACTGTGGTGCCTAGCACCCTCGCGCGCTCACCCTGGGAGAAACCCTAGCTTCTACTGCTTGTGCTCACAACTCGCCCCCCAATCCCGCTTCTCCGGCTGGTTGGCGTCGGGGACGGCGCGGCCTAGCTCGTTTTACCGCTCCTGCCTATGCTTCCAGTTTGAGTCCGCTTTCTATGGCGATGTGGTACTGTAGTTGCCACTGCGGCCGACCCTTATCCCTGATGCCGGAGGGACGGCATCTAGGGATGCAACCCCGGCGCCCTTCATTGCTTCGCCGTGCTGCTGAGGAATAACCATGGGATCTTCCTCGGTGTTCTTGGCCTCTGGTGCTTTGGTTTGGGCTCTTCCTTTTGTCTACTTGGGCATTGGTTCCGGCGGGATGGCAGAGGTACCTGCAACCCCGGCAGCCATGACTTTCTGCCCCTAAATTTGGCTAAGAGGATTGTGGATAATGGTAATGGTACTGGGATTATTTCTTTCTCTAACTCCGGCGGGATGGTATTCTCTGCAATTTCTTATATTTAGATTCAGGTAACTCTGATGTGACCGGCCTTCGAGCCGATGAATTATTCTTGTATTATTTTAGGTTTAGATTCTTGGTAATATAGGATTGGAGCTACTTGTTATGGTTTTGGCATATTCATTGGTGGCTTGATTTTAGTAGTCTGTTGGTTGTGTGGTTAATCATGTGCTACTGATTAACTTAGAATCTGGCAGCATACCTGTTGGTTCTGGAAATCATTTGTGATCAAATAGTGTTACTAGACATGTGTTATTCCTATGTTTAAGATAATTAATCTATCTCAGATAGTCAGATGTATAAATGCTAAAGTATTGTTGTGGTGATGTGTAAATTTGGTATTCATAGTGTAGCCAAGATGCACTTGACCAGGTTATGGTACCAGTTGCTTTAGTTCTAGATGATCCTATTAGTTTTGTTCTTGGGTTGGAGTTCTTCTTAACCATGTTGATAAATACAAGTAGTGGTCAGTGGTTTCCTGATGATCTGGTGATTACTATGTGATTTGTATTATCAAATCCTTATTTTGTCCTTCATACTTGATAGTAGTTTCTTGTATCAGTTTTATTTGTGCTAATAAACCAAATGTTGACTGCCAGAAGTGTGTATTGTAAAGGTAGATAGATATACTCTACTTATCCTATTTATAATTTCTTCTGTGTTGCTGATCATTTTCTGAACTAGATATGGTACCAGAGGTATATATATCTTTTAAGCATCCTAGCTTGATGTTGATTGTAACTTGCTTTGTGATGCCTCTCTCTAGTTAGTACACAGCAATCTATCCTATGTAAGGGTTGCTGTCATCTAGACTAGTGGTGCCTCTTTGGTCTCCTAGATGCTGCATTTATGCAATACTTGGCTTTAAGCAACTGTTCTGGCTGATGTGGTACCTCCTTGGAGGATGCACGTGAACTAGATCACATATATATCCATGCTATAATATTACAGGTTAGAAGTTTGGACTTTCCCTAGCCAATGATATCATAATGTGAGGCTTAAGCTTTGTAGAGGCAAATCATGAATGGATTCTTTCTTGAGGTTTCAAGAAAGGATCTGTTTCATAGAACTTTTCGACAAGGAAAAAATCTACATACCTGATTCCTAGAACATCTGTTAGGAAAATGATGTGGTAAGAATAAAGTAGTGGCTTGTGTTAGTGTGGATGTCACTGTGGTGCCTCAATTTTGAGTGTGCACAGTGGTGAATCTTAATTAGCATAAAACTGCTGCTAAAAATATCACTATGATGTAACCTGAGTGGTATAATAGGGAGATATGGCTTATAGCTAGTGATGCAAAAGTATGAAGCTATAATGGCATACTTGGATAGCTCAATCTGCTCTTTTAAACAGTTTGACTAAGAATCAAGATATGACTGCCAAGGATGCAAAGGCTGAGGCACATAATTGGAAATAAGATAGACAATTACTACCGATGCCTAGAAGTTCAATGATGTGACAAGCATAGCATCTATATGCCTATCTGAGAACAATCTCAACACTCCCAAAATCTTTTTTTAATGGAATTGGTAAGAACAGATATTATTGATGGTATGGGTGGTCAACCTGATGATTATCCTTCATGGTCATATGTTTCTAGATCTTGATCTACTTCTTCCACTTGATACTTGTGTATGATCAGCTACTCCTTGCCATTGTTGGTTGGCCTTCTTTTCCTGGGCTGCTTCCTGACCTTTACCTTCCCCTTGTTCTAGCTCTTGGATGGCTCCAGGGAGCAACCAGATCTTGATTAGGTGGTGGATTTGGTGGGATGATCCAAGTATTGTTGGTTTGATGATAAGATGATGAGATGGGGAATGTGCTCTAAAGTGTGGAGGTGAAATGGTAGCTTGTTGCTACGGCTGGTTCACCCCTTTGTGTACATAAGTAGGCTTTCTTGTCTCCTTGTTGGGTTGCTGCTGTGTTGACAGCACACCCATATGCATGGTTGTGTGAGCAGCTTGCTTGCTTGATGTGACTCATGGCTCAGATCAAGTGAAGATAGATCTTTTTGTTGGTATTACTGTTTTGACTTTTATCCTTTTACTAATTTGGTGAAACTATCCCCTGCCTATGATGCATAAGCCTGAGGAAAATATTCTGGATAAGAACAAATACTATTCATTTGGTGAAACTTGCCCCTTCTAAAAATCAACTCAACTCAATGAGGAGACAAAACAGTGCACTATAATGTTGATATCTGAGAGCAATTTATTATACTAACCCCTCATTTCTAGCATGTTTTGTTGATCTTTTATTTTGCAGGAAATAAAACAAAGAAGAAAGAAGATACCAGATTTAGTTTAGGTTTTCTATTTCATCTTATTGTAATTTAATTTCTGTTTGAATAATGTAAAGACATTGTATTATTGTATTACCTTCAATAAAGTTTACTTGTTTTATTTTCTTATTCCATTCATTTGTAAAAACAATGTAATATATATTTCTTCTTGTAATAAAATTATTTGAGTTACTCCATTTATGTAATAAAGATTATATTTATTTATACCATTTTGTATTATGATTATGAAATATTCTATAATACTTTAAGATTTAAATTTAAATTCAAGTTATATTTGCATTGTATGATCTCATATTTGAAGTCTTGAATGCAAATCCTTTTCCCCAAAATTATAAATTCAACAAAGGTCATGTCCAAATTCCTAGCCCCCATCTAAGATGAACTAAACCCCATTTCTCCAATGGCAAGAGGAACACTTATCTCTTTGTGTTTTAAATTTAAATTCGAATAATTTTGAATATTGAATCTTATTCATAAATAAGAATTCACCTCTTATCTTTTATTATAATTTAATTTCCAATTCTAATTCTATTTCAAATTCTTTTAATATTCAAATCCATCAAGTAAATATTCAGATTTGAATTGTCTTTTCCTAAAATACAAAAGTACAATAGAGGTCATGACGAATTCCATCGCACCTGTCCTGGTGTTTCCATCAGAACAAGAGAGACCTCGATCCCTCTATAGCCTCTTATAGTTTTGCACAAAAATTCCCGGGATTTTCTTATGCATGAATGCAATGCACAACCCTGTGTCCTTTTTATTTCTAGGTGCTAATCCTGGGATGTTATAGACTCTCCCCCTTAAAATAAACTTCGTCCTCGAAGTTCGTATACTCTCACGTTTTAGAATAAGGAATTGCCATTGTATTGATCATGACACTTCACAATTCCATGATAATCTCAAATGGGAATAATTGTAATATCCCATATCCATACCTTTTCTTTGAATTCTCCTCCTACTTGGCAATGTCCAACTTGGTGTCTACAATGCACTAATGTTCCTCTTACTATATTCTCTTAGGGCTATGTACTTACTAGAAGATCCTTCAATTGGGGTCTCTGATTTAGTTCATTACCCGTATTAGGTATCCTAATACAACTCCTTTACTTGATCATTAAACTTTCGGATTATACTATATAAGGTCTAGGAAGTATTACTAAATAAACGAGGGTTTTTAACTCTATTAAACAATAACTATGGTCAAAAGACTAACTTTTGATTTGTGATGATATTGGTTTATACTGGTAGTCCTTTTGAAAAATGGATTTGAACACATTTAGTCCATACCCATTGGAATTTCCTTGTTCCTCTAGACATGTCCAATTGGATGTGCTATATTACCTCTTCAAAATCACTTAAGAATTGTTTCTTTTAGGATTAGTTTGTTAGAACTATTCTATTTTATTACTTCGAGCTTTTACCTTATTAGGCTTTTAGACAATATTTTGTTATTATCTATAGTACTTTTATAAGAATAACTTCCTTTCAACCTTATGAAAATAAGGCTTGCTATTGTTGCAGGTTAGTCCTTCTCCATCCTTTATTCGGAAAGTCAGATAATAATACCTTCATTTCTAAGGTTTACTCTCCCCCTTAGGGTTTACTAATGGTCTTCAAAAGGTCTATATAGTATTTCTTAATTTTATAAATAGAATATTGGTCCCTATCCAGCTTATGCTCAGCCTAATTAGGGTCTAATGAAAGATTTTACGGTGTATCCACACATTTGTGGATCTCCGATGTGAATATTTCAGCATTATTTGTCTTACTTACGATGTGGACATTTTCATTTTGATAGGTCAACTTTCATGAAGAGTCTCGAAAGACGGTCGCTTTCAAAAAAAAATTATACTCCTTTGTGTCTTACTTAACTTAGGCCAAAATTTATGCTCTTTATGCAACTTCTAAGAAGGTCTGGTTAACTATGTCAACCAACACCGGCTACGGGCAAGATACCAACTGTGGATCAAATACCAGCTGCGAACCATTCTAGGGTGTATGTATTACCCTATGGTTTCTAGTATCCTTATGGCATTCTATCTGAATTGTCAGAGCTTGAATACCATTTTGGTTTCAAAGCTACTTCTTTGTATTTGTTCATGATACTTCCATGAACTTGCATAATTACTCCATTGACTTCTTAGCAAAATTACCTATTTTGATTGAACTTTAAGTTCATCACTTCTTGTTGCTGACTAATAATGATCTAAGCTTGATCCATCCTCCAAATTGAGTTGATAATCCTTACACTTGGCTTCATTTTTCATGTAAGTCTTCATTTTGGTCTTTGAACTTCGTCACTCCCTTACACGAATTCCCTTACTCTATCTAGGTCTATAACATCAAGTAGTGACTGGATGTTGCAACATGCATTTGCACACAAAGTCAAACTTCATGTACAAATCTAGTCAATCAAGAAGATCCAAGAAAAACAAATAAATCCAAATGTGGTACATATAACACACAATATTCTAAGCCCAGAATATAGTAGTTGAGTATAATATCTCTAGAATTCCGGCTTAGTTGTGTAGTATATGACACCTCCTCATATAGGTTTACATTGTGATACTTAGCACATAAATTCAACTATTCTTTATCTCAATATTTACCCAAATTTCTCAAGTGCAACAGGATAATATTAAGCAAAGTGATCTCAATTTGGTTTTGACTAACCTTTGGTTTTACCTTTGGAATGATTAACTATGTTCAACCTTTCTTTATTAGCCAACTAACCTCACATGATCTCTCCAAATGATTAATCATATTCTATTTCTATCTTAAACCAAAGATTATTGTAAATTTTTAGCACTTATGAGTTCTATCATAGTTCTACTATGTAATTTTTCATACTTCTACTCCAAGATAAATCACTAAATACTTGTCATACTTACACCTATGTCATGGTTTTAGAGCTAATCTCACCATGATCTGGTTATGTTCTACCTATTCATCATGATTTAAGAGCTAATCTCACCCTGATAACTTCACTTCTCATAGTATGATCATTGATCTTTGACATAATTTCACTCCTTCATGTAGAATTCTTAAAGGAATACCACATGATTTACCAGCCAATACAACTATACATACTCTAATGGTCTCCATTATGTTGTCTTTGGTTATCAACTGACACTAAGATTTTACTATTCTTACTTAAATTCTAGAATTAGCTACACCATTAAAACTACTTTCACTAATATCTTACACTTGATCCTAATTTACTATGAACAATTAGCTTTCCTAAAGTATCTTGGTGGTTTATGTCTCCTTCGGAAGACACTAAAGAGCACTATACTTGAGAAAAGATAAAATAATTACTCCTAAGAAAGAATGACTTAAGCATCTGACTTAGGTATGACAAGGTTATCCTCAAGTAGATACTCATCACAAGTCATAGGAATATTTGGTTTAGATAAGATGGCTCCTATAGTCACTATCCAACCTACAGATCTTCCTAAAATGTTTTTAATCCTAATGTCAAAGCATATGCTCTGATACCAACTGCGGAGACCCAGCATACCACTGCATGATGTAGTACACTATAGTCGTTGACATAACACCAATTAAACACCGTTCACTAGTATTACATCCCTCATAGTAGTACAACAGAAACACAACAGGTCCAAGACATGACTATAGGTTACAACTCAACTCTTTACACAAGATCCAGAGAACACTCTAGGTTAAAGAGAGAGAAAGAAACTTCTTACAAAGAAGAATCAGAAATAACAACTCCAAAATTATAATACTATTAAGACTAATATCTTAACTAATGGTCTGACATTGCTGCTATTGCAATACACTATATAAATAGGTTCTATGGATAGAGATTCTATTCTTATCTAATCAGCAACTTCGTCTTCACTTGAGATGATGTATATGTTGACTTTCTTGACTTCATTGAAGAGCTTTAGATTTTGATGATGATTCCTGGAGCATGGCTTGATGTAGTCATTGTCTGTACTGGCTTTAGAACCTAGCAAGGGTTAAGAAGATACTTTGAGTACGAGCGTACTCAGCAAGTCCACTAGAAAAGGAGTGTTTGATGCACTATATCTACAGCCATAGACCATAGGTCGTAGGCAATGCAGGTTTTCGTAAACATTTCTTCAAAGGTTGCTTTTAATCTGAAAAGCCATGTCCGTCAGCCTTCACGGGTTTACCAGAACTTTCATGGAGTTCCTTTCCCGCCGCGTTCGCAGCTCCTTCCTGGAACAGGGAGTAACAAGTTACAGTTCTTACACTCTGCAGAGGTGCGTTACTTTACCCATGAGAGACCTTATCCTTGTTGCACAACCAAGTCATGACCTTGTCCATACTTCCTTGGTATGGGGCCCAGTCTAAGATCCAAGCCAATCACTGCCCCCTTCGCGACCCCGCATGCCTCCTTGGTGTACACCATGCCCACATATTGAATTACATCAATGGTTTGTACAGACCGTAGGATGCCAGAACTATCATGGGACGTTGAGGGTTCCCACCCATATGTTGCATATCCTCTACGAATTACCAATTAATATGCACGCTACGAGTGATAACAGCCACGACCTGCACATCCGGCTACATGCGAGAGGAAGAAGATACATCTGACTTCTCTGTCCCATTCCAAATCTCATGGTTAATGCGTGATATAGTGCGCAAGAATCACTGGCGACATTGGTTGTTAAGTCCTAGATTATATGTTCCTTTACGACTAGAACTCTTATGGTAGGTTATTACCTCATGGTAAATAACCTATAATCACATTATTATGAAAATAGTGTTTTCTGTCTTTGTTCAAATACAAGTGATGACAACACTGGATTTGCAAAATACTTTACAGAAAATAATCAAAGGACATGAGAAAGTGTGAACTTGCCTTTTGTGATTGCAAGATTATGCACTCACGATCTTTGAGACGACATAAGATCCAATACCTGAAATCAGCATCATTGGTCCGGTAAGGACTAATGTTTAAAGAAGCAAGATGCAGTTATGCATAAGTAATGATATGCATTTTGTAAATCTCCCAAATTGAATCCCCAATACTTTGAGTGAAGTGAATTCAAGTGATTCTTTTAAAAGTTGGTTTATCTTCAAATTTACTTTATAAGTAATGATCTTTATAAGGAACCTAAGTGATAATAATTTTTTAATACACAGGTAAAGTATAAATTAATGTGATTATATTTAATTGTGATTTGGTGACTAAGGTAAGAGTCCTTGTTTTTTAGTTGTTAAGAGTTGAAGAATTTATTATGAGATTATTCTTTGAAGTGGCAAAAAGAATAACATTTGAAGAAAAGATTTCCTTTCTAAGGTTTAAACAACCATCATTGTAAATAGAACATGATTAATGTCTTTTGGGTGTTTGATTTATTAGCCTGGACTTGAGCTGCTTCATGTCTTAAGTTAAATAGACCAAAGTTAACTATAAAAAACATAAGTGATTTATTAGACCCGATGTTTATTTAAAAGGATTTTTAAAAGAATATTTTAAAGTTAAAAGTTATACTTAAGTTTGATTATGAATTCAAGTTATGGGTTTGGAATTAGTACTAGGACACTAATTGCTCAAGGTTTTATCAGAATTGTGATTATTTCTTACTTCAGAATTATTTTCAAAGAATTCACAAAATAGGTATCAGGTAAGGATTTATTATTTAAAATATTAAAGACTTTTCTAATAATATATTTAATATTTTTCTAGTGTAATATATTTTTTCAAGACCTTAAAAATGAATTTTATTTATTTTTAGGTATTATCTTTATTTATATAAAATTCATCAAAGAGTTAAGTTTCTTTAAATATTTGCTTTATGTTTTATTGTAAAACTCTAAGTGAGTATTTTTATAAATTAATAGAGTTATTTTGATACACAAAAATGATTTCTTATTTAGTTTTAAGGTTTTTGTTTTATTTTATAAAATTTCATTTAAAATTTAATGGTGTTAATAATTATTTTACTTTAAATTTATTTTAAACACTTAAAATTATATTTTTTTATTAGGTAGATACTATTTTTGTGATCATTTTGATATATCATATGTATTTTTCGGATTTTTTCATAATTTTCTATAGTTAAAAATGTTTGGAGTTTATTTTAGTAATTCATTTTTTTATTTCTAAACCTAATTGACTTGGGCCGTTTGGTTGGGTATGTGGGCTTGCCTGGACCATGCCATATACATCACCCCCGGCCCAACCCTCACCACACGCACACACCCGCACACCACTCTTCCTCATCCCCTTGCTCCTGTGCGCCGCCGCCTGCTCACTACTACGCGCTGCTCCGGCCATAGCCGCTCGACATCCGCCGCTGTGGCCTGCCGGCGAGGCTCCGCCTCCTTCTCCTCCCTCATTTCCCCTCCACTGTGGTGCGTAGCACCCTCGTGCGCTCACCCCGGGAGAAACCCTAGCTTCTACTACTTGTGCTCACAACTCGCCCCTAATCCCGCTTCTCTGGCTGGTTGGCATCGAGGACGGCGCGGCCTAGCTCATTTTACCGCTCCTTCCTATGCTTACAGTTCGAGTCCGCTTTCTATGGCGATGTGGTACTGTAGTTGCCATTGCGACCGACCCCTATCCCTGATGCCGGAGGGATGGCATCCAGGGATGCAACCCCGGCGCCCTTCGTTGCTTCGCCGTGCTGCTGAGGAATAACCATGGGATCTTCCTCGGTGTTCTTGGCCTCTGGTGCTTTGGTTTGGGCTCTTCCTTTTGTCTACTCGGGCATTGGTTCCGGCGGGATGGCAGAGGTGCCTGCAACCCCGGCAGCCATGACTTTCTGCCCCTAAATTTGGCTAAGAGGATTGTGGATAATGGTAATGGTACTATGATTATTTCTTTCTCTAACTCCGGCGGGATGGTATTCTCTACAATTTCTTATATTCTGATTCAGGTAACTCCGATGTGACTGGCCTTTGAGCCGATGAATTATTCTTGTATTATTTTAGGTTTAGATTCTTGGTAATCTATAGGATTGGAGCTACTTGTTATGGTTATGGCATATTCATTGGTGGCTTGATTTTAGTAGTCTGTTGGTTGTGTGGTTGATCATGTGCTACTGATTAACTTAGAGTCTGGCAGCATACCTGTTGGTTCTGGAAATCATTTGTGATCAAATAGTGTTACTGGACATGTGTTATTCCTATGATTAAGATAATTAATCTATCTCAGATAGTCAGATGTATAAATGCTAAAGTATTGTTGTGGTGATGTGTAAATTTGGTATTCATAGGGTAGCCAAGATGCACTTGACCAGGTTATGGTACCAGTTGCTTTAGTTCTAGATGATCCTATTAGTTTTGTTCTTGGGTTGGAGTTCTTCTTAACCATGTTGATAAATACAAGTAGTGGTCAGTGGTTTCCTGATGATCTGGTGATTACTATGTGATTTGTATTATCAAATCCTTATTTTGTCCTTCATACTTGATAGTAGTTTCTTGTATCAGTTTTATTTGTGCTAATAAACCAAATGTTGACTGTCAGAAGTGTGTATTGTAAAGGTAGATAGATATACTCTACTTATCCTATTTATAATTTCTTCTGTGTTGGTGATCATTTTCTGAACTAGATATGTTACCAGAGGTATATATATCTTTTAATCATCCTAGCTTGATGCTAATTGTAACTTGTTGTTGTGATGTCTCTCTCTAGATAGTACACAGCAATCTATCCTGTGTAAGGGTTGCTATCATCTAGACTAGTGGTGCCTCTTTGGTCTCCTAGATGCTGCTTTATGCAATACTTGGCTTTAAGCAACTGTTCTGGCTGATGTGGTACCTCCTTGGAGGATGCACATGAACTAGATCACATATATATCCATGCTATAATATTACTGGTTAGAAGTTTGGACTTTCCCTATCCAATGATATCATAATGTGAGGCTTAAGCTTTGTAGAGGCAAATCATGAATGGATTCTTTCTTGAGGTTTCAAGAAAGGATATGTTTCATAGAACTTTTCTACAAGGAAAAAAATCTACATACCTGATTCGTAGAACATCTGTTAGGAAAATGATGTGGCAAGAATAAAGTAGTGGCTTGTGTTAGTGTGGATGTCACTGTGGTGCCTCAATTTTGAGTGTGCACAGTGGTGAATCTTAATTAGCATAAAACTGCTGCTAAAAATATCACTATGATGTAACCTGAGTGGTATAATAGGGAGATATGGCTTATAGCTAGTGATGCAAAAGTCTGAAGCTATAATGGCATACTTGGATAGCTCAATCTGCTGTTTTAAACAGTTTGACTAAGAATCAGGATATGACTGCCAAGGATGCAAAGGCTGAGGCACATAATTGGAAATAAGATAGACAATTACTACTGATGCCTAGAAGTTCAATGATGAGACAAGCATAGCATCTCTATGCCTATCTGAGAACAATCTCAACACTCCCAAAATCTTTTTTAATGGAATTGGTAAGAACAGATATTATTAATGGTATGGGTGGTCAACCTGATGCTTGTCCTTCATGGTCATATGTTTCTAGATCTTGATCTACTTCTTCCACTTGATACTTGTGTATGATCAGCTACTCCTTGCCATTGCTAGTCTGACCTTCTTTCCTGGGCTGCTGCCTGACCTTTACCTTCCCCTTGTTCTAGCTCTTGGATGGCTCCAGGGAGCAACCAGATCTTGATTAGGTGGTGGATTTGGTGGGATGATCCAAGTATTGTTGGTTTGATGATAAGATGATGAGATGGGGAATGTGCTCTAAAGTGTGGAGGTGAAATGGTAGCTTGTTGCTACGGCTGGTTCACCCCTTTGTGTACATAAGTAGGCTTTCTTGTCTCCTTGCTGGGCTGCTGCTGTGTTGACAGCACACCCATATGCATGGTTGTGTGATAAGATTGCTTGCTTGCTGTGACTCATGGATCAGATCAAGTGAAGATAGATCTTTTTGTTGGTATTACTATTTTGACTTTTATCCTTTTACTAATTTGGTGAAACTTGCCCCTGCCTATGATGCATAAGCCCGAGGCAAATATTCTGGATAAGAACAGATACTACTCATTTGGTGAAACTTGCCCCTTCTAAAAAACAACTCGGCTCAATGACGAGACAAAACAGTGCACTACACTGTTGATATCTGAGAGCAATTTATTATACTAACCCCTCATTTCTAGCATGTTTTGTTGATCTTTTATTTTGCAGGAAATAAAACAAAGAAGAAAGAAGATACCAGATTTAGTTTAGGTTTTCTTTTTCATCTTATTGTAATTTCTTTTTTGTTTGAATAATGTAAAGGCATTGTATTATTGTATTACCTTCAATAAAGTTTACTTGTTTTATTTTTCTTATTCCATTCATTTGTAAAAACAATGTAATATATATTTCTTCTTGTAATAAAAATTATTTGAGTTACTCCATTTATGTAATAAAGATTATATTTATTTATACCATTTTGTATTATGATTATGAAATATTCTATAATACTTTAAGATTTAAATTTAAATTCAAGTTATATTTGAATTGTATGATCTCATATTTGAAGTCTTGAATGCAAATTCTTTTCCCCAAAATTATAAATTCAACAAAGGTCATGTCCAAATTCCTAACCCCCATCTAAGATGAACTAAACCCCATTTCTCCAATGGCAAGAGAAACACTTATCTCTTTGTGTTTTAAATTTTAATTCTAATAATTTTGAATATTGAATCTTATTCATAAATAAGAATTCACCTCTTATCTTTTATTATAATTTAATTTCCAATTCTAATTCTATTTCAAATTCTTTTAATATTCAAATCCATCAAGTAAATATTTAGATTTGAATTGTCTTTTCCTAAAATAAAAAAGTACAATAGAGGTCATGACGAATTCCATCGCACCTGTCCTGGTGTTTCCATCAGAACAAGGGAGACCTCGATCCCTCTATAGCCTCTTATAGTTTTGCGCGAAAATTCCCTGGATTTTCTTATGCATGAATGCAATGAAAAACCCTATGTCCTCTTTATTTCTAGGTGCTAATCCTGGGATATTACAATTACCTTCCACACCATACAGTTAATCCTTTATTACAGCAACCGATGAGATTGACAACCTCACTGTTCGTTGGGGCAAAGTGTTGAGTTTGTGTTGTGCAGGTCTCCAAGTTGCTTGCAACACCTTTGAGACGTTTCCTTCCTTCTACTGGTTCGATAACCTCGGTTTCTTAATGAGTGAAGACTTGCTGCTATGCTCATCACACCTTGCTCTTGGGGTCTCCCAACAAAGCGATCCCACGTCGACAAAGCGCCAACAAGTTTTCTGGCGTCGTTGTCGGGGAGGCTAAGGACGTCTTCACAAGGGGACTCCTTCTCAAACTTTCACTTTACTTTGTTTTTGTTTTGCTTAGTTTCTTTTGCTTGGTTTTGTTTGCCCCTTTTTATCACAAACTCAAAAAAATTTAGTTTATTTTGGTTTGCTTTCTCTTATCAAAAACACAAAAAATTAGTTCCCACTCTAGTTGCCACCTTGCTCTAGCTCACCATCTTGTTCCCTAAGTTTGCCCTGAAGGACCTTTCGATAGGTAGTGGCACTATAATTGGGAAAGAAAATATTGAAGAATTATTTAATCATGTTAACAAGCATGAGGATATTAAGGATATATCTATAGCAGAACTTCCTCCTAATTATGAAATTGCTGCAGCTTCTTTAGTTCATATGTTGTAGGCTAGGTTTTTTTAACCTTAACCCCATGATGCAAATTCTGTTCCTTAAACTAAAAGATGAAAAGGATGCTGAAAAGAGAGAATTTATCTTTGAAACTTTACTAAAAGAGTTCAATGATGTTGCTAAGGAAGCCAAAAAGGTCTTTGAACATTTTAATATGCTAGGTTCATGTGTATATGTTATGGGTACTTTAGATAAAACCAAACCTAGAGAGGAATGCAAGATACCCATACCTTTTAAACTTGTAGGAATGCATGAAGCTTTTGAAAATAATTTTGATTGGATTGTTCCTGAAAATCCTTTTGATGAAAGTAGTAAACCAAGTAGAGATGAGAAGGGATTCTCCAAAACTCATTTGGATGAGATATATTTCCTAGTTGAAGAGATTGCAAGTATTGATCTTAATTCTTCATTTGAAAATACTTGATTCTTGCTTCTTGTGCCTAACTTAAAGGCGTTAAAGAAAAGTATTTGTTGGGAGATAACCCAAGAGTTTTCTTAAGTCTTGGAAGTCATTACTTCAGTAATGACCTCTCCTTATCCTTTTTGTTTGATTTTTGTGCCAAGAATGACCTCTAATGAGAGGGAAGTAAGATTTGGGGAGTTGTTGTCCCGAAACAAATTTTTGTGCTCCACCATAAAAATTCATGAGGAATCTATGTAAGTCGGATTGAGCTGATAATTTACTAATAAATCTCCCAGTATGTTATCTAACTTTCTTTAGTTCGACACTTTTTGATTTGAGCAACAGAAGATCTTCGAAAAAATCGGTTTCTGCCTGCTGGTTCGTTTTGACAGATTTCTGTCATTATTTGCATTTGCTTCTTATTGATTCCTTTTGGGTTCTTTTTGGCAAATTGAGCTTTTTGAGGGAATTGCTACAGTAGTTTGTGTTTTTAGTGAAATTTTTTCTGTTCTAAAGCTAAACCCAAGGATCTATTATCTTTTGAATACACTAATGTTGCTAATGAAGATTGTGTGAAGTTTTGTATGAAGGAAAAATTTTAGGTGTAGAGAGAGAATGATGTAGTGAGATGAAGAATGGACAAAAGCTCAACCTTGGGGATGCCACCCAATGTCACCCCAAGATATATTCAAGAAGTACAAGCGTCAAATCTTGGGGATGCCCAAGGCATCCCCTTCTTCATCAATAAAAGCTTAGGTCTTTCTAGACACTTCATTTTTATTGTTTCATGAACTGTTGTGTTGTTCTTGGAGCATCTTAGTTTTCATTTGCTTTGCTTAGTTTGCTTAGTTTGCTTGAATAAAGTAGTTTGGACCCCTATTCTCGCTATGTTGTTTCAAATAAGTTGATTGGTGTTGGAAAGGAGTAGAAAGTTCTTGCTTGAAATAGTACAAGAGGAGCTTGCTTTGACCGTGACTTAGACTTTAGAATGTCATGCTAGTTGTTGTTTTAACCTTATGCCGAGTGATTATTGTTGTAGCATGACTTGTTTCAAACAATTGGGATTGTTTAGTGTGCCTTGAAAGAATCATGCATTGTTTTAGCATGCAAAAGCATAATATTGTGGTATTCTCCTTTGATGCTTTGTTTGGGTTGACTTGGCAGATGCTCACACCATGTTATGACTATTAACAAGTCACCATAGCCTCTATGATCATTTAGTGCTGGATTTGTAGTACCACTCTATGCTTTGATTAGTAATGTTTTATCGCTCTGCATGATTATGTCTATTATTGCTCTCTTAGTTGGCTACTCCAAGTATTTTGTTGGTGTAAGATCCCTCCTTTGTAAAGGAATAGGATCCCTGTGTTTACAATGCTAGTCCCTGGATCAATAGCTAGCATCCACAGTTAAGATGTAATATCAAGAAACAAAGGTCATAATACAACTTTATAACCAGGAATAACATAATTTTATTACATCTTACATAGCTCATTTGGCTATTACATTACATTGCAGCAGAATATCTATAAGCATGGGGTCCTTCATCTTCAAAGTGCCACAGGCAAACATGTTGGTTGTAGACTTTGTAATCCTAATCAATCAACTTCAGTAATATCAATCAAACCTGCAACATAACAAGTTACAACCACAAGGGTCAATACATTTGAATTGTATTGGCAAGTGATACTATGGTAGTATAGTGGAGTCTATCATCTATATGCATTTGTCTAAGTGGAGCTTAGGCTTGCTTTGCTCAAAATAGATTTTTCTTATCTTTTGAAAACACTAAGTTTTTGCTTGACAAAATAATCCTTCCCAAGGCATCTCCCAATCCAAGATTGAAGATCCTTAAACCCTTGTTCAACCACAAGTTTTTAACTTAGAAATTTGGATGATGAGATTCTTGATAGCTTCCATGTCTTGATGCTCAAATTGTCCTTTACCAGGGACATGGCTAAGTACTTAGATTTTACACTCTGCAGAGGTGGTGCACTTTCCCCACAAGACTTGGTTTCCCAAGACAAGATCTTTCATAAGCCTTCCCTTAGACCAAAATGGACGCGCTCCAACCTATCAAACCCTACCACCAACTGTCCATTTGGCTAAGTTATTGCAACCTATATGATCCAGGCAGAGCCCATAATGCCAAGTGGTTGCACTTGAAGCTTCTCAACATTTGACATATCAAACCTCTTTGTTCCTGGGTGGCCATCCACAAGTGATATACACAAGGTAAACCATAAACATGGGCCTTGTGAACCACTCAACCAAAATCCACAAAGCAATTACCATTCCACCCAGGTGATTCATTAACTTAGTTGTTTTATTAAACAAAATACAAGTCCTCAGACTTAGAAATTTTTCCATAATGTGAATATTTATTCCACCCTTGTTTTCTATTAGCTAAACTAAGCTTGATAGTAGTAGGAATCTTAACTTAGGAAAATTTCTACTAAGGTTTCATCTACTAGGATTTCCCATAGCAAGGTTTATACTTAGCAAAATTCCATGCAAGTTTTACTTAGAAAAATCACTAATGCATAGTGAAAGTAATGGGACAAAAGTATGAAGCATCACTTGCCTTTTTGGTAGAGTATAGGTTCACTCCTTGTCCTTGCTACAATCACACTCTTCAAGTCACTACAATTCAATCAAGCAAGGCACAAGTTCAATCTACCATTCAAGCAAGCATCACATAAAATAATAAAACACAACAATGTATGCAAGCATGCCAAGGATTGTTTTATTTGTAAAAGTGGTTCCTAATGGGTCATAAACATTTGAAAGCACCTAATGGTCATTTTATAAAGTGGCAAAAGACATTTGCAAAAGATTTCACTTTATAAACCATTTTCAAAACAAGGTATCATTTTATGTGGTGTAGAAATGTTTTTACTAAGGCATTAATCTATAGGGTTCACAAAATATGTTTTCAAACCATAAAGCTTTGTGTTTAGGGTCAGAGATTTTAAAACAAAACATTTCCCAAAGGTTTTCCTCCAAAACCATTTTTAATAAATAAACTATATTTTTATTTGACTAGAAATGGTTTTAAATCAAAGAATCATTCTTTTGTTTCACCAAATACATTTTTGAAACCACAAAGTGTTTCCTATGGTCAGTAGGTTCAAAACAAACCATTTGCCAAAGATTTTATCCCCAAAATCATTTTTGAACAATTTTTACAATCTAAACAAGCATACAAATGTTTCTGCAAAAACAATCATTTTACCAGAAGCTTTTTACTAAACAAATTGCATGGTTGGCTAGGGCTTGCTCCACTGATTCCAATGATATAAAGTTTGAAAAATTTGGACGTGTGGAACTAAAGTTATGAAATTTACAAAATTGGAAATCTAATAGATCAATTCTGTTCTAATTCAACTCAACATAGACACGTGGCGTGTTTCTATTCGCTGATACCGCTTCGTCTGGATCACGCGCTGTAGGCCGTAGGATTAAACTAACATCGCACGGTGCAGATCGATCGATACCCCTTCGGCTAAGGTTCTATTGTGATCGTCAGATCAAGATCCTACGGTGCGCAGCACGCTTGCCAACTAGTGGCGGCGCTGGCGGCGGCGCTCAGGCGGCAGCGCTCAGACGAGGTCGTCGCCGGCGATACAGGAAGCTAGAGGAACAGTGGGGTAGCTCACCAGAATCGCCGAATCTTGCTGATGCTCAACGTGGTTGTCGCTGGGCAGGGGGCGCACGGGGTTGTCCTTAATCTTTCGCCGGAGTTCGTTCTGGCGACGGGCGTGCTCTGGTGCTGTCGAAGATGAACTTACTGAGCGCGCTAAGGCAAACGGAGAGCAGTGTTAGATGCGCGCGAGAGAGGGGCATGCGAGAGCATCAACGAGAGGGGAAGGGGCGGACAGAAGCTGCCTGGGCACTCGCCGGAGTTAAACCAGACGGTGGCGGGGCTTGGAGTCGTCGTTGCCGAGGCTCAGGAGCGCGCGCGAGAGAGCTGTGGATGCAGAAAGGTCCGCTAGGTGATGGGGATCACGGCTGGGTGCTCGAGCAGGCGAGGGGCGGCAGGGTACGGCCGGAATCGAGGGGGAAGCTCGTCGGAGCGTCGTCGAACAGAGGGTGGTGTGGCGAGGAATTGGGCGGCCTGGGGGCGTGTTGAGGTGGGGCGACAGAGGGGAACGAGAGAGGAGACCAGGGCGGTTAATAGTGCGCAGTCACGGCGAGTAACGGTCGCGGAATCAACGCGTATTCACCGTCGGAGTAATAGCAGCAACGACAGGGAGTGATCAGGGTCGTGGTGGAGACGACGAACAGTAGCGTGGGGCCTGCCTGTCAGCGAGGGAGAGTGGGGGAAGGAGGGTCCACTCGTTAGTCGCTGTGTGGGTCAGTTAACAGGTGTGAATCGTTTTCCTCGGGAGAGAGGGAGTAGGCTGGTTGTTGGGTTTATTGGGCTAGCCAGCTGGGCTGTGTCCTGATTCTATTTTTTTCTTTCAAAATGTTTTATCCTTTTCCAATTCTATTTTCTGTTTTGAAATTCAAACAACCAATCAAACATTCAAATCAAATCAAAATTCTCCAAACTTTGCCTTGAGTTTTTGGTTCTGTTTAACAACATAAACCAAAGTACTAAAAACAAAAATAATATTTTTATTCTTAGGATCCATTTATAATTAAATAAAATGGACCTTCGTTATTAAATCAAATGGGTTTTAATTTATTTAAAATCTCCATTTGAAATCTAAATATTTCCAAAACCAAATCAGTGGGTTATATTTGAAAATAAAGATTACTTGGAAAATTTGTTTAAAAGAAATAAATATGTTTTGGTGTTTAATTAAAATAGTAAAACCTTTATTTTTAATAAACTTGGAAATCAAATCCTTTTTATTTTATTTTAAATAAACCTTTAATAATTTTATCAAATAGAATTATTTTATTTCAAAGGCTTGGCCAAGTTTTAATTTGGCTTATAAAATAATCCTTATTCATAATTCTACCTTTTCTTTTGAAAACTAAATCTTTTATTAAGAGATTCAAAATAGTAATTCCAAATATTTTTATTTTCCTTTATTAAATGTTTATCTTTTTAAATCCCTTTAGGATTTATTTGGTCCAAATAGGTTTTGAAAATTTCAAAATTGGGATCAAAAAGTTTCTTCTCACCCTGAAAATCAACAAAGCTTTATTTTATTCATTTATTTTTCACATTACAAGATTTGGAAAATCTTGGGATGTGACAGTTGGCCTCCACTTGTATGAGTAAGCTCTACTCTTGCTTCCAACTCCCAAGAAACCAAGTTATTCCAAAGTTTCCACTATAAATTCCTATGCATTGTGTGTTACACCATTCCAAGTATATTCTTGTTTTCATCTATCTTCCAATTAAAAAGTATTTTGTTATGTGAAAACTTAGTGATTAAACCTCTCACAAACTTGATGACACACTTTATTTTTATTGCCCCTAATAAACTTGAACCATTGTGTCATCTACTACGTTGTATATGCTTGCACTTATACGTTGGAATTAGCAGAACCGTGCTGTCACGGGGAACTCTTTCAACATTGCACCTATACTGTGTACACAGTTGATATCATGTTCTTTTGTCTATGGATGTCGTCGGTGTGAAATAAAAGGGGAGCTTGTAAGTCCATGGAGTTATGTATTTTGTGTTAGAGAAATGCATGGGCCACTAGCCTAAGCCATGCCTAATCATGGTGGAAACTTGCAGCGTAACCATACTGAGCAATCTGTGAAGCATCCTCAATAAAAACCTATGCAAATAGCAAATAAAAAGATCGCTGAGAAGCTCATTGTCTGCTTGCCTTGTCATTTTGGTTATGGGATAGCTCTTGTACCATGTGCAAGGGGTACCCCGTTGGCGGTTCTTTATGATACACATGTACTTACTATGACAAGAACTTACAGGTGACTAGAGTTGAGTAGCATGAGGAGCGGCCCTCATATTCAAGGGACATGAGATTGCCAACTTATACTTTGTCAAGCATATACTCCATACTTTGTTCACTTTAACCTTAATCACTTCAAGATGCTTATGATAGGGGCAATGAGAGCTGAAAGCTAACAAGTACCATAATTTTTGGAAGCTCTTTTTGAAACTTGAAATCCCTGCTTCCCTTTATGAAGGGCCTTTCTTCAACTTTTATATTGAGTCTCCACCTTCTACCTTTAGGCACCAGTTAAGAGATCATAGTTGTCATTCTTAGTTCTATGTGCATTGTCCCAAAACTTATTGATTGATGCATATTGTTGATATTGCTTGTTCTTGTGCTATATGTATCTTGTCACTCTTATAAACTTTGAAGGTGTCCTGTGCATCTATTTGCTACTCTATGAGGGACAAGCTGAATGCCACTATGCCATGTTTTCTATATGTGAAACAAACAAACGTTTTTCAATGCATGTTATTCATGATCTTTGTTCGTAACCTTTCATGTTGCATGCATAGTTACTTTGTCTTACTGTTAGAACTCCATCTTTCATACACATGTTTAGAGTTCTTTGATCCCATCTTTCAATGCTTGCAAAATGTTTGATATTGATTTTGATGGTGCATGTCACCTCAAAAATTATTCTTTTTATCACTTAACTACTCGAGGACGATCAGGAGTTAAGCTTGGGGATGCTTGATATGTCGGAAACGTATCTATAATTTTTGATGTTCCATGCTTGTTTAGTATCTATTTTGCTTTGCTTTGTCTACACTTTGAGGTGTGTTTATATGTTTTCTGTTACTAACCTATTAACAAGATGCCATAGTGCCAGTTGCATGTTTTCTTCTGTTTTTGGTTCCAGAAAGGCAGAAAATCAATATTCTCGGAATTGGACGGGACAAAAGCCGAAGTCAATATTTTACCGTGGGGAACACGGAGCCAGAAGACGAGACGGAGGAGGGCCTTGAGGGGGCGACACCCCCTGGCCGCGCGTCCAGGTTTGGCCTGCGCTTGGGGGGTGCAGCCGCCTCGGGCACCCCCTCGGCCTCCCTCTTCGTCTATAAGAAGCCCCTAATGCCTAAACCATAAGCACCCTATCAATATTCCACCAAACCGTATGTAGCCACTGCCACCATCGTCCCTAGATCGGGGGATCTGAAGTTCTTCCCGGCACCCTGCCAGAGGGGAGATCATCCCGGAGGCCTTCTTCTTCATCATGCCAGCCTCCGGTATGAAGCGTGAGTAGTTCCACCTTGGACTATGGGTCCATGTAGTAGCTAGATGGTTATATCTCCTCCTTTGTGCTTTCATGTCTAGATCTTGTGAGCTCCATTCATGATCAAGATCTCATCTATTTGTAATCATGCATGTTGTGTTTGCAGGGATCCGATGGATATTGAGATTACTATGTCAGATTGATTAATGGTTTTGTCTTATTGATTCTATCATGTCTGTGTTGTTTGTGATCTTGCATGCTCTCCGTTTTTAGTAGCTATCTTGGCCAAGTAGTTGCTAGTGACTCCAAGAGGGGGTATTTATGCTCGATAGTGGGTTCATGCCTCTATTTAATCTAAGGGAAGTGACATAAATCTCTAAGGTTGTAGATGTGTTGTTTCCACTAGGGAGAAAACAACGGTCTCTTGTTCATGGAATAAGTGAATTGTTTACCTTACACACTTTGCTTAAAGCAGTTGTCTGTTGCTTGCAACTTAATACTGCAGGGGGTTCGGATGATAACCCAAAGGTGGACTTCTAGTCATAGATTCAGTTGGATGGCGGTCTATGTATCTTGTTGTATTTCTCAATCGAATCTCATAGGATCATGATGTCTAGTATTGCATTGTTATGCCTTGCTCAGTCCTGTCAATTGCCCTGCTGTAATTTGTTTACCCAGCATGCCATGTTTGTTTATCTAAGGAGACCACCTCTAGTGAACTATGGACCCGGTCCAATCTTTACCATTGATACATCTTCCACTGTTACTGTTTACTTTATGCAAACCACTATTAACTTCCACACCATACAGCTAATCCTTTGTTACAGCAACTGGTGATATTGACAACCTCACTGTTTGTTGGGGGCAAAGTCTTGAGTTTGTGTTGTGCAGGTCTCCAAGTTGCTTGCAACACCTTTGAGACGTTTCCTTCCCCCTACTGGTTCGATAACCTCGGTTTCTTACTGAGGGAAGACTTGATGTTGTGCTCATCACACCTTGTTATTGGGATCTCCCAACGAAGCGCTCCCACGTCGACAAAGCGCCAACAAGGAATCAGCTACACGGGGGTGTCGGTGGCGCCGCTTCCAACCAGATTTGAGTTGGCAAGGAACATCGAGGCGTGCTGCCGCCAGCTGCCGGAGTGGAAGAGGGTGATGCCCCGATACGCGCCTACGAGCCTGTATTTGCTGGAGCTATTCAAGAAGGAGTGGAAGGCGAAGCTAGGATTGTGCGTCGTTCACGGGTGGCGGCTGCACCCGGATCTCCACAACCGGGAAGGAAGGGAGCGATTCTAGGCTGTCCCTGGCCGCACCAAGTACACAATCATCGATGCGGCTCGCCGCGAAGAGCTCCTCCGTGCGGTGAACAATGCTGAAATCGTGGAGTCCGATGAGGAGGAGGATTCCCATGATGTGTGGTAGGAGGACGGCGAGGACAACGGAAGCGGAAGTGAAATAGTGGAATAGGGATTATGTATCATAGCTTGTTATCGGATCTTGAACTCATTCTTGAATCAATGGAGTAGAAAAGTTTGTATCCAGGGCTATTTTTTCTGCCCCGAGCTAGATCTCCGTCGTGTATCACTTTATGTCGGAACACGGGTTGGTAACGTGGTCATCAAGTGGTGGTGGCCTTCGCGGTGGGAGGAATTCGTCTGCCAAGGCCTGAGTCAACAACGGCTCCTGACGGCGATGGCGACGATTGGACGTGGAAGGGAAGGGAACAAGCTAAAATTTACGTCCCGCCAAGGGTTTCCATCGATACTGGTCGGCTACGGGTCGTGCTCGGTTCAGAGGCAAAACCTAGGTATCTACGGGTCGGAGGTGTTTATCGCGGCCCCCTTAAAAAATTCGCGTCGGGGTGGTTTAGGGTTTTCTGATCTGGTCACTTGTAACTACCTCGGTGAATTACGCTCCTAGATACAAGCCTGGATGAGCAGTAGTGGTTGAAATAGTACGGTGGGGCCCCAAAAGCCACTCACGGGTAGACCTTTCGGCCGTCCCAACCACTTCCATCTCATCGGGACCTGTACGGGCGGCGTAATCGGCAGGCGAAGGGATCAACTACATACACAAGTGGGTATGTATGCAAGCCGCCATACAAGAGTACATCTGAGCCACACCATCTATAAAGAAAGGAAATATAGCAACGCCATACGGCAAGATTCAAATGTCCTAGATAGATCTAATATTTTAGGATACTTCCTCATACCGCACACATCAGAGTATCATGCGGAAGCGGCAAACAAAGTCCGAGTACGGATAAGAAGCAAATCGGCATAAGATGCCATAGAAATAAGCACATCCCAACCACAGATCTCACGGATCCCCGTGCCCGGAATCTCTACACCGAACGGTCGTTGCCCACATCATCAGCCTCTTCAACCCAGTATCCGTCCTGCGAGGGTACCTGTTCATCTGAACCAATAATTTATCGTGTGAGACCCTAAGGGTCCTCAGCAAGTCTTAATGCCTCTAAAGGGGACACAACCTGGGGTGACGCAATTGCAGCGAAAGTTAAACCCTAACAATTCTACAGATAAACGCTAACCATCCGCCTAACCAATGATAGACGGATGTCCGTGAATTAAGAACGACAGTTATGACGGTAATTCCACAGATCCATCCTCCTCCTCGCTTACCGACGAGGAAGCGGACGAACAACCCCCCCCCATCCGTTGGCAATTTTATTAACCATTCCGTGAATGTTGCACTATTTACTAGTCAATTACTTAGTCAAATTAAAGGCGATACTTTAGTTATGCTTGTCTATGATCGAGAAACTGTGCTCCAAGTCGTCCATAACCGCGGACACGGCTTTCAGAAAGTTTTACCCTGCAGGGGTGCACAAATAGCAACACACACTCGATCAACCTCGGAAAAACCAAATCAAAACCCAACGAGGCCTTCACGACAAAGCAATCACAGGATTCAGAATTATTTCAGGGGGCCACCCCTTGGAGTCTTCCCGCAACGAAGTAAGCAAGCTCCGAGACGGACTCAAGGTTTGCGACAATGGCTGTAAGCGACAGCAGATCCCCAAACGGGGACTGTCGATACCGCGAAAACACTCCGCTTCCAAAACAGTACAGCGTGCTCCTCACACAATCGTAAATAAAACAGTAAAGCATGGCATAAGTACAGGATAGTAAATAAATCCTCAAACTAGTTGTGGCCCCAAGAAATAAGACGGAATCAAGCTCTGGCTCAGGGGGGTCCCATATACCTCCCGGATGTGGATAGCGCGATAAATCTTGGAACAGGAATCAAGTACTCGGGGTCTCACGGGACACAAGTGAGCAGGAAAAACCAAATAGCAGATGTTGCTCACCGGTGCCACTTTCATTAGTTCTCCCATTACTACTCAGGTTAAGTTGTTTAGGTACCTCGTTATCCATCAGACTCTCACATACCCTACACATGCTGTTCTACGACTCGCATGGCTCAAACAACTCCTGTAGCAATGGCTCATGGGATGGAGGAACAAGCTTGGTGGGGTTTAAAGTAAAGGCTATGCAATACTTGGGATTCAATTTAATGCAATCGCGACTCAATGGTGCAAGAATAAGATAGAGGCAATAGGTACTGTATGTATGCAAGCATGGGGAGGTGCTTGCCTGGCAACTCAGTTGAAGCGAGGGACGGATCTGGGTAGTGCTCCTGGTTCTCTTGATATAACCCCTGCTCAGTGTCTATCCGAGAAAAACCAAACAAATAAGGCCAACATGAATATAGAGCACAAGCATATGAATAAGATGCGTCAAGCAAACAATCATGCCATGATGAATGATGCTCAATTTACATGGCAATAAGGTAGCATGGCATGGTGAGGTGTGGAAGACAAGTAGTAACATTTTAATTGGGTTTTGGATCACATTTTGTTGTCATAACAATTGCTGTTTACTATATATTCATATGATGCATGCTGCAATTGAAGTCATGGATAGCATAAACAGAAAGGTCTCGTCGAGCTGATCATTTTAGACATATCATTTGTTCAATTTGGAATTATAAATCAAAAGTTATTAATTATTTAAATCCTAGTGGCATTTGTGGTAATTTAATTCAACTTGGAATTTTAAAAGTCCAAAAGGTAATTTAAATAGCATATTTGAAATCCTCACATTTTTCTGATCTCAAAACATATATCATTTGCTACATTTGGATTTACAATTGAAAAGTTATTTAAAACTGAATTAAATTTGACTTTGAATTAGTTTTACAAATGTTTGAATTTAAACAGATATGCAGAAATACTTTTCGTACCTAAGCTAAGCTAGCCACAGACACTGCCCAGGGGGACCGGCGCTGACTGGACAGATGCACACGCATACGACGTTTTTGCACCGCGGGTTGAGCTAGACCTAGAGGCCGACAGGTGGGGCCATCGACCTCGCAGGCCCACGTGACAGCGGGCGTGCCCGGGGGTGCCACGCGGCGCAGCTGGAGGGACCGCGGGTTGCTAGATCAAATCAGCGGGTACCTATTTGCACAGAGACAGACGTATGGGGCCGAGGGAGTGCGGGTTTAGGCGGGAGAAAACGCGAGGGCCTAAGCGCAAGAAGTCAAAAACTGTCGGACGGCAGCGGCGCAGCGCTCTGCCAGCGACTGCGAACGGCCTTCGTTTGATCGACGTTGGCGACGCTGTCGCTGAACAAAACGACATGGCCCCAAAACGAAAACTGAAGAGGGAGCCACGGCCTACAACAATGGTTCAGGATACTAGCGCGGAGGAGGACCGTAGCGCGCGGGGCAGGGCGTGGAACATCGCCGGATCTACTGCTACCGCGGCTGCTGTCGCCAGAACGCGACGCGCGGCGCGCGCGCAGAGCGCTCGACGGAAAGCGGCGGCGATGCACGGCGAGAGGGGGAGGGAGACGATGTCTAGGGGGGTAAGGAGCTCACCAGTGACCGTACGGTGCAGCTAGCGGGCTCGGGGTCGCGTCGATCGACGAGGGGGCAGCAGGTAGATGGCGTCTTGGCGGTCACGGGCACGGCGGCGGCGGGGCTCCTCCGGCGAGGTCCAGCGGGCTCCGACGCGTCAGGGCGAAGCAGAGGAAGTCGACGCCGCTCCTGGTACTCCTGGCGCGCCTCGGGGAGCTCTGGAGCGAAGGGACGCAGGGAGGGCCGGCCTTAGGGTTTAGCGAGCATGGAGGAGAGGTGGCTCGCTGGGGGAAGGAAGAAGGAAGGCAGGGGAGGAAGAGAGGCCTGAGGGAGATCTGGGGATGCTAGAGGCGAGGGGGGGAGGATAAGAACGGAGGGGGCAGGTAGATGCTTGCGTGGGGGAGGGGCCGGCGCTTTGCACCTCACGTGCATGGGCGGCCAAGGCAGGGCGTGCGCGGGCTGGGCAGGCTGCCAGGTGGGACCGGGGACTGCAGGTGGGCCAGGGAGGAGCTCGAGGCAGGGAGAGAAAAGAGGGGATAGGTGGTTCGGGCTAGGGTTAGGTGAGGGGTGCTCTTGGTTGTGAGGGTAGGGTAGATAGGATCATGGTGATCATGTGGCCATGCTAGGTTGGGGTTAGGGGTGGTTTTAGCTAGGGAGGAGAGGGGGAGAGGCACTTTGGGTTGTGATAGAATAGGTGTGGTTTATGGTGTTTAGCTAGGATGGTTAAGGCATGGGGTAGGTTTAGGGTTTTTGCTTAGAGGGTTGTGGTAGCTTAGGGTTTTGGAGAGAGAAAGAGAGAAAGAGAGAAAGAGTTGGAGTGGTACTTGTCAAGATCATACTTGCTCTAGTTAAGCTCACACCAGATCAAGACAAGGAAAGGATAGGGAGAGAGATGAGGTGCTAGGGTTTAAGCATGAACAACATGGCCAAAGACAAAAGAAAAGGTAGAGCTAGAGATGATCCAACCCAAAACCAAATAAAACCAAAGACAAGCACAAGATGATACTTGCATGGCCCATGCAGAATATTTAATGCCCTGCTGATAATTGTGAAGACAATGTCATTTCATGGCATTATTATTTTGCATCTCCAAAATTGGAATAAGACCAAGCAAAAGATTATGGTTGGAATCCAACCAACCAACATGAGCTAGAGATAAACTCAAATAAAAACCCAAGCTCATATTAATTGGATGGTGGAATTATAAGGTGGTGAAAGAAAGGTGGTGGAGTTAATAAGAGATATGCCCCCACATCAACTTGGGCATTTAGCAATATATCAAGAACCAAATACAATATCAAGAGGCAACTACAATTAATAATGCACATGAGATAAGAACCAAACAAGAAAGGGTTTTATATGATGCTCAAATGCAAGGTGGCATGATGACATGAGCATGACATGATGATGATGCAACAATTATATGTTGGAAGTGGCCTTTTTTTTATTACTGGAACAAGTAGCATTACAGGTGTTAGACAACTGGGATGCTACAACTCTCCCCCACTAAACAGGAATCTCGCCCCGAGATTCTAGGAAGAAGAAGAAGACACAAAGAGAGAAGGATGGTTGACACGGAGTTCATCTTCACGCTCCCATGTGGCTTCATCAACGGAATGGTGTGACCACTGCACCTTGCAGAACTTGATGGACTTGTTGCGAGTCCTTCGTTCTGCGGTCTCAAGGATTTTGGTGGGGTGTTCTTGATAAGACAGGTCTTCTTGGAGATCGATTAGCTCATGATCCATGGTCCTGCCGGGATCTTTGAAGCACTTCTTGAGCTGAGAGATGTGGAAAACATCATGGACTTTGAGTTTGTCCGGGAGCTCCAGGGCATAAGCAACTTCTCCTCTTCTACCACGAATCTTGAAAGGACCGATGTATCTAGGAGCCAACTTTCCTTTGATACCGAAGCGGTGTGTTCCTCTCATGGGAGTGACACGAAGGTACACAAGATCACCAGGGGCATATACCATATCCGTGTGCTTCCTGTCATAGTTGCTCTTCTGACGACTTTGAGCAATCTTCAGGTTCTCCAGAATGATATGCACCTTCTCCTCTGCCTGAGTTACAATGTCAGGGCCAAACCAGATTCTTTCTCCTGCACCTGACCAACCAATCGGAGTTCTGCACTTGCGACCATAGAGAGCCTCAAATGGTGCCATCTTTAGACTCTTCTGGAAGCTGTTGTTGTAGGAGAATTCAGCATATGGAAGGCATTCCTCCCACTTCATGCCAAACGAGATGACGCAAGACCGAAGCATATCCTCCAGAATCTGATTGATTCTTTCCACTTGTCCTTGCGACTGAGGGTGGTAAGCAGTGTTGAAGTTCAACTTTGTCCCCAAAGCTTTTTGGAAACTCTCCCAGAACTTTGAAGTGAAGATGCTCCCACGGTCTGAACTGAATTCAAGTGGAACCCCATACAGAGAGACAATTCTGTTGATATAGAGCTCAGCCAACTGAATTCCAGAAATTGTTTCTTTGACTGGGAAGAAATGAGCCACTTTAGAAAGCCTGTCGATGACAACAAAGATTGCATTGTTGCCCTTCTGCGATCTAGGAAACCCAGTGATGAAGTCCATCTCTACTTTCTCCCATTTCCATTCCGGAGGTTTCAATGGCTGTAGAAGACCGAATGGTTTCTGATGGACAGCCTTGACTCTGCGGCAGACATCACATTCTGAGACATACTTGGCGCAATACCGTTTCAACCCAGGCCACCAGTATTGTGTTTTCAAGTCCATGTACATCTTTGTGCTGCCAGGATGGATAGAAAGAACCGAATCATGTGCCTCATTGAGAACTTGGTCTCTCAGACCCGGGTAGTTTGGAACAAACATCCGGTGTTCAAAGAAGAGCGTGCCTTGATCATCAACGTGGAAGGACTCATACTTCGGGAGCCCAAGTTTAGAGATGAGCTTTCTGGTGTGCGGATCACCAAGCTGACGAGAGCGAATCTTTTCTTCCAAGAGAGGATTAGCCAGAAGGTTCAGGAGATGCCCTTGTTCCACAACTTCAAGGTTGAGCTGACGGAATTCCTCGCACAAGAGAGGCTGCTGCTCTTCTATCATGAGGTTGTTGACATAAGCTTTGCGGCTGAGAGCATCGGCCATGACATTAGCTTTTCCCGGTGTGTAATTGATGGTCACATCAAAGTCATTGATTGCTTCAATCCATCTCCTCTGCCGAAGGTTGAGATCAGGCTGAGTGAAGATATACTTCAAACTTTTGTGGTCAGAAAAGATCTCACAACGGTTGCCAAGCAAGTAGTGCCTCCATAGCTTCAAAGCAAAGACAACTGCTGCTAGCTCGAGGTCATGTGTGGGATAGTTGATCTCATGCGTCTTCAACTGACGAGAGGCATAAGCAACAACTTGTTTTTCTTGCATAAGGACCGCACCCAATCCTTGCAAAGAGGCGTCGCAGAATATCTGGAAAGGCTTAGATGTATCCGGAGGAACCAAGACTGGTGTGGAAGTGAGCTTCTCTTTGAGTGTATCAAAACTTGCTTGACAGGCAGGAGTCCAAAGATATTTCTTGCCTTTCTTGAGGAGATCGGTAAGAGGCTTCGCTATCTTCGAGAAGTTCTGAACGAAGCGACGGCAATAACTAGCCAAACCGAGGAAACTCCGCACTTCTTTGACATTAACAGGAGGAAGCCATTCAACAATTGTCTTCACAGTTTCCGGGTTGACTGCAATGCCCTTGGCAGAGATAACATGACCCAGATAGGTTACTTTAGGCAGCCAAAACTCACACTTTGAGAACTTTGCATACAAGCGGTTCTCACGAAGCTTGTTTAGGACACACCGCAGGTGTTCTTCATGCTCTTCCTTAGACTTGGAAAAGACCAGAATGTCATCCAGATAGACCACGACAAACTTATCAAGGTACTCCATGAAAACGGAGTTCATCAGCCTCGAGAAGGTAGCAGGTGCGTTGGTGAGACCGAAAGACATAACCGTGTACTCATACAGGCCATAGCGGGTGGTGAAAGCTGTTTTGGGCACATCTTCCTTGCGAATCTTGATTTGGTGATAACCACTTCTCAAGTCCAGCTTAGAGAACACCACAGCTCCTGCTAGCTGATCAAAAAGATCATTTATCCGTGGGAGAGGATATTTGTTCTTGATGGTTTTGGCATTGAGAGCCCGGTAGTCCACACATAGTCTATCGGTTCTGTCACGCTTCTTCACAAAGATTGTTGGGCTACCCCAAGAAGAAGTACTGTGTTGAATGAAACCCAACTTCTCTTGTTCATCAAGTTGTCGTTTGAGTTCAGCCAACTCAGAAGGACCCATTTTATAAGGCCGCTTGGAGATAGGAGCCGTTCCAGGTTCAAGCTCAATCACAAACTCAACCTCACGATCCGGAGGCATACCTGACAACTCTTCAGGAAAGACATCTGGGAACTCACAGACCACCGGTACACTCTGAATAGCTTGCATAACATCATCATTCAGAGCCGCCAAAGAGAAAAGCTGGACAGCAGGAGTCAGACTTGGAGAAAAGACTATATGACCTTCAGGAATCTTCAGAGACACTGAGCGTTCAGCACAATCAATCACAGCTGCATTTGCTGTCAACCAATCCATGCCCAAGATGACATCAATGTCAGAATTGCCCAGAACAATTAAAGAAGCCGAGAATGAAGAGCCACCAATCTCGACTTGATTGCCATGACTGATCTTAGAAGCTGCCATTGTTGCTCCAGGAGAAAGAACCATTAACTTCTTGAGAAGAGGATCCGTCGCTAACCCATTCTCACTTGCAAACTTGATAGAAACAAAAGAATGCGATGCACCAGAATCGAACAAAACTCGTGCAGGGACTGAGTTAACGGAAAGCATACCCATCACAACTCCAGGTGCGAGCTCAGCTTGAGAGGCGTTGACGCAGTTGGCACGAACAACTGCAGACCCGGGCTTGGTGTTGATGTTGAGAGCCCGAGGTGGTGGTGCACGAACCGAAGGAGAGCTTGTTGCAGATCTTGGCGGGGGTTGAGGGAGAGCTTTGTTCTTCATCGGACAGTTCCAGCTGAGATGTCCAGGATCTCCACACGTGAAGCAGGCACTAGGTGGACGTGGAGCAGAGTAGCCAGGGACTCCGCCAGGCGCTCCAGGGTAGTTGTTGTTGTAGCCCCTGGGAGCCGCAGTGATGGAGTTTAGTGGCCTTGACGCGTAACTTGCAGGTCTTGGTGAAGCCGGGAGCAACGGTGGGGTGTTAGGAACCCAGACACGCCGCTTAGAAGGAGCTGCCATAACCGAAGAGCTTGATGCATCCCTGTTATGTTTCTTGGACTCCTCAAACACTTGTCGACTTGCCTCCTCTTGCAAAGCTGTGTGTTGTAGTTCCAGGAAAGATGCTGGCCTTGCATGAGTAATCGCATACTTGATCGATGCATTGAGCCCTTGCCTGAACCTCTTCTGCTTCTTCTTGTCATCAGATACCTCATCACCACCATAACGAGACAGATTCATGAAGTTCCTGATGTAGGTGTTGACGTTATCATTTCCTTGCTTCAGGTTGAGAAAAGCCTCCTTCATCCTTTCCATTACAATCTCTGAGAGAAACTGCTCCTTGAACGCTCCAGTGAACCTTTCCCAAGTTGGCTGGAAACCAGTGCAGCTTGCCTTCAAGTAGTTCTCCCACCAAAGAGCTGCATCTCCCTTGAGAAGGTGAGTAGCACACTTGACCCACTCCTGCTCCGGAACATCAGCAGTCTCGAGCAACCTTGAGATCTCACGCAGCCAATCATCCGCGTCCAGAGGTCGGTCAGAAACATCAAACTGACGAGGGTTGAATTTGAGGAAGCTCTTGATGTCTCCACGCTTGGGAGGTGGAGGAAGTGGAGCAAACTCGTTTCTTCTGACACTCTCCTCAAAGCGCTGCTGGTTCTCTTGCATAGCTGCCAAAGCATTAGCGATGTTTGACAGCGCGGAGCCCAGTTCCGGAGGTATGTCCTCATCAGTCCGGCGTGGTGGAGCCATCCCGTCATTGATATAAAACTCAAGTCAGTACTATAATGGAGAATGATAATAATCCAAAATAGTACCAAGATGGAATTAACCAAGATTAAAGGATACAATTTACTGAGATGATATTAAAATATCAACAAAGTTCAAAGCACCTAAAAAGATATTAAGCATATCGCACACGACTGAAAAGGAGTGTGGTACACAAATATATCAAAGAAAAATTTTCCACAAATTTCGGCATGAAAATACCAATAGATGCGCAAAATTACTTAACGAATCAAGATTAGTGACTCTACCGATTCAATATACAAAAGCGAATGATAAAAGTAGTGGTATGGTCGCGACTCCATCCCGCACTCAAATCATTACTCCGCACATGAACAAGTGGAACACATATCCTAACCCCTTCTTCTCATGACGAAACCTAAAGATTGGTAACTACGGAAACGAACACCCCCAAACAAGATAGCGTCGGATACGAAGAGGAAGTTAGATTGCGTCGGTTTGCAAAAGCCTGTCGGTATGGAATGTACCAACAGTTGATAAACAAAGGCTGATTAGATAACAACTTGGATGCAACAGATAGACAAGGGACTACACACACACACACACACAACCTATGGTACTACGGAAACCCAGAACACGTGAATCCTAGTTTGAACTTTGAGAAGAGGATTGAAACGTTGCACTTCCTTACCAGAAAAGGGTGGGTGGGAGGGTAAGAAGAAAAGTGGAAGCAGTCCTACTCTCGCGTTTTGTTTTTCCCTAGTATACATAACTACCAAAATATTTGCTAGACTGACAACGACCGTTTGGCTGAAACCCTGAAGGTCGGGATGGCTCTGATACCAATTGTAACTACCTCGGTGAATTACGCTCCTAGATACAAGCCTGGATGAGCAGTAGTGGTTGAAATAGTACGGTGGGGCCCCAAAAGCCACTTACGGGTAGACCTTTCGGCCGTCCCAACCACTTCCATCTCATCGGGACCTGTACGGGCGACGTAATCGGCAGGCGAAGGGATCAACTACATACACAAGTGGGTATGTATGCAAGCCGCCATACAAGAGTACATCTGAGCCACACCATCTATAAAGAAAGGAAATATAGCAACGCCATACGGCAAGATTCAAATGTCCTAGATAGATCTAATATTTTAGGATACTTCCTCATACCTCACACATCAGAGTATCATGCGGAAGCGGCAAACAAAGTCCTAGTACGGATAAAAAGCAAATCGGCATAAGATGCCATAGAAATAAGCACATCCCAACCACAGATCTCACGGATCCCTGTGCCCGGAATCTCTACACCGAACGGTCGTTGCCCACATCATCAGCCTCTTTAACCCAGTATCCGTCCTGCGAGGGTACCTGTTCATCTGAACCAATAATTTATCGTGTGAGACCCTAAGGGTCCTCAGCAAGTCTTAATGCCTCTAAAGGGGACACAACCTGGGGTGACGCAATTGCAGCGAAAGTTAAACCCTAACAGTTCTATAGATAAACGCTAACCATCCGCCTAACCAATGATAGACGGATGTCCGTGAATTAAGAACGACAGTTATGACGGTAATTCCACAGATCCATCCTCCTCCTCGCTTACCGACGAGGAAGCGGACGAACAACCCCCCCCCCATCCGTTGGCAATTTTATTAACCATTCCGTGAATGTTGCACTATTTACTAGTCAATTACTTAGTCAAATTAAAGGCGGTACTTTAGTTATGCTTGTCTATGATCGAGAAACTGTGCTCCAAGTCGTCCATAACCGCGGACACGGCTTTCAGAAAGTTTTACCCTGCAGGGGTGCACAAATAGCAACACACACTCGATCAACCTCGGAAAAACCAAATCAAAACCCAACGAGGCCTTCACGACAAAGCAATCACAGGATTCAGAATTATTTCAGGGGGCCACCCCTTGGAGTCTTCCCGCAACGAAGTAAGCAAGCTCCGAGACGGACTCAAGGTTTGCGACAATGGCTGTAAGCGACAGCAGATCCCCAAACGGGGACTGTCGATACCGCGAAAACACTCCACTTCCAAAACAGTACAGCGTGCTCCTCACACAATCGTAAATAAAACAGTAAAGCATGGCATAAGTACAGGATAGTAAATAAATCCTCAAACTAGTTGTGGCCCCAAGAAATAAGACGGAATCAAGCTCTGGCTCAGGGGGGTCCCATATACCTCACGGATGTGGATAGCGTGATAAATCTTGGAACAGGAATCAAGTACTCGGGGTCTCACAGGACACAAGTGAGCAGGAAAAACCAAATAGCAGATGTTGCTCACCGGTGCCACTTTCATTAGTTCTCCCATTACTACTCAGGTTAAGTTGTTTAGGTACCTCGTTATCCATCAGACTCTCACATACCCTACACATGCTGTTCTACGACTCGCATGGCTCAAACAACTCCTGTAGTAATGGCTCATGGGATGGAGGAACAAGCTTGGTGGGGTTTAAAGTAAAGGCTATGCAATACTTGGGATTCAATTTAATGCAATCGCGACTCAATGGTGCAAGAATAAGATAGAGGCAATAGGTACTGTATGTATGCAAGCATGGGGAGGTGCTTGCCTGGCAACTCAGTTGAAGCGAGGGACGGATCTGGGTAGTGCTCCTGGTTCTCTTGATATAACCCCTGCTCAGTGTCTATCCGAGAAAAACCAAACAAACAAGGCCAACATGAATATAGAGCACAAGCATATGAATAAGATGCGTCAAGCAAACAATCATGCCATGATGAATGATGCTCAACTTACATGGCAATAAGGTAGCATGGCATGGTGAGGTGTGGAAGACAAGTAGTAACATTTTAATTGGGTTTTGGATCACATTTTGTTGTCATAACAATTGCTGTTTACTATATATTCATATGATGCATGCTGCAATTGAAGTCATGGATAGCATAAACAGAAAGGTCTCGTCGAGCTGATCATTTTAGACATATCATTTGTTCAATTTGGAATTATAAATCAAAAGTTATTAATTATTTAAATCCTAGTGGCATTTGTGGTAATTTAATTCAACTTGGAATTTTAAAAGTCCAAAAGGTAATTTAAATAGCATATTTGAAATCCTCACATTTTTCTGATCTCAAAACATATATCATTTGCTACATTTGGATTTACAATTGAAAAGTTATTTAAAACTGAATTAAATTTGACTTTGAATTAGTTTTACAAATGTTTGAATTTAAACAGATATGCAGAAATACTTTTCGTACCTAATCTAAGCTAGCCACAGACACTGCCCAGGGGGACCGGCGCTGACTGGACAGACGAACGCGCAGACGACGTTTTTGCACCGCGGGTTGAGCTAGACCTAGAGGCCGACAGGTGGGGCCATCGACCTCGCAGGCCCACGTGACAGCGGGCGTGCCCGGGGGTGCCACGCGGCGCAGCTGGAGGGACCGCGGGTTGCTAGATCAAAACAGCGGGTACCTATTTGCAAAACTGCACAGAGACAGACGTATGGGGCCGAGGGAGTGCGGGTTTAGGCGGGAGAAAACGCGAGGGCCTAAGCGCAAGAAGTCAAAAACTGTCGGACGGCAGCGGCGCAGCGCTCTGCCGGCGACTGCGAACGGCCGTCGTTTGATCGACGTTGGCGACGCCGTCGCTGAACAAAACGACATGGCCCCAAAACGAAAACTGAAGAGGGAGCCACGGCCTACAACAATGGTTCAGGATACTAGCGCGGAGGAGGACCGTAGCGCGCGGGGCAGGGCGTGGAACATCGCCGGATCTACTGCTACCGCGGCTGCTGTCGCCAGAACGCGACGCGCGGCACGCGCGCAGAGCGCTCGACGGAAAGCGGCGGCGATGCAGGGCGAGAGGGGGAGGGAGACGATGTCTAGGGGGGTAAGGAGCTCACCAGCGACCGTACGGTGCAGCTAGCGGGCTCGGGGTCGCGTCGATCGACGAGGGGGCAGCAGGTAGATGGCGTCCTGGCGGTCACGGGCACGGCGGCGGCGGGGCTCCTCCGGCGAGGTCTAGCGGGCTCCGACGCGTCAGGGCGAAGCAGAGGAAGTCGACGCCGCTCCTGGTACTCCTGGCGCGCCTCGGGGAGCTCTGGAGCGAAGGGACGCAGGGAGGGCCGGCCTTAGGGTTTAGCGAGCATGGAGGAGAGGTGGCTCGCTGGGGGAAGGAAGAAGGAAGGCAGGGGAGGAAGAGAGGCCTGAGGGAGATCTGGGGATGCTAGAGGCGAGGGGGGGAGGATAAGAACGGAGGGGGCAGGTAGATGCTTGCGTGGGGGAGGGGCCGGCGCTTTGCACCTCACGTGCATGGGCGGCCAAGGCAGGGCGTGCGCGGGCTGGGCAGGCTGCCAGGTGGGACCGGGGACTGCAGGTGGGCCAGGGAGGAGCTCGAGGCAGGGAGAGAAAAGAGGGGATAGGTGGTTCGGGCTAGGGTTAGGTGAGGGGTGCTCTTGGTTGTGAGGGTAGGGTAGATAGGATCATGGTGATCATGTGGCCATGCTAGGTTGGGGTTAGGGGTGGTTTTAGCTAGGGAGGAGAGGGGGGAGGCACTTTGGGTTGTGATAGAATAGGTGTGGTTTATGGTGTTTAGCTAGGATGGTTAAGGCATGGGGTAGGTTTAGGGTTTTTGCTTAGAGGGTTGTGGTAGCTTAGGGTTTTGGAGAGAGAAAGAGAGAAAGAGAGAAAGAGTTGGAGTGGTACTTGTCAAGATCATACTTGCTCTAGTTAAGCTCACACCAGATCAAGACAAGGAAAGGATAGGGAGAGAGATGAGGTGCTAGGGTTTAAGCATGAACAACATGGCCAAAGACAAAAGAAAAGGTAGAGCTAGAGATGATCCAACCCAAAACCAAATAAAACCAAAGACAAGCACAAGATGATACTTGCATGGCCCATGCAGAATATTTAATGCCCTGCTGATAATTGTGAAGACAATGTCATTTCATGGCATTATTATTTTGCATCTCCAAAATTGGAATAAGACCAAGCAAAAGATTATGGTTGGAATCCAACCAACCAACATGAGCTAGAGATAAACTCAAATAAAAACCCAAGCTCATATTAATTGGATGGTGGAATTATAAGGTGGTGAAAGAAAGGTGGTGGAGTTAATAAGAGATATGCCCCCACATCAACTTGGGCATTTAGCAATATATCAAGAACCAAATACAATATCAAGAGGCAACTACAATTAATAATGCACATGAGATAAGAACCAAACAAGAAAGGGTTTTATATGATGCTCAAATGCAAGGTGGCATGATGACATGAGCATGACATGATGATGATGCAACAATTATATGTTGGAAGTGGCCTTTTTTTTATTACTGGAACAAGTAGCATTACAGGTGTTAGACAACTGGGATGCTACATCACTTTTCTCGCCAAAACTAGAAACTGGTGGTTATTTTTCTAGTTCGGGCGTTTTAAAGGGTCTGCTAGAGATGCTCTAAGAGAGACAATAAGTTTTTCTTGCTATTTGTTGTTAGGGGCTCGGGTGTTACTTTTGCCATCAGATCTTGTGTTGTGATGGCTTGTTCACCATGGTGGAAGTATCCGGAGTCAATTCTTCATAAGGAATCACGACTTATATATTCTCCCTGACAGAGCTTGTAGACCATCTAGTTTAGTGTAATGTGTTCCACTGTGGTTTGTGTGTGTTTGGTTGGCGTTATTTGTTGTGTCGGTGAGCTTGCCTTGATTGTGTTAGTTTTTACGTTATTGGTTTGAGATAGCTTACCATGTGTACTCGCCGATCAGTTTTTCACAATTAACTACTCCCTTTGTTTAGAAATATATGATGTTTTAGATTTGTGTAGTAAATGTATTTAGACATATTTTATTATGTAGATTCATTTGAACCTATATACTAAAAGGTGTCTAGATATATTAGATTCACTAATCTAAAACATCTTATATTTTCAAACGGAGGGAGTAGTAGGCAAAAATCTCCTTATTAGTTAATTTAATGACAATTGTTTGCCCCATTAAAAAAGGAATCACTTGTTTGAGTCGAAGATAATGATGTGAGCATCAAACGTGTAAAACTAGGTATAGTATGCGTAACGTGCAATAATATAATTGGGAACATGAATATATATACTATATGATAATATTTTCAAAGAAGTAAAATCACAGCTTTTAAGTTCAGGACTTTATAAAATTTATGCATGTATAGAACACGTCCATGCAACTTTTAATATAAAGTATATAACCATTTGTGGGTTGTGTGGACGTAATCAATCCGGCATGACCCGTCCCTCCTGTGTCGCTGCCACCTGGTGGCCAGGGGGAAACCCTAGATCCCACCGCCTTCTGGCCCCTCCAACCACTAGTGGAAACGAGGCCTTTGGGGGGGGCCGTACCAGCGTGGCCCGTGCAGCAAAAAGGATCCCCCCTTTAACACCGGTTCGTGGCACGAACCGGTGTTAAAGGCCCCTGCACCAGTGGCACGCGCAGCCCCCCTTTTAACACCGGTTCGTGGCTTGAACCGGTGTTAAAGGGGGGCTATATAACACACCGCAGCCCACACCCCTCTCTTCCATTTTTTCACTCTCTCATTTTGGAGCCTAGCAAGAGGGTGTGAGGTGTGCTAGTTTGTGTTTTTTTCCTATGCACGAGAGGTGTTCGGTGAAATGCCCAAGAGCTCAAAATAAGTTTTCTCGTTGCTCTTTCCTTCTCGGTCGAGGTCGGCAACTATCCTTTCATGTGTCATTGATGTACTATATATAAATGGTCATCACCCTATTAATTTTTGATATATACTATATATGAATGCAGATGAACCGGCAATGGATGTACGGTGACCGACGCACTTCCGAGTACATTACGGGCCTCCAAAATTTCATTGTTGTAGATAATGCAAACCGTGCTCACAATGGTTTTATGTGTTGTCCGTGTGTTCACTATCAGAACAAGAAAGACTACACAAATACCAGAACCATTCACGCCCACCTGCTTCGATCTGGTTTCATGCCCAGCTATAATTGTTGGACCAAGCACGGATAAAAAGGGGTTGTGATGGAAGACAACGAAGAAGAAGAGGATGATTACAACTATCATAATATGTATCCTGAATATGATGATACTGCAACGGGGTAGATAATGAAGATCAAGAGGCAGCGGATGGGCCCGCTGATGATGATCTTGGTCGGGCCATTACTGATGCAAAGGACGAATGTGAAACTGAAAAGGAGAATGAGAAGCTGGAGCAGATGTTAAAGGATCACAAAACATTGTTTTACCCAACTTGCGAAGATGGCAATAAAAATATAGGTACCATACTGGATTTGCTGCAATGGAAGGCAGAGAACGGTGTGACTGACAGCGCATTTTCAAAGTTGTTGGTAATAATGAAGAATCTTCTTCCAATAAATAATGAGTTGCCTGACAGTACATACCAAGCAAAGAAGGTTGTCTGCCCTCTAGGATTAGACGTGCAAAAGATACATGCCTGCATTAATGACTACATCCTATACCGCGGTGAGAAGTACGAGAATTTGGATGCATGCCCGGTATGCACTGCACTGCGGTGTAAGATCAGACGAGACGATCCTGGCGATGTTGAGGGCGAGGCCCCTAGGAAGAAGGTTCCTGCCAAGGTTATGTGGTATGCTCCTATAATACCACGGTTAAAACGTCTCTTCAGAAATAAAGAGCATGCCAAGTTGTTGCGATGGCACATGGAAGACCGTAAGAAAGACGCGATGTTGAGACACCCCGCTGATGGGTCACAGTGGAGAAAAGTCGAGCGGGAGTACCCGGACTACGCACATGACGCAAGGAACTTAAGGTTTGGTCTAAGTACAGATGGCATGAATCCTTTTGGTGAGCAGAGCTGCAGTCACAGCAGCTGGCATGTGACTCTATGTATCTATAACCTTCCTCCTTGGTTGTGCATAAAGAGGAAGTTCATTATGATGCCAGTGCTCATCCAAGGCCCGAGGCAACCCGACAACGACATTGATGAGTACCTAAGGCTATTAGTTGAAGAACTTTTACAGCTATGGGCCAAACCAGGTGTACGTATGTGGGATGAGCATAAAGGGGAGCCATTTGACCTACGAGCATTGCTTTTCGTAACCATCAATGATTTGCCTGCTCTTAGTAACATTTCAGGGCAGACAAACAAGGGATACAATGCATGCACACACTATTTAGATGAGACTGAAAGTGTATATTTGGATAAATGTAAGAAGGTTGTGTACCTAGGGTATCGTTGATTTCTTCCGAACCTGCATCCAATAAGAAAGAAAGGCAAGCATTTCAAACGTCTGGCAGAACCCCGGAGGAAGCCTGTCCTCCGTACCGGTGAGGAGGTATTTGGTATGGTCAAGGACCTAGAAGTAATCTTTGGAAAAGGTCCTGGCAGTCTATCTGTTCCGAATGACGATGCCGGACACGCGCCCATGTGGAAGAAGCAATCTACATTTTGGGACCTACCCTATTGGAAAGTCTTAGAGGTCTGTTCTTCAATCGATGTGATGCACGTGATGAAGAATGTTTGCGTGAACCTTCTAGGCTTCCTAGGAGTGTATGGGAAGACAAAAGATACACCGGAAGCACGGCAGGACCAGCAACGTCTGAAAGACCGTGAAGAGCATATGCATTCTGAGAACGAGAAGGTTAAACGATGCCACTTAACTCCTGCCAGCTATGCTCTTACCAAAGCTGAGAAGGAAATCTTTTTTGAATGCCTAAGAAGTATCAAGGTCACGTCTGGCTTCTCGTCGAATATAAAGGGAATAATAAATATGGCAGAGAAAAAATTCCAAAACCTGAAGTCTCATGACTGCCATGTGATTATGACACAATTGCTTCCGATTGCATTGAGGGGGCTTCTACCTGAAAATGTTCGAGTACCCATTGTGAAGCTATGTGCATTCCTCAATGCAATATCTCAGAAGGTAATCGATCCAGAAAGCTTACCAGGGTTACATACAGATGTGGCCCAATGTCTTGTCAGCTTTGAGTTGGTGTTCCCACCATACTTCTTCAATATTATGACGCATCTCCTGGTTCACCTAGTAGAAGAGATTGCCATTCTCGGTCATGTATTTCTACACAATATGTTCCCCTTTGAGGGGTACATGGGAGTCTTAAAGAAATATGTTCATAATCGTGCTAGGCCATAAGGAAGCATCTCCAAGGGCTATGTAACAGAGGAGGTCATTGAGTTCTGTGTTGATTTTATTCCTGACCTTAAGGCGATTGGTGTTCCAGAATCACGACATGAGGGGAGACTGCGTGGAAAAGGCACCCTAGGATGTAAAGCAATGATATGTAGGGACGGGCATTCTCTCAATCAAGCACACTACACGGTTTTACAAAGATCTATCTTGGTTGCCCCGTATATCAATGAACACAAGAATTTAATACGCCTCAAACACCCGGGGCAGTCTGATGAATGGATTATAAGTGAACACATGGCGAGTTTTGGCGGCTGGCTGCAAAGACTTCTCACGAATAACACCACTGTTGGGGATCAGCTGTACTTGTTGGCCAGGACACCATCTTCGACTGTATGTACTTTCCAAGGGTACGAGATAAATGGGAATACATTTTACACGATAGGCCAAGATAAAAAGAGCACCAACCAAAATAGTGGTGTCCGCTTCGATGCAGCAGAAGACAATGGGCAAAAGACCACGTATTATGGGTTCATAGAGGAGATATGGGAACTTGACAATGGGCAAAAGACCACGTATCTCAACATGGAAATCAATGTCATATTTCTTCTGTTAACAGTATATGTATTAAATGAGCCATTTTTCTTCCCGCCAGTTCTTCCCTCCAGCCATTTCTCACTATATATATGTAGGGTTGGCCTCCATTGTCATTGCACATCTCTAGACTCATATCTGCAACCTCATCACTCTTTCCCATGGCTTCCACCGTAGCACTAACCCCCAGGGAGGCGGAGGCTCTTTGTGCCTCGAACTACCCCTGCCCGCCGGGCTACTGTGTCCCCGTCGGCTGGATGCTGAGCGCCGGAGGCGTGCCGGTTCCTCCTGTCCCTCTAGGTGTGGCGCGCTGGATGGCCATCACGAACCACTACTACTTCGAGCTCACGCCGGAGCAGCGGAGGAATCCCCGATGGCATCCCGACTATTTCCCTACTTGGGAAGCCTTCTTCGGGGATCGGCGTGAGAGGGCGCTCGCCAGGCACGAGGAGGACGGCCCACCTCCTCCGAACTTCAACGAGGCCAGCTGTCATCTATGGTGGCGCGGTCGGACTCTCCAGAGCGTCATGGCCTATGACACTGCCGCAGACTCTAACCCCCCGTATGCGCTACCCTAAAGTCCAGCCCACGCGTACTCAGCCTTCAAGGTTCAATTACAGTGACCCCGACGACGGCGGCGACGAGTACGACGACTACAGTGGCGAGTATTACAGGTGTAGGCAGGAGCATGACTGAATCACTCCAACATTCCGAAACAAGTTCGTCCGATTGTGACTTAATCTGACCATGTATCTTAATTTTTAGTTCTTTTATGTATCTTAATTTTCAGTCGTGCTTTATGTAACTTATTGTTAGTTGCATTCTGTATTTTAATTCCAGTTCTATCTCATTCACAAAATGACCTATCTTATTCGAGGTTTCTTGGCTTTTGGGTTAAATGACCAATGTTATGGCTAGAATCAAGGCATAGTTTGTGATAATGTGGCAATATTTTGCATACATGTGCATCATGGCATGGCAAACAATGTTGCCAGAGGAAGTTTTCCTTTTTGTCGCACCAAAAAGGCATTTTCCATTTTCCGAGCATAAAAAACGGACGGTTTTGTGAAGCAACCACCAAATGGCTAATTCAAAAAACCACCACCACATTTTACAAAAATACTAGACCACCTTATATGGACAATGTACCAATAGGGGGATCTGAAACCTTTCCGTCCACCTCTGGTGAAAAAGACAAATTCCTACCGAATCGGTAGGAAGTGGGTCAGATATGAACTACAGGTGCATGATACGATGCTCATGATTTAAAAAAAAATCATTTTTAGGTTCACAATATGCTATTTTATCAAAAATCCAATGCAAGTTGAGCGAGGCTTGGCCCCGAGCTAAGAATCTTCATGCCCGTTGTTCGACAAAGTTTGACGATAGTTTAAAACGGGGATAAAAAATTAAAAAAAGATCGAAACAGTGCGAAACCTTCGCGTGGTGTTATATTATGTGACATAGTTAGAAGGAAAAATATCAAACTTGGTATATTGATTATGTCTCAAAAAAACCTTCACAAAATGACTTATCTCATTCGAGGTTTCTTGGCTTTCGGGTCAAATGACCAATGTTATGGCTAGAATCAAGGCATAGTTTGTGATAATGTGGCCATATTGTGCATACATGTGCATCATGGCATGGCAAACAATGTTGCAAGCGGAAGTTTTCCTTTTTGTCGCACCAAAAAGGCATTTTCCATTTTCCGAGCATAAAAACGGACGGTTTTGTGAAGCAACCACCAAATGGCTAATTCAAAAAAACTACCACCACATTTTACAAAAATACTAGACCACCTTATATGGAAAATGTACCAACAGGGGGATCTGAAACCTTTCCGTCCACCTCTGGTGAAAAAGACAAATTCCTACCGAATCGGTAGGAAGTGGGTCATATATGAACTACAGGTGCATGATACGATGCTCATGATTTTTTTTAAAAAAATCATTTTTAGGTTCACAATATGCTATTTTATCAAAAATCCAATGCAAGTTGAGCGAGGCTTGGCCCCGAGCTAAGAATCTTCATGCCCGTTGTTCGACAAAGTTTGACGATAGTTTAAAACGGGGTTAAAAAATTAAAAAAAGATCGAAACAGTGCGAAACCTTCGCGTGGTGTTATATTATGTGACATAGTTAGAAGGAAAAATATCAAACTTGGTATATTGATTATGTCTCAAAAAAACCTTCACAAAATGATCTATCTCATTCGAGGTTTCTTGGCTTTCGGGTCAAATGACCAATGTTATGGCTAGAATCAAGGCATAGTTTGTGATAATGTGGCCATATTGTGCATACATGTGCATCATGGCATGGCAAACAATGTTGCAAGAGGAAGTTCTCCTTTTTGTCGCACCAAAAAGGCATTTTCCAATTTCTGAGCATAAAAACGGACGGTTTTGTGAAGCAACCACCAAATGGCTAATTCAAAAAACTACCACCACATTTTACAAAAATACTAGACCACCTTATATGGACAATGTACCAACAGGGGGATCTGAAACCTTTCCGTCCACCTCTGGTGAAAAAGACAAATTCCTCCCGAATCGGCAGGAAGTGGGTCAGATATGAACTACAGGTACATGATACGATGCTCATGATTTTTTACAAAAATCATTTTTAGGTTCACAATATGCTAATTTATCAAAAATCCAATGCAAGTTGAGCGAGGTTTTGTCAGATTCCAAAGTATACAAAAGATGCGGCATTTAAATATCCAAACAATTCAAAAATGTTAATACAAAATAAAATATGATTTGCTCTAATAAAATAGGGTTAGATTCCTTTGTAGATGCTTAATATTTCTTATGTTCAAAGTTTTAGGGTTTGACTATTTTATTTTTGTTTGAATTGAATAATCAAAATTTATATGTAAGTGTTTTAATCATTTTGAAAATTTTCATCTAAAGTAAATATAAAATGTTTTTATATGAATGGATAGATATTATTTTTCTGAAAATTATGATATAGTATTCATATTTTTCTGAGTTGAAATGAAAAAGTTATGAATTTTCTAAATTCTATCCTATTTTTTGAATTAAAAATGACCCCACCCCTTTAATGCACGAAATAAATGCCCCGCCCCTTTAACACTGGTTCCAGCCAGGAACCGATGTTAAAGGGGGGCGCATTTATTTCGTTTCGCGCGCGCGCACCCCCTCCCCCTTTAACACCGGTTCGTGGCTAGAACCGGTGTTAAAGGAGGGTGCGGGCGCGAAACGAATTCCCCCCCTTTAACACCGGTTCCTGGCTGGAACTGGTGTTAAAGGGGGGTATAAAGGCACGCGTTCCTCTTCCTCTTCCCCCCAGCCAGATTGATCGAGCGCAAAGAGGAGCAGAGAAGGAGCCGCGGCGGAGAAACAGAGAGACGCCGCCAGGCTGCCCGATAGATCGACCACGCCTTCGTCGTCCGCCGCTGTCACCGCCGCCCGCCACCGCGTTCGTGTCGTCCGCCACCCCCCGTCCACTCACGGAGCCGCCACTGCGCCGCCTCCAGCAACTCTCGGCAGCGGCGCCTCCGCCAGCAACTCGCGGAGCCTCCGGCCGACGCCGCGCGCCACCACTCGCCGCCGACCCCGCCGTCCTCGCCTGGTGCCGCCACTCCCCGCCGACCCCGCCGGCCGACCCCGCCGTCCTCGCCCGGTGCCGCCACTCCCCGCCGACCCCGCCGGCCGACCCCGCCGATCCAGCCGGCCGACCCCGGTAGTTATTAATTCGTTATTAGTTATTAATTAGTTATAAGTGTGTAGTTATTAGAATTTTGTACAACTTAAATTGAGCTTATTGTGTATAAAATTTTGGGTATGACAAATTTTGGAGTATGACAAATTTTGAAAGTATTTTCACAAGTATACATGTGTATAAAATTTTGTGAAAAATGTGCTTAACCGAGGCCATACAAAAAATACAAATATGTGGATTCACAATAGATTTCTACTTGTTATTGTATTATTAGTAGTTTAGTGTTAGTATTAGTTTAGGGTTTATTTAGTTTAGGGTTTATGTAGTTTAGGGTTATTAGTTTAGGGTTATTTATTTAGTTTAGGGTTATTTATTTAGTGTAGTTTAGTGTATTTAGTTTAGGGTTATTATGAAGGGTTTCGCAGCATAGTAAATCAAAAAAATTCTACGGATGCAAACGAGAAAGCCAAGATCTAATCTAGGAGATGCAAACAACGAGAGAGATTAGATGAGATCTTCATACCCTTGAAGATTCGCACAGCGGAACGTTCGTCGGAACGTGGGTGATGTAGTCGTACTCGCTTCTCCTCCTCGCGATCCGCTCCGATCTAACACCGCAAGTGGCGATGCCTCCGAGAGATGCACACGTGCGGCACCTCGACGTCTCCTCCTTCCTTGGTCCAGCAAGTATGGTGGAGAGACGGATTGGATCTACAGCACGATGGCGTGGTGCAAGTGGTGGAGAGTTTCTGCAGCAGGGCTTCGCCTACGCGCAGTCGGGAGGGAGAGAGAGAGGAGGGCAGCAGGGCGGCTAGGGTTGAGAAGGGGGTGTGGGGGGTGGTGCGCCCCAGCCCTCTATATATAGAGGGGTGGGCGGCTTCCCCTTGCCCCTCCTCCAAGCCTAGGGCCGGCGGCCAAGGGGGAGGAGTGGGGGGCAAGTTTCCCCCCTCCTTCTAGAAGCTCTCCTAGGGTTTTGCCCTAGGTTGGCCGGCTGGTCCCTATGGGGCCTTGTGCCCCTGGCCCAATGCGGCCAGGGCACTCCCTCATAGTCCCATGCCCCCTCCCGGCAGGTGGGGCCACGTTGGTCCCCCTCCGGAAGGTTCTAGAAGCTTCTGGTACAATACCGATTAACCCGAAACAATTCTGAACTCCAAAAATTGCACTGCCTTATATGAATCTTATTCTCCGGACCATTCCGGAACCTCTCGTGATGTCCCGGATCCCATCCGAGACTCCGAAAAAAACTCATAAACCAATTATCCAATCTATCCTAGCGTCGAGACACGTTAAGTGTGTGACCCTTCGGGTTCGAGAACATGCAGACATGATCTTATATCAATAATCAATAGCGGGGTCTGGAAACCCATATTGACTCCCACACATTCATCGATGATCATATCGGATGAACCACGATGCCAGGATTAAATCAATCCCATATATATATTCCTTTCGTCTCGCGATATTTTACTTGCCCGATATTTGATCGCCGGTACCGTCATACCTAGTTCAATCTCGTTCACAGCAAGTACTTTACTCGTTCCGTAATCCGATATCACTTTGTGATTAACTCCTTAACCACATGCTTGCAAGCGGTGTTGATATCGATTACCGAGTGGGCCCGAAGTATATCTCTCCGACTTGGGAGGGACAAATCCCATCTCGATACATACAACCCAACAGGTACTTTCCGATCACCTGAGAGACACCTTTATGATCACCCTCTCATAGGATGACGTTTTATAACCTCAAAGCTTTCTTCCGATACCAGGGAGTTGTATTATCTCATGGTCTAAGGAATACAATATTTGACATAAGAAAAGCTTCGCAAAGATGAACACGATGACACGATCTAATTGCTCCGCTTAGTTTGGGTCTATCCATCATATCATTCTCCCAATGATATGATCTCATTATTAATCGACAACTCATGTCTATGGTTAGGAAACCTTAACCATCATTAATGAATGAGCTAGTCCATAGAGGCATACTAGGGACACGGTGTTGTTCACAAACCACACAAGTATTAAAATTTCCGCTTAATACAATTCCAGCATGGAATATAAACTTTATCATGAACAAGAATTATAATAATAAAATCTTTATTATTGCCTCTAGGGCATAATTCCAACAGTCTCCCACTTGCACTAGAGTCAATAATCTATTTTACATTTGGCAACAATCTCACACCCATGGCACTAAGGTGCTGATCATGTTTTACACGTGGAAGAGGTTTAGTCAATGGATCTGCGACAATCAGATCTGTATGTACTTTGCTAATCTTCAGATCTCCATCTGCTATATAATCTCGGATTATATGAAACTTGCGGTTGATATGCTTGGTCTTTGGATGATATCTTGGTTCCTTAGCGAGTGCTATGGCGCCAGTGTTGTCACACAATATCTCCAGTGGGTCCAATGCACTTGGAACCACGCCAAGCTCAGTGATGAAGTTCCTAATCCAAACTCCTTCACTTGACGCTTCTGCAGCAGCCATGTATTCCGCTTCTACTGTAGATCCCGTGATCACGCTTTGCTTGCAGCTTCTCCAGCTCACAGCTCCTCCATTCAAAATATAAATGTATCCTGTCTGAGATTTAGAATCATCCTTGTCGGTGTCAAAACTAGCGTCGACGTAATCTTTTACGACGAGCTGTTCATCACCCCCATAGACTAAGAACATTTCTTTAGTCCTATTTAGGTACTTTAGGATGTTCTTCACGGTTGTCCAGTGTTCCACTCCTGGATCACTTTGATATCTGCTCGTCAAACTAAGAGCATTGGACACATCCGGTCTAGTACACAGCATGGCATACATGATAGAACATATGGCCGAGGCATAAGGCACTTTTCTCATAGCTTCCCTATCATTTACCGTAGCTGGACACTGAGCCTTGCTCAATATATTACCTGACAACATAGGCACTGAACCTTTCTTTGCCTTATCCACTCTGAACCTTTTCAGAACTTTGTCTAGGTTTGTACTCTGGCTTAAAGCTATCAGGCGTCTTTGTCTATCTCTATAGATTTTGATGCCTAATATATAAGAAGCTTCACCTAGGTCTTTCATTGAAAAACACTTGTTCAAATAACTCTTCACATCGTTAAGCATGTTAATGTCATTTCCAATAATCAATATGTCATCCACATATAGTACCAGAAATGACACCGAGCTCCCACTCACTTTCTTGTAGATACAAGCTTCGTAGCAATTTGGAACAAATCCAAAGCTCTTGATCACTTGATCAAAATGAAGGTTCCAACTCCGAGATGCTTGCTTCAGTCCATAAATGGAACGCTGAAGTTTGCATACTTTATCAGCATCCTTAGGATCGACAAAACCTTCGGGTTGCATCATATACAACTCTTCATCAATGTTGCCATTGAGGAACGCAGTCTTCACATCCATCTTCCATATTTCATAATCATGAAACGCAGCAATTGCTAATAAAATCCGAATGGACTTAAACATCGCTACGGGAGAGAAAGTCTCATCGTAGTCAACACCTTGAACTTATTGAAAACCTTTCGTGACAAGACGTGCTTTATAGATGGTAACATTACCATCCGAGTCCATTTTCTTCTTGAAGATCCATTTGCACTCAACGGCCTTTCAGTCGCTAGGAGGGTCCACCAAAGTCCATACTTGGTTTTCTCTCATGGATCCGAATTCGGATTTCATGGCTTCTAGCCATTTCTCAGAGTCTGGGCTCATCATCGCTTCCTCATAGTTCGTAGTTTCACTGTCTTCTACCAACAAGACAGTCAAGACAGGGTTGCCGTACCACTCAGGAGGGGCACGCGACCTTGTCGACCTGCGACGTTCAGTAGCAGCATCGTCCGAAGCTTCATGATCCTTGTCATTAGCTTCCTCTATTGTTGGTGCAGGCGGCACTGGAACAATTTCAGGTGCTGCTCTACTCTCCAATTCAAGAGAAGGTTCAACAACCTCGTCTAGCTCTACTTTCCTCCCACTCACTTCTTTCGAGAGAAACTCCTTCTCAAGAAAGGAATCGTTCTTTGCGACAAACACTTTGCCTTCGGTTCTGTGATAGAAGGTATACCCAATAGTTTCCTTAGGGTATCCTATGAAGACGCATTTCTCCGCTTTCGGTTCGAGCTTGTCCGGCATCAACTTCTTGACGTAAGCTTCGCATCCCCAAACTTTAAGAAACAACAACTTAGGTTTAGCACCAAACCACAGTTCATACGGTGTCGTCTCAACGGATTTAGATGGTGCCCTATTTAAAGTGAATGCAGCGGTTTCTAATGCATAACCCCAAAATGACAACGGCAAATCAGTAAGAGACATCATTGATCGGACCATATCTAATAGGGTTCGATTCCGGCGTTCAGACACACCATTGCGCTGTGGTGTTCCGGGTGGCGTGAGTTGCGAAACGATTCCGCTTGCTTTAAGATGCGTGAGAAAATCATAACTCAAATATTCACCTCCACGATCGGATCGTAGAAACTTAATCTTTCTGTTACGATGGTTCTCCACTTCATTCTGAAATTCCTTGAACTTTTCAAATGTTTCATATTTATGTTTCATTAAATAGATATACCCATATCTACTTAAGTCATCGGTAAAAGTGAGAAAATAGCGATATCCACCGCGCGTCGAAACACTCATCGGTCCGCATACATCGGTATTTATGATTTCCAACAAGTCCGTTGCTCGCTCCATCATTCCGGAGAACGGAGTTTTGATCATCTTGCCCATGAGGCATGGTTCGCATGTGTCAAATGATTCAAAATCAAGAGACTCCAAAAGTCCATCAGAATGGAGTTTCTTCATGCGCTTTACACCAATATGACCTAGACGACAGTGCCACAAATAAGTAGTATTATCACTATCTACTTTGCATCTCTTAGCCTCAATGTTATGGATGTGTGTTTCATCCCTTTCGAGATTTAGAAGAAATAAACCATTCACAACAGGTGCATGACCATAAAAGATGTTACTCATATAAATAGAACAACCATTATTCTCCGATTTAAATAAATAACCTTCTTGCAATAAACACGATCCAGAAATGATGTTCATGCTCAACGCAGGCACATTATAACATTTATTGAGGTTTAAAACTAACCCCGAAGGTAAAACTAAGGAGAGCGTGCCGACGGCCATCACATCAACTCTTGATCCGTTGCCAACGCGCATCGTCACCTCATCCCTCGCAAGCCGCCGTCTATTCCGTAGCTCCTGTTTCGAGTTACAAATATTAGCAACTGAACCAGTATCAAATACCCAGGCACTACAACGAGGGATAGTAAGGAAAACATCAATAACATGTATATCAAATATACCTTTGATGGTGCCAGCCTTCTTGTCCGCTAAGTAATTCGGACAGTTGTGCTTCCAGTGACCCTTGTCCTTGCAATAGAAGCACTCAATGTCCGGCTTAGGACCAGACTTGAGCTTCTTCTCAGCAGGGGCAACGCGCTTGCCGCCGCCTTTCTTGAAGGGCTTCTTTGCACCCTTACCTTTCTTGAAGGTGGGGGGCTTGTTGACCATCAACACATGATTATCCTTTTTGATGTCCACCTCCGCAGCCTTCAACTTTGCGAAGAGCTCGGTGATCGTATCAGTGGAACCAATCTGATTGTGAGTCACTACAAAACTTTTGTAGCTGGGAGGGAGTGATTGCAGAACCCTGTCAATCTTGAGCTCCTCTGGAATCTTGCAGTCCAGTTGCTCAAGGCGTTGAGTGTAGCCCGACATCTTAATGGCGTGCTCACTAACGGAACTCCCTTCCTCCATCTTGCAGTTAAAGAATTTCTCAGAGATCTCATATCTCTCAGAACGGGCCTGAGTCTGAAACATGGTTTTCAGCTCCTCAAGAATCTCAAAAGGCCCGGGATAGTCTTCAAAACGATTTTGAAGGTCTGATTCCATAGCAAACAACATGGTGCTCTTAATCACACCATAATCATCTTTGCGTGACTAATAGACAGCTTTCTCATCAGTCGGCGCATCTACAGCAGGGGCGTCACCTAGCGCGTTTTCAAGGACATAGTCCTTTTGACCGCCAGAGAGAATGATTCTCAGATTGCGGAACCAATTGGTGAAGTTAGACCCATTGTTTCTAAGCTTTTCCTTCTCAGCAAAAACGTTGAAATTGAAGTTGGACTTAGCCATTTGATCTACAATATTTGCAAGTACAAATTAGACTATGTTCATGATAACTAGTTCAACTTTTAATCAAATTACTAGATGAACTCCCACTAAATTCAACATTACTCAAGTTGTTTAGTGAACATGATCCAAATTCACCACACCTAATCCGATCTTCACGAGAAGAGATGTGGTTTCAATGGTGGACAACGAAGTGTCGATCATATCATTCATATGACTCATGTTTAACCTTTCGGTTCATGTGTTCCGAGGCCATGTCTGTACATGCCAGGCTCGTCAAGTTAGACCCAAGTATTTCCGCGTGTGCAAAACTGGCTTGCACCCGTTGTATGTGAACGTAGAGTCTATAGCACCCGATCATCACGTGATGCTTGGACACGACGAACTTTCGCAACGGTGCATACTTGGGGAGAACACAGTTTTATCTTGATCTTTAAGTGAGCAATCATCTTATAATGCTACCATCGCGATCTTTGCGCAATGATCTCCATCTTTATGTGACATGGTATATCCAATCTTTGCGCAATGATATCCATCTTGTGCGTGCCGGCATGATCTCCATCACTCCACCATGATTGCCTCCACCACGAATAGAAACTACAACTATTGCTAACTACTTAGCGATAAAGTGAAACTATTACATGGCGTATAATAAGTTGACACACAGGTCATACACAATTATAAAGACAACCATATGGCTCCTGCCGGTTGTGTACTCATCGACATGCAAGTCGTGAAACATTACAAAAGATGATCATCGCATACAATATACACATCACATCTTGGGCCATACCATATCACAGTAAACACTCCTTGCAAAAACAAGTTAGACGCCTCTACTTTGTTGTTGCATGTTTTACGTGGCTTATGGGAGTAGCAAGCTAAGAACGATTCTTACCAACGGAAAGCCACAACGGTGATATTATGGTTGCCAAACTCCGGTGTTAATCCCAGGACAACTATAGTGAGAGAACCTGGCATCCACCAGCCGCATGTGTGGAACAATCCACACGTCAAGTGCGGAGCCGGTCTCGTGAACGATGTCGCATAAGGTTTGTAGGGGTTCGTAGCATGGAAAACAAAAATTTTCTATCGCATACAAACAAACAAGCCAAGATCTATCTACTAGATTGTAGCAACGAGTCGATGGAATAACTTACCCTCGAAGATTCCAAAGCGTTTAACGAGAGCGGATTTTCGTGGGTGATGTAGTCGTACTCTTCCCGATCTCAAGATCGTGTAGACGATCCTTCCGGCGCTGCGTTTCGGTAGCGCTCCCGCAGTCGGTCACACATTCGGTACTCGACGAAGACCTTCCTCTCCCTTGTTCCAGCAGGCAGCGGAGGTTGTAGCACTGTCCTCGCGATTCCGGCAGCACAACGGCGTGGTACCGGAAGTAGAGGGGAGATCCCGCAGGGCTTCGCCTTAAGCCGGTGCGAGTATGGTGGAGTATGAGAGAGGATATTAGTGGTCTAGTAATTAGACACACCAATTAGAAGGCTCTAAACCAATTAGAAGGCTCTAAACCGAAGGCTAAAGCAATTAGAAGCTCTAAACCCAAACGGCTCTAAACCGGAGGTAGAAGATAGGAACTTGTGTGTTCTAGGAGGGGAGCCCTGCCCCTCCTTATATAGATGGGAGGGGCCGGCGGCCAAGGGGAGGAGTCCCTCCCCAAGTCGGCCTTGGGTGGCGCGCCGGCCAAGGGGACTCCTCCCCCAAGTCGGCCTCCACCAATCCTCCTTCTCCTCTTTCCGAAAACTGGCAGTTTGACTTTTCAAACTAGCCGTTTGACTTTTCAAACTAGGATTTGAATAAACCCTTTATTTCGGACAGCGATGACACTTAGTACACGATGCAATCATACCAACTTTGATATAACACATTCATGTACCCTCCCCCCCGGAGTGCCGGACATTCCGGAACCTTCTAGAACATTCCCGATGAAAACACCGGAATCATTCCGCAACTCCGAAACGGGACTTTCCTTATATGAATCTTATTCTCCGGACCATTCCGGATCACCTCGTGATATCCCGGATCCCATCCGAGACTCCGAACAACATTCAGTCTCTTTCTCATAATACCGTAACTACTCAAACAACGTCGAATCCTTAAGTGTGTCTCCCTACGGTTCGTGAATTATGCGGACATGATCGAGACACTTCTCCGAACAATAACCAATAGAGGAATCTGGAAATTCATATGGCTCCCACATATTTCTACGATTACTTTGCGATCGAATGAACCACTTACATACGATACCAATTTCCCTTTGTCTCACGATATGTTACTTATCCGAGGTTATGATCGTCGGTATCTCTGCATACCTAGTTCAACCTCGTTACTGATAAGTACTCTTTTCTCGTTCCCGTGATATGTGATCCCTTGTGAGCCAGTCACATTCTTGCAAGCTAATTGGATGACATTCCACCGAGAGGGCCCAGAGTATATCTATCCGTCATATGGATGGACAAATCCCACTCTTGATCCATGTGTCTCAACCAATACTTTCCGAACACTCAATGCCACCTTTATAACCACCCAGTTACGGTGTGGTGTTTGATGTCATCAAAGCATCCATCCGGTAAAGGTGATATGCATGATCTCATGGTCGAAGGAATTAGGTTACTATGTATCAGAAAGCATATAGCAATTGAACTATTGAAATGACTTGATCTTTATGCTACACTTATCTATAGGAGTATGTCCACCATATCATTCTCCTAACGATATGATCTTGTTGTCGATAACATCTCAATGTTCATGATAGGGAAACCACAATCATCTATCAACCAACAAGCTAGTGAAGTATAGAGGCTATACTAGGGACTTCAAATTAAGTTTACAAATCACACAAGTATCAATGTTTCCTTGTTAATACTATTATAGCATGAATGTAAACATTTATCATAAACACAAAGATATAATAATAACTACATTTATTCTTGCCTCTAGGGCATATCTCCAACAGTCTCCCACTTGCACTAGAGTCATCTAATCTAGATTACATGGTAATATACCGAACACCCATGGCAGTTTGGTGTTGGTCATGTTTTGCCCTCGGGAGAGGTTTAGTCAACGGTTCTGCCACATTCAGATATGTGTGTACTTTGCAAATCTTTATATCCCCATCCTGGATATGTTCTCGAATAGCATGAAAACGTAGCTTGATGTGCTTCAGCTTCTTGTGTGACCTTGGTTCTTGCGCATTGGCTATGGCGCCCATGTTATCACAGTAGATAGACATTGGGTCCAGCGCACTAGGAACCACACCCAGCTCTGTAATGAACTCTTTCATCCATATCGCTTCTTGTGAAGCCTCCGAAGCAGCCATGTATTCCGATTCAGTTGAAGATCTCGCCACAACGCTTTGCTTTGCACTCCTCCAGCTAACTGCTGCACCATTCAAAATAAATACGTATCCGGATTGTGATTTAGAATCATCCGGATCGGTGTTCCAACTAGCATCGGTGTAACCATTAACAACGAGCTGTTCATCACCTCCATAAGAAAGAACCATATCCTTAGTTCTTCTCAAGTACTTAAGGATGTTTTTGACCGCTGTCCAATGATCCACACCTGGATCACTTTGATATCTGCTAGTTAAACTAACAGCATATGCAATGTCGGGTCTAGTACATAGCATGGCATACATTAGAGATCCTATGGCTGAGGCATAGGGAGTCTTACTCATCCTTTCTCTATCTTCTGCCGATGTCGGACTTTGAGTTTTACTCAAGGTCGTATTGGGCAACATGGGCAAGAACCCTTTCTTGCTTTCTTCCATTCCAAACCTCTTTAGAACTTTGTCCAAATATGTACTCTGTGACAATGATATTTGGTGTTTCGATCTATCTCTATAAATCTTTATGCCTAATATGTAAGCTGCTTCGCCAAGATCCTTCATTGAAAAACTATTATTCAAATATTCCTTGACACTATTAAGAAGGTCTACATCATTCCCAATCAACAATATGTCATCCACATATAGTATTAAGAATGCTACAGAGCTCCCACTCACTTTCTTGTAAATACAAGCTTCTCCATAAGTTTGTATAAAACCAAAACTTTTGATCACCTTATCAAAACGTTGATTCCAACTTCGGGATGCTTGCTTCAATCCATAGATGGATCGTTGAAGTTTGCATACCTTGTTAGCATCTTTAGGATCGACAGAACCTTTGGGTTGCATCATATACAACTCTTCATTAATGTCTCCATTGAGTAATGCTGTTTTGACATCCATCTGCCATATCTCATAATCATAATATGCAGCGATTGCTAACATAATCCTCACAGACTTTAGCTTCGCTACTGGTGAGAAATTCTCATCGTAGTCAACTCCTTGAATTTGTCGAAACCCTTTTGCGACAAGTCGAGCTTTATAGACAGTAACATTACCATCAGCATCTGTTTTCTTCTTGAAAATCCATTTGTTCTCGACAGCCTTCCGGCCATCCGGTAAGTCCACCAAAGTCCATACTTGGTTTTCGTACATGGATCCAATCTCGGATTTCATGGCTTCTTGCCATTTATTGGAATCTGGGCTCATCATCGCTTCCTCATATGTCTCGGGGTCATCGGTGTTGTCCACAAACATGACATTCATAACGGAATCATACCAATCTGGAGTGGTACGAGTTCTCGTTGATCTCCGAGGCTCTGTAGCAACTTCAACCGAAGTTTCATGATCACCATCATTAGCTTCCTCTCTTATTGGTGCAGGCACCACATGAACTTCTTCCGGTGCTGTGCTACTCGCAATTTCGAGAGAAGGTTCAGCAACCTCGTCGAGTTCTACTTTCCTTCCAGTCACTTCTTTCGAGAGAAATTCCTTCTCTAGAAAGGATCCATTCTTGGCAACGAAGATTTTGCCTTCGGATCTATGATAGAAGGTATACCCAATAGTTTCCTTCGGGTATCCTATGAAGACGCATTTTTCCGCTTTGGGTTCAAGCTTTTCCGGCTGAACTTCTTTACATAGGCTTCGCATCCCCAAACTTTAAGGAACGACAATTTAGGTTTCTTCCCAAACCATAATTCATACGGTGTCGTTTCAACGGATTTAGATGGTGCCCTATTTAAAGTGAATGCGGCTGTTTCTAATGCATAACGCCAAAATGATAGCGGTAAATCTATAAGTGACATCATAGAACGAACCATATCTAAGAGAGTTCGATTACGACGTTCGGACACACCATTACGCTGTGGTGTTCCCGGCGGTGTCAATTGTGAAAGTATTCCGCATTTCTTCAAATGCTCGCCAAACTCGTAACTTAGATACTCACCTCCACGATCAGAACATAGAAATCTAATCTTCTTGTTACGTTGATTCTCTACCTCACTTTGAAACTCCTTAAACTTCTCGAAAGTTTCGGACTTATGTTTCATGAAATAGATATACCCATATCTACTCAAGTCATCCGTGAAGGTAAGAACATAACGATAACCACCGCGCGATGCTACACTCATTGGACCACACACATCGGTATGTATGATTTCCAATAAGTCCGTAGCTCGCTCCATCATACCAAAAAATGGAGTCTTAGTCATTTTACCCATCAGACATGCTTCGCATCTTTCAAGTGATTCAAAATCAAGTGATTCAAGAAGTCCATCGGAATGGAGTTTCTTCATACGTTTCACTCCAATGTGACCAAGACGATAGTGCCACATATAGGTCGAATTATCGCTTGATTTCAAACGTTTAGCCTCAATGTTGTTGATATGTGTATTTCCACTATCGAGATTAAGAATAGACCATCTATCAAAGGTGCATGTGCATAAAACATATTACTCATATAAATCGAACAACCATTATTCTCGGACTTAAACAAGTAACCGTCTCGCAATAAACAAGATCCCGATATAATGTTCATGCTCAACGCAGGCACCAAATAACAATTATTTAAGTATAAAACTAATCCCGATGGTAGATGAAGGGGTAGCGTGCCGACCGCGATCACATCAACCTTTGATCCGTTTCCCACACGCATCGTCACCTCGTTCTTCGCTAGCTTCCGTTTATTCTGCAACACCTGTTTCGAGTTACAAATATGAGCAACCGAACCAGTATCAAATACCCAGGCACTACTACGAGTACTAGTGAGATACACATCAATAACATGTATATCAGATATACCTTTCTTCTTGATGTTGCCGTTCTTCAAATCCGCCAAGTACTTTGGGCAATTCCGCTTCCAGTGACCTTCTCCCTTGCAGTAAAAGCACTCAGTATCAGGCTTAGGTCCAGCCTTGGTCTTCTTCGTCGGCGTGGTAACTTTCTTACCACCCTTCTTGAAGTGTCCCTTTTGCTTAGACTTGCCTTTCTTGAATTTGGTGGTCTTATTGACCAACAACACTTGGTGCTCTTTCTTGATCTCCACTTCTGCAGATTTCAACATGGCAAAGAGTTCTGGCAACGTCTTGTTCATGTTCTGCATGTTGTAGTTCATCACAAAGTTCTTGTAACTTGGTGGTAGTGATTGGAGGACACGGTAAATCCCCAAAGCATTAGGAATCACTATACCCAAGCTTTGAAGTTTGTTTGCGTGCCCAGACATCTTAAGCACATGCTCACTGACGGAGCTGCCCTCTTCCATCTTGCAGTTAAAGAACTTTTCAGAAGCCTCATAGCTTTCAATTGCCGCATGAGTCTCAAAATCAATTTGAGATCCTCGACAATATCATATGGGTCTGAATCCTCAAACCTTTTCTGAAGCTCCGATTCCAAACCATACAAGATAGCACACTGAACTATGGAGTACTGATTCTTCCGAGCGAGGTAAACATTCTTTACTTCATCGGGAGCATCAGCTGCAGGTGGGTCACCCAGCGGTGCATCCAGCACATAGGTCAAATTACCAGCTGTGAGGACAATCCTCAAATTGTGGAACCAATCCACGAAGTTGCTTCCATTGTTTTTCAACTTTTCTTTCTCTAGGAACGCATTAAAATTGATGGTAGGGGCTGCCATTGATCTACAACATATTCGCAATAGTTTAGACTAAGTTTATGACAAATTGAGTTCAAATTAATTAATGTAATTAAACTAGGTGAACTCCCACTCAAAACAATATCCCTCACATTGTTTTAGTGATCACACGAACCAAATCCACTACATCAACACCGATCATCACGAGAGTTGATATAGTTTCAATGGCGAACAATCGTCATGTTCATCATATCTACTATATGATTCATGTTTTACCTTTCGGTTATCCGTGTTCCGAGACCATGTCTGTACATGCTAGGCTCGTCAAGATCAAACCTTAGTTTCCGCATGAGCAAATCTGGCTTGCTCACGTTGTATACACTTGCGGAATCTAACACACCCGATCATCACGTGGTGCTTCGAAACAACAAGCTTTAGCAACAGTGCTAACTAAGGGTGAACACTTTATGATTTGAAATTCATGTGCATGAGGGATCATCTTATAATGCTACCGTCGTCTACTAAGCAATACAAGATGCATAAAGGATTAACATCACATGCAATTCAATATATATGTGATATGATATGGCCTTTCTTCTTTGTGCTTCCGATCTCCATCTTCAAGCACGAACATGATCTCCATCATCACCGGTATTGCATCAAGGTCAATGACGCTACTCCATGGTTGTCGTCCACCGGCTTCAACTATTACAACTACTTTGAATAGACACGCGGGTCTTAACATAAATTAAAGACAACCATATGGCTCCTGCCGGTTGCCGACTTACAATAAGGAACATTGCATACATCAAATATAATCACAATCATGGCCATATCACATCACTGCACACCCTGCAAAACAAAGTTAGACGCCTCTACTTTCTTTGCATATTTTACGTGGTTTGGGGATTTCAATAAGTGTCGATCTAACTTACGAACAAGAACCACAACATTGATACTAGTGTTGTTAATCACCCGTTGTAAATTGGATCTTAACTATGCTAGGAGAAACATGCACCCGCAAAGCCACTTATGCAATACAAGTTGCATGTCAAGCGTGGAGCAAGTCTCATGAACGATGTCATGTAAGGTTAGCCCGGGCCGCTTCATCCTAACATACCGCAAGATGCAAAGTACACAAGAAGCAATCGACAATAAAAGCATCAACGCCCATAATGACCATTGTGTTCTACTCGTGCAACAGATCTACATATAGACACGGCTCTGATACCACTGTAGGGGTTCGTAGCATGGAAAACAAAAAAATTCTATCGCATACAAACAAACAAGCCAAGATCTATCTACTAGATTGTAGCAACGAGTCGATGGAATAACTTACCCTCGAAGATTCCAAAGCGTTTAACGAGAGCGGATTCTCGTGGGTGATGTAGTCGTACTCTTCCCGATCTCAAGATCGTGTAGACGATCCTTCCGGCGCTGCGTTCCGGTAGCGCTCCCGCAGTCGGTCACACGTTCGGTACTCGACGAAGACCTTCCTCTCCCTTGTTCCAGCAGGCAGCGGAGGTTGTAGCACTCTCCTCGCGATTCCGGCAGCACAACGGCGTGGTACCGGAAGTAGAGGGGAGATCCCGCAGGGCTTCGCCTTAAGCCGGTGCGAGTATGGTGGAGTATGAGAGAGGCTATTAGTGGTCTAGTAATTAGACACACCAATTAGAAGGCTCTAAACCAATTAGAAGGCTCTAAACCGAAGGCTAAAGCAATTAGAAGCTCTAAACCCAAACGGCTCTAAACCGGAGGTAGAAGATAGGAACTTGTGTGTTCTAGGAGGGGAGCCCTGCCCCTCCTTATATAGATGGGAGGGGCCGGCGGCCAAGGGGAGGAGTCCCTCCCCAAGTCGGCCTTGGGTGGCGCGCCGGCCAAGGGGACTCCTCCCCCAAGTCGGCCTCCACCAATCCTCCTTCTCCTCTTTCCGAAAACTGGCAGTTTGACTTTTCAAACTAGCCGTTTGACTTTTCAAACTAGGATTTGAATAAACCCTTTATTTCGGACAGCGATGACACTTAGTACATGATGCAATCATACCAACTTTGATATAACACATTCATGTACCCTCCCCCCCCCCCCCCCCGGAGTGCCGGACATTCCGGAACCTTCTAGAACATTCCCGATGAAAACACCGGAATCATTCCGCAACTCCGAAACGGGACTTCCTTTATATGAATCTTATTCTCCGGACCATTCCGGATCACCTCGTGATATCCCGGATCCCATCCGAGACTCCGAACAACATTCAGTCTCTTTCTCATAATACCGTAACTACTCAAACAACGTCGAATCCTTAAGTGTGTCTCCTACGGTTCGTGAATTATGCGGACATGATCGAGACACTTCTCCGAACAATAACCAATAGAGGAATCTGGAAATTCATATGGCTCCCACATATTTCTACGATTACTTTGCGATCGAATGAACCACTTACATACGATACCAATATCCCTTTGTCTCACGATATGTTACTTATCCGAGGTTATGATCGTCGGTATCTCTGCATACCTAGTTCAACCTCGTTACTGATAAGTACTCTTTTCTCGTTCCCGTGATATGTGATCCCTTGTGAGCCAGTCACATGCTTGCAAGCTAATTGGATGACATTCCACCGAGAGGGCCCAGAGTATATCTATCCGTCATATGGATGGACAAATCCCACTCTTGATCCATGTGTCTCAACCAATACTTTCCGAACACTCAATGCCACCTTTATAACCACCCAGTTACGGTGTGGTGTTTGATGTCATCAAAGCATCCATCGGTAAAGGTGATATGCATGATCTCATGGTCGAAGGAATTAGGTTACTATGTATCAGAAAGCATATAGCAATTGAACTATTGAAATGACTTGATCTTTATGCTACGCTTATCTATAGGAGTATGTCCACCATATCATTCTCCTAACGATATGATCTTGTTGTCGATAAACATCTCAATGTTCATGATAGGGAAACCACAATCATCTATCAACCAACAAGCTAGTGAAGTATAGAGGCTATACTAGGGACTTCAAATTAAGTTTACAAATCACACAAGTATCAATGTTTCCTTGTTAATACTATTATAGCATGAATGTAAACATTTATCATAAACACAAAGATATATAATAACTACATTTATTATTGCCTCTAGGGCATATCTCCAACAAGGTTGGCCTGGACCGCTTCAATCTCACTATCCGCGTCATAAGAAGAACACAAACAAGAGGCTTGCAACAGAAAACATCAACGTCCGCAACAACCATGTTGCGTTCTACTCGTGAAACACATCTATGCATAGATCTAGCTCTGATACCACTGAAGGGTTTCGCAGCATAGTAAATCAAAAAATTCTACTAAGTAGTCAAGATCTAATATAGGAGATGCAAAACAAAAGAGAGACTAGATGAGATCTTCATACCCTTGAAGATTCGCACAGCGGAACGTTCGTCGGAACGTGGGTGATGTAGTCGTACTCGCTTCTCCTCCTCGCGATCTGCTCCGATCTAACACCACAAGTGGCGATGCCTCCGAGAGATGCACACGTGCGGCACCTCGACGTCTCCTCCTTCCTTGGTCCAGCAAGTATGGTGGAGAGACGGATTGGATCTACAGCACGGCGGCGTGGTGCAAGTGGTGGAGAGTTTCTGCAGCAGGGCTTCGCCTACGCGCAGTCAGTCGGGAGGGAGATAGAGAGGAGGGCAGCAGGGCGGCTAGGGTTGAGGAGGAGGTGTGGGGGTGGTTCGCCCCAGACCTCTATATATAGAGGGGTGGGCGGCTGCCCCTTGCCCCTCCTCCAAGCCTAGGGCCGGCGGCCAAGGGGGAGGAGTGGGGGGCAAGTTTCCCCCCTCCTTTAGAAGCTCTCCTAGGGTTTTGCCCTAGGTTGGCCGGCTGGGCCTATGGGCCTTGTGCCCCTGGCCCAATGCGGCCAGGGCACTCCCTCATAGGCCCATGCCCCCTCCCGGCAGGTGGGGCCACGTTGGTCCCCCTCCGGAAGGTTCTAGAAGCTTCCAGTACAATACCGATTAACCCGAAACAATTCCGAACTCCAAAAAACTGCACTGCCTTATATGAATCTTATTCTCCGGACCATTCCGGAACCTCTCGTGATGTCCCGGATCCCATCCGAGACTCCGAAAAAAAAACTCATAAACCAATTATCCAATCTATCCTAGCGTCGAGACACGTTAAGTGTGTGACCCTTCGGGTTCGAGAACATGCAGACATGATCTTATATAAATAATCAATAGCGGGGTCTGGAAACCCATATTGACTCCCACACATTCATCGATGATCATATCGGATGAACCACGATGCCAGGATTCAATCAATCCCATATATATATTCCCTTCGTCTCGCGATATTTTACTTGCCCGAGATTTGATCGTCGGTACCTTCATACCTATTTCAATCTCGTTCATAGCAAGTACTTTACTCGTTCCGTAATCCGATATCACTTTGTGATTAACTCCTTAACCACATGCTTGCAAGCGGGTGTTGATATCGATTACCGAGTGGGCCCGAAGTATATCTCTCCCACTTGGGAGGGAAAAATCCCATCTCGATACATACAACCCAACAGGTACTTTTCGATCACCTGAGAGACACTTTATGATCACCCTCTCATAGGATGTCGTTTGATGACCTCAAAGCTTTCTTCCGATACCAGGGAGTTGTATTATCTCATGGTCTAAGGAATACAATATTTGACATAAGAAAAGCTTCGCAAAGATGAACACGATGACACGATCTAATTGCTCCGCTTAGTTTGGGTATGTCCATCATATCATTTTCTCCAATGATATGATCTCATTATTAATCGACAACTCATGTCTATGGTTAGGAAACCTTAACCATCATTAATCAATGAGCTAGTCCATAGAGGCATACTAGGGACACGGTGTTGTTCACAAACCACACAAGTATTAAGTTTCCGCTTAATACAATTCCAGCATGGAATATAAACTTTATCATGAACAAGAATTATAATAATAACATCTTTATTATTGCCTCTAGGGCATAATTCCAACATATTTAGTGTATTTTATAGTTAGTATTAGTTTAGGGTCGTCACCTCGCTGCTCTGCAAGCGTCGTGGCTGGCCATTGTCGTTAACGTCGCTCTGGTGACCCCTAGGTAGTGGCGCCGCCCGTTTTAGGTAGGCCGCATCACGCTGAGGCGAACCCGCTACCTTGCGCGCCCTAGGTCGCTCTTCAGCGCCGCCAGCCGCCGCTGTCTGGAGCATCCTCCGGTGAACCCGCGTGGCGCCTGTGTGGCTGTGACGTGGCCATGGTCCCACGCGTCAGCCACTGTGGCTAGCCCCTCTCATATGCATCCGGGATTTCTCCGAATTAGGGTTTGGACCCCTCGGAACTCGTTTAAAATGATCAAGCATCCTTAGGGTTTTAATTTCATTTGTGTATTTATTTGTGTATTTTTGTATGAATAATATGTATATTTGTGTATGAATCCAAGTCCACTTGAATGTTTACTCTCTTACTCTAGATAATATTATTGTTTTAGAAACTATGGATCCACTCAGTAGAAACCTTGAAGATGAAGAAATAATGGAGAACATCATCCACGAGGACACCTCACAATATCTGAACTTGGAGGGACATGATGACAACTCAAGTAGTCATGGTGAAGATGACGACTCCTGTGAACACACTTTAGTGATTACAAAGTCCGTCGAGGTAAATGCATGGATTAATCCTCTGCTGACTTCCACCGATTGATTTGTATATATGTACACGTATTAATTAACGCTTCTTTCTTATTTTAGCCCTCTGGATTGACCAGCCAGCAACAATCTTCTTCTACGAAAAAGAGCAAGCGAGGCGCGAGCCATCGGTTGAAAGATCGTGCAAAGTTCACAATCGAAGCAGTCCGTGTTGATGGCAGGCCGATGGAGCCCAAGAAGGTCGCAGAAAATTTGTACGTCAGGCTGGAGTTCTTGTTAGGGACCAAATCCCAATCATAATTGAAAATTGGAATAAGCCAAAGAAGGGCGACGGTACCTTTGTCGATGAAAGATCCAAAGAAACGCTTTGGAATTCGCTGTTGGTAAATTTCACCCTTCCGCTAGAGGAGGATGAAAACAAACCGGTTATAAAGGAAAAAGTCAAAGAGTGGACTCTAAAGAAGATGGCTGACGCTTTCCGCAACTGGAAGACAAAATTGAACAAATTGTCAAAGCTCGCGAGACTCCAGATTTCGAAGACGCATATTATGCAAAGATAAGACCTCACTGGCCCGAATTTGTGGCATACAAGGAAGGTGCAATAGCTACAAAGAGGTCATAAACCAATACGCTAAATGCCCAGAAGAAGGAATATCACCCAGAGGACGGGGTTACGTGGCTACATATCTCAGAGGCCTAAGTGAGAGGAAGCTGAGAAGGCCCTGCGCTAGAGGGATCATACCCCAGACACATGGGTGGGACCCTACGTGCAAAGACTTGGTTCTACGGAATCGGGGCAAGGTTGGACCCAGAAACAGGATTGTGTATCTTCCTAACCCTCCTTGCCAAACCTGTCACCGAACTCATCACGGCATACAAGGAAACAGCCGCCAGGACCTTCCATCCCGACAGAGAGAATGACCAGCTCACATGCGCCATCGGTAAAAAAGAACACCCTGGACATGCACGAGGCACAGGGGTATGACGTGGAAGGATGAGTTTGCCGAGTGGGGCGACTCTTACAGATGGCGCGGCAGAAGAGAAAAGAAAAAGAGCGTACAGAGCGGATGACACAGATAGAACATGCACTTGTGGCGCTGCAGGCGCAAGTGAATGCACAACAGAGCCAACAAGCTACCGGCCCATCTCAGCGACACGAAGAGCCTGCATTGGAAGTTTTCGGCGGACCAGACTCTGCGCGGAAAAGAAGCGCGGCTTCCACGGAGAACGTGCAGCCCACGCTTGAAATGGCGGGTCCTCGATAACCCGTGGATGAGATCACAGAGAGCGAACACGCTGAGCTGCATGTGAGATTAATGGGCTTATCCATTAAGGTGGCTGTCGGCTATGCCTTACCTCCTATAGCTGGTGGAACTTACCACTGCTGACCGATTCCAGATGGCTATGCTATTATCGGGGTGGATGAGGTTGTGAAGGAATATGAGGAATCACAGCTTGATCATGCTACAGGTGAAGGGGAAACTCAACTCAAATTTGCAGTGAAAACAACCATTCTTTGGAAAGAAGGAACACATCGTGCTTCCAAATTGGAGGCCACTGGCACCCCCGCCGTCTCCGCAGCGTTAGCAGTCTGAGATGCCTCAGCGGTCTCCAAGTCATCAGAATACTCCCCTGTCGTCTCCGGTGCTTCAGCCATCTCCTGCGCGCGCAGCCATCTCCGGCGCTTCAGCCATCTCTACCGCGCCAGCCATCTCTTGCGCGACAGCCATCTCCGGCGCGCCAGCCATTCCTCAGCTAAGCGAAGAAGAAGAGCACTGCCACGAAGAGCATCACTAGCACTGCGATGAAGAAATCCGCAGGAAAACGTACGCCAAAGAGTTCAAGAAACTACGTCCCGCAGCCTTCCGCCAAGCCATTGACGGTTTTACCATGAATCGCAGAGCAGTGACGAGGAGACCAATAGGATCTCGGAAGAAGATGTCAAGAAATTCTTTGCACCTAGACGGGCAGAGCCAAGGAGAGAAAATAGATCCGCGGTGGTGGAGAAGTTTTACAATAATCTTTTGAAACCTGAAACCCCACTTATGCCGGACTACGAGCGCCAGATTTTGAAGGGGGGTGCAAGGCGGAGGGAGAACTGAAAGTAGCAGTCGTGCGGCACCCCAGAAAACAGTTCCCATGCTCGGAGAGCAGGAAAAGCAATCATGCGCCCCGCTCCAAGTGTTCAACACACAGAACGCTCCTCCTGTAAATGATTATGAGACAGAGCTACAAAGAAAGGCAAATGAGATGGGGATGACTTACATTGCATACTTGAACCTCATGGGAGACAATATTCCCACAGGCGATGCCAACCCCATACAGCCATGGAAGTATGGGAAGAATCTCGTCAAGAAAGAGGAGCTCAAGAATCTACCAACAAAGATGTGAAGATTACACAAGTGGTACCTTGATTTCTGCAAGACGAGAAAGGAAGAATGGATCACGGCGCATATAAGAGATCAGATTTCTTGTGCGGAGACGACGAGATCGACTTCAACATTCAAGACTTTCATTTTCTATTCAATCAGAAGGAACTCGACAAAGCTGCCATCAGCCTTTATTATGTGTAAGTACTATTTCTGTAATTTCTATCTCATCTCATTCACTTCATTAATTGCATGTATATATATATGCTCACCATATATGTATATACTATTATGCAGGAAAAAGGTTATGGAATTTATGAAAGGAGGCCCTTTTGACATTGGGTTCGTTAACCCAAATAGAGTTCATAAAGAAGTGGTAAGAACCAAACTCGGGCAAACAGAAGATTACTTGCTAAGGTCTTTACTGTGACAACAAACCAAAAGGGAAATACTATTGCCTTACAACTTCTCGTGAGTACTATTACCCTCTCTTGTACACATTCTATTTCGGCTTACTCGATGTTAAGTGTAACTGATGATGAGTTATGCGTGCGTAGGTTCCACTTTGTTCTGCTAGTCATTCACCTGACTCAGGAAAAGTCCTTGTCATGGACTCGTTACGAAACCAAAAAGAGCTATGGGCAGACTTTAGAGAGATGCTCCAGAGGTAATTTCAATATATTATCGCACTAGATCGGCAACTTTCGTGAAAACAAGTAATTAATTACTCCTTTATCCATTTTCTTTGCCGAACAGGGTTTGGAAAAGGTTCACGGGCAGGGCCGTGGGTGAATGGTCAGAAGAACTAAAATTTGTAGACCAAAATGTAAGTAATACTAGCTAGGTCTGCGTATCTCTTTGATTCTACTTCCAATTCCATTATATCATGCTTTATTGATTATTATTTTAATTGAACTCTCTATTCTCGTAAAGTGCGCGTATCAGGGACCCGCAATAACTTATGTGGACACTATGTTTACGAGTTCATTCGTATTTGGTTGTTATTTGGTCTTATCCATGTGAGGATATAGAGCTTGTGGTAATCTCCATAACAAGCTCTTGTTCATCAATGGTTCTTCCGTTTATATCTTGTGTGATTTTGATATTGGTCGTTCCGGTGTCTCACCAAGTGAGGTATCTCACATTATTAGGAAGCTTTTATCGTCTTTTTTCCAACGCAATTGGAATCGGGTCAATCAGAGTCTTCTAGCCAAAGTTATGGATTTTTGAATATCTGCCAGCCATTTTAAAAAGAAAAAGAAAATGTTTGTTTCTGGGCCGCCGGCACTACCGGACTCGATATCGTCCGCACCTGGCGTCGCGCGACTATCTTCTGCCTAGCCCGTTTCCTCGTTCGGTCCTACCGGACCGGCCCGGTAGTACCGCCTGGGTGGGCCGGTACTACCGGCCGGCCCAGGTAGGCCAACCCAGCCCAGCTATTCTCTGCGCTCAGCCCGATCTGATCCCGCGTAGATCCCGCGCCACCGCTCTGCATCGCGTGCCCCGCGTTGACTCGCCCCCGCCGCCAATTCCCCGCTCGCGCAGGCCTAGCGCCAGATCCTGTTGCAGCTGCTGCTCGCTTTGCTCGCACGCTCCTCGTGCTGGTCGCCGGGCTCGCTGGCCGCTGCCTGCCCCCGCATGCGCGTCCGCGTTGCTCACCCCGTTGGGCTAGCACTGGCCGCTGCTGCCGCACGACCGCGCACTGCTGCCTGCTTGCTGGCCCCGCGAGCTGCTGCTTTGCTCCTGCTGCTTCTTGCATGGCGCTGGCACGCGCACGCCAGCTGCTCGCATGCGCTGGCCCGCGTTGATCGCTTGCTCGCATGGCTCGCAGTGCGGTAGGTTGGTAGTACCGGCTATTTATGGTACTATCGGTACATGTCGAAATCTGGCCCCAACGGGTATATTTTCTGGGGCCTTTAAATAATCTTTGTCCCTTTTGAGTTAGATAGCTCCTTTCTCATCTATTAGACTAAGCTTTGTCGACACTTGGTTTAGATCTTGAAGCTTGCTTAATCTTTTCCCTCCAATCATTCTTGCCTATATTTGAGTGGAAGAGAGAGGAGATCTAGACCCACGTTTTGACCTAACCGATTCATCTCTTTGTGAGTTTATCTTTGGGGATCTATATTTTGGGGGATTTTGTGTCT